>OZ020185.1:10170231-11372324 GCA_963971135.1 Stenus bimaculatus | reverse complement strand
CTGGGGAAGTTTGTATTATTTTATAGCAAATAAATAAACAACTCTTTCGTTTGATGCAAAAACATGTCGAGGGTTTCATGGAAGCCAATTTTAAAATTTTATAGGAACAACAAAACACGTTTCAAAATTTAGTATTTAACATTTTGAAATGGTGAAATTTAAAAAGATTTTCGCCTATAGATATTCAATGCATAAAGTTACATATACCGGGTGGAAATGAAACTGGCATTTCTTTATTTATGGAAATAAAAAATTAAAATTTTAGTATATTATATGATCTAAGAAAACAAATCTTATGGATACAATAAATTTTTAATTTTACTTCCGGTTTATCAGGAAATGGCATCCAGTTTCTTATTTTAAATATAACCCCCTGATTTTTTCTACGTAAAATAAAACATTGGTTAATTTTAAGTATGTTTATGACAAAAAAATATTTTTTTTCAAAACTTTAAGAAAAAAATTTGAATTTTTTTTTGGTAAAAAATTTGAGTAAAACCTACAAAAACTATTTTTAAACATACATATGGGATATCACAGTAACCGGAAAAAACCCTCTATTTAATTAGGGGGTGGCCCTTATATCATCCTATTTAAAAAAGTAAAGATATTTCCAAAAAACGCTTCTTGAAAATTAAAAAAAATAATATCTCAAGAACGGTGAAATAAATTTTATAAATTACAATTTATTTTACGTATTTGTATTATTTCAAAATAGTTTTTGTAGGTTTTACTCAAATTTTTTACCAAAAAAAAAATCAACATTTTTTCTTAAAGTTTTGAAAAAAAATTTTTTTTTTGCCATAAACATACTTAAAACTAACCAATGTTTGATTTTACGTTGAAAAAGTCAGGGGGTTACATTTAAAATAAGAAAGTGGGTGCCATTTCCTGATAAACCGGAAGTAAAATGAAAGATTTATTCGATCCATAAAATTTATTTTCTTAGATCATATAAGATACTAAAATTCTAATTTTTTATTTTCATAAATAAACAAATGCCAGGGGTGGCCCTAGTTTCATTTCCACCCGGTATACATTTTTGCAAGAGACGTACTACTTCAAATTATAAAAAACTATTTTCCAAAAAATGGTGCATGCGCCCCTTTTCTTCCTGTTAGTTTTCATTTTATTGAAGAGGAGCTGGCTGTTTCGTTACACGTCATTGAAATTTGAAATGTTTTATACAGTTTTCTGACAACTTCAAAAACTCCAAGTTACCTCCTTTTTGTAGCAATTCGTCGGTATAATGCAGAACTATCCTAAGTCAAAACACACGTTTTCAAGGAAATATTAATTGGCTTTATCCCATTTTATGTAAAATTTGACTTAGGACATTTCTGCATTATACCGATGAATTATTTAACGATACTAAGTTTATTTTTTAAGGCCAATTTAGACAGGTATATAGATCTTGTCCCAAATCGACTCGATCGTATTTGCGCAATATGCAGTTGAATGTAACTCGATTTGGAACAAGTTCAGTTACCAAAATATGCCAGTATAAATGGGCTTTACTAATTATTGTAGCCGTTAATTTAAAAGAATTAAACGTTGCTCTACTTTTTTCCAATACCGTACATATCAGGTTAATTTTTGAAAATCTGACAATATGGACTTTAGACCGTATTCATCAAGGGTAAAGACTTTTAAAACAATTTGCTAGTCTACAAGGCCTTGCACGAAACATCTGTAAGGTTGTGAGTAGTAAGGTAACTCTAGAATCTACAAATTGTCCTTTATGGCGGTTGTCCACCAAACGGATTACTCGATTTTGAGTTTTGTCTTTAAAAAACGAAAACCAAGAATAAATCCAAAACTCTATTTCCACTGACCGGCCAGAATATTGTCCCAGTTTTCTTTTTGTTTCCAGTCATTTTCAATTTAGTTGAAGTTGAAAAACTACAATTATATTTTGGATAATTTGGGAGGAAAAACTGTGAAAAATCATGAAATCGAGCATTCGTTCTGCACTCATAACTCAAGTTTCCCTCGTTAGATTTTCAAATTTTTTTCATATTTATAATCTAAATTGATTAGGCTACATCCTGCAAGAAAGTTACCTTCTGCAACCTAGCACAAAATTAATTAGTGGGGTCCAAAGTTAAGGTACTTTTAGATCATTATATTTTTTTTGTACATTCTCCATTTTTTTTCCTTCTGGCAGAAATTAAAGAAATGACTTCTAATTCATCTATAAAAAAATTATACAAAAACGTTGTTCCTACTAGCTTTTATAACTGCAGAACTAAACCACTATATTTGCCATTTAGGAAATTGCTCTTAATTGAAAAATATCTCTATTAGTGTTTTTTTCAAATGTTCTTGATCATCATAAGGAGGCTAAAATATAAACTTATCAAACTACAAAAGATGGCGAACGTTAAATTTTTGTTTTATGAAATTAGAAAAATTTTGCTTTAAAATTTTTGAAAATTTTATGGTGTGAATTTGTGATATAAGGATCTAAGAATCTAAAAAATATAAAATTTACAAATGATTTTGTATTCTTAAGTTGGTGAGTCCTGAGTCCTCGAAGAAATTGGTCAAAAGTATTTCCAAATTATTAAGTAGGTTTAGAATTGCAATTGGCTTCTTCGGAAGTAATTACATTGCACAACGTAACGATTTAAATACGTTTCAATACGTTAAACGTGAAACATCGCAATTATCTTCATTTGTTTCTTTTTTAAATAATTATACCTTCTGTCGTGACGCAATTTGTTTATTGAAATTATTAAATTATAGACTCAAATCCGTTATTTAAACAAAAAGGAGCTTAAAAGTAATTAAATTGTTTTTGTGTCTAGCCCCAAGCTTTCAATAGTTACGGTTCATTTCATAAGTTGTAGAAATGAATAAATATTTTTTATGATGATTATGGACTGTAGTATAATCGAGAAAAGATGATATGATAGAAGTTAGTACTACATAAAAATTTGTACATTGAAGCAATTTGTAATTCAGTAAAATATTTACCACAAGAATTACGTTAAATGGTTCTAAAAAAATATTCTTATATTCTTTGAGCAGAATAAAGTACCCAAGTACTTACTTTTAGGAAATTTTGATTTATTCATAATATTTTTTATTGGGTGCATTTTTTTAATGAAGGAGTAATTTTATATGGTTTTGATCATTACACCAGTAATCTTCCTTGTTAAGGATGTAGATAAGGTATTTTTGCCCTACTTATCTGAGATCATGATGATTTGAAATTGCAACAAGCGTTATTGGCTATTTCTGTTTTCAATGGTACAGTATATTAGTATACCATGCGCAACATAAGCGTGCTATTATTTTTAACAATCTTTGAACTTAATGTAGCATGAAGTGCATGCGGAACTCGCGGCTAAACAAACTTATCTATCTTAAAAGCTTTACCACCGTATATAATTATAAACCCCGACGTTCCTACAACTTCTTAGATAAAGTACCTCTTTTTTGATAACATACTTTTGATTGATAAGCAATATGCAATGAAGGAAATGCTTTCAAAAGATTTAGGATAACACCATTTCATGTATGTAAAATCTAAATGAGAAACTTTTTCTACCAACCTTAGACTCTACCTTCACCTTCTCTTAATGACTGAAAATTTTTGGTTTAAATTTGTAGAGTTCTGGTTTATAAATGAGTTTCCTGAAACGGGAAATTGGATAATTATTTTTTGTTGAGTGAAGAATGAAAAACTATTGCAATTTTCATTTTTATCCATCTTTAAAGAAGACGAAAATAGGAAAATTTTTAGGCACCCTAAGCCTTTAATTAAAATCAATTTTTTTAATTTGAGATTTCTATTCTCCCTTTTATTGGAAAACTTTATGAATATTATCCACCAATTTCCAAAACAGTTCCTAATTTTAAGCGAGATAATAAATTTTGGTTATTGAACTTAAAACAAATAAAAAAGATGAAATTGTTAATTATGAATAAATAGCAAGCTCCAAAAACCCTCATTAATATTAAAGTTTATTTACTGTTTACGCAGTTTGTGAAAATTAATAAAAAAATGTAATTAACATGAATTGGAAGTAAACTCATAAGTTTCTTGTATAATATTATTAATATGCATAAAACAAATCACTCATAATATATTTAATACTTGCGTGTAAGTGGAACAACAACCCGTCTTCGAAATTTAAAGCTCGAGGCTGGCCCACTTTCCACGCATTCTCCGTTACTTATTTTATAAACATTGACGACGTATGTATTCCTCAAACGTATGTAAATTCCACCTGCTAATTATTGCAACTTCATCCCTATCAGCATAATTCATAAAATTCTGGAAATTTCGAACACCCCTAAATGTAAGAATATGGTACCTTTTAGGTATTCTATTACAGAAATTGTGAGGAGCTTGCAAAATATTTGAAGTTCCAAAGTATGTCATCGAATTGCTTCTTTTTCTCGCTCTAAGAAAGTGGAAGATTGCGCCTAAATAAACGCACGGAAAAAGCAATAAAAACGTTCTAAAGCGGTTAATGAGATAACAATTTTCTAAAATGATACCAATACATTACATTTACTTAGGTATACCGCATTTTCCACTAATATTTAACACTTTCTTTGCAAATACCTTCATAAATATACATATTGATTATTCGAAACCTGACGTTACATTTTTTCCACAAATATTTACAAATTAGTACTCAAGTTTAAATATCGACTGATTTGAAAAACAAAATGTTCCAAAGAAGACTGTTATTTGTTATTTCATCTGCAAAAGTTTCATTTTTAAAGACGAATATTTATGTCTTCGTTTTATAGATCTTTTAAGAAAATTGGAGAAATTTTGCCTCCAAGTTTTGCTACAACTACTCATGCCAATGTCTTCACTTTCCCTTTGGTCTTCCCAAAGAAATATAATTTTAAATTCTTTTGAAAAAATTATAAAAGTTCATGGGATCTTCCTCTTTTGGAAATGAATTTATTTTATTTATTGAATTTATTTCTTATTCAGATAATAATTTAAAAAAGAAATCCCGTATAAATGCTTCATTATCTAAAGAATCTGGTGCATGGCTTAATCCTTCTAGTAATCCTTCTATTTTGGAACCATTAGGAATTAATAAAGATGATTTCTTAGAGTTTGGACTAATCTTTGATATGGGATTTTACTTGTGTTGACACAATGACTCCTTCATATTGAAAATTTGCATCTAGTTCCACCGATGGAATTGCTTTAATTGGAGAAAAAAAATTGGTTTATTGAAGTATAGTAAACTTTCAAGGAATTTTATTTTATCAAAGATTTAAGATCAAATTCAACGAAATAGCATAGCAATACAAGTAGTACTGCTTCTGTTTTTGGAATACTTCCTGAACGAAATTTTCTAGAAGACATTTAAGTACTTGGTTCTCTCACAATTTTCACCCATAGTTTCTGCTGTGCCCATTGATTTAAGAACTTCAAGTTTAAATTACTCACTAATGACTCAAAATTGAACACCGAAAGTTTCATGCGAATTTCTTTATAGAAAGAAGCTTTTATTATTCCATCAAACATAAAGATTTTTGAAGATGAAAAAATTCTTGATATCTCTTCTGGTCTCTTCAAACAGATGGGACTAAGGGGTTTAAAAAACATCGGAAACACCTGCTTCAAGATTCACTCTGTGATTTAGTTCCTCTCCAACATAAAGTTCCTTCTAGAATATCTTAAAAAATCTTATGTAAGTTACATCAACGCCGCGACCTCTGGAATGGAAGGAGATTTTTCAGAATGTGTGGAAAATACAACGTCTTTAAAATTGCAAAACATGTTGCACCACGTATTATGGATAGTTCACAGCAGAATGCTCAAGAATTTATCAGATATTTATTGGAAGGTTTATGCGAATATGTCAATGGTATAGAGAAACTTTCAGTCTAATAGATACCTATATTTTTAGTCAATTGAAGTCAAATGTACACAATGGGTGATATGAATAAAAATGAGTATATACTTTATGCTCAAAATTTTGAAGTATATACTCCTAGCCGTAAGAATAAAAATCCAGAGCAGATGCTCAGTGTGAGCAAGTACTCTTATATACAATTTTGTATTTCATATGAATAAAGTAAGGTGTATACTTAAATGACATGAGTATCTGCTCCATTTGATTTGAGTGTGCTGTATAGCAGACTCAGTTGAATTTTTAAATCGAGTGATGGCGGAGTTCATGTTTAATTTGCGATCCGAAATATTATAAGCCCAGAAGAATTACTTGTGACCGTGACTACAAAGTTTTATATAGATTTTCCAAGGAAAATGTAGAGTGGATAGCAAACCATTTTTTGGGCTAGGAGTCAGAGGAGAGAAGAGGTGGCGCGTTATCTAATCTGAATAAAATGAAAGTGTTTTTAAGATATGTGGGAGATCCCGGCTTTCAAGCAGGAGTAGGTGAAGATGTTGGGATTCATCAAACTTCTGTCTCCAAAATTTTAAGAACGGTTATAACTAAAATTCTTCAAAAAAGTGGTCATTGGGTAAAATTTCCACAAAATGCTGAAGATATAATGCGAGCCAAAGAAAATTGGTACAGACGTTATAATTTTCCTAGCTGTTTGAGTGTTATCAATTGTACTCATATCAGAATAAAAAAAACCATCGATTCATGGTGATGAATATATAAATCGAAAAGCGTATCCTAGCATTAATGTACAAGCTACTTGTAATTCGGATGAGTGGTTTACAAGCGTGGACGCTTCATGGCCAGGGTCTGTTCATGATTCTAGAATTTGGTCAAACTCAGAGATTTTTAAGGTAGCGAGAGATAATTTTGGTAACAACCAACTTTTAGGAGATGAAGGAGATGGGATAGCGCCCTGGCTAATGGTAACATTCAAAGTAAATAAGAGCATCTACTCAATTTAAAGGAGCATATACTTTTTCAAGCTTACTCACTTTTATTCATACGAAATGGAGTATAAACTCGCACTTTATGCTCATGCTCATGAGTAGATACTTCCGAGTATAAACTCATTTTTATTCATATCACCCAATGTGGAAACTGCTCAGTAAATGTTGAGTCATTCTGGGATTTGACCCTTCCAAAACCTTATAAAACAGGACGTCGGTATATAACTTCCCAGTGCCTTGACAGTTTTACCAATGAAGAAATATTGGATAGGGATAAGAGTTCAAAATGCAAAGACTGAAGAAAGGGTCCTTTAAGATTTATAGGTTTCCTAAAATTTTAGTTATTCATTTGAAGAGGTTTTCATTTAAAAGAAGGTTAAGGAATAAATTGAATCTAGTGGTTGATTTTTCTCTGGAGGGATTAGATGTGACAAATTACTCTTCCAGACTAGACACAAGTTTCGATACAATTTATACACTGTCAGTAAGTAGGGTGGCACATCTTACAGTGGACATTGACATTAGACGTTATACTGCTTTTTGTTAATACCCTTTCTCACAGGAATGGCATGAATAGAATGACTGTATGTTTTATTTTATGAATTGGCTTGGAATTGCCACTTTTGTGATGAATATTTTTTAAAAATAGTATCAAT
The DNA here is from genome assembly GCA_963971135.1 of Stenus bimaculatus. NCBI lineage: Eukaryota > Metazoa > Arthropoda > Insecta > Coleoptera > Staphylinidae > Stenus > Stenus bimaculatus. The sequence continues at coordinate 11,364,824 of OZ020185.1, read as the reverse complement.
GAATGATCGTTAATGCAGCGATTTACACGAGGATAAAATTGGAAAAAATAATTCCACATGATTAACGAAAATGTGAAGATTCGGCTAATTTTTATACAAGTTTATTTTTAATTATGATATTAACTATTTCTACAAAATCAGCAATACACTTTTTTAAATTTTAAATAATCAACAAAATATAAATGGTTGCTTTTTAGTCGTCTTGGTGGCTTACCACAGAATGGAATTCCTTCTGGAAGCCATTGTCCATTCTCGCAAGTTCTTCTGGAAGGTCCTAGAAGCTCGAAGCCTCGTTCACATGTATAAGTAGCTATAGATCCGGGTCCAAGTGTCTCGTCAGAAAAAACTACATTAGAATGAGCGGGAGCACCAGGAAATCTGCAGCTATTACTTTCTTTGGATGAAACACCTAAAAAATTAATGAAAATTAATGAAAATTAACAAAAAATAAGACATTAAATAGTAAGAGGAAATGTTATTAAAATGATCGTGAAAGGAGGATAATAGGTGCTTATTATATTAGTTTTGTAAAATAATGGAAACAACAATTAAACTCAAATTTAATCGCGGTGGCTTCAATCGTTTCCTGTTTTCATGACACGAAAGGCGCGAATTTAGCAGATGCTTAGCACGTTGTTCAATGCGATTGCACGGCGTGGCTTTTAAAATCGCAAGTTGCATGTGCACATTCTAGGTTACTGGTACAAAAAGTTCTTCGCTTTTGTGATTTACCAGATGTATGACAAATTTTATGCTGACTGACACTTCTTCCTAGATGTTACACTTATTTGTTATAACAGTTAAAAAATTTATATCCCCAAATTTTTAGATACCAGATTTTTAGCCACATATGAATGTGAATGTTAATGAAATTAATTTCTCCAAAAACTTGAAGCAACAATAACAATAAAATGAGTACCTTAACTTTAACTGTACTTAAGATGGTAAAGTTATTCTGGATGCTGACACATTTTTAATTGCAACTTTAAAAACTTATAGCTAAATATACTTTAGTTGAATAAATTGTATCTTATCCAGTTTTATTAGATAATATCAGTATAAAATCTTGAGCTTAGAGCTACATGTCATGGTTTCTTTAACACCTTTGAAGAATAATGATGAAATCAAATTGGACTTATTGTATAAATTTAGGTCTCCTTGTTTAAATTATAGATTTACATATTCCCAAATCGCTTTGTACGGTACATGCATTCCGCTCCGTTAAGTCGGTGGTTATTTACGGAAATGTAAAACTAAAGACAATGCATCCTATGACGGATTGGTGTGGACGCGATTCGCATATGATTTTGCAGAAACGCGCTTTAGAATCGACTATCAGAGATCTAGATGAAAATCACGACTAGGTACAATTGTTTTGAATCCAAAAGCGACAGGACTTGCACAATTTTCATATCTTACCAGCTATCTAAGAGTTATTAAACGAAAGTTACCTGAAGGATGAAAAACGTAATAATTTATATCCGAACGTGATTACATTATTGTTAACCTCGTCTTCAATATTTCAAGCGAATTTCCTTAATAAATTATTTAATGTACTCTACTTTATAGTAGCAAGAGTTCCATAGTTTCATCATTCATAGCTAATTTCTAATAATCTATGAATTAAACAGTTTGTTAAATTAAATTATAACAACGGTATTTTTGTTGATGCTCCGTTAAAATTCGTTATAATTTATCTCCAAAAGATGTTACTGGACCATCACAAATCTTCAGAAAATTTGACGACAAACAATGATTAATTCGTTAAATTATACATTATTTGATTCGTTCCGTAGGTACTTATTTCAGGTAAGCAATCATGCTTTTTCTAAATCTAAAACTGTGGAAACGGGAAACAAATCAAAGGTAATCGTACAACTATTAAGGTTGAAGAATTGTGTTAACTAGAGGTATGCATTTACTACCGTTTGTCTTATCTACAGTTTTTTTCGCACTTGTTAAAACCAATACGGAGAAGGAGATCTTTACTGAAACTATGTATTATAGTTTTGATATAATTCTAAATATTTCCAATTTTTACTTGCATGACAAAAATAAAGGAGACAGCTATCATAAAAAAGTAGTGAAAAGAAGAAAATTATTGATATCATTAAAAATTTGATATCTTACCAATCAATGAATTTTTAATTGGATTGAATAATTTTTCAATTATTTTAAAAATGTGAAGAAATCCAAAAACTCGTCTAATAATTAGTTCTTGTTAAAATATGATAACCGACTTTTTTGGTTGCATGGGAAAAGGATTATTATGTTATTAAAAAGGGTCTGGACTAACGGTGGTTTTTCTAAATGAAACGTCTGTTCTTCTCTTGTCTGGTGGCCCTCGAACAGGTGGAGCGAAAAACGTCTCACTGTCTACCGGAAGTAGTGACATACAGAGCGGAACTGAACTCACCAGTTCCTTATCCAATGAACAATTTTTAAAGAGGGAACTGTTTTTGTAGCACACATAGATTAGATTAATTACAAAAAGGGTATCAACTTACACCGCAAATATTCTCTGCAAAAATTAAGTCACTTCTGGTGTAGCAAGTGTTTAAATATTAATACTTCTCACCTATAATGGAAGGTGATAGTTAGTAGGTATGGCTCTTCTAAATGCTTTTGAATAAATGTTTCTTAATGAACGTCGATAATAATATGGCACATTCGGTTCATTTGATTACAACGAAACTTAATTGTTTTGTTTCTATCATTAATACCACATGTGTAATAAATCCTGGAGTTGCTTTCTAAAGGAGTGTTGTTAATCTTCCATTGTCTCTTGTCATATTTAATATCTAATGACGACCATTTGTGAATATTTGTACTGCTATTAAAAATTACTCATATAATCCTACGCAATCATCTTCCTCTTTCCTCCTGATCCAAGTTATTGAAATACAGAATTTTTTCTAAAGTTCCAACGAAGAATAGATCTGCTAGTGATCAAATGCAGATGATTGGTTATTTAAAGGGGTTAGAATTTTTAAAATTAATCACTAATCACAAATTTTGATAAAAACTAGATATTTTACCTTACTACCTTTACTTCCAGAATTTTGTAGAAGTCTGTTAAACAAACAAAATTTCTGAAACAGTAAAATTCTTTTGATTTTTTTGTTAATTGGTGGGACTTTTACATTATTGATAAACGATTATACCTAAGGCTAACCTAAGGTAAGTCGACATATTTAAAAACTAAAAAAATAAAGAGTTCCTTAAATTGGCTCTCAAGCTCTCGGCTAATTTTTAGGCACCCTTCGTAGAGTACTGAAAAACTAGAAAAAAATACCTTTTTGCTAATTGATATGAGAAATTTAGGTACAAATTTAATATTTTTGAAATCATAAATCTCCATTTTAAAACAGTATGATTAAAGAAATATGTAAAAAGTTCCAATTTATGAAGAAAATTAAGATTATTCCTTTTTTGGAGAGCAATATCGTGAAAATCAATCTGGCAACAATGATATCTGAATTTCAATTTTAAAAATCCAGTAAGTTAAGTACGTTTCCTCTTTTAAATTGTTTTTTATGAATAATAAAACCATGAATAATTTCTAATCTTTTTTGGTCCTTGGTTACCTTGCACCTAGTGCAGGATTAATGCTTGGACGCCAATTTGGGGACACCCTGTGTAATACTTTTTTAGATTAATACGTTTAGATTTGAAAATATTAAAAAAACGTATGGAGTGAATAATTTAACTAAAGACAAAATAAATAGGAGTATCTAAACTAAAAAGATTTGAGAAAAAAGTTTCAAATACAAGTTATTTGGTTTAAAAGAGGGGAAAAGATGATCTTACTTATTTTTTGGCCAAGGGTTGCTTTTGTGTTAATTTTAATGACAATCAAGTTATTTTTAATCAAAACCTATAATTTTTTAGAAGTTTCAACATCCACTCAAAAAACTAATAACTTTTATCTAAATCATTTTTTTATTTAGCAGATAAAAATATTAAAAAATTCAAAAATATCTTAAAAAATTTCGCTATATTTAAAGCTATTTTATAATTCTCCTTTAAAAAGTCTTGATCATAAACAAGATTTTTCAACATTTTATTTAAACATACTGTGTGATTTGGAATTTATTTTAAAAATGATTTTTTTTTAAAGTCAAACCTTGATTATAAAAATTTGTTTTTGTATTGAAAATACTAGTTTTGGTTAATCCAAATACAGGGTCTTCAAAAATGTTTGATACTGCTGACATTGCATGGTAGGAAACCTAAATTTCCCACAGTTGGCTACACTGAAATGAATGTGTTATGCTCCGGTGAAAAAACCATCGCGGATATTTTAACTGCACTAATTTTAGTTTTGAAAAAAAAACTGTTTTTTTATAAAATTTGCAACACACTGAGAAATAACTTTAAAAAATACCCGAAGAAAAATTGGTGAGAGACGCTTTGGTCAAAGTGACAGAACAGATTTAAATTTGAATGAACATTAACAAGTACACCAACTTAGCAAGCCTAAAATTACTACAAAGTTTATTTGGTTGCACTGTTGCGGTATCAATCTTATTTGAATTCACTGGACATATATCAATTAATAATTTGATTTAATTTTAATATAAAAATCAGTTTTTCTAGTGAATGCATTTTTTAAATAGACTATAAAAATAGGGCATTTCCAAGAAAACAAAAAAAATATAATAATATTTTAGGAACATCCATAAATGGTCTAATATTTCTATTTTTAGGAAAGTATAAAAAATGTGATAGTTTCGAATGTCAAACAAGTTTCTATAAATTTATTTATCCCATAAATAACTTTCATATTTTGTAGAAAAAAAAATAGCGTAATAGTAAAATATTTCCGCTTTTTCTTTTCAAAACGAATTACTTAAAAATTTGTAAATGCATAATACTGATAAATAAACATTTAATTAAAATGTGTTCACTGAGGTATATAATTCGCCTTTCGCCAAAGCGCATTTTCAATTTCTCCAAATTAATATTCCGCCATACTAAAAGTACATACAACTACAGTACAATTTATATTATCCGTACTTTTACAAACCATACACTTTATTCCTGGTAATTTTGGTTGTTTTGATTATTTTGATGGATTTATGAAGATGTAATTAGGTGGATGTACCATTGTATTAACACATCTTGTGTATAACATAACAATCGGTCTACATTTTTCGTTATTTGCTACAATCAAAGCAAATCTGTTCCCATGACTTGCGGAAAGATTTAGTTGGATTGGTTTGTTTACAATGCAGGTAACTGGGACATAATCTTGACACAAGTTCTCTTTTTAACAAAAGCTACTACCTCTACATTAACCACACTACCTGTTTTGCTATTTATTGTATTTGAGGAATGTTAAAAAAAAACTCTAAACGTCTAAACCACCTGCTGTAAAGTTGGAATGTTAATTTTTATTACCAAGCTTCCATATTTTACACAATAAAGTAAGTACGTGACTTTAAGTTACTTACTTACTTTGTAAATATTGAAGCTTGAAAATTAATATGTAATCATATAATTACAATAATGAAATATTGTATCTCGAGAATACACACTCAATATAGCCATACATACATACATATGGTATTTGAAAAGATTCGATAAAAAATTTTGAAGCAGTTGTAGCACCGTTTACGAATGAGAGGAGTGAAGAGTCAGAATATTACCGTAATAAAGAAATAATGTTTACTTAAGTAGTATTAGTAGCTATAAAATAATTTGTCACCGTTATATTGGGCATCATTTGAAGCAAATATGTATAAATATTCTCATGTATTTATTCCTCCACCAGCTAAATCATCCATTTAACTATTTAACTAGACATTAAATGTGTCAATACAAAATCATTTACGTCCTTTCTAACTACCAGGACTGTTTTATTAGCAAATTCTAAATGTCGTTTCATGATTTATCGCCGTTTTTAAATTATCTTTAATTGGTAACGACAGGAAATTAAAATTAAGTTTTTCACCTGTCTATTCTATTCAATAAGCAATTTTTATATTTTTTTACTTTATTATTTCGCATTTCTCTTCTTCGATCTTGATTTGAATATTAAAATTCAATATTCTGCCAAGCATTCTTAGTCCCAATTCTTTACTGTAATTTTTTACCCATTTATAGGAAAACTTCAAGGGAAAGAAACTGATCTGTCTCCACTCATCCTACATCTTAAACCATTTAAATACTCCGACAATTATAAAAACTTTTTAAACAACAGTTCCATCATTTTTTTGATTCGTTACCACTAGGCTTTAAAATTGGTTTTATAACTCATCTTTGAAATATCATTTTGAAAATACTTCTAATATTTTTATACCATAATATACCGGGTAGAAATGAAACTAGGGCCACCCCTGGCATTTCTTTATTTATGAAAATAAAAAATTAGAATTTTAGTATCTTATATGATCTAAGAAAACAAATTTTATGGATCGAATAAATCTTTCATTTTACTTCCGGTTTATCAGGAAATGGCACCCACTTTCTTATTTTAAATGTAACCCGCTGATTTTTTCTACGTAAAATCAAACATTGGTTAGTTTTAAGTATGTTTATGACAAAAAAAATTATTTTTTCAAAACTTTAAGAAAAAATGTTGAATTTTTTTTTGGTAAAAAATTTGAGTAAAACCTACAAAAACTATTTTTAAATAATACAAATACGTAAAATAAATTGTAATTTATAAAATTTATTTCACCGTTCTTGAGATATTATTTTTTTTAATTTTCAAGAAGCGTTTTTTGGAAATATGTTTACTTTTTTAAATGGGATGATATAAGGCCCACCCCCTAATTAAATAGAGGGTTTTTTTCCGGTTACTGTGATATCCCATATGTATGTTTAAAAATAGTTTTTGTAGGTTTTACTCAAATTTTTTACCAAAAAAATTTAAAATTTTTTTCTTAAAGTTTTGAAAAAAAATTTTTTTTGTCATAAACATACTTAAAATTAACCGATGTTTGATTTTACGTAGAAAAAATCAGGGGGTTATATTTAAAATAAGAAAGTGGATGCCATTTCCTGATAAACCGGAAGTAAAATTAAAAATTTATTCGATCCATAAGATTTTTTTTCTTAGATTATATAATATACTAAAATTTAAATTTTTTATTTCCATAAATAAAGAAATGCCAGGGGTGGCCCTAGTTTCATTTCCACCCGGTATTCCAAAAGTATTATCCTCGATTCTTCCAAAATCTTTAGGGTTTTTATTCCAAAATTAATTGATTCAGTGGAGGACTTGATTTCATCCCCTGGCAAGATATATTTGACGAGAAAACAACCTTTTTCTAAAAAGTCTAAAGTTTCAGGACTAAATTTGACTCTAAAGTGGGCTTTTGCACATTATTGTCCAGAACTCAAGAACGAAAAATGATAAGAAAAATTATTCTTTTTTAGCTAAAAACTTATCTAAAACCATTTCAAAAAACATATAAATTTTTAGTTTAATTAGTAAATTCAATTTTTTTTAAGAATTTAATATTTAAAGAAAATGGTCAATAATTTTTTAAAGTTATCAACACTAAAATTTTATTGCAAAAATATAAAACACCTAGAAGGATTTTAAAAATATTTGGTGAAAATCGGTGGATTACTTTATCTATAATAAAATCACAAAAATTTGCTAAAATTTTGGCACAAATCCGGCCCTGGAGAGTTTAGTTGAAGACTTTCAAACATTTTATTAAAACGATCGGAAATACATTTCATTTCTTAAATTTTGAACACTTAAACCTTTCTGTATCCCGAATAGTTTTGGAGAAATAAACTTATTTCTCAAAATATAAAATTTATGGACTTTTGACTTGAAAGTGGGATTCAAAATACTAAATGGTTCTTTTTTTGGCTTAAAACTCATTTAAACCCCCTTTCAAAAACATATATAGAATTTAAGGCGATAGTCGGCAAATGCGAGCGCTTGATTTTGAAATTGCTTGATATTTGGGGTTTTGCTCATAATTTTTTTTCTATTGAAGCTTTTTTAAAATTTCTTTTTTTGGTACATAGAAGAGTCTTGCGGCTACCAATTTCTTCTGGTTTTGTTTTTGTAAGTCACACCAAATACTCATACGGCAGCAGTAAAATTGGCACTTTTAAAAAAACCTGGTCCTACAAAATACCATTTTTCTTTAACAAGGGACCTTCAAATTGAGATTTGTAAAATTTTCTCTTATCTAAATACACAACTTCACAAAAGTGTTATTCTGTTTTTCCGATTATATCGAGTATAAGGTTTAAAACAGCAAGCAAAACTTGCTCATTTTTAGGTCAGATTTGATTGTCTATAAATCTAAAAATTCAATAAAAAATACAAAAACAAAATAATAGACATGTTATGCCAAGTATTAATGAACTACTACTACAAAAAAACAGAATTTCATTTATTGGTTTGTCTAAAAAATGGTATTCGTAGAGTCACATTTTACGCTCACAAAATTTCGCCGACTATCGTCTTAAAGTTTTTTTTTAAGATATTATTAGTTAAATATTTTCTAAGTTTTAAATTTCATTAATTTTCTTGAAAACTACAACACCAAAATTTTATGCCAGAAACACGTATCACCTAAGATGTATTAAAAATATTTGGTGTAAGTTGGTTGATTAGTTTTCCCATAATAAAATTTGGGTACAAATCTTGTCAAGTCTTAGAAGTTCGGAAACAACAATTTATTTTATTCCTTAAATTTTGAGCACTAACCATTTTTGTACCCCGTCTAGTTTTCAAGGAATTAAATTTTTCTGAAAAATCTAAGATTTCTGGACTAAATTTGACTTGAAAGTGGGATTTAACATATTTTTGTTCTGAACTAAAAAATCAAACGTGATCACAAAATTATTCATTTTTTGGCTGAGAACTTATCTAAAACCCTTTTAATTTAATTATTTAAATATTTTCCAAATTTTTGATTTTAATATTTTCTTGAAAACTACTAAAACTATAAACACTAAAATTTAAAATTTTTATTTGTTTTCCATATTAATAAATTAATGGATGTTGCGATGCCTTTTTAATCTATGGAAAATCCTGGGATCACCAATGAATTGGTTTTGTTTAAAATCTGTAAAGTCCTTATTGATTTTTGAACTGTTAATTAAATGAATTTTTAGGAAGTTTTATTAAGTAATTTTATTTTATATTGGAAAACTGAAAAGATAAAAATCTGAATGATCCTACGTATTTTTTTTTCTTTTCAGGTGTTTTTACTTAAAAGAAACGGTATGACATTCAAAAATTTATTTGGAACTTAAAATATAGTAAAACTGCAAAATGCGCTTTTTGAACATATGACTTTATCTTCCTAAGAAGTGATAACTTTTAAACATTTAACTGAAATAGAAGTTTTTAATTCTGTGGAAATTAGTATCCTGTCCTCGTTAATTTGAAAAAATAATAACGGATAACTTACATCCTTGCAGTACAAATTCTCAATAATTTCTTTTCTTATTTTTACGTTTTGTTCATGGTGTTTTATTGGTTGTAGTTTCTCGTTTTCAATTATATTTCTGTAATTTGCAATCAAATAGAAACGAATAAATTAACGGATCGTTAAAGTTGACTGAAGAAATAACTAGGATACTCCAAATCCAAGCGGATTTAATGTTATAATTTTTCATGCTTATAAAGTGAGATTAAAATTGCATTCGTTTAAAGCAATAAAAACATTAATTAAGATTTAAAGTTGTTGAATAATTTACGGATTCCGTTATTAAGGAACGCGCTTTCGCGCTCGTGTTACGAATATTTATAATACCGGTGCGAACGGGCACAAGTGCCTCCGTGCATGCACTTGCTTCTTCCTATCTTCCTTCTTATGTTAGTAAAATTAATCCACATCCAAATTTGATGACTTACCATTAATTAAGGCAATAAGTCCTATTGTTAGCAGAAGAAGCCGTCTACCGGCATTAGTACACTTACACCTCACCATAATAAGGAAAAGTTTTAAAGATCGCGCCGTTACCGCTGTGGGTATTAAGAAACCCAAGCACCGCTTTCTACCGCTTGGACACGATGACTGCCGCCGAAGCCAAACACCAAACAATCAGGCCATCTGAAGAAGCCTTCCACTTCCACCAGAAGTACCTACACCTATATCATGCTTGAGGTAGGATCGAAGAATTTCACGAAAATTCACAGCTCATGACGCCAACGTTGGTTTTTACGTGACACAAGCCCAGACGACAAACAAAATATTTAACCCTCCAACTAAGGTATACACTGACATAGTGACCTTCTTTTCGTAATTAAACCAGGGGTCAACATTTTTGGGTCATCAGCTAAGCTCCATAAGTACGTACCAACTCATGAATAACTAAATCAAGTATTTATTACACCTGCCCGAACACCACATTCCTGACAATCCCAATTAATATTTTTCAATCTTGATTTTCTTACTTCTTTACCCTAAAAGAAGCCATTCAGTTTTACTTTCTAAACAGTTACCTCATCTTCCTAAATAATAAACAATAAATTCCATACGTTTTTCTTCCTCTTGAGTCTTAAGCAATACCTCACTTGGTTTATGGTTTTAATTAATTTCAGATCTTTTATGACCTCTTCCTGGCGTTTAATACACCATAAACCTGAGAGACTTTCCCTCCTTATTTGCAACCTTAAAATTTGCTTAATCTTAATTTTTTCTAAAGGTCTGAATAGGTACAATTGAAGCTTGGATTTTATTTGAAGAAAATTTCCCTATACGAGTTTATAAATCATAATTAGCCAAAAGATAAGAAGGAGGAAATGATCAATAAGTCTAATAGTATTTCATAACGAAAATTTCCTAACGTTTGGTGATTCATAATGAGATGTGGATAAACGTCTTTAGAAACCAAACTACATTAATGTTACAAATATTTTATTTCACCTTATGCATTTCGAGGTAATCCTCATCTTTAGAGATACATACAGTGCGGTCATAAAGTAAATCCCCCCCTGCTAACTTTGGAACGGTTATGCTTTTGATTCCGAAAATTTGTTTACTGAGGAATCTAATTACGAACTTTCTAATAAAGGTATTTTTGATTTTGTGGAACTTCCGGTTATACCAGAAGTGGATGGCAACTTTCTTATTTTAAATGGAACACCCGGTATACTTTTTGCATTTTCATGTTCTCCATAAAAATACCATTAAATTGACCTAGCATAATTTGGTCTACGATTAATACTTTCGGAATTACGCCCATTTGAAAATCGCATTTTTATGCAACTTTATTTACACCAGAAGTTGGATCCAAGTGCCCAAACTTCCTTATTTTAAATGATTTTTTTTGCGATTAAGTTAATAACATTAAATTTAAACAAAATTTTTATACAAGAGATTTCCTCTAGATTTTATTACTGTCAAAACGTGGAAGGTGGTTATGGTAATCAGCAAAATTAATGAACTTACTATTAAACATAATTTTATTTAAATTTAATATTATTAACTTAATTGCAAAATATTTCATTTAAAATAACGGAGTTGGGGCAGTTGGATCCAACTTCCGGTGTAAATGAAGTTGCATAAAAATACGATTTTAAAATGGGCGTAATTCCGAAAGTATAAATCGTAGACCACACTTTGCTAGATCAATTTAATGGTATTTTTATGGAGAACACGAAAATGCAAAAATATACTGGGTGTTCCATTTAAAATAAGAAAGTTGCCATCCACTTCCGGTATAACCAGAAGTTCCAAATAATCAAAAATACCTTTATTAGAAAGTTCGCAATTAGATTCCTCTGTAGACAAATTTTCAGAATCAAAAACATAACCGTTCAAAAGTTAGCTGGGGGGATTTACTTTATGTCCGCACTGTATACATATAAATAAAATATTGAAACTACGATATACAGGATGTCCCGTAATAACGTCTACAGACATAGTAGAACGGGTTTATCACTTCAAATTAAGAAAACAAGTTCCTCTAACACTTTGCCCAAAAATGCTTTCCTGCAAAGTTACAGCCAGTTAAAGTCCACTTTTGAAAAAATAAAAACCCACATCACTTTTCCCTCTATGAAGGTAACTCGATAAAAATCGACATTTGGGGCTACTTTTAGGTTTTTTATAATTTGGTATTATAGTTTTGCCATTTCGTATTCATTTACTACCAGTTAACCTAAACTTAGAATTTAAGTTTTACCATAACTTTTTATGTTGTTACTTTTTTGCCATTTCAATTTATTTTCTTTATTTTCTCACAAGACAGATAATTTAACATAAATTATTTTATAAGAAAATCAGTTAAAATTGCAAAAAAAGTGAACAGAAAAAGTTTAGGTAAACTGATAGTAAATGAATGTGAAATAGCATAACTAGTATACCATATCATAAAGCACTAAAAATTAGTCCCCCCCCCCATGGCGGTTTTAATCGAGATAGCTTCATAGGAAGAAAAGTTATGTGGATTTTAATTTTTTGAAAAGTGAACTTTAACTATGTGTAACTTTGCAGGGAAGCATTTTTGGGCAAAGTGTTACAGGAACTTGTCATCTTAATTTGAAGTGATAAACACGTTCTACTATGTCTGTCCACATTTCATTTCTTACATATATGGTTACACGTTCGGAGAGTGACCTTCCATATGGCACATGCATACATAAAGGTATTGTGTTCTTTTACTACACCATTTGTGGACACACCCTCGTTATCGCAAAGAGGTAACTGTATAACAATATCTTGTGAAATTTTGGCATCATTATGAACTTTGTGTTATAATACTGTTTGTGCCTGATGAAGTCAATGAGTTGGCGAAACTAGTCATATGATGATATACTGTATATTTTACTAAGTTAGATAGATGGAGTTTTTATTTATACTCTCAAAGACTTGTAGTACTTCTTGGAACGATTTTTAGATACAATTGAGTTAAGTTAGATTTGGTATTACACTATTCAGGTTTAATACAATGTTGTGTAACTTAAACATTTTGTTTCACTTTTTTAGTTCAGTCAAGATTAGTATTAGTCTTCTAGGAAGATATGTGTTAATAGAATTCCAAAATCTCGCCTGTAATAAAATATTGCTTGACTTTCTTGATGTAATTTTTATTTTGATTAATTGGTAACAGTACTAATACTGGACTTATCCAGGACTTATACTGCTCTTCTAATCATTTCGAAAATTTGAGTGAGCTTTTGACTCTATGATAGTCCTCAGAGGATTGCTCTTAAGCTCATTTTATGGAGAAAGAGAGTTTTTATTCTAGTATTGGATCAGTGGCAGTGCTGCCAGGTCAAGAATGCAAAATTTCCCTGCTATGATGTAAATTATTACCTATTTTTAGAAAAATTCCCTGCATATTGATCCCCACCACAACTAATTTTAATGACATAATTTTGATATTATTGAGTTTGTTATTTACCTAACCTAACTATTTTTTAAATTATGAGGAGAGTTCCATTAATTGTTTTGAAGAAGAAGGAATTATGAGGAATTTCAAAAAACATAAAATCCTTACTCGTTTATGCCAATAAATTTTGAAAATTTAATTTAAATTATTTAAAGTATATTTTTTTTATTTAATGTAGCTTTGTGACATGTATTATTGTCCAAGCATTTGATAAGTAAATGCAAAAAGTATTTTGTCATTTAAAATGGGCAGTTGGGAAATATATTATGAAATTATTAAAATAGATTGTTTAAAGATCAATTTGAAATATTTTCCATTTCTCAACCTGGTAAAAAATCATTTTTTGCATTATTGGACTAATATTATTACCGATGTGAAAATTTCCCTGCAAATTAATATTTTGTATAAAAAATTACCTTTTTCCCTTTTTGCTAAAAAATTACCTGCAAAAAGGGAAATTTTATTTCATTTCATGGGTGCATATTTCCCCCACTCTCTTCACAGAACCCAATTCCTCAATAATTAGATTATTGTTTTACATAAAAAAGTAAAGTATTTTCAATTAGTAACAACAGTTATACAGAAATCCTTACCAAAATGTTGAAAAAATATAATGCAAATAAACAATATTTTACTTAAGTTTTTCAATTATTGGTCAAAAAATACCAAATTAAGGGAATGTTTTTCTCTTCTGAAATTAAAATATTACTACTACAAATTATGAAAACCAACTTACCAAAGCGCAAATAAAATGAAACAAATTTGTTGTATTTTAACTTACAACTTATTGAAAAATCCTCCAAATAATGATTAAAACAGACAATTTGAGAATATTGAAGGAAAAGAACTTAAAATTTTCTTGATTTGTAGGAATTGGTTTAACTAAGTCCCTTAAGCAAGATAATTCAAGGGCCCCTTTTAATAATAACTACCTAAAATTCGTTTAGCGTTTAGCTGCTAGTTTCTTATTTATAAAAAGAAATCGCTAAAACGTTTATTTAAAAAATATTAATTTTTACATAATCACAATACACAATACACAATCATGAAAATTTAGATTTCACTTGATTTTCAAAATTTTTAAACAAAATTTTGTACATCGCTAAGTTTTTAAAAATTGTTATTGTTAATATCATTAAACCCTTTTATATTTTTAAAGTTTTACCTAAAAATTTTGAGTTTTTAGTTTAGTAAAAAAATATTGGCGTAGATCGGTTATATTTCGTTCAATTTTTATTGAAGTAGGGTAATAAATGTTTTACCACAAATAGAATAAGAAATTTACCACAAATAGAATAACGAATTTTTACCACAAATAGGATATTAAATTAATTTTATTAAAATATTGACAGAGTTTTGGTCGTAACGTCGCTAGAAAATAAAGTTTTTATTTGGTCCTAACAGCCAACAAAATTCTATCCTTTCAATTTTGTGAACGAGAACTACTCTAATTATTTCATTTATTATTATTATTTATTTAGGGGGCGACCGTGGATAAAATGAGATTTTTTAAAGACGTATTTATTTTCTCAGTACTTTGAGCGTTTTTTGAGGATTTTGCGAACGATTTTTTTTAGAAACCCAAATTTAAAATAAAGAAACGCCAAGTTTTTAGGATATACAGTCGAACTTCCATAACTCGAATTTTGTTTGTAATGTGTTTGTAAAAATATTCGTTTTTAACTTTGCGAAATAATTTCTATACCTCGAATTTTCTATATCTCGAATTTTTTTAAAGTCCCTTGAAGATTTGAGTTAGGGAAGTTTGACAGTAGTAATAAAAGTAGACTATTGTTTTTTGTTCTTGGGATTATTTGTATTTGAAAGTCATGAATATTTTTTATAAAGTTGCAAATTAAAAAAAATATTTTAAGAATTAAGTCTACCGGGGCTTAAGCGTTGGATAACCCCACTTAATAGTATCTAGTTACGCCACTGTTAATAGGGAGTAAAATACTTTTAGAAGACAAAAATAGGCATTATTAGAAATAATCAAAAAACTGAGGAAAGAATACGTTGCATTTTAACTTTTTTTTTGTTTCTGTATTACTCCTGTTACTATTATCGAAAAGGATTCAGTTTTATAGTGATAGTATTTTAAAATCTCTAGCAAAAACGGCTGAACTAAAATTCAAAGCGCTGGATCTCCAAAACTAAAAAATATACTTTTTTTAGTTTTTTGGCGATGAAGCTTTTGACCATGAAGTCCGCGGATTGGTCGAGCACCCTGCATGTACATATCATAATATGTAAAAATTAATATTTTTTGTACCAAAATTGAAAGAAGTATTTTGCTTTAAACACCCCTAATTTAAAATTTCTGGTTGAGCGTTGAGCCACTGTATGACTGTATTATCTTTTATTTGTGGATAGGGCTGGATTTATATACGGTCTAACCTGCATACTGCAACCCAGATTTAAATTTGATTTTTTTATGTTTTATGATTTTCCTTGGTTTTTACTGCATAATATTTTTGGTATGTAATGTTGAAACGGCCAAACAAAAAATACCAATAATATATTTCTTTGCTCATTTTGTTTAGTAACTATAATTGTACCTAAGGATTTTACATAAGAAAATAAAATTTATATTTTTTCATTTTGTATGATTTTATTTCACATCTTTTCGCTGCATTTTCAAGATTTTTTTTAAGTTTGAAACGTTATAGCGGCCAAACAATAATACCAAAAATATATTTCTTTGCTGATTTGTGTATTATGGTGCAATTCTGTGCAAATCTATAAAGGTCTATTTATGCGTAAAGATTTAAGACTACTTATGATTTAAGATTTTAGAAAATTATAGCATTAATGCACTCGATTTTAAGAAATGATAAATCTTTGTTCTCAAATCTCTGAGTTATACTCCGAAGTTTAATTCTAAAATCTTAAATCATAAATCTTAAGTTTAAATCTTTGAGCATAAATAGACCTTTAGTCCTTACAGGAAAAATCTGCTTAGGTTTATTATAATATGGGTTATAATGGATGGTTTCAATAGTTACATTACAAAAATTTCCTGTAAGGTTTGTTATAAGGATGGACAGGCTACCTTACAGTATTGCCTGTAAGAGTATCCTAACTACTACTTAAAAAAAACTTCACCCAATGGCCCAATGGCGTCCAATTGCGTCCAATAGATTGTTCTGTTTTACTTATTGCACTACGTTTATCCCACTTCGAATTTAACATTCACAATTTACACTACTTCAAAAGGTTTCTTTCTTTTAAGTCTTCTAATTATTCCGCTGTTATCCAGGAGCTGGCTAGCCTTAGGATTTATGTGGTCTAGGAGGCTGGATTCATGTTTGCCAGCAAATCGCTTGATTTCGCTGGCCACATCAGGAACATTGAGGTCACGATGAATATGACTGTTCCGTACATACCATGGCGCATTCACCATGTTATGAAGAACTTTATTTTGGAATGTTTGTATTTGTTTCATATGGCATTCTTTAGCACACCCCCACAATTGTATTCCATAGAGCCATATTGGTTTTAAGGTTTGGTTGTAAATCAACACTTTATTGCCAATGGACAGCTCCGAGTTTCTACCTAGGAGCCAAGTACATTTTTCTATATTTTATATTTAATTATTCTCTCTTCTTTTTTACGTGCACCTTCCAACGTAGTTTCGTGTCTAAGGTCATCCCTAGGTATTTGGCATTATTTTCATAAGGGATAATATTACCATTTATTGTGACTGGCGGTAACGTAGTTACTTTTTTGTTGGTGAAATTTATATGAGAAGATTTTACTTCATTCAACTTTATCTTCCAGTTTTCAGTCCATTTTAATACGTTGTTACAAGCTTGCTGAACTTTTTCTGTTCAAATAATATCATCTTCTCCTACTTCCAGTATCATCAGCAAATGTGGCAATCTTGGTATCTTTCGACTCTGGTATGTCACTAGTGTATAATAAGTACAACAACGGGCCTAGTACACTACCTTGGGGCACCCCAGCTTTTATTTCTTTAAGTTCGGAATACTGTTCTTCCAATTTAATTCTAAATACCCTATTAGAGATGTATGATTATATTAACTCGCAGTACTATGGGGGAAGGATTTTTTGTGACTTATGTAGTAAGCCTCATGCCAGACCTTATCAAACGCTAGTGCGACGTCAAGGAATATTGCTGCGCACACTTGTTTTTCTTCTAAAGCTTTTTCTATTATGTTTGTGATTCTGTGATTCTGTGCACCTGGTCAATGGATGAGTGCTTGGTTCGAAAGCCGAATTGGTGATTAGGAATCAGTTCTTTTGTTTCTATTATTGGCTTTACTCTTTTGAAAAGTAGTTTTTCAAATAACTTTGAAATTGTAGGTAGTAATGAAATTGGTCTGTAGGATTTTACCTCGTTTGGGGGTTTCCCTGGTTTGGGTAACATTATTACTTTTGCCACTTTCCAACACATTGGTACATGTTTCAATCTGAAGGCTGCATTTATCATGTAAGTTAGCATTATTATTCCTTTTTTAGGAAGCTGTTTTAAGAGGATTGGGAGTCTAAGTAGAACCGCGCTCCGATAGTAAACGTATATTTTGAGCTTCTTCTTGAATTTGGGGAAGCAATTTTGACCCAAAGTACATCCCACATAATTAGGCTGAAAGTACCAATAAAAATCTTCATTTCTGTTATATTTCAAAATTTGTATCACCTACACTCAAAAGTATTTGCTGCTTTTACAGTTAAAATGCGCGTTCAAAATTTACGAAATAAACCTTGCAATTATTTCAAACTACAACCATATTTTGTAAATAACATTAAGTTTTATAATTTCTTAGTTTAAATAACATTCATGGCTAGACTTCTATACGACGACTTTTTCAAAAATTAAATTAAGTCCAAAAAATAAGTTTAAAATAGGCCAAATTTTACGTATTTTTAATGATTTTTTTTTGGCTATTTTGGATATAATATATTAAAAAATTGTCGCATACAAGTCTTAAGCAGAGGTTCCACTTTCATATGATATTGTTATTTTGTATATAACTCAATAAATATTCGTGTAGTTTGAAATATAAAAACAGGGAAAAACCCATATAATTTTGTAGACTCCATATCCTCTTAATATTTCACCAGTTATGAGGTCAAATCCTGGGGCTTTCTTTGAATTTAGGTTACATAGGCTACTTCTTTGGGGGTGACTAGTGGGATGTTTTCCTTTTCATCGTTAAGGGTTTGTTCTTGTTGTGGTGCTAGATTTGATTGTATATCATTGGGTTTGAATGTTTCTTCAAGATGATTGGCAAATAATTGCGCGTTCTCTTCGTTGCTTTTTGCCCACCTGTCGTTTAGCAAATGAAGTATAATTTTTTTCATTTTTTATAATTATGAATAAGTATCAATTTTTCGAGGTAAGACCAGTATTGTTGTACTCGGGGACCTTTAAAAGTATTTTAGCTCAAGGCAACAAATATAGATAAATGACATAAATATTTCTGTGGGAAAGGGTGTTTACAAAAAGTAGTATAATGTTTACAGTAAGATGTACCACTATGGCTACTGACAGCGTATAAATTGTATCGACACATTGTGTAATTTGTCAAATCTTATCCATCCAGAAGAAAACTATAGTACCTATTATTATATTAAATTTTTCTTTAACCTTCTTTTAAAAGAAAACCTTTTCAAATGAATAACTAAATTTAGGGA
Source organism: Stenus bimaculatus (assembly GCA_963971135.1). Taxonomy (NCBI): domain Eukaryota; kingdom Metazoa; phylum Arthropoda; class Insecta; order Coleoptera; family Staphylinidae; genus Stenus; species Stenus bimaculatus. The sequence goes on along the minus strand of OZ020185.1, from coordinate 11,345,840 downwards.
ACTTAAAGATCTTAACGGACTTTTTGTACATTTTGTAGATTTTCTTCGCTCTTTGAGGAGGTAGACCTCTCATCACCATCAAATATTTCTTCAAAATTATTATAAAATACATATCATATTTTTCTGGTTATCTACTTTTAAATAATATTTGAGATTATCAGTCCTAGAATTGGCGTTAAATTACCTCTGATGGAAAATTTGCATAATAAGTCTCTTTCTGCAATCGTAAAAACAAGAAAGTGACTTTATGCAAATAAAAATCAGTTCCGCCTAATAGTTAATCAATTACTTAATGCAATTTTATCAAAAAACTTACGTAAAAGGGACAATTAGTAAGGCGATGAAAGCTTTTCTTGTGGCTACATAAACGTAATAAGAGCTCAAGCGAAAAACATAAAAAAGTAATTAGGAACATCTGTAAATTGTAAATCTGGTTTGGGAATTCTCGGAGAAAGTGTTCAACTGAAACAATGTAAAAACGACATTATTAATATTTGTGTGGGAATTTTTGATTCAATAAAAAAGGAAAATTTGTTACATAAATAATTGAAAATTGTTATTGAAAATCTCTACTTTTATACCACTCTCACTATCATCAAAAATAATAATTGTGGTATATTGATGAGTGAAGAATTGTAAAATTATTCTGTTGAAATTAACTGCTTTTAGCAAAAAAATGCAATCAATCAACATACTCCAACTATGTTATTACCTCGGTACAATAAAATTACCCACTGCTATCTGAATGAAAAGTAATAGCATACACGCCCATTATCTCAAAACAATAAATATCATAAAGAAAGTGCTTTCTTTCTAAAATTTTCCCATGGTCTGATCGAGAAATTATCTCGATATACGAATATTTAATATTTTAATGAAGTTTTTGTAATGTTTATTTATTTTTAAATGAAATATAATTGTGTTGTATAATGTGTAATGTTAATGTTAATGTAGCTACAGTTATAAGATCATTGGGTCCAAGATTAAATTAATTTTTAGAAAGGGAACTGAGCATTAAAAAATAATTTTAGAGCAAGATTATGTCATTATTTCAACTAAAGTAAGAACACTGGAGATAAAATTTGACCTAAATTAAATAAATGATTTATTTTTTTTTCCAGAAACTTACTCGCACTAACTGCTATAAGAGTGAATATTATAATAATTTGTTTTTGAGTAAATGCTACTTAGGTATGGGATTTTAAAAGTTTCACGGTGCACTTGAAAAAAAAACATGAAAACTATTTGCGAATTATCACTCAAATGCTTTTAAAAGCGATAAATAAATAAAATTCAATGAGTAGTTGTCATGAAACTACTTTTCCATTAGTTTTTTTTTTTTACTTTTTAAAGATATTGTAAGTTTCACTTAAAGTAATAACCAACGATAGACAATGTTTCATTCATAAAAAATGGTTAAAACACTGTCGTTAATTTTCAGCTCGATAAAAACCAGACATCAACAATAACCGAAATTCTTTAAAATTGCCCACGGTCAAGGTACTGTCTAGTCTAGATTTAGATACAAAGCTCAAAGCTCATTTTCATGTATCTCATCATTCTTTTCTCTACGTAATTATAGGGCCATAATCTGAAACGTGATTCGTGATGTTAGTAAGTATTTTTACTTAAATATTCATTAATTTTTTTAAATTAGTTTCTGTAATTAGTATTATCTTGCTTAAAAACAATATAATCATTTCAGAAGTTTTAAAAGAAAGTTTTCTTAAATTTCAATTTTTTAATTACTTATAAACGTTAAAAACGAAACTCTTAAAACAATTATTAGAATACACTGTAAACTTATTCAAATAAGTCATGCGATTTTGTTGAATTTATTTATTCTTAATATGGAACAATTGAAATTTGCTCACACACCCAACTCACAACCTTAATAAATATCATTAACCTTTTTTATTAGTGCCAAAATAAATTTACAAAGAGCAAACAATGGCTAATTGTTTTCCAATTAAATCAATAGGTACGTAAATCGCGGCTTTAAAGAAAGTTCTATTTAATTACAATCAATGTATTATAGAAAGTAACTACCTAACGACATTTTTTGAGTATTTTTATAATCAAGTAACAATAAAATATATAACATCCAATCTTGATTAGTTTACATCTACTTATAAAATTTTACAGTTAACTTTTCGAATGTGTAATTCAGTTCTTGGCTAAAATTTATTTATCCCGAAATATTAGCACTTATTTTTTAACTTTTTTAGAAAAAGTTTTAATTTTGCCTCATGTGGATGGGCTAAGAAAAGGGTGAAAATATAAATTACAACCCTTCAAACGTTTATCTTGCAAAAGTAGCAAAAAGTTGCAAAAAAAATCATACAAAAATTAAAACAAAAATATAAAGTACATTTTTTAATGTAGTCCTTATAATTATTATCTAATAAATAAAATAAAGCAAATATATATACAGGGTGTCTCACTTTTTTCCAGCAAAAATTTTTTAGATAGTAAATGTCATTCTGAACAAAAAATTTCCTATGAACTATTATGTTTTTTCGACTCCTTAAAAAGTTACAGCAATTTTAAAATTGATAAATTTTCATGATTTTTGTGGAACACCCTGTCTAATATTCTTACTTATTATATATTTTTTATATAAATCAAGTATTATTTGGATTTTTTGAACATTATTAACTGTATTTAAAATAAGGGAACGATGAGGTTATAGCATCTTATTGGCTTAAAGATATACAAAATCCAAAGCATACTTGATTTAAATAAAAAAAATTAAAATGAAATGAAATTTATACAGGGTGTCCCAAAAAATCATTAAATTGTTGAAATTTTAAAATTACTGTAACTCTTTAAGGAGTCGAAAAAAACATAATAGTTCATAGGAAAATTTTTGTTCAGAATGACATTTACTACCTAAAAAAAATTTTGCTGGAAAAAAATTGAAACACCCTGTTTGTGGCCGTTATAAGGCTTCAAATTTAAAAATTCTTGAAAATTCGGCAAAAATTTGCGAAGAAAATCATAAAAAATGAAAGAAAAAGAAACTTCATTTTCTTATATAAAATTCTCACAATTACATCTAATAAACAAAATGAGTAAAAAAATATATTATTGGTATTTTTTGTTTAGCCTAGGGCTTGCATTACCAGTATACCGTTACCGGTAATACCGGTATTAATACTCAAAAAATTATATTAGGTATTACCGATAAAAGAAATTGAATATCGGTAATACCGAAGTAAGATTTTGCACAATAATATTCGCACTGAGAACAAAAAAGATTTGGTAAAAATTGTGGTGTAAAGAAATAAAATCATTTTTTTGAGGAAAAAAGTATTTAGACCTTGTTTACAATTTTTAAATGACAATCCTTCCAACAAGTATCGAATCGCAGAAATACTTTTCTTCAGTAGAATTAATATGTCCAAAATTTTTGTCCAGTTTAAGAGATCAAAGCCGTCGGGATAAATTATGCTTTTTACGAGCATATTTTAATGAATTAAAAAATGTTTAATTTCCCTGTTTTGTGAAATTCTGCTTTAGTTATTGTGGTTTTTTTATGTTTTTTTTTCTTATATTATACAGGTTTATTTAACCTGAAGAGTGGAAATTTCTCTAATTGTAAAACTAAGACATTTAGAAAAGAAATTAAATAAAAATTGTTTAGTTTGAAAGGAGCCTCAGACTGGGCATAGTTGTTTTTCCCCTGGACGTCGATTCCTGAAATCTCACACAGTAAATCTCATCTCACCTTTCTCGAAGCGCAGCGTCAATATCTCACCGGCGAATCCAAATTCACTTGGCCTGAATCAAGCCAAATTGTAGGAGGCGAATCTACAACTAATTTTAAGAAAAAAAATTCCTATAAACATAAGTCCGATTTTGCTTCCTAAGGGAGCTACAGCCCTTGAAATATCGTGTCTAAAAGTCGGTTTTTCGTCATTTATTTGAAAACGGATTGTAGTAGAGATTAGAAATTTGATGTAAAGCATAATAGCCTGAAGATACAATTTTATCATTTTTTTCAGGTTTATTGAACCCTCCGAAAGGGTAGTTTTAAGAATTGTTAAGTTTAAACATACCGTTAATTTTTTTATGGTTAACATAACATAATATTTATTTTCATAATATTATTCCTTATTTAATTTTATACAAAAATGATACTATTATCCCAACTCGATTGAATACACCCCTTTCGAGAAAAATACACGTAACTATTCACTTGCAGAGTTCCAACCATATTTTATTATTTTACCATACAATAATTTCGCTACTTTTGTTCTACAATACTCGACTTTTATTATTAGTTACTTAATGAAAGTTTGAATAGTTTCTTTAAAATATAGGGTTAATCGACCTATTTTAGTGACAATATTTCAAGGGCTGTAGCTCCCTTAAGAAGCAAAGTCGGACATGTTTATAGGAAGTTTTTTTCTTAACATCAATTGTAGAATTGTCTCCTAAAATTTTGGCGCTTAATTTCTGGACACCCTGTAGAGTTATTTTATTTATAATTTTGACAAATTTTAGGGAGCCTCAGAATATTTTTGCGCCTGAGGCCTCCAGTATAACAAAGTTTTCGGTTTTGTTTTCAAAAGTTATTTCTAAGTATATTAGTTATTTGAAATTTTTATGCTGTTGATGTCTTTGGTATGAATTTATATTGTTTTAAAAGCAGTATTAAGAATATTTTTAAATTTCAAATGTTTATTACTAGAACTCATTTTTTACTTATTTGATACTACTTAATTTTAATTTTGTTACATCTGTATGTATGTATTTTTATTTATTTTAATAATCTTGTAATTAGATTTTGTAAGTTACCTTGTAATTGGCCTAGGCTGTTGGGTAATAAAGGATATTATTATTATTATTAAATTATATTCGACAAGAATATTTATATTTATTTGACATTTTTTTCGGAAAATAACGGCAATTTATCTACCTTATTATTTATTTTTAAACGTAATTCTTAATGTTAAATATTCGCATTTTGATAAATTTTTACTATTACCCGTAATACCGGTAATAGGACATTTTCAATTCGGTATTAGTGGTCATGGGATATTTCGGTAATTTTTAGCCGTTACAAATTTAAAACTTCTTGAAAATGCAGGAAAAGGATGCGAGAAAATACATAAAAAAAACAAAAAAATATAATCTTCATTTTTTATATAAAGTCCTTACAACTATAACTAATAATCAAAATGAACAAAGAAATATATTATTGGTATTTTTTAATGACGTTTGCTGAAATACAATGGACTATTCTGAAATTAAATTGATTATTCTGAAATATAATTGATGTTTTCTGAAATACAATTTACTATTCTGAATTACAATTGATCTTTTCTGAACTACAGTAGGAAAAGGTGTAGTGATAATATCAGAATTCGTTAGAAAATTTTAAAAATTATACAGGGTGGAACAAAAAAAATAGAGATAAAGCTCGAATAAAAAAATATATTAATTTTAAAAAATGGAGGTTAAAATAGAAATCACAGCAAGCCATGAATTTTCAATTCATTCGTTTTAAGCATTGGAACAAAATGATACAGTGTAAATAATGGAATTTTGCAGATTTTTTTATAAAATTTTTAGTTAAAAATTATTTGATCCGATGAATGCTGTTTTACAAATAGTGGTATTTTCAATACAAAAAATCGTTTTGGAGAGGATGGATCCGTTTTTTCCTTGTTTTACAATCGCACGTGCAAATTGTAAAATATTGGAAGCATGGCAACCTTATTCAACTAGGGTTGCAGAGCAGCTGGAAAAGGATTAAAGGAATTCTTCGCCCTTATTAAATTAGTAGTAGTAGTACGCTGGTTTTAGTTTAAGCATTATATTCATATAGGAAGATGTGTATCAAAATGGAAGTTACATTTATGAACAGTAAACGTGGAAAACCATTATTGGTTTTTGAAAGTGCAAAATTTTATAGTGATAGGGCTATGCAAAATGATGAAATTAAGTGGAGGTGCATAAATAAAAAATGTAGACTGAAGTTATATACTGAAAAGGGGAGCAATGTAATTTTAAGAAAAGATGGTGATCATAATCATGAGATAAACCAATCTGCTATTGATGTCGAAATATTTTCAAGAAAATGTAAAAAACTCGCGGCTGAAAACATTACGGAGAAACCTATAAACATTATTAGGAAGGCATTGGGGTCTGTTTCTGAAGCAATAACAACTCTAAATATTAATAATGGTAGAAAGATGATATATTCAACAAGAAAAAAGCAGTATCCATTAATATAATGGTTCATGTCATTTATTTTTATAGTTTTTATTAATTAATACTGATCTTCTGATTCAATTTCATTTATTTACATTCACTTTTGTTAGATTTTTTTAATATATTAGATACGTACAGGGTGTTTCATTGAAAACTTCAAATTTCGTTTATTTCTTAAGCAGCACTCTCACGTCACTCCCTTAAGCGGGGGGGGGGGTAACCCCCTAATTTCTTAAATGGCAACAGGGGTTGAGTAATATATCATTGGAAAGCTGCTTTTAATTAGAATTCAATGGTATAAATTAAATTAAAATTAATCGATTCGTTTTAAAGAAAAAAAATAAAACCTATTGTAATACTCAAACTTAAAGTTTGCAATAAATTTTTTTTTTAGTTATAAAATAATCTTATTTTTAAATAGACAATTAAAGTAAATGTTCGAAATGTTTTCCAGAATTTTCCAAGCAGAAATAGAGACGGTCTTCAAACTCTGCGCGAACATTTTGTAGCATTACTGGTGTAATATTTCCAAATTCGTTTATGATCCTTTGACGAAGGGCCGCTAAAGTATCAGGTTTGTTCTGGAAGACATAATTTTTTAAATAGCCCCAAACGAAAAAAATCCAGCGGTGTGAGGTCAGGTGAGCGTGCTGGCCATTCAATAGTACCTCTACGGCCAATCCAACTAGGAAAGGTTCTGTTTAAATATTGACGAACTGGTAACGTATAATGTGGCGGAGCACCATCCTGTTGAAAAATTATCAAATTTTCGTCCAGCATATCATCATTTTCTAAGACATGTGTTATTGTAGGTTCGATAATATTTTGCAGCATATCTAAATATTTTTCCCCTGTTAAGTTGCCATCAATAAATATTGGGCCTATAATATGGTCCCCATAAATGTCAAGCCAAACATTTAATTTTTCTGAATACTGACAGTGCTCTTCTCGCAATTTCGCATCCAATGTGGATTTTCTGTACTCCAATAAAGACAGTTATGTTTATTAACTTCACCCCTCAAATTAAATGTTGCTTCATCACTAAAGCAGATGATTTGTAATTGGTTTGGAGTATTTGATTAGACATAACTTCACAAAACTCTGTTCGGCGATCAAAATCATCTTCACTTAATTCTTGATGACAAGAAAATTTATACGGGCGATATTTTAAATTTTTTTAAATTCTTCAAACTTTGGTACTTTGAAGTCCTGTTAATGTAGATAAGTTTCTTATGGAAGTTTGCGGATTTAGAGATGTTTCGCCTACTACAGTCAACGTTTCTACTTCATTTGGGGGGGCGCAAGTTCTTTTTTTATTTCCTACTGAACCCGTTTCACGAAATTTATTGAACAAATCTAAAACATATCTTGCAGATACATTTTTATCTGGATGAAGATTATTAAAACGAGTAGCTGCTCGAAGGGCACATCTTCTTTCTTCACCGTATAGCATAATAATCTCAACTCGATCATCCTTAGAATAAACCATTTTGAATGGTTAGGAGGTAATAAAGTTAGTGTAATCTATTTAATTCGAAAACTTGTAATAAACTAAATTAAATTATTTCAATTTTTAAATCACATTTTATTTAGATTAAATCATGTGGATAAAATAACAAATAAATTTATTTATTGTTCTTTTATTGTGTTTAAATTTTAAATTAAATTATTCATGAGAACCAAACGGGACATCTTACCTACAATTTTTTATTCAGTATTTAATAATTTGCTAATTAAAAAAAGATTTTTTGGGTTAATTTAACATTTTTTAAATTTATTTATTGCAATGAGTTTTTAATTTTTTTCTTTAAAACGAATCGATCAAGTTTAATTTAATTTATACCGTTGAATTCTAATTAAACGCAGCTTTCAAATGATATATTACTCAACCCCTGTTGCCATTCAAGAAATTAGGGGGTTAACGCCCCCCGCTTAAGGGAGTGACGTGAGAGTGCTTAAATTGATCTTATAATGCGTCCCCCTCAAAACAAAAATCGGCGTGTTCCGTTAATTTTTTTAAAAAACTTTTGGTTATGAAATAAACGACATTTGAAGTTTTCTATGAAACACCCTGTATGTACAGTTGGTCTCAGCTGGAAGTAGGACAAAAGTAATCACGATCGCGTATTCTTTGCCCCACTTCGAGCTGGGAGAAACTTTACATTATTAATAAAATTATATTTTTTTAAGGGAATAACTTTTTGATTTACCCAATTTTTAAGTCATTGAAAAGCGGGTTCATAGACATTATACATTAAGACGATAGTCGGCGAAATTTTGTGAGCGTAAAATGTGACTCTGCGGAATACCATTTTTTAGACAAACCAGTAAATGAAATTCTGTTTTTTTTGCAGTAGTAGTTCGTTAATACTTGGCATAACATGTCTATTATTTTGTTTTTGTATTTTTTATTGAATTTTTAGATTTATAGACAATCAAATCTGACCTAAAAATGAGCAAGTTTTGCTTGCTGTTTTAAACCTTATACTCGATATAATCGGAAAAACAGAATAACACTTTTGTGAAGTTGTGTATTTAGATAAGAGAAAATTTTACAAATCTCAATTTGAAGGTCCCTTGTTAAAGAAATATGGTATTTTCTAGGACCAGGTTTTTTTAAAAGTGCCAATTTTACTGCTGCCGTATGAGTATTTGGTGTGACTTACAAAAACAAAACCAGAAGAAATTGGTAGCCACAAGATTCTTCTGTGTACCAAAAAAAGAAATTTTAAAAAAGCTTCAATAGAAAAAAAAATTATGAGCAAAACCACAAATATCAAGCGAATTTCAAAATCAAGCGCTCGCATTTGCCGACTATCGCCTTAAACCTATATATTGAATTAACAAAAATCATTTACAACTTGAGAAAATATGTTAAAGGCCGTTTTAGACGGGCACAATTTGTTACCAAAATTTTGTTCCCAACCGACTCAGATGCAACTGCACAATGTGCAGTTGTATCTGAATTAATGACATTCAAAATAAACATATCAACTAATACATTATTGTTATTTATTTTTACAATTTGTCTTAAGTTCCGTATGAGACGTTTTAAGATCATCTTGCTAGACACCCGCGATAAATTTTCTGTTGAAGATAATAACAAGGTACAGAAAATCCATCCCACTTTTCTGGAGCTTCTTTGCAAATTATGACCAAATAACTGACAATTAATGCGAATCCCTAGAGGGCACGCGAGTTTGGGAGGAAAAATTGTGAAAAATCATGAAATCGAGCATTAGTTCTGCAGTCATAACTCAAGTTTCCCTCGTTTGATTTTCAATTTTTTTTTCAGATTTATAATCTAAATTGATTAGGTTACATCCTGCCAGAGAGTTCCTTTCTGCAACCCAGCACAAAATCTATAATTAATTTTGTGCTGGGTTGCAGTCCAAAGTTAAGGTACTTTTAGATCATTATATTTTTTTTGTACATTCTCCATTTTTTTTTTCCTTCTGGAAAAAATTAAAGAAATGACTTCTAAATAACTTCAAATAAAATTATACAAAAATCTTGTTCATACTAGCTTTTATGACTGCAGAACTAAACCACTATATTTTCCGTTTAGGAAATTGCTCCTAATTGGATATTTTTATTTTTTTTAGGTATTTATTAAATAAATGATTACTCCTTGACACTTTTTTAAATTGTGAGCAATGAAATGAGTAATGCGATAAATTATTAATTTTACATGGGTTATTAAATGTCAATTATCGAAAAAATATTCGGTTGCGTTATGACTTATGTTAATAGCTTAATAATAAATTATTATAAACATAATAAAAAGGATGTAGAAAAGTTGGCAACATCCCAGGAACAAGCTTGCGCAAATTTAACAAAATACACACTTTTAAATGTAGTATTTCGGACACGTATATTAAATGCTCATAAAATGTTTAGATTACAAAACTCCGTACTTCGTAGGCTAATGTAATTTTATACTGGCCTTAATAATGAAAAAAATTAAGCAATAAAAATCATATCAAGTGGCTAAAGTGTAAATAGGAAAAAGTTTATTTTTTTTTAATTTAGCTTAACTAACAAAAATATTTATCCCATGAAGTGTATTAATTATTTGTATGAAGAAATGTGTAATTAAAAGTGAGTACATTATTTTATAAAATAGGATAGACCAAGTAATTAACTATAAATCACTTAATTGCAAATAAATGGGTGCGTTGTTGCATCCAGTGTTTAAATCTGCATCGTAACTAGGTTAGTTTTGAAGAAATTGTAGAGTGCAGAAAATGTGGGAAAACTCATAAAGTTGCATTGTTTACCGTCAATAAAATATTTTTTCCTATATTATATCAAAAAAAAATAACATTATTCCATACGGTTCTTAAGACACTTTTTTGATCGAACCCCGAAACGGTATTGTTTGTAAGATATTAAATTTTGGTGATCCAATTTTTCGCTTTAGTTAAAGCGACGTATCCAATTTGTTTGCGTATCTTGAAACTGTGTCTTGAATTATTTCGGCTAAGGTTGCTCATAATGCGTTAATTTAAAGTTGATTTTGATATTAAGCCGAGTTACCGTTATTTGGAAGCGGGCTTCTTCGACCGACACCCACGCTTCCAAAACATTTCTTCGAATCGAAGCAATGCTTCATTTAATTTATCATTTACTAAAAAACGTGCCGAGGCATTTAACACGGTACAAATTATTTGGATTAATTTGTTAACGCCTTTAAAAAAACCTAAGAAGAATGCAAAATAAATAAATGTTCATGATCTCATACTAATAACTATGTCTTATGTCTTATATGAGAATCTAGCAAATTCGAAATCTTTAATTATAGGTCTTTGCATTGTTGCACTAGACTTTTCTCAAAAAAAATCGCCATCTCTATTCCTAGTCCTAGGATTTTGAAAGTCTAGTCTATACCTTTAATAGTGATATGAGTCATTTTTATGAGGCCATAATTATTCTTCATAGTTTGGGACTATTCCTCCTTTGGCTCCTTTGGCTACAAATTCTCAGCATGTTTCCTCCCCTAGCGTTTAAGCAAAAAATAAGTCCTCGGGAGATTTAAATAAGGACGAAGCTTCAATCAGATCCCTCCTCAAACCCTTGGAGGAAATGATACGGGGAGTTTAAAGAAATTTTTAACCCACAGTCTTCGTGATATTTATGAAGATGTGAAACATTAGTAGAAATACTAAAATGCACATATATGAATAGAGGAAACTTTCACTCTTAAGTAACTTTGACCCTTAAGGGTAAGTTTAGCCCAAATCTTGGAAAAACATAGTTTGATCGACTATTAGTTACCAACTTTCATGTAACACATAGTCTAGTGTCTTTCAGTTATTAGTATTAGAACTGGTTACCCTTAAGGGCCAAAGTTACCCCAAATGACAGTTGACAGTACTAAAATTGAACTTAGGATACACTAGGATGTTCTAGGCATTACGAAATTTACTTAAATTAGAATAGGCATAATTGGTTTTGAGTTAATAGAAATTCTCCTTTCACCTTAATTTCTGGTTATAACTAAATTTAAAAATAATAAATATTTAAATTATTTAAATACTATGTGAATTATAATACTGCAGAAATAAAAAAGGGAATATAATAAACATAAAATAAATTAACTAGGCTATTTAATCATTAATCGTATCTCCGCGTAGAAAGTGTAAAAATTTTGTAAGTGATTCAATATTTAAATTTACTCATTCACGTATTTGTATTATGCATAGGAATTTCCGGCGCCGAAGAATTAAATCTTGGAATTAACCATTTTTTAGTAAATTTAAATTTCACTTTATTACTTGTTTTTATGAAATCTTGAGATATTGACCAGTGGGATAAAAAGTAACTACGTTTATAAGAAAAAGAAAACAATTTTCTGCAGTCTGTAGGTTAATTGTGTTAAATACTCCTTGAAATGTGTCGTTTTCGAAAATATGGTCACGATGTAAATTCATTCAGCTCCACAGTTTTAGAAGCACTTGGAATATAATTAAAAAATGAAAATGATATCTTGTTCTATTTGGCTTTGCTTAAATGTTTAAGCCTTACGAATACTTTTTATTGTTTAAATAAACGAAGGTGTTGACGAAATTTTTTATTATAATCGTTATTAGAACACACTGCAAGTAAATGGCAGCACTAGAGGTAAAAAACCTTAAACTAAATTTCAAAATACGGGATGTAAAGTAATACACAGAGATATAAAGATATAATTTATTTAAATTTACATGGACATAAATTAATTTATAATTTTTATGTCTAGATTATCCTTAAAGATAATATGAAAACAAGGACTTTTTGATTTCACATTTTTATAAACGAATGTAGAAAATACTAATGATTTATGATTTCATAAACTATTTTCTTAATTAGATTATTAAAATGTAAAAATAATTCTTATGCATTATTTAATTTAAAAACACTTTTAACTTTACTTTCTTACACGCTTCACGCGTCAGAAATTATCGACTATAGACTTAGCTAATCCATTTCCATTAAACTTTTTAAGTCCACTTAAATATTTTGAAAATTTCTGTTCGTTTTGCAAATAATTTTTAAATAAGCTTTGAAATCTTGATATCGCGATTTCGTAGATCTATGTTTTGGAGATCAGATCCGACCTCTGGTGGTCATTCGATAAAGCTAGTAGTGAAGTAATAAATAAAAACCTGTTTATGTAAACTTTATTTGTGGGTACTTATAAATCAATTTTTTAATCATCAAAAATTCTATAAATGCTACTGCAGTTACTAAAACCACCTAAAACCTATGACTAAACCAATATTGTTACAAAATGTATGTCAAAATAGCGCCATCTATACTTAGTCCAATTTAATAATTTGCACTTTGCATTGTGACATAGTTGACTCATAGCCTTCACTTTTAAGAATTATTTTTTTAACTTCACAAAACCAAAATTTACGAGAAAACAACTATGGTTAGAAAGATTAATGGTAGGTTGTTTTACTATCGCATTTCTAGGCCCAAAGTAAGTACTTTGCAAAACTATTTAATATTCCCAGCAAGCACAGTTACCTCTCAGAAAGATCTATGTGAATATCTCCACCAGATCTCAGAGCGGTCCCCACAAGTGCCAAATGTCCGCGACATTTGACTTCGCAGAGATGTCCCAGCGAAGTAGCAATCCCACCTAGGTCGCAAGGTGAATACCGGAAAATTCGGTGGCGAGTCTCATGTAACGAAATAGTTAACACTAATAGGACTCGCATTGTGATATCGCAAGGAAGGCACAATGTGAAACGTGTAGACGATATCCCTAAATATATTTGTTTCTTTTATGACATTTGAAATCAAGAACATTATTGTTAAATAACTTCAGAAAATAAAAAACATTTTATACAGTGCGGATATAAAGTAAATCTCCCACTTGCTAACTTTTGAACGGTTATGTTTTTGATTCTGAAAATTTGTCTACCTAGGAATCTAATTGCGAACTTTCTAATAAAGGAATTTTTGATTTTGTGGAACTTCCGGTTATACCGAAAGTGGATGGCAACTTTCTTATTTTAAATGGAACACCCAGTATATTTTTGCATTTCCGTTTTCTTCATAAAAATACCATTAAATTGACCTAGCGTAGTGTGATATACGATCAATACTTTCGGAATTACGCCCATTTGAAAATCGCATTTTTATGCAACTTCATTTACATCAGAAGTTTGACCCAAGTGCCCCAACTTCCTTATTTTATGTGATTTTTTTTTGCAATTAAGTTAATAACATTAAATTTAAACAAAATTTTTATCCAAGAGGTGGTTATGTTAATAAGTAAAATTAACGAATTTACTATTAAACATAATTTTGTTTAAATTTAATATTATTAACTTAATTGCAAAATATTTCATTTAAAATAACGGAGTTGGGGCAGTTGGATCCAACTACCGGTGTAAATGAAGTTGCATAAAAATACGATTTTCAAATGGGCGTAATTCCGAAAGTATTAATCGTAGACCACAATATGCTAGGTCAATTTATGGAGAGCACGAAAATGCAAAAATATACTGGATGTTCCATTTAAAATAATATAGTTTCCATCGAGTTCCGGTATAACCGAAAGTTCCACAAAATCAAAAATACCTTTATTGGAAAGTTCGCAAATAGATTCCTAGGTAGACAAATTTTAAGAATCAAAAACATAACCATTCAAAAGTTAGCAGGCGGGGTGGGGATTTACTTTATGTACTGTATAACAAATATTTATTATACATATATTATACATATGTATACATATGTATATTAGTATTAAAAAGACGACATTTTCTCCATTTAACAACAACAACATAAAATAATACATATAGGTACCATACAATTATAAGTATCCATAAGGTGAAAATAAATGAAAACTATCACCTAAATAAAAACAACTAAATGTGTTGTTCTTGTTCAAAAAATCACTTGCACTTACATTGAAAAAATATACACTACATAACGCCGAGTGCAAAAATGTTCATGCTACGAGACAGAAATACATACGTTAGGTTTTGCCAAATACAGCTAAAGAAAAAGAAACGCGCAATATCGGCATACGCTCATGTTCTTCTCAAGAGTTCTATTCGACACCTTCGCGCTATCTTTTTGTAATCTGTCAATAAGGTAACAAAAGGTACTCTCAGGGATATCCAAAACAGTCCAAGAGACTTCACTGCTTAATGGGAGTTCCCTGGGAGGTCTCTGCGAAAACTTTTTGTAACCTCTCAATAAGATTACAATGAAGTACTCTCAACTCTCAAAGATATCCCAGGGATTTCTGTGCTTGCTGGGTTACATATATACTAACGAGTATTTAGAATTTTCAAAATCGTTCCTTGAATTTTTCATAACAATAACAAAAAAAAACAGTTTTCTTGAGAAGTTTCTTTTGCTAGACATAAACAATATTTTTCATGCCATGGGTTATTTGCGCGATCTATCAAAATTTTTGCTAGAGATTGTCAGAAACTTGTAAACCCATGACAAAGTGACTGCCAGAGTGACGAAAAAACTTCAAACATCAATAAAGTACAGCCTTTTGTGATCCTTTTGGCAGGTCATCATGTTCGTAGATTTCCGAAATCAATCGCTGACAATGTATACTTTGTAATGTTCTAGGAGTAGAAAGTAGAAATACTAATTCTACTCCGTTTATTTGGCAACCCCATAAGCATTGGTAACATATTATGACTTGACTTATTTATTATTTTGGTGAAGCTGCCAAAATGCCCATTTCTTTATGGGTTAATAACAACTTAAAGACTATTTTGTGATTTGTGAATAGATTTTTTTAAATATTTTTCTAGTACATACTCTAATAATAGTTCCCTAAAGGCCGAATGACACTTGCGAGTTTACTGTATAAAATCTTCACATGTTTTCTCGTGAGTTTTCTATGGTAAAAACTCGCAAGTATAATACACGTTTTTAAATAGAGTTTTCTCGCGAGTTTTTTTTCTTTTTTTACAAACAAGTAAATGTAAATAAATTTAAATATAACAAAGAGCAAGTGCGAAGTTTCTCTAATAAAAAATGACAAGTATCGTACAGCATATTTTATGCAAAAAACTCGCGATAAAACTCTATTAAAAAACGTGTATGATACTTGCGAGCTTTTACCATAGAAAACTCACGAGAAAACATGTGAAGATTTTACAGTAAACTCGCAAGTGTCATATGGGCTTAACAAAATGCAGATGTGCCCAAAAGATCGGAAGAAAAATAACTTATAGACAATAGACCGTCACGAACCACGGGGCTAAACGGGTAATGGCAAGACATAAGGTCAACCTGGACGTAGGAAAAGGGGCGAAGATAAAAGGCGGAATTTTAGAAAAGACCGATTTGGGCATAAGGTCGATGTAGGCAAAAAGACCTAATAATAAAATTCCGAAATGGACAAAATGTTACTGTTACTGTTACTGTTTTTAAGTTAACTGGTATATTCAAAATATAAGAACTTTTTTTTTAATCCCGTAAGATAATGGAATTATTACAAGTAAAATTCAATAAAAATTTTCAAAATTTTTGAGTGTACATGACAACTCGGCACTTGACATCTCGGCACCGGATGACTCGGAAATTCCAAGTCGGCACAGGACGACTCAGCTCCGGGACAATTCGGCACCGGATAACTCGGCACTTTATAAGTCGGCAAGGGATATCTCGGCACCGGATATGTCGGCACTGGACATCTCGGCACCGGGATATCTTGGCACTGAGTAGGTCGGAACTCTGAGTAATAAATCTGTTTCACTTGCTTTTATATAAATTTAAAAGAGACTTAAATCATAGATACCTATATCTTTTCAATATATAACTATGATTAAAATCTCATTAAATATCATAAACAGTGCCGAGATACCCCGGTGCCGAGATGTCCCAGTGCCAAGATGTCTCGGTGCCGAGATGTCCCGGGGCCGAGATGTCCAGTGCCGACTTATCCGGTGTCGACTTATCCAGTGCCGAGTTATCTGGTTCCGAATTGTCCCGGTGCCGAGTCGTCTAGTGCCAACTTGAAATTGCCGAGTTGTCCGTGTCCCTGTTGGCCCACCATATGCTGCATATATAGTCTGCTATGCGTTCCATGTGAAGCATTTGTAGCATACGGTGGGTTTTAAGGTCGCACATAGCGTGCAGTGGCCTGCATGCGCACTTACTATTGTTTCTTAATATAACTACGTTTAGCTCGAGCAGGTCAAGCCAGCTTGATTTCAGGCTTGATTTGACCTTTTACATGTATTTCAAATGGTAGAGGTCAAGCCAAGCCGAATTCAAGCTGGGTTGAGTTGCTCGAGATAAACGTATCCATGTTTAGTTGTGGGTTCTAGGTGGTGGTTGTTACTTAGTTTCAATTTTAATAATTTTAACTGTTTGCGATTTTAGAATTGTTTTTTTGTTAACTAAACAGCTGACGATTGACAGTTCAAAATTTCAAAAAATCGTGCCGAGTAAATTTGCTGCATATATGCTCGCATATGTCCAAAAGTTGCCCTTTTTTCCAATTTGCTTTTATAGTTGGGTTTTTTGTCTGTTTGAGGTTTCGGTCCAATTGGGTAATTTATCATTCCACCTCTTTTCTTTCATTTTGTCCAATTCGACCTTTTGTCCCTTTCGGCCTGGGCCCATATCCTCATTTTCTGGGATAAAATATAGTATAGTAAAAAAGCCGTGGTCAAGCAAAATACTCAATACTTATTGGTTGTTTTGGAAAATTTCTATAGAAACGTACTGTTTTTCCTATAGGATATTTTGTATCCGAAAATGAGGATAGGGGTCCTGTTGAGGGTAATCCTCTAACAAAGAAACGAAGAGCTCATGCGTAAATTTGGGCATACCCTCTATAAACACATCTTTTTGCCCATATAATACTGTCTTCATAAATATGATCTTATAAACATAAGTTGTAATAACTTCAATAAAATCAAATAAAGTAGGTCGAAAGACAATAATTGTATTTTTATTTTTAAGTAAGATATCATATCACCCTGTATAATGTATAGTACGTTTTAGTTGCTAAAGATAGGCAACCAAATTTACATAGATACTTACATGAAGTTAGATACACTTACAAATGTCACCAACATTGTTATGACTTAAATAAATACCAAATAATAATTAACACATATTTAAAACGGCTTAAATCTGCCTACATTATTTTATTTTAAATATTTATGTAGTGTTTCTAATAATATATATCGTATAAACGGATATTAAAAGTAAAGATTTTAGTTTTTAAAAGTCCCGGGAAAAGCGACAGTGGCGCGACGACGGTTGTGAAAGAGGTTTCTTTTATCCGCCATATTTCTTATTCCCATGCAGTGAAAGTGTCAGTGAAATGTTCAAATTGGTGTATTTTGCCGATATTCACGTGTTTTCACTATAAATATTAACAGTGCAATTATGTTTAATAATCGTGATCTAAACGGCGAAGGCGATGCTGCAGAGAACGATTCAGAAACGAATAAGGTAAATATCAAAAATTGCGGGCAACATTCGCGCGTTCTTTCCACTAAAAATAACTGGCTTTTGCGTTTCGCGCTAGGGCAAGAAGGCGGTGGTTTCTGTTGTGTACTCATTCATTATTTTAAGTAGACTTAATTACTTAGACTTGTGATTTGTTTATAACATTACGTTTTAACCTTGAAATATTTGGCTCAAGCACCTTAAATAGGCCCAAAAAGCTCAACCTTATTTTATAATTTTTAATTCACCAATTTACACAAACGCTTATTTGGATTTACCTTTTATTTTATAAACATAAGCAAACTCGTTACATCTCTGATTTGCTACATCGTATCTATTAATTTAAAAAATAATTGTCGGGTCTAAAAATATAATGTAAGCAACTTACAATGTGGTAAGTTTATCGTTAGTTGTTATTATGCATTCTAGCGGATTTTGGTACATACGCTTACCCTTGTATTGTTGGGAACTTCAAAGTTTTTTACGAAATATGAATCTATTTAGCAATTTTTGAATGTCAATAAAATGAAACTCCAAATATTATTTAACCTAATGATAATTGTGACAAATGTGACATATTTTTGTTGGAACTGTGAAGTTTTTGTCAGTCGTAGTTAGGTATATAAGGTTTTGTGGTTAACGTCATAATTATTACATTCCGCACCTTGTGTATATGCTGCAGGTGTTATTAGATATTGTTAAATGGCTCATTTCATTATTGGGAATTTCGATTGACTGCAGAGGTACTATTTTCGAAACAGTTGATCGAAATTAGTAAAAAAAATTCCCTTTCTATTTATAATTTAAACAAAAGTCCGTTATTTAATTATTTTAACTCATTAACGCCATTTATCAGCACAAGTATATAATTTGTCTTTTATTTGTCGTTTACTCATTTCGCTTGGTTCGTAAAATCCACCAGGACTGCGATTTTTGAATGTATACGACAAATTATGGCACACTTTTATTGTCAACACTTTTTTTTCTACCTTTCTCTAGGAACTGTTCGCCCTTATGCCCAAGGCCCATTTCGCTCCTTTTTTCGATATTAGTTGTATTCGATCCCCCTTGTGATATTGAAAAATACAGGCTGTCCTGTAACTACACCGACAACGCTTAACTGGTGATACTAGACCTGATAATAAGTCGATTTAGCCCTATTTATCCATATCCAAAAATGCACCCCTAAGAAGCTTCTGAGTTCATTTAAAAAAAAAAATTTTTTAATTGCTGCCAAAGTAATACAAATTTCATGGTGAAATTTTTTTATGCATGCATTTTTATAAAAACCGCTCATTTGGTAAAAATTTTACCAATCCTCGAATACCGGAAATGGTCTTACAGGACATAAAACACTTGGGATCTTTTTATGTATTTTAAAAGTTTAGTAAATTACTATTTGCTTTTGTAGAGAAATTCAAGAGATAATTTTTTTCTCCCTTACAAATTTTGAGTAGGATGTGCAGTTTCTCAGTAACATTAAAAAAATAGTTTAATAAATGGTAAATAAGTTAGACTTTTGTACATACATTTTTAAGAAACTGTTTATTTAAAGCCCAAAAATTACCATTGCGTTTACCCCTTATTAAATGCATATTCGCATGCTCATTAAACAGGAATTTAAATTTTAAAATTATGAAATCCAGTTGAAAAGTTGAAGATGTAGCTTGTTACCATGGATACGATTTTAAAATCACCTCAAATTAAATCATTATTTTTTATTTTATTCGAAATAGCACATCCTACACAAAAGTTATAAGGGACAAAAATCTTTCTTTTGAATTTATCTACATAAGGCTAAGGCAATAAATTTTAATTCAAAATTTTAAATACCAAAAAAGTTTTTAAGTGTTTTATCTCCTCTCGTACCATTTAAGACCATTTCCGGTAATCGAGGATTGGTAACATTTTTACCGAACGAGCGATTTTTATAAAAATGCATGCATACAAAATTTCATCATAAAATTTTTATTACTCTGGCAGCAATTAAAAAAAATATTTTTTTTTAAATGAATTTCAGAAGCTTATAACTTCTTATTAAATAGGGCCAAATCGACTTATTTTTAGGTCTACTATCACCAGTTAAGAGTTGTCGGTGTACTTACAGGACACCCTGTATACATATTATTGATAAATTAATAGGCTTTTGACTGATAAAGTGTGTGATAATTTGTTGCATACATTTGAGAATCACAGTCCAGCGATAATTTGTTGCATACATTTGAGAATCACAGTCCAGAAGGCATATAGAATCTAAAAATTGCCAATAACTAAAACATTTTTGTTTATTTATTATTTGTAATCATTTGGAATGCTCCTACATATGTGTATAAATTTCATTCTTTTCAAGCCTCAGTTTGCTAGAAAAAGCCTCATTGTGCCCTTAATAAAGCAGTATACTAAAGTGGCCTTTGAGGGGGGGGGGGGGGGGGTGTACTTCAGATCGCTTTAGCCTATTAAACACTGGTAACATTTATTCAAATTATTTCTGAACTAATATACCTTATCTTTTATGAATTTTGAGTTTTAATTAAACAATGGAATAAATGCGAGGGGCTTTTCACTCCTAAAAAAATGTACACCTAATACCTTTTTATCAATTTATTACCCAAATTATTACTCTATTACCTATAATATTACCTAATTACCTAGATTATTACTTCATTACCTAAATAATTACCTTAATACCTAAAATATTACCGTAATACCTATATTATTACCTCAATATCTAAATTATTACCTTATTACCTAAATTATTACTTAAGTATTTTTTAATACCAAATTTACTCCCCATTACTTTTTAGTTAGTTTCCTATTTTATTGCTTACTTTATTGTACTTTCATTATTATTTATATAGAAAATTAGAAATACATATTTACAAAGAAATATATAATAGATCGTAGACCCTCTAACTTACTCAAAAATTGAAATAACGAAAAATTCTTCCATGTTTGTGCGTTTCAGAAAAAATAAGAAGATAATTTTTGTCTGTCTGTCTGAAGCCATTAAGCTACCATATCTTTAAAACTAATAAAGCTATCGACTTGAAATTTGTCACAAAGTTGTTGTGAGTGGCCTCGCGAGTGGCAAACATGTCTAAAAAATTTTGTACACATGATTCGAAACTTTCAAAAAGTTTCGAAAAATCGCGAGAATTCTAACAAAATCTAAGTAAATTTGTACACAGATTTCAAGACATATTTATCCCTCAAGTTGTGGAAAGAAATCGTAATATATCATCAAATAAAAAAGTTAGGAGATTTTAAGATTTAGGTATACATTAAATAAAATTTGCATTAAAAAAATATCTCCAATTTATTCTATTTTCAACGCATTACAATACTCTTATTTTCCAGATTTTAGCTCTTTGAAAATATTATTGATTTTTATTCTATCATATCTTTTAATGGTAAATGGTAATGGCCCAATGAGTTCGACTGGGCCATAAAAAATAAATATTTTTTTTATTTCAAGTATTTCATCTTTCTTAGGCCAACTGAACGTTTCTAGATTTTCTTTGAGGAATTTCATTTGGCAAGTATCTTTATCCACACTCGAGCTGCCTTTTGTCTCAATATCCGATTGTTTAGTCTTTTTGGTTAGGTCTACTAGTTCCTCTTGCTTTCTTTTTTTCTCATTTGATTTTTCCTTTAGCCTTGCTTTGCATTGTTTTGATAGATAAATAATTAGTTCTTTGTGACCATCCAAAATCTTGAATTTTTCAATTTTCCTTGCGTATATTCCATAAAATAATTTTTTTTCGTGCTCTTCAAGTAAAACACTTAAATCTTCCTTGGCGAAAGTTTCCAATTTTTTAATATTCGTATCGAAATCTTCACAAAAGGCTGCCAGAGATATTATGTTATCCCAAGCTGAAGCCACTAGTAAATTACGCAGCGATTCAGGAAATTCAATCGGCATATTGGCAATAATTTCCTTGAGATCAGCATTTTTTATCTCATTGCATAAGTCCATTGCACACTCTTCGAGACACTCTTGATATTGCTAAAGTTAAGTGGAAAAATAATATTAATGGATTAATCATCAAAGTAAGATGATAACGAAGATTATAGTTAAAGAAGCTATTGATTACTTATTTTGTCAATTTGAGTGTTTACCGTGAGGTAAAAAATTTTTACCAAAATAATCCTTATTGAATTCTTTACAACTTGTATTGGCTATAATTTTAATTTTGTTAACCAGATTTCCTTTAATCGAGTCTATATGCTAAACATTAAAATCTTGTGAATATTATTACGATCTCGATTACGATTTAAAAAGATCTGGTTGCCAAAATAAAAATTCTAGCCAATAAAAGTTGTACAGAGTTTAGTAAGGATTACGTTGGTAAAAAAATCAAGAAACTTGGTCCAGTAGTAAGGTCAGAATCTTGTAAATACGTTTTTAAGTCTTTGAAAAATCAATCCTCAGTAAAAACGAACTAAAAAAGTTCAGAGCAAAAATGCACTAAATAAAACTCAGAGCAAAAATGTAAAGCTCCATTTTATAGTGAAAAACTATCTCCGGTGCTGTTCTGAATCCATGATATGAGTTAAGTTTAGAAAAAAATTATATCGCAGTATATCAAATTTGAAGTTGGTGGAACTTTCTGTTCGAGTGGTTGAAAGTTTTTTATGATCAACCCTCAAGAGGAAACTACCCCTTAAAATCAGATGTTCAAAAAACTAAGGTCCTACATCGTTTTAAAACAATTCAAATGTCTTAATATGAAATTTAAAGTTGGTGAAACTCTGCGATCGAGCGGTGGAACGTTTTTAATGATCAACCCTCAAGAAGAAACTACCCCTTAAAATCAGATTTTCGAAAAACCTAGGTCCTACGTCTTTTTCAATTTAATTCAAATGTCTAAATATGAAATTTGAAGTTGGTGGAATTTTCCGTTCAAGAGATGGAAAGTTTTTTATGATCAACCTTCGAGAGGAAACTACCCATTAAAATCAGATTTTCGAAAAACCTACTTTCTTTGCAATTCAATTCAAGTGTCTAAATTTGAAGTTGGTGGAACTTTCCGTTCGAACAGTTGAAAGTTTTTATGATCAACTCTCAAGAGGAAACTACCCCTTAAAATCAGACTTGCAAATAAATATTCAATAGCTTCGGTAAAGTAGCACAGCAAAAACAGTCAGAGTATTAAAAATAACATGTATTATTTTAAATGGCATTTTCAATTAAATAACTAATATAAATAAAATACTTGGCTTACCTTTTTTTGCTTCTTTTTCTTTATACAGAAAGATATAATTCAGTAAAATTGTTCACAGCACTTGCACTCGCTTCGAAGGTAATACAAGTTGTATCATGAAACCCAATGCGCACACGTGTAAGCATCTCCCTTTTTTTATTTCTTAGATATTACCTTTTAATACCTAAATATTACTTAATATTACCCAAATAATACCTAATATCAGCAATAATACCCAAATAATACCTAATATTACCCAAATAATACAAAATACCCAATAATACCTAATATTACCTTAATATTACCTTTAATACCCAAAAAGTGTACACCTAATACCTAGAGTGAAAAGCCCCTCGAATAAATGTTTTTATTTTTGTTTCAATTTATATTGAATCAATTTTTATCTATTTATTAAATACATTTGACTATTTAAATTTATATTGTTCATGATTCTTATAAAATAAATAATTATATTTTTTGTTTATAGTCCTTTGTGAAAAAAGTGAAATCAAGAGTATCTGGTTTTTTGCCGACAACACTTACAAAATGGTTTACATCAAATTCAGTACAAAAAGTCAGATCAAGAGATGAGCTGGAAGATGAAGATTCCTTCAGTTTGCAACCTCCTGCAAAACGCCAAAAATTACCATCGAATACTGCAAGACAAAATAACTATGACTTCAGTTTCATTTCAACTCCATTGCACAATGAAAGTGTACCGGTTGCCCCAAACTTTACAGTTCATCAATCATTTGAGGAGGCCACACCGGGACCCTCAGGTATTAATTCTAGAAAATATGTTCTTCCTCCTGTGACAGAAGAGAGTCGAAATATTTTTCAAAATGGAGATAAAGACTCTGATAGTGATGGTGAATCAACCAGTGGATATTCATCTATGCATAGAATAGGAAGTAAAGAACAAGTCTCAGAAACAATTGAGAAAAATTATACTCCTAACAAATCATTTGGAAACCGAAGTTTATTTGGAAGAAGTAAGTATTTTACACTCCTAAATCTGGTAAATAAAATTAAGTGATGTCTTGATATGGATTTTAAATTTTCACAACTTATTTTGATTATATGAAAATTAATTTTGTGTTTTTTTAATTTAGATTTATCCCAAGAGAGGTCATTATTTGCTGACAAGGATAAAAGTCCGCAGGCAAATTCTTCAGTGAGTTCACGACTTCCATCATTCAACGTAACTTCGTTTGGTTCACCAAATTTTATGGACCGCACTATTTCTACTCAACGTATAGTAAATTCTCCGTTTTATGGTGGTCGTACTGCTTATGGAGGTGCATCGGCTTATAGTAAGCAAATGAAACGTTCTCCTGAGCAAAACTGTGTACTCAGAAGTTTTGTAAAAGTCAAATCTGTAGATGATTCAACGAAAAAGAACTTTCCTTTGAGTCGAACTGCTAAACGGATATTAGATGGATTGGAACAATTTTCAAGTGTCGGTGAGGATATAAGGAAGATTCCAAATCCAAGCAAACAGGTACAAAAACCTGAAGGTCTGATATCGAAATATACAGGTGCTAATCCTTACATATTAAGAGACTCAAGAGTACCTTCCAATAAAGAATTGCAAGTTCCTATGATGTCTGATTTACTTAAAATGAAACTCAAAGAACGTTTGCAAGATAGCACAGTTTCCGTCCGTGAAATGGCTACTAAGTCAAAGAGTCCGTTGAATACTGAAGAGTATAAAATTAGAAGTAATAAAGACACAAGTTTAAAAACTACTAATAAAATAAAAACTAAAGTCAGTTCCGTTCGGCATAAGCCTATTGAGACAATAGAAACTGTAGAACCTGTAAAATTGCCTGAAGTCCTGCTACCTATAACAACTCTTCCAAGTTTTGACTTCAAAATTCCAGCACCTTTCATTGCTCAAAAGAAAAATGAGAATGATAAAACTCCCAATAAAGAAGAAAAAAAACCCACAAGTAAAAAAGAAAATAAACCTCAAATACTCCAATCTTTCTCAAACGAAAAAGAATCTTCAAAACCTACAAATTCAAAAGAATTTAATTTTTCAAAACCATTGGTTATAGCAGATACCTTAAACATAAGTAAAAGCATTAATCATTACAAATTTTGTGAACCAATTAACATGAAACATAAAACAAACAGCAAATCAAATGAATGTAATTTCAAGGCTTCAACAGAAACAATTCAGTTGAAAATGAAAACTCCTCCAAAAAGTAATGGAGAGTTCTTATCAATACCCGCAGCAAAAGAATTAATTCAAACTGGTAGTGTAATGGACATTCTAGGTAAAAATTCTAGTCTGATGGAAAAATTTAAACCTGCAGAAGGATCTTGGGAATGTAGTAGCTGCCTTATAAGAAATCTTCCAGATAGAAACAAGTGTTTGGCATGTGAAACTCCAAGAAAAACTACCTCCACAAGTGAACCAGTAGCAAAACCAATAATAGGCTTTGGTGACAAATTTAAAAAGTCAGAAAGTCAATGGGAGTGTGGTGTATGTATGATTAGAAATGACGCAAGTAAAGTGAAATGTGCAGCCTGTGAAACGCCAAAACCTGCAACTACAGCAGTTAAAGTAAATTCAGTTGATAATAAATTAACTTTCACCTCGGAAACATGGGAATGTTCAAAATGCAATAGAAAAAATAATAGCTCGAGACTTTCCTGTGAATTTTGTTTCTTGGATAAAACAGTTACTCCTATTAAAAGTAATATTGGTGATAAATGGGAATGTACTACTTGTTTAATTAGAAATGAAGCTAATAAATTAAAATGTGCAGCTTGTGAAGCTGATAAGCCTGGAAGTAAAACATCACAAGGTAATTACCGTTTATTTAATATATAGATTGGTTTTGATGAATGAATTAATGCAAAATTGTTCTTGGCCAGGATTCGAACTTAAGACTTCCATTCAAAATTGAATCCTAGGTAGTGTAGTATATAGTTATCATAACAAACATGTGATTTGGAGGTATCGAGGACAATTTTGCATTTATTTAAAATTGGAAAAATGTATTTATGCCGTGTTTTCTAAAAATGCAGCTGTTAATTCTAAAACTGATACAAGGTTTTCTTTAAATTTGTTATATGTACCATTATTATTTAATTTTTGTTAAATTATAGAATAGTTTTTTTAATTTTTATAAATTTCATTCTAGATTCATTGGCGAAATTCAAAGTAAAAGGTGGTGAATGGGAGTGTGGTAGTTGTATGGTTAGAAACAGTGCAGATAAAACTAAATGTGTGTGCTGTGATTCTTTGAAACCAGGTTCCATTGCAGTAGAATCATTACAGCCGATGGAAAGTATTCCCAAGTTTAGTTTTGGTATTGACAATTCCAAAGTTAATGGACATGATTTTATTTTTGGTATAAAACCAAATACGAAAACTGAAACTAATTCAGTACCTGCTGCGTCAATTTTTGGTGGAAGTGCTAAACCAATTAACGAACCAAGTACCACTGGTTTTTCCTTTGGCATTCCTGCCCCGAATGGTGCTAAGCCTTTAATAGCAGAAGTTAAACCTGTGACTGAGAATAAGTCTGAAACACCCAAAGGAGTTACTTTTGGTGTACCAACACAGAAAGTGGATAATCTAAAAAGAACACGGCCAGAAGATGATTTGAGTGAGAAAAAATCAGATATATTTAATAATAATTCTTCAATTAATGGAGATATTAAAATAGATTCAAGTAAAAATATATTAACCTCAACAAGTACATCTACTTCTAACAATACTAATTCTAAGGAAAACAGCCCAATTATTCCAAGTATACCGGTATTTACCTTTGAAAAAACTACTAATGATGAACCAAGTGCAAAAATTTCACACATAACTTCAAAACCACCAAGGTTTACACCTACCTCTCCAAGTAATGTAATGACTCCTTTCACGTTTAATACACCTAAAACTGATGTAACTACAGCTCCAGTCTTTTCTTTTGGGAGCAAACCTTCAGAAAACAAAACTGAAAATACAGGAGGATTTAATTTTACCAGTAAGCCAGTCAGTAGTACCTTAAATCCTCCATCAAACTCTACCTTCAATTTTAAACCAAATGGACCTAGTTTCGGCTTTACACCTGCTAAAACTGAAAGTTTCAACTTTGGAGCTTCTACTGATGTCAAGCCAATGTTTGGTTCCACCGGCGCGTCAAGTCCTTCCTCATTCAGCATTCCAACTACCACTCCAAATATAGCTACCTCAAGTACAATGACATTTGGAAGTGGCACAGCAAATACACCTGCTTTTGGATCAACAACACTTTTCGGAAATACCCCTACAACTACCAGTAACCCACCAATGTTTGGTACCAACTCTGCTCTTAGTTCATCTAGTCAGACACCTATAAATGGAGGATTTAATTTTGGCAGTAATTCCACAACAACACCGAAAACTGGTTTTAACTTTGGAGCAAGTCCAGCACAACCAACATTTAATTTCGGTGCTAGTTCTGTAAGTACATATTCTTTATTCTTTACTTACCACAGAGTTATTTATATACGCCTGATATTTTTTAAGGGCTTTAAGTTAATTTAGACCTATTAATATTATTTTTCTTATATAACATATTTGCAATTTCTATGTACTTGAATTGAATATTTTATTACAGAACACACAGACCACAAGCGGAGGGTTTAATTTTGGTTCATCAGGAGCACCAGTTACTTTTAATGCTGATACTAAGCCATCTTTCAATTTTACTGCTGGTGCTGCACCATCTGCATTCAAGTAAGTAAATATTAAAAAAACTCGATATTTGAACTTTTAAAATTAAAATTTGTTGACAGTACAATGTTACGATAAACGATAGGGAGTAGAAAAAAGATTTTAATTTTGATTTCTGTTTTATTAAGGGCCAAACCGAAATCAGGAGTTGAACAACATAAAGGTAGAGTAATAAGGAGAGCTCTGAGGCGAACACAGTGATAGTGAATTGTGACGATGAGTTAAATATGAACAGATATATAACTAGATATATATAGTTCGCTACAAAACTTAAAATTAGCCTTATTTACTCAAAATATATAAAATGTAATTATATTCTTTTTTAACGTAACATGTCGATGAGTGTTTATGGTGACTGTAATAAAGGGGGTTGTTTTCCAGACCTGTTGGATGTTACCTTATACTTTACATCTTGTCCAGCTGTGAATATTGGAAGTAGAGCATTCAACATTTCGATTTTTTGTAATATAATGTTGACTATATTTTGAAATATATATCATATCGGAATGCACCTAAAACTTAAAAATATTCAGAGTTGGATAGCAGATCTTGTATGTCCACCATTCAATCCTACATTGTATACAAAAATAGTGTAGGCTAATTTAGGTCTGATCCATAGAATGTAGAATTCTATAATATAAAGTTTGGATGAAATGTTCTCGTGAGGTGCGATGGAATCATAAATGAAATCTTCAATTGTAACATATATTTATATGACTGCCGTAAATGGCTTTTTACTGTGATATTCTTATGGGTCAGGCCCCATTGTAATTATATTGGATACTGGCACTCACAGGCAAAACAGACTGAACGATTAAAATTCTCAAGCACAATAATCAATTTTATAAATGAAATCGAATGCTGCGGTGCAATAGAATGTTTCTACTTTAAATGTTTTGTCTGTGGTCCGGTTATAAATTTAATTTTGTTAAGTAGACTCACTCCTTGTTAATCATTTTGTTGTTATATTTATAACCAAGTATTAAATGTGATATTACTGTAGTAAAGAAAATAATTTGCTTTTATTAACTATTATTTACTTTCTTTTTAATAATTTGTGATGTTTGTATATTATTTTAAATAAAAATACTACAGTAATCATATTTAAGTGCCACTTTTTAAAAAACACTTAAAAGGAGTTAGACTGCTTTCTGTAAATAATCGTATTTATTAGGATCATCTTTTTCTTGTATTGCTGGAAATTTCTTAAATTGCTCATTTATTTTCTATGCTAGTAAGATATTTTTAACAATTTGCATGGAATTTTCAGCAAATTTGTGCCTTTTTATTTATGATTAATGTTAATATGTTGGCCTAGTCCCACAAAATGTTATTTTTGCATTTTTAGTTAAATTTAACAGAACCATTTTAATCGCAAACAAGCTTAAATTTGGGTGTATGTATCCTATGCTAATCTAATTCTCCAACTAATATAAATAATATAAGCTTATTTGCGGTTTAGGAATTTTAATTCTTTTTTCAATTATACAATAATGCAAAAGTTTTTAACTCATTTTTCAAATTTAGTGTAGCATTCCTGCAGTACTCGATAAGAAATTTTTTTTAAAGTACGTTAAGAAAAATTCTGTTACAAAATTGTTTTTTTTTTTGGTTAAGTTAATAAAAGTACATATGTAAGTAAACAATTGTATATTTTTATGTTACTTAAAAAAAGTACAGCGATTTCATCCATTAGTTTTATTCACAAAAAAAAAACAATAAATAGATAAAAGATTTTCTTCATTGTTACTAATTTTAAGAAGTTCCAAGTTTTATATTTATGAATATTTTAACAGTGACATGCACGCAATACATGAAGACAACTATACAAAAATAATAAAATTGCCAGGTGCTAATAAAAAGGCAAATATAATCCATAGTTTAGTTTGTTTTCAAATTTTATCAATATAAAACGCCTTTTTCTCAAATAACAATTATTTTCACAATTAGGAAGTTCAGCTTCATTTTTCTGAATATTTAAAATAATTATTACTCCAAATATATATAAAGACTACAATAAGTGACTAGAGAAAATATCAAACAACAAAATCAATAGGGGGATTTCCGTGTTGATAATAAATATAATGATAGTTTCCTTTTTTTACAATACAAAATAAAATGGGTGAATGTATAATATACTTTAATTTGCAATTGCATGTCAAAATCCACCTTTTAATTTTTAGCTGCTAAGATACTTTTACATGTCAATTGTTAAAATATAATTGTAGTTGCAATAAATATATTTGCCGATTAAATTACAGCCACCTTACATTGTTTTAAACAAATGCTTTACATTGGTATCAATTTAGTTTTTCAGTTTTTTGTAAAAAAATTGTACACCATCGTATGAATATCACATAACTTTCTCTTGATTTATATCTATTAAACAGGACCGAATAACTGCATTACTGCATACTGATTTTAATACCAAAAGAAGTGTAACATGTTTAGAAACTTAAATATTAACAATTTTTTTAAACACTGTTATATGTATGGATTTGCAAGGTATTGCACATTTTTATTTCCTTTATGTACATCTTCGTTTTAAATGAAAACCGTTGCATTTAAGCATTTTCATAAATTAGTATAATAAATAGAATTATATCAGTTCAAAAGGAATAAAAAATACCAAATATTTGTACTAAATTTATTTTTAAATTAAATACCTAAACCGATTAAATTCATATACATTTATCTGATAAAATATTTACTGGTCTATAAAATATATTTACAAAAATAAACGAAAATGTACATCTAGGAGTGAATTAGAAAAATAAACTAAGTCTAGAGGATTATTAAATGTTCTATACCTAAAACATAAAACCATCGGAATACAAATACAAAGTCACATATTTAATAAATCTACCTAGAGATAGTCTTCAGTTATCTATTTTATCTTTAAATAAAATGCCAAATTGGCTCTAGCGCAAAGCTTTTATATTTCAATTCTTTCATACAAAATTATTGACGTGACAAAATAATAAACACTGATTGTAATAAAATATTAAGATGTGAACATATTTACAAAAAAAGTAAATAGAAACACACCTTTACTTAAATTAAAAAGTGAACGTTTCAACACTAAATCCTGTTACAGTTTAACCACTAAGAATCGTCAGACATGAAACAATTTTGAGATTTCATCTCTTCTAATGTTTTAATTTGTTGGCGGAGAAATAATATTCTAAAAATAATCGAAATTAATAACTAAATACGTTTGATTTTGTTTTGTTTACCTTTGTTCCTGTAATGTTGCTTGAATTTCTGTTAGTCGCACTATAGACCTTGCAGTTTTTAATTCTGCCGACACTTTGGAACATTGTATACTTCCCATTATGTGTGCTTCTTCAGATAGTTTTTGCGCCTACAAATTATAATTTAAGAAATAAAAATACTCTAATTTATTTCTAAACCATTTTTCAGAGTAAGATTGTTATATTAAGGAACCTACTTGTTTCTCTATAATATCAGCCGGCCATCCTCTAACATGATTCACAAGATCATCTCGAACATGGTTAGCTAATGAAGGTGTTATTGTAGGTCCTTGAGGTCGTAGTGCTTGTAAAGAACTGGCAACACCCTGTAATGTGGCTAAGCCACCTCCATTCTGTGGACTGCTATTAGGGACTGCAACAACTAAACAGGGTTTAAAATCCACAAAAGGAATAGTTTCAATATTTACCTTTGGTACAATCAGGAGTTTCTGAATGTGTAGGTGTTGGGGGTCCCTCAACTACAGGCCCACTATGGTTAATGTCCACATTTAAGGGTTGCAAAGTAGTATCACCTAATTGTCTAGTCATATTAATTGTCTGTATTGTTTTGGCATCACTAGCCTCTCCTGTTGAACTAACTAGAAGCATTGCAGGAGGACCAGGTGCATTACATGTGGTAACACTGGTTGGTGGGGGAACAATTGATGGAGTGCTTTGGGGATTAGTCATCGGAGACAATTCTGGTCTACTATTTGTAGGAGTCGACGGTAGATGAAGCGGATGGGATATTAATCTTGGCAGAGCTGTAGCTAATAGTACTGGTCCATGGGAATTTTGTTCTGTGCCAGGTTGTTGAAGGGATGATCCGGAATGCGAATATGAAACTTCTGATGTAGGTGTGCTGTCACCAGGAGATATATCCATATCCTGAGCAGATGCATTTTCATCTTGGTGTTTTCTAGAGGATAATCTAGACGATGATTCCTTATTGTAGATATCATCTCTACTGCTGCAACTGCTCCAGTGTTGACTCCCTGCTGCTGAGTCCCGTAAAATATCTTTACTGGAGCTGCTGTTATTACTGCCTCTTGAGTTGGAATGTTTATCATGCCCTTAAATGTTAATAAAATTAATTAATTGTTTCTTTCCGAATTAATTTGTATATTACGTGTGCTAGATCGGCTGGAGCTACCATAGCTTCTTTCTGACTCACGCTCCCTATCTCTGATTCTGCATCGATCTCTTTCTCGATCAATCCATTCTGTTGGTTTTTCCCACTGTGATACTTCAGTTCTACAATTATAGTAATACTTTTTTCCAGATGAACTAATATGTTCAGACCAATCTCCAACTCTTAAAACTCTTTCACGATCATCTCTCTACAAATAATATTTTCCGTTTTTTAGAATTAAAAAACTGTTTTTAAAGGGAATTTTTACTGTTTTTTAAGTTATTTACCTTGTCAATGCAATTATTATGCATTGGTTTTCGGTCCCTAGAAGACAAATTTGATGAAACCTTTATTGGATGCAAGATACTTTTATCATCGCTCCGATCATGATTAGTCCTGTGCTCAGATTCACGACTTCTCTTATCCTTTGGTGATCTGGCACAATCTGAAAAGTATTTGCCTAAATATAAAACATAGGCCAACATTACAAAACTATACACAAACATGCAAAATGAAACATTAAACAATAAAATGTTAAAGGACAAACGAAGTGGTATTTGTCAGGCGTGCCCAACCATTTAATTACTACATGATTTTAAGAGGAAAGATTGTATTTTTGGTATAGGCGATTCCAATGTAAATTTTGTTTGATTTCAAAGACAAGCTACATCTATACCAATCAAGAAAATTTGTTTACACAGAATATATGAAATGTAAGATATTAATTACTCTAAACATTTAAAAAGATGTTGAGATTATATTTAATTCTTGGGGTTTGTTTTTATAGAGAATAGTAAAAAACGCGCAATTTCTACTCCACAAAGCAAACATTGTAAAAATTAAAAATTTTATTATCAAAAACACATCTCAACTGAATGCACCACAATCTATCCTCTTAAGTAGACATTTATAATTCTCAAAATATTACTTTTATTAATTTATTCATGATTTTTTATATTAAAGAACTTTTGACAAGAATTTTGGTTAATTTTTAATGATATGTACAATAAGTAGTAAACAAAGATTTGGCAGCCCTGAGGACATATGCTTGAATCACTCGACACAATGTCATATAGGACTTCCATCATTCTGTCCTTGTCATTCAAATGCAATAATAAGAGTATGTACTTGTAATGTCGTATAAGACATCTAATCGGGTTATTCAAGCGTAACCCCCTTGGTCAAACATCGTGCTGTACAAAAATATGTTAGTTACCATGTTAATTACATAAAATATACTTTAACCATGAGAAATTGTATTAATATAAAACAAACAATAAATTATGAACGTAAGCTGAAAAACATTTTAATTTATCAAAAACTTTGTTTTTAATTACAAATTTAAAGATTATTGGAGAATTTGTAGAAAAAAGGATGCTATTGTGATTAACTAGAGGGTAACAACCCGAAAATAAATAAATAAACTTGTTCTGTTGATCGAAAAGAAAAGTGACACAATGTAAAACTAACATATTTAAGATGATCATACAAAATGAACCCAAATATACTATTTATGTGGAAAAATTATATAACATTGGTTTCAGTTTTTGCTACCAAAGATCAGAAGTGTCATTATACTATTTATCAAGATCATAATTTTAAAACAGCTCAAAAAGGAAATTAATAAGATCTGTCACCTTTTCATCAACGGAATGAATTATTATTAAAGTGACTTTGTTTATCTTACTAGATTGAATGGCAGGATTAAAACAGGATTAAATGAGTTGTGGATTGATCCACATTTTATAATGTCAGATTGAATTCACTTCAATAATCAAAACCTATAAACTATTGGGATTGAACTTCGTATTTGAGATTGAATATAAAAATAAAATGAGATTAAAACTGTAACTGTTTTCTATTAACTATAGTCAATCCATATTAACAAGTAATAATCCCATTATTTTATAGAATTGGATTTATAAACTGAATTCTGAAATTGGATCCAAACATATGTTTATTTTGCTAAAAATGCGGACTCTTTCAATCCAATCCAGGAGACAAAAATAGTCAAGTCAATTGCGATTATGTTATTACAAATTTTTACTCGATAGTGATTATGAAGTCAATTCCCACGATATTATAGGATTGGTGAATTGAACTCAATACTAAAAGTAAATCCAATGAAACATGTTTATTTCAGAAAAATGCGATGTCAATCGCAATTCAATACAATCTGGATAGTTATATGAGATAAACATAGTCATTAATTAAAAATTTAACACTATTACGAACTTTTGTATAGAAAATGCGCATATCATCTTATATCTTTTGCACATTTGACTTCATGACAGTGTCTATAATTTATATACAATCGATATTCTATTTTTGTTTTTTATTTTTTTTTATTTTGAAAAATACTTTTGTGGTATACTGTATACCCTTAGCTACCACAACCGGTAAAATGACTGGGAGAACAATTTAGTATTTTACAAAGGTTATCGGATCAGAAATTTTGATGTACATGTGTATTCAACATATTGCATTCAGTTGGTTGCACATTTCGGCATAAACTGTAACGTTGTTAGTTAAATCAAAATAACTGTGAATTAAATTTTCAAGTAACAAAAATTTTAAATAAGAAGTAGCATTATTGTGTAAGAGAAGATAACAAAAACTAAAAGTATTGGTAGATAGTTTATCAGGTTATCATTAGATTTCTTTTTACTTCGAAGAATGTCAAAACAATCACGAAACATAAAGACCGGTCATTTGACCGGCTATGGTAGAAATAGATATGTATATTGTGTTGGTATGTTTAGTGCTAAATAGGGCCGGTTGCACAGTTAATCCTTAAGTTTTAGTTGAGCTAAACCTTAAACTAAAAATGTAAGCTTCATGCGTTGCACAGTTGAAAATAGCAAAATACTTGGCTAAGTAAATTTATGTGTATGTCAACTAAAGTCTGAAAACTCGTTGCCAAATTGACATCAATTTGTTAGTAACACTGTTGCCAACGTATATCTATGTGATAGATGTTTGGTTTACAGGTAGCTTAAGAGTAAGTGCTTACAACACCCACACCCCCCGCGCTGATTTTAAATAAAAAATGGCAATGATAAATTTTTGCATACCAATTGTAAACTATTGCACATATTTATATTTTTGTGTGTTTTGCTTGCTCTTCGCTGCTTAATTTGGGTAATTTAAAGTTGAATTGTCATGCCAAAATATTTTCTTTATTTTTAAACATTTATAAGTGCAATAAAATGGAATGAAATCGTATAATTATTGTCTAAAAAATAGCTGGTTTATTTTATTTTTAAAGAAATATTTGGATGAAAAGTAACAAAATACAACTAAATTAAAAAATTTCTTCCAGGTATTTTAAAAATTTTTAGAATGGCACCAATTTAAAAGTGACAACTAAGAAAAGCAGAGAAACAAATAATTTGAGCAATAGTTTTCAATGAATGCACAAAAATTTGTAAATCGGTTCTATTTTTTTTATTTAAATTAGGTTTTCCAAATTGACTACATCGGCGTGACAACAACTGTAAAGGGACAATTGCATCACTTCACCTTAAACCTCTAGGGATGGATTGCATAAAACCAAGCTTAAACTGACAAGAATGACAGTTAGTTATTGCATATATGGTTTAAACCAAGGGGCAACAACAACGGGCAAGTAAGGAGGCGAGTTCAAAAAAGCAAAGTATACTCGACCAATGTAAATAGTAGGACGAGTTAAAAGGCGAGTGTAGGATAAGTAATAAAACACGACCAAGTCTTATCATAGACATTATAACAATACAACGACGATCTACTGCAGTCATTATGTTGGGACTTACTCTTTTTTGCAAATTTTCTTGAGTCAAGTTGCTTCAACATTAAATATTTAGGCGAGTCGAGTAATGGGCCGAATTACTGGGGTCAGTTGACTTTTGGCCCAGTTACTCGACCAATATAAGCCAGGTTTTAGCGAAAGTACTACACCAGTCAAATTCAGTTGTAACACGATTGGCTCATTTTAAATTTCCCACTCACGCAAGCAGTTGGTTTCCGCATTATAAGGAGGCCAGGATGTCCACAGCAAGCGCAAATTTTATAACCAACCTCTGAGCAGTGTTTGAATGTGTGTCGTGTATCTAGATAGTATAGGTTAGAAATCTTCAGTTTTAACTTAAGGAGGTCTCAATCTTCAAAGTTTATAGTCCGGGAGCCAGTGAATTTTTATTCACATGATTGATTTAGTGTTAAAAGTAAGCAAAATGACCTTCAGTTGGCGTGCAAATGGGGGGTTTGGCTGAGGCAGCATCCCAAATGGGGATATTAAACTTCAAAGTTTTTAACTCAAAATTTTTACGTTTTTGCTGATATTTCTAGTTTTCATGGTTTATTTAAAAATATGCTTCCATAGCCTGATTAAAAAGATTAGGGTGTTTTTAAATAAATTCTAAAAACTAGAAATATTAGCAAAAACGTAAAAATTTTGAGTTAAAAACTTTGAAACTCCCGAGGAAACGCCCCATAAAACTTCTAGAACTCAAGAGAAGAATAATTACATATTTTTCAAGTGTCTAGTAGTCCGCTAGCCAGGGACCGCAAAGTATGCAATTTTTATGGGGTGTCATGGGTATCAATCTATAAAGTTTTTAACTGTCAAAATTTTTACATTTTTGCTAATATTTCTAGTTTTTATGGCTTATTTAAAAAAATACCTGAACTTTTTAACAGGCTATGGAAGTGTATTTTTAAATAAACCATTAAAACTAGAAATATCAGCAAAAACGTAAAAATTTTGACAGTTAAACTTTGATATCCCCATTTGGGCTGCTCCTGCAGCCAAACCACCCATTTGCGCGCCAGCTGAAGGTCATTTCGCTTACTTTTAACACTAAATCAATCATGTGAATAAAAATTAGCTTTGCTGTTGTTGGTTATCAAAAACGGTCACTGGCTCCCGGACTATTATAACTGTCAGAATTTTACATTTTTGCTAATTATTCTAGTTTTTAAGGTTGAATTAAGAAAATGCTCCACTATCCTGATTAAAAAGTTCATCGAACATCCAGTAACTTTTATAATAATTCGGAAAAACCTGCTGTCGCTGCTTAAACTGAAGTTCATGGCACCTAAATTTATGAATAATTGAAATCACACTGATATAAATTTATTTTATTTGAAAAAAATGGATAATTGTGACAGCTAAAACTTTTGAAGGTTGAAACCCCCTTAAACTTTGTTGTGCAATACTCCCGAAGTGGCACCTAATTATTTTAGGTAACATATTTTATTGTATTTCTCAATGACGTTAACCTATAATTATCTAGACACACTGCACTCATAAGGTAAATGGTTTCAAAAATACTAGGCCCAATGCGTTTGACAGGAACTACAATTGTGTAACAAAGATATGATCAGATATGATGTATTAATGAGCAAGTAAGAAGGAATGAGGAACCCCTTGTCAGAAAAATGTATGCCAAAATGCTATTCTATTGTGTGCCTATATTTCCAACGTCTTTGGTATTTCTGTCAAGTTTTGAATTGTGTCAATTAAATTTTAAGTGGAAGTTGTGCGATTGGCCTTAAACGTTTTAATCAGTTTTACAACATAATCACATTGATAAATGTTAACTACTTCTATATAGTTCTTTTATAAACAATGTTGTACCCACACATATTTATATAAAAATCAAAATTTTGATATCATGATGTAAGTACAATCCTATTCCACTGAAAAGTAGTATATAGAATAAAAATACTACTCTGTTACTTGAAATTAAATTATATAGTTTATATTAAATAATCTGTCAGTTAAAAATTTTATTTAAAATTTACCTGAATACTTATCCCTCTTGTAGTCTCTATTTTCTCTCTCCTTTTCACGGATTTTCTGTAGATAGGAGCCTTTAGACTGGTAGGAACGATCCCTGTCTCTGTCTCGAGGAGACTGAGAGTCTGGACTGTCCGACCGATAATTTCCATTTGGGGAATCCCTGATGCGTTCGTATCTGTCCCCGCTTGTACCATAATTTTTTGATGAACTGTATTTTGAGTTCTAAAATTATTTAAATTTAAATAAAAATATAGTGTAATATAACAAAAAATATTAAGTTATACATAATAACAGTAGGTAGAACATACTTAAAATATAAAATTCTGATAGGAAGGACCTTTAAATGGTCATAATTGATAGTTAAAATATTAATGTCATAAAGGTTAGGTGCAGCAATAGGCTGCCATTTTTGTTGTTATTAAATACCCAAGTTTCTCATGTTTTGGAAAATTTCATCATTTTGTACCTTATTTTCAACGAAATTTCTCGTGAAATTTATGTTTTGGGGGTAAAATATAAATGATTCAATTAACGCGCCGCTAATACAGCCAATTTAGGAGTTAAATTCATTTTAAATTTCGACAGTGCGCGTCATTACTCTGTTAAAAAAATGACGATAAATTAAGGGATTTAGTAAGGAAATTGGAATAGTAATTCCATTTTCCTTTGCGATTTCGTTTTGTTTACCTGATAGGGATGGGCCTGGTGTTTCTCGAAGTACCTGCACATAAAAAAACAAATTTAGTGATAATTCTTGATAAGACAAATTAAGGAAATTGTTTTTGTTTTTTACCGAACAATTATTAATGCCGGTAAAGTTACAAATCCTCACCAACTTTAAAACGTTAGTGAGGGTAAAATGCCTACCCATCGCTCATCCGCTGCGTTTTCCTTGCATGCATTACCATCAATGCAAGTTTCTAAATAAATTCTGTGGCTTTTGTATAAAGCCGTTCCTTCATCTAATGTCATAAAAATACAGTGTATGGTCGTTTTGCCCTGTTTAAGAACAAACTTTCTTCTCAGACGCCATGTCACATAAGGGAACGATTTGCAGCAGCTGAAGGTAAGGTAAATGCTCCTAATTTCTTCCGTTGCCTCATTGGTTGACGTATGTAATAGTTTTTATCAGTGCCAACTGCGCGATATCAAAAACACCAACCACATATGATTCATGTAACCAGTGGCGTACCACTTAATACCTGAGGCCTCATTAGCCTGTATTTCTTTATAAAAATCAGACATCTTTAATAGTCTAGAGCTAGTGAACTTTTTGGGAAGGTTATTTCTGCAGTAAAATAACATATTTTATAATGTTGTATGAACAACACATGCAACGAAATTGCAAGTCTGCCTCGCCGCCTCCAGTCGTTATTAGGGGTAATTAACACTTAAAGTTGTAAAAAAAAGTACAAATTCAATTTATTTCTGCAGAGTTGAAATTTTGACAGATTGTCTATTATACCATTTCAAGATTGTATCCAAAAAGGCAGACCAAAATTCCAGTCGCACCCAAGGCAGAACGTAATAATAAAAAAATGACAATTTGTTCATTAATTTTTAGACAACTAAATTTACATTCACGTGTAAATATGTTTTCCAACAATTAAAAATATTTGATTTTCCCTTTATTTTTAGGAATAATTTGAACATCGGATTATGAATTAAATCTTAATAAATAATAAATATATTTATTAATACTAATAAATAAAAAAATATATAAATTTCAATAAAAATGAACAGGTACTCCAACTTAGTAAGTCTAAAATCACTGCAGAGTATGTTTGGTTGCATAGTTGCGGTTTCAGTCTTTTTTGAATTCACTGTATTATTATGCTGAAAGCTGAAACGAATAAGACTTTAATTTAGATGTCTACGGGACAATAAAGTTATTTTCATTGTTACGAATTAGAAGATTCAAGATTCTTTTTTTCTATTAAATTTTGAACCCAAAAATGCCAGAAAATCTTGTAATAAAAACACCCCAATTGTTTTTAATATTTTTTAGAAACTCGTAGACCTCTATAAAATTTTTAATGTAACGCCCATGGTTATTTGGTGACTTTTTAAGAACAAAACGTAATAAATTAAATAAATAACAAAATAAAGAACAACACATAAAATTAAAATTGGTTTTATTTAATGAAATAAGCTATAATTAAAGTTTTATAATAATATTTTAGTAAAATTATTTTTTTGTTTATTTGTGTTGGTACAAAAATGTTCGAGTAAAGTCGTTTAACGCGCAACGCATCGCCATATTGGTACTTGAGTAAAAACATGTTTGATAATAATTGTGTCCATTTTCCTATCGCTGATATTTGTTTTATTATGCTTAATTTCTATCAGGGTTATTACCTGGCTTAGTATCAAGGTGGGTAATTAAGTTTAGTAAGTTGCTTTTAGTGGAATTCTTAATGTTTCCATGAACTTAGGTATTGTCCCTCCTCCAATTAAATATCCACAACCCACACTTTAATCCTTGAACAGTGTTGGTTTGGGTTTTAGTGGCCTGAAATTTTTG
The DNA here is from genome assembly GCA_963971135.1 of Stenus bimaculatus. Taxonomy (NCBI): domain Eukaryota; kingdom Metazoa; phylum Arthropoda; class Insecta; order Coleoptera; family Staphylinidae; genus Stenus; species Stenus bimaculatus. Next base: position 11,305,062 of record OZ020185.1, on the reverse strand, counting down.
ATAACTGCTGTAATATCTCTTCATAATTATTCGGTGCATTAATATTTAATGAAAACAGTGATATACACCTGTGTAGTGTGTTATTAAATCTAAGAATATAAATAAACAAAGGTTTATAGGATACAGTTTTAAACTATTTATGCTGACATTATAAATTGTTTATTTGTAGATAATCAATTTTTTCAGAAAATGCTTGTTTGATTACTTTAAGTTAAATGGCAACATGCATAAAGTATTCAACGTAAATAATATGTTTATTTAATTAATTACTTAAAATTACTCAGTGTTTTTTTTATAAAGTAAGTAAATATTCTACAGGGTCTTCAAAAACGTGTGTTCCGTGCTTTCAAATTCAGGGTGGGGTTATTTAACTAACCTAACCTAACTCACATTTTATATAGTGGATTCCGCTTAATCGGACCACATTGGCACCTGGGGCTTTTGGTCCAATAAAGCGGCTGGTCCGAAAAAACAAAGTTCCATTATATTCATTGAATGCGATCGGGACTTTATATTTTGGTCCAAATAGCCGGCTGATCCGATTATCCGTTGGTTCAATTAAGCGGTATCCACTGTATTATGATTTTTAAATTTTATTTTAACATTTAATTTTTAAGAGGATTGGGAGTCTAAGTAGAACCGCGCTCCGATAGTAAACGTATATTTTGAGCTTCTTGAATTTGCGGAAGAAATCTTGACCAAAACTACATCCCACATAATTAGACTGAACGTACCAATAAAAATCTACATTTCTGTTATATTTTAAAATTTGTATCACCTAAACTACAAAGGCATTAGCTGCTTTTACAGTTAAACAGTGCGTTCAAAATTTACGAAATATACCTTGCAATTATTTCAAACTATAACCATATTTTGTAAATAACATTAAGTTTTATAATTGCATAGTTTAAATAACATTCATGGCTAGACTTCTATACAACAACTTTTCAAAAATTAAATTATTTAGTCCAAAAAATGCGTTTAGAATAGGTCAAATTTTACGTATTATTAAAGATTTTTTTTTGCCATTTTGGATACAAAATATTAAAAAACAGTCGCATACAAGTCTTAAGCAGAGGTTCAACTTTCATATCATATTTTTATTTTACATATTCGCGTAGTTTGATATAAAGTGCGGACATAAAGAAAATTCCCCCTGCTAACTTTTGAACGGTTATGTTTTCGATTATTAAAATTTGTCCACTAAAGTATTTAATTGCGAACTTTCTAATAAAGGTATTTTTGATTTCGTGGATGGCAACTTTCTTATTTTAAATGGAACACCCAGTATATTTTTGCATTTTCGTGTTCTCCATAAAAATACCATTAAATTGACCTAGCGTAGTGTGCTCTACTGTTAATACTTTCGGAATTACGCCCATTTGAAAAGCACATTTTTATGCAACTTCTTTTACACCGGAAGTTGGAGCCAACTGCCCCAACTTCCTTATTTTAAATGATTTTCTTTTGCAATTAAGTTAATAACATTAAATTTAAACAAAATTATGTTTAACCTTAAGTTCGTTAATTTTCCACTTCCGGTGTAAATGAAGTTGCATAAAAATGCGATTTTTCGAATGGGCGTAATTCCGAAAGTATTAATCGTAGACCATACTATGCTAGGTAAATTTAATGGTATTTTTATGGAGAACACGAAAATGCAAAAATGTACTAGGTGCCATTTGAAATAAGAAATTTGCCATCCACTTCGGGTATAACCGGAAGTTCCACAAAATCAAAAATACCTTTGTTAGAAAGTTTGCGATTTGAGTCCTTCGTAGACAAATTTTCAGAATCAAAAACATAACCGTTCAAAAGTTAGCAGGGGGGGATTTACTTTATGTCCACACTGTATAAAAACAGGGAAAAACCCATATAATTTTGTAGACTATGTATCCTCTTAATAATAAAATTAACTGGCGTATTAAGCTTTCTTATGGAAAATTTTACTTCGGCAGGTCATCATAAATATAATTTTTTTTGTTGAGCAAAAGAATATCGTCCATCCGGAAGAATAGTGACAACTCAACAATTACTGTTTTTAAGTTAAATGGTATAATCAAAAGATAAGAATTTCTTTTATAATCCCATAAAATAATGGAAGTATTACAAGCAAAATTCAATTAAAATTTTCAAGATTTTTGATTTCTATTTATTAAGGTTTAAATGTAAACATTAATGTTTAAAATCATTGCCCGGGAAAATGATTTTTGAGTTGTGTCACTATTCTTCCGGACGTGCGATATATTAAAGAACCTTATCGTTTTCAATGGGAATTTGGGCGGAAATGAAATTAAAATTACAAAAACGAACTATAATATTTTAAATATAAAATATCACCTTCAATTTTGTTTAGAAGATGCTGTTAAATAATTAAACTGTATGGCAAAAATGTATTATTAAGCTGGCAACTGCGGCTATTTAAATTTTAAATTTTAGTGTGGCAATTATTGTCAAAAAATACATACGCTAGTTACCTGTAATTACAATTTGCAATTTTAAATATTCTATTTGTGTTTTAATATTTTTTGAATATGTAGTTTTAAGGTACAAGAATGCATTTTAAACACAATGTTTGACACTCTATACGTAGTTAAAATTCGCAATAGGGAATTACCAGTGACGACACAGAATACGTTTTTAGTGACCTTATGTTTTGTAAACGACTTTATTGTTGTTTTATCCCAAAAATAAATTTATTATTCTAAATATTATACAGGGTGTTCATTTTAAAAGGAGCCACCCTAAATAACTATCGAAAAAATAATTAATTGTAACAATGCTGTGACAGGTCGATTTTTACCTTCTTATGAAAAAATAAGAATGGTAATTGCAACCCCTTCCCTATGGAGCCACCCTTTCATTATTTTTAAATGGGAATAGGGGTCGAGTGATACATCATTTGATGGCATTTTTTACCCTGATAATGGTGGCCATAATTTTTTTGGAAACTTTTTGAGTTCTAACCTAATGAAAACTTAAAAAAAGTACTTAATAATGGTATTATTTATGAACTTTTAAATCAGTTTTGGAAAAGTTTTTAAGTTTTGTCCATAAAACAAGTGCTCTAACTTAAAAAAGCTAATTATTTACAATTATTGAAAAATAAATCAGTTACCATATTTTTTTATTATTTTTTTGTGATAAATTACTTTGTACTTTTCTCTTTTATCGTGTCATGTAAATGGCTAAATTAAAATAGGGCCAATACAAATCATATTTTTATTTTCAGGATAAACAGACGTTTAAAATGATGCGTCACTCGATCCCTATTCCCATTTAAATTAATCAAAGGGGCGGTCTTGTGGGGTAGGAGATTGCAAAGACAACTTTAATTTCATTGTAAAAAGATTGCCCCCTGAAAATATAAACCGACCTCTCACGGTGTTTTTATACTAAATTATTTTTGCGAGTGTTATTTAGGGTGGCCCTTTTTAAAATGACATGACCGCCTTGGTTCCATACCTAAAACTCACCCTCATAGCTCAATAAGTTATATTTATTTCCTGGGATAGTGTGGTTACTTAATTTTTCCGTGTTTTAGTAACATTAATACTCTAAATGCAATTTTTATTTGCAGATAATTTGAAGTTTGTCTTAAAACAACACCATGGAAAATTCCTTCAATTCATATGAAGGTAAGTTTATTCTTAATATTTATAATTAAAGTTATTTTCTTAACATATCGTCCATCCGGAAGAATAGTGACACAACTCAAAAATTACTGATTTAAATGGTTTATTCAAAATATAAGGTTTTCTTTTATTATCCCATAAAAGAATGGAAATATTACAAGGAAAATTCAATGAAAAATTTCAAGATTTTTTATTTCTATTTATTAAGGTTTAAATGTAAACATTAATGTTTAAAATCGTTACCCTGGAAAATGATGATTTTTGAGTTGTATCACTATTCTTCCGGACTGCCGATATTCTCATCATCATTAAAATTCTGGAAATTTATTAACTAAACCACTATATATTTTATATTTTTATTTCATGTTTAGATAAAAAAGTCAACATTTATGAGTCACCAATAAAGAAGTTTTTTCAAACACCGGTTCAAGTATACACCTTAGACAACATTAGAGAAATATCAAAATCGGAATTAAGGTACTCATTGGAGTATATTTTTATTTCAAAATTTATATTTCACTTTATTGAAATTGTACCATACAAGTATGTAAAGAGGTTTAAAAAAGTTTTGTAAAGTCACTGTAAAAGTAATATTAAAGTTGTTATTTTAATGCATGAACATTTAATTAGGTATTGCTTATTATAAGTAAAATATTTTAATTGTAAAAAAGCGGCATCTTGGTAATCTTGCCGCTTTTTTTACAAGAAGAATGAAGAATTAGAAAAGAGGAGTGTACAGAAGAACCTGAAGAGAGAAGAAGTTGAATACATAAAATTTTTAGAAAATAAAAGAATTTTATATTATGATATTGAAAGTCATCTTGATAAATCATTTTTTTACTTAAAACTTGGCACTTATCAAATTAAAATCTTAAATTAATAAAATATCTATTTTATTATTTTCATGCATGTTAGTCATTAAATTATTATATTTTTGAAATTATAACGCAAAGAAAATCAAGAACATTATAAAACCAAAGAATTTAAATAAATGCAAGAATTTGGAGGTGTAGAGAATCCTGAAGAATTATGAAGTTCAAGACCAAGAAGAATGAAGAATTAGAAAAGAGCAAGATACAGAAGAACCTGAAGAGAGAAGAAGTTGAATACATATAATTTTAAGAAAATAAAAGAAATTTACATATATTAGGATAATGAAACTCATCTTGATAAAATAATTTTTTTAATTAAAACTTGGCACTTATCAAATTAAAATCTTAAAGTAATAAAATATCTATTTTATTATTTTAATGCATGTTAGTCATTAAATTATTATATTTTTAAAATTATAACGTAAAGAAAATCAAGAACATTAAAACCAAAGAATTTAAATAAATGCAAGAATTTTTGAAGGTGTACAGGATCCTGAAGAATTTAAAGTAAAAGAATTTCTTATGGAAAAATTTATTCATTTTAATTCCATTAAATTAGAAGTTGTTTTTATTAACAATATATGAAGATGAGTACTTTAGTTGGATTTATGTTACAGCTTCATTGAAAATGTGGATGAAACCGAACGGAAATCAAAAAAATTTATGAACCTCATTAGGGATGATTTAATCAGTGATTTGAAACATTGCATAGAAGTGTATAAGGTACATAAACAGTCTTAGTAACTTAATAAAAACTTTTCAAACATTTTATTTTTAGGGGACATCAAAATATCCAGAGAAATTTCCTAAAACACGTTGGTTATATAAATTGCTTATGCAGTATATAGCTCTGGAATGTGAAGCCCCTCCAACTAGCATGGAAAAAATATTATTCGTCCTCGGTCATGTTTTGAATGTGCCTACTGATTGCTTTATACATAGGTCAGATGAAAATATTATCTATGCTATTTTAATAGCTGCAAGTCAAGAGTTTCCAATAACTAAAAGTGTATGCAATGAATTTATGAGGTAATTAAATATCAATATTAAGGAAAAATCATAATATCCATGACTATTTTTTGTAGTAAAAATTTCAATGAGGAACTTTGTAATGGAAAGCCCATTTTTATTGGGCTGCTGTGGAAAACTAAACTTTATACAAAGCACATAGATGATTATGGAACTGACGATGAAGACAGCTTAGATGAGGTATGTTTTTAACTATACAATGTGTTTATAACTTAACACATTTCCGTCCAGAGACATAAACATATGTTTTTTCTTGACTAGTCCTAAAATGCCGGAGAGATATAAATATGATTTAACACATTATGCATAGTTTTCTCTGTGTGTTGAATTTGCTATTGCAATTGTTGGAGTTTGTCATTATATCAGTGACATTTATATTTTAAAAGTTATAACCACTTTTTTAAGCGATTCAACACAGTCGAAAAACTTAAAGTATAACGACTATACACATGAGTTTACAAGCAATTAGCTCGGACCGTAATATGTTAATAGTTTAATACAAAAAATTAAATTCTTTCCACAGTTTTTATTAATTATTCAAACTAAACTTCTAAATAACAATAAATTCTTACATATTTTTATTTTACAACAGAATCCGTATATAAATGGAGGAATGGTGAATAACAAAATATATGGCAGAAGAACAGACTTGGAGATTAAGTCGGAAACCTCAATTGAAAGCAATTTAATGGATGAAGATGATTCATTACCTCCCCTTACAAAACAAAATCATTCTTCTCTGTATTTTTTCTTTCAAGGACTAAAGTTTGTAAACAAAGATGCAAAACAAGTCAAAAGAAAAAATTTTAAAGAAAAGAATTTATTCCCTACAAAAAATATGGATATTTGTAGCGATGATACAATCCAACTTTCTTTCAAAAATAGTCTTGTGCTTTCGCAGGAAAATTGCATTAATATGAAGAAAGTGGAAGAAACTAACTCTTCACAAGAAAAGGAGAAAAATATTCAGACCACAAGCAAAAGAGAAGAAAGTGAAAAGAAAATTCAATCACCAATTATAACTGCAAACAGTGAAATAGCAGTTGAAATTGATATTGTAGCAGATGAAAAATCTGTTCATAAACCAAATGAGACAATAGTGGTTAGTGCAACTAATAATGATATTACTTTAGAATCTGAAAAGATTGATCTGCCCTTAAATCAAACAGATGAAGATACAATTATTAGTAAAGATACCTCGGAGGTGCCTTCTACCACCTTAGATCAAAAAGATGAAGTTACAATTATTAGTAAAGATACTTTGGAGGTGCCTTCTACCACCTTAGATCAAAAAGATGAAGTTACAATTATTAGTAAAGATACTTTGGAGGTGCCTTCTACCACCTTAGATCAAAATGATGAAGTTACAATTATTAGTAAAGATACTTTGGAGGTGCCTTCTACCACCTTAGATCAAAATGAAATTCAAAACAAATGTGATATAGGCGATGATACAAATAATGAAATAAGTGAACTGCAAAAAGCATTACCCCAAATTGAGACGTCCAATAAACCAGAAATGTGTCCAATTATGAAGCCTTTGATAGAACACGGAAATGTACAAAAAAGCGATATTGGATTGTTTAATTCATTAAATTCCAATGTAGAAAAATCTGGATCAATGTTGGATTCTTCTGGTGCTTCAAATACTAAAGAAGAAACATTAAATGAACCCAAAGTTAAGACATGCGCAAATGATATGGAAATAAATTTACCTCTTTTAAATTCAATCGATTCAAATAATTCTAAAGGACATGAAATAATATGTGATTCTCCAAAATGTTTGCAAAAATTAACGTCCGAAATTTTGTCAGATAACGAATTAATTACCAGGTTGGAAGAAGAAACCGCTGACTGTACCAAATTAGAAGAAAACATTGAAATTCAAGAAAAACTTTGCCCAAGACCAAAAGATTTTAAGGAGAAGATTGATATGATTGAGGTTAATGTACCTATTACACCAGGTTCTCCTTTAGAAAAAGAAAATAATCCTACAGTTGATTCAAAAAAGAAAGAAGAAAATAAAAGTCATCTCAAGTCAAAACCTGTTAAAGAAACTAAAAAATCACCAAAGGCTACTTCTATACCTTCAAAAGTAAGTAATGATGACAAGAAAGAAGAAAAGAAAAGTGATCTCAAGTCAAAACCTGTTAAAGAAGCTAAAAAATCACCAAAGGATACTTCTATACCTTCGAAAGTAAGTAATGATGATAAGAAAGAAGAAAACCATAGTGATCTCATGTCAAAACCCGTTAAAGAAGCTAAAAAATCACCAACGGATACTTGTATACCTTCAAAAGTGAGCATTGATGATAAGAAAAGTAAGCCAGTGGAGCCTGAAAAACATTATACACCAGAAGTAGCAGCAAAAACTAGCAAAGAAGAATCTTGTAAGAATGAAATTAAAAAATTGGAACCTGCTATTGGATTAGAAGATCAGTTATTAGATAATGAAAAATCTTTGTCATCTAAAGCAGAGACGCAAAACAAATCGAAAATTAATTCATGTTTTAGTACTGAAATTAATGTAGGAGTTTCTTTAAACTTGCGTGATAACAATAAAGATACTTTTAAGGCTAATGACTTAAATCTTTCCACTATCATTGAAATTAAGGATATTAAAGCCACTGAAATAGAAAAACCAACTACTAAACAACAGAAAGAATTAATTAATCAGCCGGACACAAATGTAATAATCAACGCAGTCAATAATATTGAAGCTTCTTCTCAGCCAACAAATAAGGAGAGAGAGATTACACCAAGTATCAAATCAAGTGAACCTATTGTGGAGTTAAAAGAAAAGATGGATGTAAATTTAGAGGAAGTTAGTTTTGTTATATGTAAGGAGTCTATTACTGAAAATGTATTACCACTCCAGTTGAACAAGTTAAATACAGAAAAAAATAATTTGAAGCCATCTTGCAACCTTGACAAAATGACTGAATCAAAAACTAAATCAATAGTTACATCGAAAGCACTTGTAGAAGCCGAATCAGTAAATGTGGAGCCAGATTTGAAGTCGGAAGAATTAACAGCACCAATTGAAAATAGTGGGGGTGTTGACACAACACAGATAAAAGCACCAATTAAGGAAATCATAAATAAATTGAATTTTGAAATTCAACCAATCTTAAATGATAAGAAATCAAAATTATCTGAAAATGTGAATACATCGAGTTTTGAAATTCAAGCAATCAGTGAGATTTTAAATGATAAGGAATCAAAATTATCTGAAAATGTTTCTAGTAAAAGTGATTCTGTCCAACTATCTTCTTTAAATCCTATGAAAACATGTGAAGTAAAGACTGATGCAAATTTGAATTTAACTGAAAAAGTTGTTACTCCAATTGTAGAGCCGGAACAAGTTGAAATTTGTAGTAAATTGAAAAATGAGCCGAGGAATTTCAAATCTGCCCAAAAAATTACAATTGAAACAAGTAGTAAGTTTAAAGAAAACGAAATTTTAAAAGACACAAATTCTCCTATCAACACACAACTTATAACTGAAATTGAACCTCAAAAACAAGTAATAAATCAGCAGGAAAAAGAAGAAACAACATCTCCGTGCAGTAAATCCAAAGCTATGAAGTTTAATTCTGATTTAAAAGCGGAAAAAGAGAAGAAAACGGAAGCCCCTAAAAAGTCAAAACCAGTTAGGACTAATAAGTTGTCATTATCTAATGATGCACCAGATGTACTAAATACTAGCACTAAAAATGATTCCATTAAAACTGTTGAAATTGTAAATGAGGTAAATGAAAGTAAAACTGAATTTTTAGAAGGAAGTGAGACTAACCTTGAAAATTCTGAAGTAGCTAAAAATGAAATTGAAACACAAAGGTCAATAAATCCAGAATTAAGTGTTTCTAATGAATGTAATAAGGCTAGTGAAGTATTAGAGACTGAAAACAATCTTGAACTTAAAGTATCCACTAAAAAAGACCTCAAGGAATTGCGCACTGAAATTATAACTCCCAGTCAAGTCTTAGCTGAAGTGAAAATCTGTTCTAACAAAGGTATTTACAAGGAAAAATCTACCTTAAATCCTGTTAAAGAAATTAGTACAAAAATAGAGTTAGATAATAAGCCCAAAAGTGTGGTGCTATCAGAAAGCACAAAAGAACAGAATAATAAAATAGATTCGAAATTGATTTTACCTGTATCGAATGATAAAAGTGCTAAAACCACCAACCCAAATGTAGAGACAAAACAAAAAGTTAAAACTGTTGAGGAAGGGTTGGACAAAGTAAAATCCCTTAATCAATGTTTAATTCAAGAAAGTAAAGAAACTTTAGATATCAGTTCTGTAAATTCTGACCAAGAAAGTAAACCACAAACTAAGTTACATGAAGAAAAGTCTCCCCAACTGACAAGTAAAAGTAATTTAGAATTATGTGTACCACCAAAACGAAACAAAGAACGTAAAAGTAAGTCTAACGATAATCCCAAAAATCTAACGAAATCACCTAATGAAGTTTTAACTCAGTTTCTTGAGAGTGATAAGGTGAAAACATTGGGACATACCAATACTAAAATACAAAAAGAAAGTAAAGGAAATGTAGATATCAAATCTTCCAAGAATGTAACTAGAACAGATGGACAACTTGGTACACACACGAACAAAGTAAAATCTGATAATGTAAGCAGCAAGTTAAAATTATGTAGTTCTTTTACAATTGAGAAAGTGCCAAAACCAGATACCACACCTAAAAGTAGTACAGTAATTGATGAAAATTCAACTTCACAAACTGTTGAAGCGGCAAAATTAAAATCACAGTATTTGCCACCCTTAATAAACGTCAGTAATAAAGAAGAGAAAAAAATATTGGAAAATGAAAATCCTACCATATTATCGAAAAATGTACCTGTAAAGGAGAAACTACATAAGAACACCAATATTCCGAATGATGACAATGAATTAAAAAAGAAAGTTGATTCCCATGAACAAATCTTAACTCGGCTAGGAAAAGAAAAACTTTCCAAGTTATCTTCTCCAAAACCTAAGAAGCAGTCCAAAACAGAAACTAAATCTAATGAAAAGTCTATAACTATAAATTCCAAACTTCCGAAAATTGCTGTTCCAACTGTTATAAATGTAGAAGAAACTAAAATCTCTAATGTAAGCAGTAAATCTTATCCTTTGGTGTCTCCGGAAATTGAAAAAGCAAAAAAACCTGCTGCTAAGTTAAAAAATGAAAATATAACTATCCAAGATATTCTTTCCTCGTCAATTGGAATAGAGAAAACTGCAACAAATTCATCACCTCTTAATATTGAAAAGACATCAACATCAGTAAATGAAATTGAAACTGGTAAAAAAAACATTTCTTCAGTGCAAACTAAAGATAAGACAGAATCGCAAAAGCTTCAACAAAAATCAGCTGAAAAAACCATTTCTTCAGTGCAAACTAAAGATAAGACAGAATTACAAAAGCTTCAACAAAAATCAGCTGAAAAAACTAATGAAGATAAATTAAACCTCAGTACAGAAAAGGGAAAAGGATCTCAAATAAATTATGAAATTTCTAAACAAAAAAAATGCAAAACAGAAGATACTCAAACTAAAGAAGTAAAAACATCTACTGTAAGAAATGTTCTAAAAAGAAATGACGGCAAATCAGATAACTTGTTAGACGGTTTTAAAAGTAAAGAATTAATAAAGAAAAATTCAGTAATTTCTGATAATTTGGAAAAATCTGTAAACAATGAAAAAAATGAGTTACCAAAACAAAATACTAATAACAGAGAAGAAGAGAAGAAAAAGTTAACAGTGACTAACTCTAAAAAAGGAAAAGATGTGAAATTTCATAGAAATGATAAACAAAGTATACCCAAAACTTTAATAGAAGATTCCATTTCCACAAATAATTTAGAAATTAATACTGTGGAGGAAAATGAAAGTAATGAAATTAATATGGTAGGGAAAACCAAATTCACCAATCAATATATAAAATGCAATTTAAATAAAGTGCACAATAACACATGTTTTATTTCTAATATCGAGAAAGTAAATGACTGCAACATAATGGACTTATCAATAAATAAACAAAAAATTGAAGATCCTGAAATTATTCAAGAATGTAATACTGAAATAGACGACTCAAATCTCCTACTGCTTTCAAGAGTAGCTGAACAAGAAGCTACAGGTTTCAACAAAACCAATAAAAATGTTGAGATTGTTGCAAGTGAGAAAAGGAGTAGGGTTAGAATGGGTTGCAAAAATAAAAATCCTGATGTACATGTTATAAACGAGAGAGTCATAAATAATATACCTAAAAAACCAACAAATCATCTAATCGATTCCATTTTGAGTAAAGGTACAGAAACAAAGACTGTTTTTGCTGAGGTAGATAGCAAAAAGGTTTCTAGATCTAAAAGTTGCGATGAGGAAAAGTCAATTGAATTAAAAATTTCTGAAAGGAGGTTATCAGTTGATAATAAAAACCCTAAAGCATCACCATTGGTTACCGATTTAAAATGTGAATCAATAGAAAATTCTGATAAACATAAACCTTCCAAGAAAAGAGTGAGTTTTTCAGATAGTTCGAATATTATCCCAAATAAAGATACTCCAAAAAAGAGATGGACAGAGTCATCCAATAGAGAAAGTCATGGTATTTGTTCGACTAGTGGTCAAAGTTTAAATCTGAATGTTCCTTATCCTAAGAGCAATCTTTCAACTAGAAGGGAAACTAAAACGATAGAAGGTGTAGTGAGTAAATGTATTAAAATGAATATGAATAATGAAATTAGAAAATCTATGGAAACTGTTTCTACAAACTTGTTATCAACTAATGAAAGTGAAAGCTTCACTGAGACTCAAACTAATAAACATCTTAAAGAATTGGAAGTAAGAAGTGAAAAAGAAGAAGAGAGTAAATTTGTTGGGAAACGCAAAAGAAGAGAAAGCGAAGATGAAGTGAACCAATTAAAAAAAGTGGTAGTACAAACAAACAAATTAGATCTCAAATATCTCCTAAATAAAAATGTAAATCCCCATGGACAACATTTAGAAAACAACTTATCAGGATCATCTACTAAAACTATAAGTGTAGATCTTAATAGTGTATTACCTTCTAGATTTATGATTTCTGATGAATCTAATGTGAAAAATGTAACTGTTACTGAAAATACACACAATTCAGGCCCTCCAGATATCTTAAATATACTAAACGAATATACCAATGAAGTGGTTGCAGCTATAAAGGATGATTCTCTGGAAAATATGAAAAGTGCAAATAGTAATGATAGTTCAGAAACTAATAATTTAGATTTTGGTGATAATATACTACAAAATCAAGATCACAATAAAACTATTAAAGAGAGGAAACTATCAATTTCTTATGAATCTAGAACAGATTGCATGGATAATAATATAGAAATGAATATTGGAAATATAAATGTAGACAAATATGAATTATCTGGGTGTTTGGAAACCAATGCTGCCGAACCAGGTAACGATGAAGAGAAGAGAAATCTGTGCGCCCTGTCCAATAATATAAATAATCTAGAAAAAATTTTAGATGCTTTTGAACTTAATGATACTGTTGTACATAAAAAAAACATTGAAATCTCTAATGAAATTGTGAAAAGTAGGACTGAAGATAATGATCATCCTAAAGTTAAAGTAGAAAATGTACCCCAGTTTCAATTCTTGAGTCATCAATCGTTCAGCGATGAAAATGATTTTGGTATGATTAAAAATTCTTATAGAAAAACATTTATTATAATTCAATGTTTTTAGGTGGACCTGTTTTAAATCAACCAATTAAAAGTAAAGAACAAGATAAAGATGGTAAGTTAGTTAAAAACATGCTCTTGCGAATCAAGAATTCTTTTTCCTTTTACTTCTACACGCCTAATAGCAAGATAATTTGGATTAAATAAAAATTTTATTTGAATTTTAGATAATAAGACTAATGTTAATCTGTTGGTTGATGATATATTTCCATCAGCAGAAGATGGCACAAATGAATTCCAAGATGGCACAAATGAATTCCAAGGTGGAACAAATGAGTACCTTTTTGAACACGACAACTTTTTTGGTGTTACCAATTTGCTCGTATCTGATAATACTGAAAGTAAGAAACATAATGAAGATTTAAGCTGTTTGGAAACAATAAATGAATCAAGAGGCAAACAGATGCCAAACTTTCCTAAACAATACATAACTGACCAAAAATTTGGTGATTTTTTTCATAATTTGTCCATAATTGAACAATCAAGTAGTAAGGACAGCAATGGCAATTTAAGTGCGAATGACGGGCACAATGATAACGAATTATATTTTTTCGACCCTGATTGTAATGAAGTAACTTTGCCTAATTCAGACGTAGATTCAATTCTTCTGGATTATTTACCTACTGAAGAAGATTCTGTATCTTACAATAATAAAACTACTCCAAATAAAAGTAATTATCCTACAAATGAAAATTCTTCCTTCGACTCATTCAAAACAACTTCTCATGATGATAATGATTTAGAGGGTATAATGAAATTAACAAATGATTTTGGATTTGATAAGCCCCAAGAAAAAGATTTGCAGGAATCAGATATTCCCACTCTTGCATTGACACAAGAACAGATCCATGACGAAAGAGTTAAACATAATTCACCAAATGTGGTACGAAATGTTTCAAATCCATTGAGTGATTATGTTGAAAATAAAAAGATTAATGAAAGCATTACGATTATTAATGAAGTCAAAACACCAGAACATCAAAATAACAAAATCACAGAAAATAGACCAGTAATTAAGCCACCATCATTAATAAAAACTCAAGACACCAAATTAAAAACTCCCCAAAAAGAAAGTATGAACTTTCTTCGAACAGGTCAGAAAACTAAAGTTAGACCTCCTGTAAAAAAATTACAAACTGATACAAATACAAAACTGCCACAAAGCTCTTCTGAAGTACAAACTCATGTTTCTAATCAAGTTAATTTAAATAATACAAAAGAGGTAACATATGCTGAAACCCAAAATCAATCAATTAAAGATGGTGAAAAACTTCAAAGATTAGGTAGATTTTAACAATATGGTAAATATTTTCTTATGTTAATAAGTTATTTTTCAGATTTACCCATTTTGAATGTGATTCCTTCAGAAAATAAATCTTCGCCCATTCAAGAGGAAAAATGTGGTACTAGGAAATCTCATAAGGAATCAAATGATGACATTTTCGATAGATTAAAGAAATCAAGTAAGTGAATAGTAACAAAATTTATTTAATCCACATACTTATTATTTTTTTTGAATTTAGCAATGACTGAAGTGCCTCCAGCCACAAATAGAAATTTGCCAGTTCTATCCAGTACAGTAAAAGGTGACGCAAAACGGGGAAATAAGAGACCTTATAAAGAAGAAAATATTTTAGAGAATGACCAGTTTTTAAAACAATTAAATGCAGAAGTTAAACCTAAAAAACAAAGTATGTTACAAATATATCAACTATTGATACAGAATAATCTGACTATTTTTTTACAGAAACCGAGTTAAAAGAAAAACAGAAAATTGAATTAAGATCTAATATTGTATTAGATAAAACGAATATAACAAATCCAGTTGGTGCAGCCAAGGAAAAAAAAGATATAAAAAAGCCATCAAAGTACAAGAATTACACACCTGAAGATGATCAAATTAAAAAGTCTCATGGTAAGTTTAAGTATCTTTTTTAAAATATTTAAGTAGGATTAAATGATTTTATTATTTTATTTTTCTACTAATACTGTTTTTAAAATAAAATTTTATTTACAAGCAGGTTCTTCTAATATACATGATGGAAATAATGTTTATGATGAGAAGAGTACATTTTCAAAAAACTTAAGCAATAGGGGAAGCACTAAAGTCACTGCTTCTTATATAAAGCAAGGTAATTATTTTGTTTTTCTAAAATGAAACAAAAATAATATTTTTTATTGTTTAAAGATGATCCACAAACAATTTCATCCAGAAAGAGAAGTAATAGATCCACAGTTATAGATGAAAAAAGAATAGAACAAAGTAAGACTTTTAAATTATTATGTTTTTATAAGAAATGTAGAATAGTTAAGATTGCATTTATTTTTTTAAATTTGCATAGTCTAAAGCTGAAAACACATTAAACCTAGGCACAGTAATTAGCAGTGTCTAAATAATTTATCTGATATTTAAATATCCTTTAGGAAAAGGAATTAAACAAAGTATAAATTATCATCAAACCAGTGCCGAACTGGGAACTTTGATTTTTGCAGACTCAATTTTTTTTAACAAAAAAATCAAAGGACTCGTGTATGAGTTAAGTATCCTGTTTTTTGGTAAGAAATTCAAAAGACTTGTATACGAGTCATATGTTTTTTGGTAAGAAATTGAAATGAGTTGTTTATGAGTCGTCCATCGCGAATGTGTTAATGTGGCTAGGTTTGAGGTGTTTTATATAGAACTTGATATTTAAGGTCCAAGCAGAAAAAGTAAATATGAAAAAAGTAGCTCTTCCCCTATGTCCGTAAATTTACAAACATCCATAAACAATACAGTACCTAAAAAAGAATTTGATAGTCATTGTGAATCAAAAAGAAATATGAAATCTTCATCTAGTAAATCAGACAGGGATTATGTGACTACTGGTAAAAAACAAAGTATGTATATAATATTTTAAACAATATTGGCTTCTATGGTGGTAATCTTAAATTATCGTTTCATACTTCTAAAGACCGATTTAGACGAGCACATAAATCTTGTACAAGATCAACTCAGATGCTACTTCACATTGCGTAGTAGAAATGTTTATGTGGTCGTCTAAATCGGCCTTAACATATAAAATGTGCTTAATTCAATCTCAAAAAATTTAAAATGCTTTTAGAAAATTATCGTAATACATAATATATTTTATGTAGGTGGGGCTCGGTATGGCTTTTTAATTAGAGTATAAAAAAAGAAATATAAGTAAAAAATGAAAAATTTTAGAAGGTAAAATTTATCATTTATTTTTAGAAAATTACACTCGTGAGGATACCCCAGTGCATAAAGGTCATAAAAGTAAAAAAAGTGAGGCTTTTGAACCATCTAAAGGTAAAGATGTGAAACAGACATCATCCAATTATAGATGTAGGTTAGACAGTCCTTTGGCGGATGAGAAGACGGAAGTTCTGAATAGTCAAAAAAGCAATAGGGTAACTAGAAGTTCTAAAACACAAGAATCATGTAAGTACTTACAATTTATCATGTATACATACTGTAGCTAAAATTCAATAATATAAAGTTGCAAAATTATTGGCACTTTTAACTACTAATAGATGGCTCTTTTGACCTCTGTGGCGAAAATGTGAACTAAACTCTGTAGTATCTCTGTACTAATCTCTTATTAGATTATTTTCATGTACATCAAACAGATTTGCGTGTTATTTTATATTTGTAATTGTTTTTTTATCAAGGAGATATTTCTTAATTTTTAAGGTAAATGAGTTGAGCAGGTCAAAAGAGTACATACCAGTTAAAGAGATTAATTGCTTTTCAGTTTGTATGTTGAAGTAAAACTTATCACAAAATTACTATTAGAAACTTTGTGTATTATTTTCGTAAGTTAAAACCAAAGAATTGTTTTCTTTGTCCTCATCTTTGTTTTTAAATTACTTTGAATCAAACTATTGTGCTGATAAAATCATTTTGTGATGTTGATGAATTATTGTCGCACAATTCTAACACCAAAGATATTGGTTTATCATGCTCCACACCGTTCTTTATTAAAGCATTTTTATACTCTAACTCTTCCCTCTTTTGCAAGTCTAGCCTTTCGTATTGGATCTTGGTAGACACCCTTAACGCCCCAACATTTTTCTCGGACAAAGTATTTCTCACGAGTTTTATTCAATTATCTTTCTACTACAATTTAAAAAAAAAATGTTATGCATAAATTTTCAGTACCACACCAAATGTACAATTTTCGGAGGAAATGGCAAGAGAAAATTTTCGTAGAGGAAAAAGGTGGTATACTCATCATAATTAAGCCACACAAGAAGTTATAGACGATTATTAGTAAATTATATCATATGTCAACGGGCTCCCGGACTATTATTTCATAATTAAGCCACACATGAAGTTATAGACGATTATTAGTAAATTATATCATATGTCGACAGGCTCCCGGACTATTATTTTATCCTATAAAGTGAACGTTTGGTTCATTTTTAAGGAGGATATGGCGTATGGCAGCCATAAACACTATAATTGATGTTGCAAATTTTTCCCATTGTAAATAAAAATTCCTAATCTTATTTATGTCTCTCTCAAAGTACGAATTAAGGTGAGCGTCTATCAGAGTACTATGGAGTTTAGTTGACATTTCTGCCTGCAGAGAGCGTCTAGAATTCTAAAATCGCAAATACATTTTGTCTTTTATTATAAAAATGGTGTTGTTTCAGATACAATTCAACAACATGATGTTTATACAGTTTATGATATTACTTCTGAGGGTAGACTGCCAATACAACAAAGGCAAACAAGAAGAAGTAGCAGGCAAAGTAAGTCCTTATATTTTACTTTACTTTCATACTGAAATTAAAAAACAACTTTGTATACAATTCATTTCACTTTTTTCATTTTGCTGTTACATTTACATACACTTAAAACATATATACATAAAAAACATATGTGAATGTCAAATATAAAAAATTCAGAGATAAACAGAAAAAGAAATCAAAATCGTCACAAACAACTTTCTTTAAAGTGTAGAAGTCCTTACTAATTTGGGTGCTGTTTGAACAAAATAACAGTCGCAATAAAATAGGCGCACTATTGTGTATAATAATTATTATTTAAATCCTTGTAATCGGTTTTAAAGAGAAAACTATTTGTATGAGTTGTGTGTTATGTTTGCGATTTTTTATAAAATACCCACTAGCTATTTTGAATCGAAACATTTTTTTTTATTTTTTAGATTCGTATATAGAAGATAGTACAAATAATTGTAATGGTTATCTTTTTGATCGTCCTCCAGTTAGGAAAAAACCAATGCCAATGACTCAGGAACAATTAAATGAACTATTTGATGAGGTAAAGAGGGATGATAGGAAGCCGTCTAAAAATGAAACTAATTTTTTAAGTGATAATTATAGCAAAAGTGGTAAGAAATTAATATTTTGAGGTTAAAATATTATTAATGGATGTTTTTAAAAATTTAGGTCAAAGCAAGAAACCTGTTGTTATTGATCCAGAAGAAGTCAGCCAAAATTTTCTTAGGCAACAAAGTGGATGCGCTTTAAATAAAAAAGTTTGTGCAGTACAACCAATTCGAAGACAAACTAATCCTCCTCCAGAAGCAAAACCTGGGAGAATGCAACCTCATTTAAGTCGTGATCATTTACCTGAGGAGAGGCGAATACCCAATCCCTCAGAAAGAACTTCTAATCACAATATACCCAATGTAAGACAAACGAGAGAAATTTCAAAAAATTCTAGAGGTGAAGAAATTCCCTATAACAACCACCCGCAACAGCAGCAACCTGTTTACCTTTCTTTTCACAGTATACCTGAAAGATTTAGAAAAGAATTTTTGAAATTTGGCAAAAGGAATGTTCCCACGTAGTTTTAGTTCTGTCTTTGTTTATATAAGGTAAGAAACAGTATTTGATAAATTAATTTCATTTACTACGTCAATCTAAACAAGTAACTTAAAAATATTTGATAGTTATTTATTATTAGTTTCTGTACTATTATATTAATAGTTATTTTTGTTTGTTTAAGATCCCATATTATGGAAATTACAGTCCACAATCACTATTCTCCTCAAATTCAAATGGTGCTTTAACTTTGAGATCTAGTCACGGAATAGGCTGAAAGATTGCTTATTGTGTTTCAAGAGCACCTTTGGATTTCATGAGTGGTCGGAGAATTGGTTACAAGGGTGATATGCTCTTTATTCACAAAAGGGGATATTAGTTTGGATTAGATTAATCCAGTAGTATCCTGCGGAGTGGTTATTTTTCAATCCAATTCCTGGTGCCTACTTAAATTCTCTTTTTTGAATGCGCGCATAAGTAATTTTGTAAATATTAATTTTAAGTCCTAAACTCGTTATTAAAAATAGTTTAAGATAAATTTCCGTATAACTATTTTTATCTGTACATACGTTGACGTTTAAAAGCGTGTTAATTATATAAATGCAATATTATTTAATTTTGCAATTGTTTTTAATGCCAATATATTTTGTTAAATATTTATTTTTTAAAATTATATTAAGACAATTTTTGAGTAGGGTTAGGAGGGGGCACAATTATTGCTGAATTTAACTGTAAATTTTTATATTTTTAATTCAGTAATGAATGTAAAAGTACTCAAACTCAACACAACACAAAATATTATTTAGATGTCCGATTGGAATTTAATTTTCTAAATAAATGCTCTGAATAAATAAATTGCTTCGGGTTTTTAATTAAGAATGATTTATTTTTTGTCTTTTGTTGAGTTTGTTTACATTGAACATTTTGAATGGTACAATTTTATTATGAATAATATAAGTTTTAGTATTAAATACCTATTATTATATTATCAAATAATTTATATCTCATAATGTTTTTATATATTTGAAATGATTTTAAAAAAACTACTCAAAACCTTTTTATATGTATAATTTTGATATCCGTTTTCATCAAAAGTGCTTGAAACTGAGTTAATGAAAAAATGAAAACGGATATACATATTATTTATAAATATATTTTGTCATATTGTGTATTTAAATTTTATTTTAATATTATTTTGTTCTCAATTTTAATAATGTGTATATATCTATAATAAATATAATTACAATCAAGAATTTTAATGATTTTATTTTAAATTTTAAAGATGATTAGGCAATGTTTTCCTGAAAGTGTGGAGAGTTTAAAATGGAGAAAAATTAAAATTTACAATCAGATAATAACATTGCTACAAAATTTATTTATCGTACGAAAAAATGAAAATACTATTATATTACAAATAAACAATAAAATTCATCTACTTATTAACTTGGATCTTTTGGTCCTGTAAAAAATTAAATGCTAAGCTTTTATAAAAGTATAGCGAAGGTCTTAACAACGGAAAACAAGGAGAATTTTAGAGCTAAAATTGGCTAAAATACCTGCTTGTGGTCATTGAATATTTAAAAGCAGAAATGAGAAAATTTTCAGAACAAGAAAGTATAAATTAAAAATAAATTTTCTTGGATCTTAAAAATGTGCAGCTCTTGGGAATAGGAGATGGAGAATTTTAAGAAGTATAATTTTTTTATCATTTTACTGGTAGATTACTAGTACATAAATTAAAAAAAAATCTTTTAAACGTTAAAACGTTCAGAATTAAAAATAATGACAGGGTAAAGCTAAAATTTTCAAAAAGAACATGCTCTGGTTTTCCAGAAGTCATTATGTTTTTTAAAGTTTTAATAAAAAAATTGTCATATTTTTCATTAAAATTCGGATTTAATGAAAAATATGACAATTTTTGTATTAAAATGAATGAAGGTTCGCTTAAAGTTTCGAAAGTTATTTTTTTATGGTAGA
This sequence comes from Stenus bimaculatus, assembly GCA_963971135.1. Taxonomy (NCBI): domain Eukaryota; kingdom Metazoa; phylum Arthropoda; class Insecta; order Coleoptera; family Staphylinidae; genus Stenus; species Stenus bimaculatus. Next base: position 11,284,013 of record OZ020185.1, on the reverse strand, counting down.
GATTTGTTCATTTCATAATCTTCTTACTTACAAGGTAATTATACACAAAAGCTTTTCATACGGACACATGTAGCGTACGTACGTCGAACAAGAGCTTTTGTCTTTATTAACTAATTGCGCATGCGGATGGAGGCATTAGCCGCCTCTCGTCTAGACTCTTCGCTTTTCAATTTCAAACTAGTATCAAGCCGCGTACGAAGAGCCGCCTCCAATTACAGGCGACTATAAAATACGCTATTAATTTAGTTCAGTTAGTGTGGTAGGCTCGTTACAAGCAAACCGCCTCCAGTTTTTCATCCTAGACATGCTTCGTTTTTTCACATATTAATTTTTCAAATGAAGGCAAGTATAATTTTTATAGCTGTTTATCAAATTTTACCTAGGATAAATTGATTGAATATATACATTTTTATTGATAATATTGCTTTTTACGGCTTTTATGGTGTATATTTTAATACTTGCTTTAGTAGGAAAATATATTAATCAATACCAGAGTTTAGGTTAGAGCCGATAGTTACCAGTTTAAAATTTAATTATCAAAAATATTCATAATTTATTACTTCCTCGGAAATAATCGATGGATGGAAATTTAAATCTAGCCGAAACCCACATTTTTACTGGAATTACGAAGGTGTAAATAATTAGGCGATTTATTAAAATATTTTTATAATAACATAAAATCAGTAATAAATGATCAAAACCATCTCATTTGGCTTAATTTTACTTCCATATACAAATTTCCGAAATTAACAACTTGAAAACTTTAGGAGCAAATTTAAATGAGTTGATGAGATTTCGGAATTGCTTTAAAGGGTTTGTTGACACAATAAGGTGATTAAACCCTTTCATCTTTATACCCTTCTTTTGATTCCACTCGATTTTCCAAGAGAATCCAATTGTACTTTTATTTGAGTAAATTATGAAAGGATCAAATTTTAAAATTTCTGATTCCATAAAATATGATTTTTTCAAAATTTTCATCATGTCCAAATATTTAAAAAAATTGCGCCCTGAGGATATTTTCAAAATAGTCATTTTTTTATTTGTTATGACAAATTGAAACTCAATTATATGTATAGAGATTTTTATACTGCAGGGATAAAAGTATCAATAGTTGGATAGACCAAATTACATGAAATTCCCCGACTTCTTCGTCGGGAAACTGTATTAAAAAAGATTACCTTTATTTAACAGATGACAGATGTGTGTAGGGTGTAGGTAATGTAGCTATTAAGCGCCCTTCTGATAAATTACAAAAATCGCTCTTTTTAGATAATAATTCTATAAAATTATTTTTATCCAATGAACACATAATCGAATTACAGCAGGATTACATAAGCTTTGAAATGTACAGCTAATATCAAAATCAAATACCGTTTTAATACATTACCTATTGCGATTGACGATATATCAAACAAGATTTATTTTCTAATTTCTTGAACATTTAATTACCTAGATACTTCAATTTTCGGTTTTAGGTAAATATTTTTGATTCTCGATTTACAATTCTCTCGAAAAAAGTGGTTTTAATTTGCGGTTATTACTTTTCCTACTTAATGAAAACAAAAAACAAATATTGGCAACAAAACAATTGCATGAATTCACTGCGGAATTTACTGAAAATTGAACAAATATCAAAAATTCCCATAAGTCCGAAGTTAATATAGAAGTAATAAATGTGTGCATTTTAAGCCACTAATAAAAAACTCGAAAAACTAGGAGAATTGGTTCAAGTGATGGTTAAATAAACTTTCCATAAATTAAATATAAATATACAAATTTCAATCAACCAAGTAGATCTACAGGTGTGTGTTCCATTTACATATTATGTTCGTGGGCAAAGAATAAAATATATTTAACTGGAAAATATTTTGCGGAGGATTTTTTTTGCATAAAAAACAATGTAATAAAGAGATGTGAAAATAAAATGTTTGCACATGATAAAGTGTAAATAGTTTTCGATTTGCATTATTATTTTAGTATAGCTTGGGGTAATTACCCTTTAATCCATCTTTTCTCATTTTTTATTCAACGCTCAACGCTCTTGTGAATAAAGCAATTTCTTCACTTTAATTACTTTACTTTAAAAGAAAGAAAGTGAACATAAATATTAAATATATAATGAAGGGAGAACAACATGAATCGTTGCTAATTTTAGTTTCCTCATTGATTTCAAAATATTTTTATTATTAACCTTTTTCTATTTATAACAGCTATCAGGCAAATTTAATGCTTTTGCACGTGCATGTACACCATAATTTACATAACTAATTTCATAAAAATATCGGAAAGTGGTCGTATTAAAACCTTATGATAAAATCGCAGAAATTGTTGAAATTTAAATATAATATTTATGCAAACCTCCAGACCTTCTAAGAATTTTTTCCAACTAATTTTAAAATTTTTTACTGCACAATTTTATGATTCCCACTGCACAATTTAAAATTCTCACTACACACTTTGTGTCCAGCTGCACGTTAGAATAATAAGGTCTCCAAACCTCTTCATTCTTTTAATTTTTGAGTATAATAAATGAGTGCTACACGAAATTCAAATATTTGTTCAAACTTCAAAATTATTCGAACTCGTACCGATCGAAAGAAGTTAGAGTTCAAGTTGATGTTAAAAAATAGGATTCAAAAACAGATTAGGTTCAAAGAAAAAGAAAGTTCTACTTAAATTGTATATACAGTCGAACTTCTATACAGGGTGGGCCAACGAAAACGAAACAGACGAGTTTTGAAATAGTTAATAAAAAAAATTGAAAAAATGCTCGGACAGGTCAACTTTAGTTTCGAGGGGGACATATTTTGCAATAGAGCTGATTCAAAAATCCATTCATCCCTGCGCCCTATGGACACAACCCCTTAAATTTTAATAGGGATGGTGGGGTAAGTAATACCTCGTTGGAAAGATCTTTTTATCCAGAGTAACATACTACAAAAAAAAAGTTAAATCGATCGATTCGTTTTAAAGATATTCAAAATTTAGCAAGTAGAGATTTCATGCCTTTTAAATTGTGCCATGAACACCACACCTTCAATTTTAAGTGTTTTGATAAGGTAAGTAATACCGTTTCGAGAGGGACATACTTTGCAATAGAGTTGATTGAAAATCCATTCATCCCTCGCCCTTTAGACACAACCCGTAAAATTTTAATAGGGATGGTAGGGTAAGTAATACCTCATTGGAAAGATCTTTTTACCAAGAGTAACATACAAAAAAAAAGTTAAATCGATCGATTCGTTTTAAAGATATTCAAAATTTAGCAGGTAGAGTTTTCATACCTTTTAAAATTGTACTATGAACACCACGCCTTCAATTTTAAGTCTTTTGATAGGGTAAGTAATACCTCCTTGGAAAGTTCTTTTTACCACAAGTAAGATACAAAAAAACAAAAGTGCAATCGATTGGTTTGTTTTAAAGAATTCAAAATAAAACAGTATTGTACATTATTTTTGATTTAACCAAACTAAACTTAACTAATCTTTTTGAAGAAAACTTAACACTTTAAAGAATCCCATCGATCCCGACACTTTCAAGGATGTTTTTATTATTTTATTAAATGTTCGAATTGAGTTCCACCAACCTCCATGCAAACGTACAAATTTTGCTCAAAGCGAATTCTTACATTTTGTAACATTTCAGCAGTAATTTCTCGGCATTCATTAATAATTCTCTGTCGTAACTCTGCTAGAGATCCTGGTTCCGTTGCGTAAATCTTACCTTTTAAATGCCCCCAAAGGAAAAAATCAAGGGGAGTAAGATCAGGAGATCGCGGCGGCCACTCCAAAGGTCCTCTACGCCCAATCCATTGCCCAGGAAACGTCGTATCCAAGAATTCCCTAACAGGCCGTGAGTAATGAGGAGAGGCTCCGTCTTGTTGGAAAATCAGATGGTCTTCTAAATAACGATCGTCATTTTCGATAATATCGTCAAGAAATGGATGAACAAAGTTTTGAAGTAGATCCAAGTACATATCCCCTTTTAGATTGCCATCTAGAAAATAAGGACCAATAAGACGGTCTCCAAAAATTCCAACCCACACATTCAATTTTTGAGGAGTTTGAGTGTGAACTTCATGAAATACCCTAGGATTCTCATCTGACCAATATCGACAATTATGACGATTAACGGTTGAGTTTAAGAAAAAAGTGCACTCATCAGAAGAACAGATATTATAAAGATAATTTTCATCAGCAATTATCCGTTCCGTCATCACCTCACAAAATTGCAGTCGCCTATTAAAATCATCTTCATTTAACTCATGAATTAAATGAATTTTATAAGGATGATATTTGTGACCTTTCAATATTCGGCGAATGGTTGTTCTGCTGATGTTAGTCACAGTCACCAGTTTTCTTGTGCTTAAAGTTGGATCTGCAGCCTATTTCAACCTATTTCAACGACCTCATTTCTTATTGGACGAACATTACCAGGATCGCGTTTCTTATTACCAACAGAACCAGTATTTTTAAATTTTGCAACCAACTCCAGAACGTATTTTCGGTTACAATGTTTGTTTGGATGTTGTTCATTAAATAAATTAGCTGCACGATGAGCATTCTCGTCGTTTTTAAAATAAAAAGTGATTAATTCAACCCTTTCTGGAATTGTATAAACCATTGCTAGCAGAAGCTTTTACAGAAGTTTACAAAATTTTAAATGTTGATTTCTAATAATTAGTCATAAACAGTTTTAACACGATGAAAATCACCACTAATACAAAATACAACTGATAAAAAGAATCTCAATGTGGTTATAAATCGTTTTATGTTTTGCATTGTTTTGTTCCCGATATTACAAAATTTTAAACAATTCCTCGAATAAATTTAAATTTGTTTTTTAAAATCTCTCTTTTGTAGAAAATGAAAATAAATTGCGTTTTACTGGTCCGAGCGTTTTTCAAAATTTTTTATTAACTATTTTAAAACTCGTCTGTTTCGTTTTCGTTGGCCCACCCTATATAACGTTTCATCACGGGAACCTTAAAAAAATTCGTTATATAGAAAATTCGCTATATAGAAATTCTTAATTTTGGTATAAAAAATTTGTTATTTACTTTATAGCTCTTTATTTTAACTAAAAATATGAAAAGTCGTTGTTTTTAATGCGCATGTTTTACAAAAACTAAATTTGGTCCAAGTCGGAGGTATAACTTATAAGTAAACCTTATAAAAAGATTCGACAAATCTCGGAATTTACGTTCATTTCTAAAAATTCTAATTACCTACCTGATTTTCTATTATTCTTTACACTAATCTAATATAAAATTCTCCGAAATTTTTAAAATTGGCCATCCATTGACTAAAATTTATGAGATTCTAATATTTACGTAAAAAAAATTCGTTATACGGAAACTTTAATTCGTTATAAGGAGTAAAAAATACATTAAAAACGCCTTCAAGGTGAAGATTCTCAAAAAAATGTCGTTATATAGAGAAATTCGTTATATGGAAGTTCGTTATAGGGAAGTTCAACTGTATATATTTACCACTGAAAATTATATAAGAACTAAGAACTAACTTTAAATGAATATTATTATAGTCTTTTTTTTCAAACTCTGAAAGAATTTTAAAATAATTATTTATGAAGGCTCCAGCAACAATAGACCAATCCTCAAAATAGTCATTACTTCCCAAAGTTTGAACTCCTTTATTCCTCAAGTTATTCATACTTCGTCACTTTTGAACTTCGTCAATTTCGTCAATTTCGAACTTCATCGAGTTCGAAATATGTCTAGTGTAGGTTCGGACTTTCATTATTATATCGAACCATAAAGAATTGCATTTAATATTTACCTCTGAAAATTATCCAGGGTGTCCCGTAACTTATGCATAATAATGAAGGAGGGTATAAAGGACATCAAAACAAGCTACTTTTGTTAATAAACCCATGTCTGGAAATTAATCGTTAAGGTACTAGGGTAAATAAACAAAGGATTTAAGTAAATTATTAATTTATAATATTTACAAAAATTGTTCAAAATCTTGCAGATTTGTTCGATACGTAAGGTAGCACGATGGTTCATTGATGTTCGAACCCTATAGAATAACCCAGGGATGTCTGAAACATGGGCACAAGCAGCCATCAGTCTTGCGAGAAGTTCTTCTTCAGTATTGACCAGCGTCTCGTACACCAAACTTTTTAAATGTCTCCAGAGGATGAAGTCTAAACAAGTTAGATCAGGAGATCGTTCTCCACGATCAATCCAACGGTTGTGAAAAACTTCGTCAAGGAACTGGCAAACATTCAGAGTAAAATGAGCAGGACACCCATCGTGATGAAACCACATACCACGTCTAAGTGGTTATACTTCCATCTGGCAAATCTTCTTCCAAAAACTGACGATACACCAAACCATTCAAACGCGGTGGAAGCAGATATGGATCAATTAAATTGTCTCCCACAATGTCAGGCCAAACATTTATGGAAAACTAGTTTTGATTTCGCCGACGAGATATAACATGAGATTTTTCCTGAGCCCGAATATGGCTATTCCGGCTGTTGTAATAACCATCCCTCGTGAAGCACGGCTTCATCCGTAAATAAACCGGTTCTACCAAATTCAGGTTGAATTGTTGTAAACACCAGCGGGAAAAAATACTCGGAGAGGATAGTTTGCAGGAACCAAAGCTTGAACTCTCTACAGGGAGTATGGATGAAGCAAATCTTTATGGAGAACTCTCCAAACAGATGTTCTCGTTGCACCCATATTTTGTGCAATGGCACGAACACTTGTTGTTTGATCTATCTCTACATGGTTGAGTACTTCTTCCTCAAATTGGATTGTGCGAATTGAACGTGGACAACCACCTCTTCCACGGGGTACGATTTAACCAGTTTCCTGGAGACAACTATGAATCCTTTGAAACATGGTACAATACGGTTGACGACGTTGAGGAAATCTCTGCCTATACTGGTGCGCAGCTCTCAATGAATTACAGCGAGTTTCTCCATAAATAAGATGCATTTCAGCAAGTTCGGCATTTGAAAAATTTGGCATTTTGGAAATAATAATAGTAATTTTATTAACCAATGTAACAGCACACAATATCACACCGAATTTGGCTGCAAGACACGAAACTCGAAAACTCACTATTATCGTATTTAAAAATTTTTTACTCCAAATTTGAATCGTATTTTTTAAAGGATTATATCGGTTATGCACAATGTAAGGCATTCTAAATTTAGGAGAAATGATGAACACAAAGAGCCACAATTACAACCTAAAAAACATTTATTTGTAAATTTTATAAGAAAAAAAATTTTCAACCTAATGACTTAACGGTTAATTTCCGGACGTGGGTTTATTAACAAAAGTTGCTTGTTTTGGTGTCCTGAACAACCCCTTTCATTATTATGCATAAGTTCCGGGACACCCTGTATAAAAAGTAATTTTTAAATGAATATTTGGCGCAGTTTTGTAGTTTAAAGTCTTTTTTTTTTCAAACTCAGAAATTTATGCCTTCTCCAGCAACAATAGACAAGTTCGAACTTATAACAGTTGGCACTTTCTCATTATTATGTCGAACTATAACGAATGGGTTCGCATATTAGTTCCAACTTTAAGTTCGTACATCAACAAGTTCGTGTTGGGTAAACAGTTATACCAATAACTTTGGATATACCGGGTGTAAACGGAACATGGGTTTGGCTATTGACTATACTTTATGTTATATGTTTCAAGGAAACACACTTTATGACTTTATGCACTATTTTTTTTTCAATATCACTTCCTGTTTTACCGGATTTAACATCAACTTTGTTTTTTAAATGCAATGCCCCATTTTTGTTTATATTTAAAAAAAAAATTTGAATATATGTTTGTGATATTTTTTCAATTTTTTTTTGAAAATTAAAAATTTTTTTCGTTAATCGAAGTTGCCTAAATAAAATTGTAATTTGTAAAATTATTCAAATAGATATTAATTTTTAAACTTTTTTGAGGAGAATTTTTGCAATTAATTCTGTTTTATAAATTCATAGTTGGTAGGTCATATGTTAGATTATTTTGGTATCCCATATGTTGGGTCAAATCAGTTTGCCCGTGCGTATTTTTAAATTTCTTGTATAAAAAAATAAAAATATGAAAAATAGGCACATGCAAATTTAATGCATAAAATGTGTTTCCTGGAATCATACAACATAGTCAAATTTCAAATTTTTTTTTCATAAAAAAAGAAGTGATAGAGGTGACTCATATTTCGTTTACACCCGGTATTGAGCGATTATTATTTTTTTTTCAATATCTTTGGTATATGTATTTATATTTTCTATTCATTTTTTGTTTTGGATATGGGTTGTTTTCAAACTAATTTTCTAAACATCAGATGGATATCTTAAAATTTTCGAGTTTTTAATAACAAGAAACGTAATTTTGTATATTTTATTGAATAAACAAATATACCGAGGATTTGTAATCAGAGTTTTCATTTTCATCATCATCAGTATTATCAACTATCAACTTTAGGAGATATCAGAGAAATCTTTGCCAAATTCCGATACCAATTAATTAGGAAAATAGTTAAAATGAAAACTGCATATATTTGTTCAAACGCACTTTTTAAACTTAAGAGCATCTTCCTAGACACCTGCGATAAATTTTCCGTTGGAGATAATACAAGGAATAGAAAATCCATCCCACCTTTCCTGAGCTTCTTTGCAAATTATGACCAAATAACTCATAATTAATGCGAATACCTAATGGGCGCGCGAGTTTGGGATGAAAAATTGTGAAAAATCATGAAATCGAGCATTAGGTCATAACTCAAGTTTCCCTCGTTAGATTTTCAATTTCTTTTCAGATTTATAATCTAAATTGATTAGGCTACATCTTGCCAGAGAGTTACCTTCTGCAACCTAGCCCAAAATTAATTAGAGGGGTCCAAAGTTAAGGTACTTTTAGATCATTATATATTTTTTTGTACATTCTCCAATTTTTTTTCCTTCTGGCAAAAATTAAAGAAATGACTTCTAAATCATCTACAAAAGAAATCATACAAAAATGTTGTTCGTACTAACTTTTATGACTGCAGAACTAAACCACTATATTTTCCGGTTAGGAAATTGCTCTTAAAGAAAATTTCTATGGTTGAATTTGCTTTTGCCATAACATAATTAGCAGCATAATAAACATATTTACAGTTTTATGCGTGTAATACAAGTGAGAAATTATATGATCAAAACCCATGTCAAAACAAAATATTGGCTAAAATGGTTCATATTATGCACCCACTATTCTCAATTAATACACATATGCTGCATTTTTAATATGTATTTTTTTTTCTCTGCTTTGCAAATGCGGTTATTGCATAAAAATATAGAATTGAACACAAAGTACTCAAAAGTCCAAATATTATTAAATATTTCACACAAAACGACTTAAGTGTTTAGCTAAACGGAAGCCAATTTTCTAATTTATTTTCAAACATATAATTTACAAAAAGCAATAAAAATCAAACCTAACGATAATGATTTACTTATGTAACATTTATTTTTAACATCGTTTTAAGGAAGGTGCTTGGATGTTTTTACATTTGTAATGTATTGTGTATACTTCTAAATCTCAAAATGTATAAACTTAGCGAATTAGTTTGCTTTAAACTAAAATTAAACTCTTTTACGTGTCTATTTTCAAAGTAATACACGAGCTAATACCATTAAATTAGAAGTAATATTAACTTCGATTTAATACGGCCAATAAATCTTCCACTTTTTTGTATCAAAAAGGAATTTTCGAATGTGTACATAACTTAATTTTATCAACTAATGTATTTCATTTTTTCGTTCTAATTTCCAATACTTTGGAAATTGTGATTATAAATTAGATATGACATGTAATTAGATGTCCATTATATTACTAATCATTATTCGCCTAAATAACTTAAAGGAAATAAATACCTCTTATTGGAAATAGACAAATTAAAATCTGTTACCACCAACAACAAGAACAAAGAGCTCTTTTTTTTTTCTAAAATACTGAACGACAAAGCCAAATTCTTAATCTTTATAAAGTCGTCTTAATTACATCAAAGTACATAGTATTTTCAACTTCCAAAATTATTATAGGTTTATACTAAATTTTTATAAAACTTTTATATTGTCAGATTTAAAAATTACAATCAATTACAATTGTGTTTGTGAGGTGATCTGAGCAGTTACAACTTACAACCATATTTCATTCTAACTAAATTTAATCCAGGAATTTTCCTAATTTGGTTGTAAATATCGCGTGTAGCGTGTATAGTAAATAATTAATATCCATTAAGTAATAAAGCAAAGTCATGAAAACTAAAATGAAATATATTTTGGGGTTTAAAACTAATGTTAACATCAAGTTTAAATCTGACACCAGAAAAACAGTTCCTTATCCAAAAGTCAATTTTATGTTATCTAGGAATATTACAATAAATTTTCCAAAAAATGGCAAATTCAGATTTCAACAAATTCATAAAAATCTGCACTGCCTTGTCAAGACTGTAGCCGGGTAAGCATGGGCAATGTGACTATGCACCGATTTTGCAATTTTTTTTCAGAGTAGCCTTATTAACTAACATTAAGTTTCCTCAAATTTTGGCTTCGAAATGTACATGGTCTTCTTTGATATTGATATTTGAAAAAATTAATTTTCTGGGTAATAGTTGTTGGAAATTTTCCTGGAATGAAATATATTATAGAGATGCTAAATACTTATAAGTATAAGATTTTTGGTTTACAGGAAAATAAAAAAAAAATAAAAATTCAAAAATAAAAAAATATATACTAGGGGGACAATCACCATTTTTTTGTCAAATATTCCTCAAATCTAGTTCTACAACTTGTATGAATCTTAAAACTGTTTTTAATTGGGTATAACATATTAATTTTTAGAAAAGTTTTGGTCTTGAAAATTTTCTGAATTAAAATCATTTATACAGGGTGTCCCAGAATAACTGTGACAAATTTTTATGGTGATAGAGGAAGTGAAACTAAGCATTTTTGACTTATAAAATATTGTCCGGAAATGCTTCCTTAAAAAATTATACTACAAAAATTTTCAAAAAAAAATATATTTTTGGAAATAAAATAAATATTATAAGAGATATTAATTTGAAATTTTGTCCACATTTTTTTCACATAAGGATACACATTTTCGGCCAATAAAAATTCAAAAAAATATTTTCAGGGGCATTACATGTGACGGGGTCATCACCTTTTTTTGATAATAGTACCCAGTTTTTGAGATAGCAAAATCGTTGCATAGGCACATTGCCCATGCTTACCCGGCTACAGCCTTTAACAATACTTATTTGTGAATTTTCTAATTTAGTTTATTTTCTAAATATACTTAGCTGCAGTCTATAGAGAACTTTTATAATAATTAATCTTTTTATAATTCCACCCGAATGAAAAATTTCCTGAATAACTCAAAACGCAATTGAAAAGCTTTTATATTGACTTTCCTTGCAAAATTAGAGCTTCTCGTGCAATTATTCCATGCTGAATTGCATAGGTACATACGTGAGGATATTAGGGATTTAATTTGAGCTAAACATGCGAAGCTCGTGATTGCAATGGCTGCGAGGTGCGATGGCCTTATTGATATAAAATACATCTAATTTTATAGGGTAATTTGATTTAAGCTGTTTCATAATTTCAGGGAGCCATGCTGACCAATTGGACCCAAAAGGATTTGGGGTATGAGTCGGTTTCACCAGTGACATTGAGCTCGGATTGGTCGAGGGTTGCGAGGCTTCTACTTCTGGCATCGCTCTCTGCAGTTGGCAGCATCGGAAATGTTTTTATGATAAGTGCTGTAATGATAGAGGACTATTTGAGGAAGCGAGGTAAAATTAATTTTTCTCTGATGGTTCCAAATTGGTTTTAAAGAAAATTAAAATTACTCTAACCCAAAATTAGTTTGCAACTAAGATAATTATCATAAAGTTAATTGATTTTGCTCGAAGCGTAACTCCCCCAGGACTTAAAAGTTTATTAAGTTTAAAATTAATTTTAGCAATGTTTGGGTTACGCCTTGTTTGTGATCCCATGCGATTACTTCTATATTTCATTCGGAAAATTACAATTTACGCTCCCTTTCCATTTAATTATTAAATTAAATTTATCGCAATTTTATAAAAATTTTATAAAGTAAAGATTAGAATGTTACCTTTTTTCTAGGAATGATTTAACTAATTGGATTTTGTTTAAAACAAATTGGTCGATAAAATATCACATCCCCCCTTATAAATAGAAATTCGAGGTTTATCTATCCCAGAGCAACAAGCTTTTCCAACTAGAACTAATCAACTTGAGTATCATGTCCTATAGAAAAGGCTTATTTACATATTTACTTGGCTTCCATTAGACATGAATATTTTGATCTTATTTTATACAAAACAAAATGCATGAAAATATTGATCAATAAAAGATTTTTTAAATTAAATTTCAAGTAGTCACACTTTTTTCTTAATGGTAACAAATTTTATTATAATTTTAGGTTTCTTTTTAGATACAGTGCGTTTCAATAAGTTTCAATATTTCTGGTGATGATTCCTTGGATAAAGATAATAAGATCCTCTATAAACATAAATATGTGTTCGATTTCGCTTCTTAGGGAAGCTGCAGCTCATTAAAGTTTTTGGTTATTTATTTAAAAATGATTCTTAAGATTTCTCACCAGACCCAGCCTATGGCGATTTTTTTTTCCAATTGCTATTGTTTTAAATGAAATACGCTCACGCTTAGTTAAATAAATATAGGGTACCTAGTTTTTGAGATATCAAACGTCGGGATGAGAAGGGAAGTAAAATATTATCGCCAAAACCCCAAAAAAGGAGCGGTCTATCTTTTTTGGTTTTAGTGTTAGGTACAACTTTTTGAATTTTGTGTCACCAATTTTTACGAAATATTAGTACATCGCTAATAATAATTGAAGGGCTCGGTTCAAAAACGGTCCAAAAAACTCCATTTTTTAATGAAACTTTGTTCTGTTATTTATTATGTACTCAGAACATTTTATTCCGCATATTTAGTTCAAAAATTAAAAAAAAATAAACACCGTACCATTTAATATAAAAACAATCCATCACTGAGAGAGCAAAGTCCAATTATTTTTTTGAATTGGTAACAAAAGCAATATTATACAGGGTGTTTCTAAAATGGTGGTCACGGCTTCGTGTGCTTATACTACAAGTAAAAATAAGTCAAAAAATCCATATAAACATTTGTCAAAAACTCAACTCTTACCGAGATACAGGGTATTGAAATTTCTTTTCTCTGAATCGGCTAAATGAAAATTAATAAAATTTTAGGGGTGAGTACTTCTCATGGCTAGTCACTTTTGGCTATTATTTTTGTCCAAATTTAACAATCCAGTGGCGTAGAAACGGGTCTAGGTTCCCCCTATTTTGCATTTATTTGGTACGCCACTGCAAAATATTACAGTTTTGTTTGAATTTTTAAAATCTTCATTCAATTTACCACAAAAAAGTACACCTATTAAATTTTGATAGGATTTGTGGTGTTTCAGTAATATAATAATTTACCTTTGATAACATCAAACTAATTTTCAAAATTTGAAACAATTTATAACTTCAAATAAGGAAAATTAAAATTAAAAACTCTAAGTATAACATTTTGTCGGTGTTTAAAATAAAAAACCATGTCAGAAGCAGCCAATTTTAAATTTTAGAAAAAATGCTCAAAATGCACTAATCCTATCAAAATTTAACAGGTGTACTTTTTTATGGAAAATTAAATTAAGATTTAAAAAATCCTAACAAAATCCTAACAGTTTGCATTGACTTACCAAATAAATAAAAAAAATGAGGCACCTTGCCCCTTTCTACGCCACTGGATTGGTAAATAAAGACAAAAGTAATGGCAAAAGGTGGCTATCCAGGAGAAGTAATCACCTCCAAAATTTTATTAATTTTCATTCACCCGGTCCAAAGAAAATAAATAAAAAGTAAAACTAAAAAGAAATTTCAACACCCTGTATCTCGGTAACAGTTGAGTTTGGACAAATGTTTATGTTTTTGTCTTATTTTAACTTCTAGTATAAGCACACGAAGTCGTGACCACTATTTTATAAACACTCTGTAGATATCGTTGACAAGATGTTGAAAAAGTCTCCTAGAAAAAAGGTAGCAAAAATTCGTGACCTAAAATTCAAAACACTGGAACTCCAAAACTAAAAAAATATGGACCCTACTTTTTTGGTTTTAGCGATGAAATTTGATCTATTTTCTTACCCTAAAAACTGATCATTCACGGACGGGCACCCTATATGTACGTATTATAATAAAATTTAAAATTAATGTTTTTGGTAACAATATTGAAAAAAAAGTATTTTATTGCACTGGTTCTTATTAGTAAATCGTTAAAATTTTGTACATAACTTTATTCTTTTTTTTGAAATTTTTTGCTTGGTTATTCAAAACAATAGTAGCTAGGTTTTGTAGTATTATGTTTTCATTAGTTTTTTTATGTAAATTTTATTCGAAATTCAAGAATACTATTTTGAAAAAAAAATCCTATAAAAATGTACTGCTAAAGAATTCAGCATTGTTTTTAACACCCCTGTCTTATCTTGATACAAGGAAATAATTTAATATAAATATGAAACACTCTGTATATTTTTATCTTTAAGAAGATTTGATAGGATTAAAAACTGGGAAATTTACAATCTAGAAAAATAATAATGACTACGTTTATCTCGCGTGAGTCGATCCGGATTGGATTAAAATGCGATTGACTCAAACCGCATAGTTTAAGAAACAAACACGTCCGATTAGACTGGACTAGAAATAAACATGGCGGATTGGATTCATCAATTCAATCCAGTCCAATCGGACGTGTTTATTTCGGAAAAATGCGGATTGAGTCAATCGCTATTCAATCCAATCTGGATCGAGTTACGCGAGATAAACGCAGTCAATGATAATTAAAAAAGCATTAAATACATAATTTTCAAAAATACAATGGATCTTCGTGTGCTTATACTACCAGTAATAATAAGACAAAAAGTTTATATAATCATATTATTGTTCAAAACTCAATAATAAGCTGAAGAAAAATAAAAAACTGTTTTTGAATCGTCCAAATAGCCGATAACTCCCACACATTACCAATTTTTGTACGATAACCAATTTAAGAAGAAAAACAAAATTAAAATTGAAAAATCTTAGAAACACTTTTAGTTGTTGTTTTAAATAAATGAAGAAGAGAGAAACACTTTATTTTAAATTGTATAAAAAATGAATGGGGCAATTTTGAACATTTTCCTAAAATCTAAAAAAAGGTGCTTCTAAAACCAACAAAGAGTTATACCATTGTTACACCAAGAATTTTTAAGTTTAATCTTCTTTATTTGTATTCAATTGGTTTAAAATTTAGTTTGGTTTTAAGAAAATCACTG
The DNA here is from genome assembly GCA_963971135.1 of Stenus bimaculatus. NCBI lineage: Eukaryota > Metazoa > Arthropoda > Insecta > Coleoptera > Staphylinidae > Stenus > Stenus bimaculatus. Next base: position 11,268,610 of record OZ020185.1, on the reverse strand, counting down.
GATAAAAAATGAGAAATTAGAGAAAAACTACGAAAAATTTAACAGGTTTAGTTTTTTGGAATGTTAAATTTTAAATAAAAGTAATAGCCCAAGCTGGTTAACTACGTGTTGTTTATACTCTAAAAAATCTTCTAGCCGATTCAAAGAAAATAAATGAAAAATAAATAGAAAAAGAAATTTCAACACCATATCGCTCATTAAATACAAGACCTTTATAATTCAAAATAGGTACTTTGTAGTTTTATACCACAAAGTATAGAATTTTTTAATATTTCTTAAATAGAAAAACGTCGAATCTATAGATGTTCTCGAATGACACCCCCCATTTTTTTAAAGGGCAAGAGGGGTTGAGTAATATATCATTTGAAAGCTGCTTATAATTGGAATTCAACGGTATAAATTAAATTAAAATTGATCGATTCGTTTTAAAGAAAAAAAAAAGAAAAACTCATAGCTATAAATAATAATTAAAAAAATGTAAAATTAACCCTTACTGCCAAAAAATATTTTTTTAATTAGCAAATTATTAAATACTGAACAAAGAATTGAAGAAAAATGCCCAATTTGGTTTTCATGAACAATTTAATTTAATCGTAAAATGGCAATAAATAAATTTCTTTGTGAAAATGTATTTCTGCTTGGAAAATTCTGGAAAACATTTCGAACATTTACTTTAATTGTTTATTTAAAAATAAAATTATTTTATAATTAAAAAGAAAATTTATTGCAAACTCTAGATTTCTTAAAATTTGGGTATTACAATAGGTTTTTATTTTTTTCTTCTTTAAAATGAATCGATCAATTTTAATTTAATTTATACCGTTGAATTCCAATTATAAACAGCTTTCAAATAATATATTACTCAACCCTTCTTGCCCTTTAGGAAATTTGAGCGTTAACGCCCCCCCCTCACTTTTTTGTTACAAATATTATATAGAATTGTGTGTATGTTTTTTTTACACTCAATTATACAGGGTGAGTTTTTAGTGCGGCCACGGTCGATATACCTTTTATTTTAAGAGAAAAAAAAACTTAAATTACAAAATTGCATGGTTCATTGATGCGCATAACCAGAAATTAGTTTTGTCTATACAGGGTGTTTTGTAGTTGGAGCGCAGGCTGTCCCACCCTTTTTTTTAATGGAATACCCTGTATATTTTTTGATGTTTGCATTAACACTAAGTTGGAGAAAACATCGATATGTTTATTTGAAAATTTGAGTGCACCCTTAATTTTTTATCGTACATTTTCTACAAAATTTATTACGTGTGGACATAGTTTTGGAAAATGATATTGACCTTATTATGAAAACTTTAAAATCAATTTTTATGACATTTAGTAGTATTAACCGTAAGGTATTTTTCGTATATTTTTTTTTAAATTATATCATAAATTGTGACAGCTACGGAGGCGTGAAATGTGAAAACTCGAGAGGGCTGTATTTTAATTTTTTTAAATGGAATACCCTGTACTTTTTGACAAAATATTGTTCCTCTTTAAGTGTTCTTTAACATTTATACGAATCATTTTTCGCTAATATTAAAAACAACGTATTTGAAGGCATTCTAATTTTTTATTAATAAAAAATATGGTGTATTTTTACCATACAAGCCAATAATTATAAAATATGTTCCCCATTTACTTGATTACATAACTCAACTCTTCGCAGAAACGAACTACCAACATTTCGTAACATATTCTCGTTTACGTTTCGAAATGCTTGCCGAATGCGTATTTTCATATCATCCTTAGAAGTAGGAGGAAGTTGATACACCAAATTTTTAACATACCTCCAAAGGAAAAAATCTAATTTTGTCAGGTCAGGAGATCTGGCAGGCCATAAAACAGGTCCTCCTCTTCCAATCCAACGGTCACGAAATTCGTTGTTAAGGTGTCCACGTACAATATTGCTATCATGCTGAAACCACATCCTTCTTCTAATAATTTCCGGAATATTGTTGAGAAGCTCAGGGAATTCGTTCCGAAGAAAATTATAATAAATTTGAAATTTGGTCATTTAAATGTTCCTCAAAAAAGTGTGGGCCTATGAGGTAGTTTCCTACAATACCTCCCCAAACATTAAGTGAGCATCGATTTTGGTGATCCAGAGTTCTTGTAAAGTCTGGATTTTCTCATTTTCTGTATCATAATAATGAAAATTATGTCTATTTACAAATCCATTTTTATGAAATGTAGCCTCGTCCGTAAATAAAACATATTAAAAAAATCGGTTGTTTTGAGTTTGTTGATTTTCGGCTCATTCACAGAAGATCCTAAGATTTTCAAAATCATTTTCACCAAGCTCTTGCAACGGTTGAAGGTGATAGGGATGGAACTTATTTGTCCTTAAAATCTTGGATATACTCGATTGAGAAATTTCAATTTGGTCACTTAATTTTCGAGTACCAATATGAGGATCCTCAGTTACTGCCAATAATACTGACAATTCATTTTCTTCAGTACGAGCTGTTTTTTTGGAGATTTTTTTGATACTGTACATACGTGACCTGTCCTTTCAAACCTTTCTATTAAACGCTTAAACGCAATTTCATTTGGATGTCTCCTTTCAATTTTCAAAAAAACTTATCGTAGTAGTTTCGAACTTAGTGTTAATGCAAACATCAAAAAATATGCAGGGCGTTCTATTAAAAAAAGGGTGGGATAGCCTGCGCTTTAACTACGAAACACCCTGTATAGACAAAACTAATTTCTGGTTATGCGCATCAATGAACCATGCAATTTTGTAATTTAAGTTTTTTCCCTATCTCTTAAAATAAAAGATATATCGACTGTTGCCGCACTAAAAACTCACCCTGTATGTATAGACTTTTTGTCTTAGTTTTACTTGTAGTAAGGCACATGAAGCCTTGATCACCATTTTAGAACATCCAGTAATTAGGGTAATTTCATCCAATTAGTAATAGAATATGACAAAATTATTGATTTCTGAGTTTCAAGTTTCAGAATAGTACCGAGTTCCGAGTACACGAGTACCGAGTATCAAGTATAATTAAATGTTATTACTAATTGCATACGAGATGAAAATGTTTTGAAATTGAAAATTCCTAACTAAAAGCAATTATAAAGAGTAAGTAGATACCAAGAAGGCGATGTACTGCAAAAGTGTTTTTGAAAAGTTTTTTTGTGTAGAAGGAAAGTTTCATAAAAACAAAAGGCTGACAAAATGTGATATTTTAAATTTAAATTTAATTAAACGTTACGTAAAGTGCTTTTTCGGGTAATTTAAATTTTCTATAGAGGTAGCTTGGAGAGCAAGAGGAAGAGGAATATAAATAATGATTTCAATATTAGAATTTACAAATTCAAAGAACTTTAGAACTATAAGTCTTCATGAAAATAAAAACAAAATAATGAGTTTAAACGTAAATACGCGTTTTCACTTCTCACGCTTTTGGAGGATCAATAACATTCTCCCCATAAAATCTTTTCGCATCTTGTCGTTGTGATGCGTGAACAGAATATTGTTAACCCTTTTTACGGTCAATCAACATTTATTTTTATATTTACGATGTTTACACTTACTACATAAATTTTGATACTACACTATAAAAACCTGATTCCAATATAAGATCACCCGTTTTATTGTGGAAAGTTATTTTTTTTGTGCAGAGAAACAAATGTAATGTAACTAGACCTTATAGAATTTATTTAAAATATCACTTGACCAGTTTCGACGTGGTTGCCATCATCAGAAGTGAACGTCAGAAAAAAAATTGTAGAAATTTGAAAAAAAAATCTTTTAAAAACATAGCCATTTTGTAAAAGGAAACTAAAATTTTGGTAAAATACTTGAATTTTCTTGTGAAATTTTGTTGGCCAATAACCAGACCTTGAAATTTAAATAATATACTGTGATGCATGTGAAAAGGCTGTAGTCGGGTAAGCATGGGAAATGTGCCTATGCACCGATAGTTGTTGGAAATTTTCCTGGAATCAAATATACAGGGTGGGCCAACGAAAACGAAACAGACGAGTTTTGAAATAGTTAATAAAAAAATTGGAAAAAATGCTCGGACAGGTCAACTTTAGTTTCGAGGGGGACATATTTTGCAAAAGAGCTGTTTCAAAAATCCATTCATCCCTGCGCCCTATGGACACAACCCCTTAAATTTTAATAGGGATGGTGGGGTAAGTAATACCTCGTTGGAAAGATCTTTTTATCCAGAGTAACATACAAAAAAAAAGTTAAATCGATCGATTCGTTTTAAGATATTGAAAATTTAGCAAGTAGAGTTTTCATACCTTTTAAAATTGTGCTATGAACACCACGCCTTCAATTTTAAGTCTTTTGATAGGGTAAGTAATACCTCCTTGGAAAGTTCTTTTTACCACAAGTAACATACAAAAAAACAAAAGTGAAATCGATTGGTTTGTTTTAAAGAATTCAAAATAAAACAGTATTGCACATTATTTTTTATTTAACCAAACTAAACTTAACTAATCTTTTTGAAGAAAACTTAACACTTTAAAGAATCCCATCGATCCCGACACTTTCAAGGATGTTTTTATTATTTTATTAAATGTTCGAATTGAGTTCCACCAACCTCCATGCAAACGTACAAATTTTGCTCAAAGCGAATTCTTACATTTTGTAACATTTCAGCAGTAATTTCTCGGCATTCATTAATAATTCTCTGTCGTAACTCTGCTAGAGATCCTGGTTCCGTTGCGTAAATCTTACTTTTTAAATGCCCCCAAAGGAAAAAATCAAGGGGAGTCGTATCCAAGAATTCCCTAACAGGCCGTGTGTAATGAGGAGAGGCTCCGTCTTGTTGGAAAATCAGATGGTCTCTTCTAAATAACGATCGTCATTTTCGATAATATCGTCAAGAAATGGATGAACAAAGTTTTGAAGTAGATCCAAGTACATATCCCCTGTTAGATTGCCATCTAGAAAATAAAGACCAATAAGACGGTCTCCAAAAATTACAACCCACACATTCAATTTTTGAGGAGTTTGAGTGTAAACTTCATGAAATACCCTAGGATTCTCATCTGACCAATATCGACAATTATGACGATTAACGGTTGAGTTTAAGAAAAAAGTGCACTCATCAGAAAAACAGATATAAAGATAATTTTCATCAGCAATTATCCGTTCCGTCATCACCTCACAAAATTGCAATCGCCTATCAAAATAATCTTCATTTAACTCATGAATTAAATGAATTTTATAGGGATGATATTTGTGACATTTCAATATTCGGCGAATGGTTGTTCTGCTGATGTTAGTCACAGTCTCCAGTTTTCTTGTGCTTAAAGTTGGATCTGCAGTAACTTGTCCCAAAACACCTATTTCAACGACCTCATTTCTTATTGGACGAACATTACCAGGATCGCGTTTCTTATTACCAACAGAACTAGTATTTTTAAATTTTGCAACCAACTCCAGAACGAATTTTCGGTTACAATGTTTGTTTGGATGTTGTTCATTAAATAAATTAGCTGCACGATGAGCATTCTCATCGTTTTTAAAATAAAAAGTGATTAATTCAACCCTTTCTGGAATTGTATAAACCATTGCTAGTAGAAGCTTTTACAGAAGTTCCCAAAATTTTAAATGTTGATTTCTAATAATTAGTCATAAACAGTTTTAACACGATAAAAATCACCACTAATACAAAATACAACTGATAAAAAGAATCTCAATGTGGTTATAAATCGTTTTATGTTTTGCATTGTTTTGTTCCCGATATTACAAAATTTTAAACAACTCCTCGAATAAATTTAAATTTGTTTTTTAAAATCTCTCTTTTGTAGAAAATTGCGTTTTACATGTTTTTGTATGTTACTTTGGGTTAAAAGATCTTTCCCAGGAGGTATTTATTACTTACCCTATCAAAACACTTAAAATTGAAGCCGTGGTGTTCATAGCACAATTTTAAAGGCATGAAAACTCTACATGTTAAATTTTGAATATCTTCAAAACGAATCGAAGGATTTAACTTTTTTTTGGCATGTTACTCTGGGTAAAAAGATCTTTCTAACGAGGTATTACTTACCCCACCATCCCTATTAAATTTTTAGGGGTTGTGTCCAAATGGCGAGGGATGAATCGATTTTTGAATCAACTCTATTGCAAAGTATGTCTCTCTCGAAAAGGTATTACTTACCCTATCAAAACACTTAAAATTGAAGGCGTGGTGTTCATAGCACAATTTTAAAAGACATGAAATCTCTACTTGTTAAATTGTGAATATCTTTAAAACGAATCGATCGATTTAACTTTTTTTTTGTATGTTACTCTGAGTAAAAAGATTTTTCTAACAAGGTATTACTTACCCCACCATCCCTATTAAAATTTTCGGGGTTGTGTTCATAGGGCACAGGGGTGAATGGATTTTTGAATCACTTCTATTGCAAAATATGTCCCCCTTGAAATCAAAGTTGACCTGTCCGAGCGTTTTTTCAAAATTTTTTATTAACTATTTTAAAACTCGTCTGTTTCGTATTCGTTGGCCCACCCTGTATTATAGAAATGCTAAATACTTATAAGTGGTATTTTTTTACGATTTTTAGTTTACAGGAAAATAAAAAAAATAAAAATTCAAAAATAAAAAAAAATATTTTATACTAGGGGGGCAATCACCATTTTTTGTCAAATATTCCTCATATGTAGTTCTATAATATGTATTAATCTCAAAATTGTCCGTTGGGTATAACATAATAATATTTATAAAAGTCTTGAAAATTTTCTGAATTAAAATCATTTATACAGGGTGTCCCGGAATAACTGTGACAAATTTTTTATGGTGATAGAGGAAGTGAAACTAAGCATTTTTGACTTATCAAGTATTGTCCGGAAATGCTTCCTTAAAAAGTTACACCACTTCAAAAATTTTCAAAAAAAAGTTTTGTAAATAAAATAATTATTATAAGAGATATTAATTTGAAATTTTGGTCACAGTATTTTCACATAAGGATACACATTTTCGGCCAATAAAAGTTTAAAAAATATTTTCAGGGGCGTTTCATGTGGCGGGGTTATCAAGTTTTTTTGATCATATCTTTTGTTTTGTACGTTTTTGATAATTTTAAAAGTACTAAAATAATCCTCGATCTATGTTCTACAAAAAAGGTACTCTTATTGTATGTCGCTCCGGTGCTTCATTTCGGAGTAATAGTAGATTTTATAATTTTTAGCTAAAAATATGAATTTAAAACACATCATTTTTAATGAAAATTACGTGATTTATCTGAAAAAATACAAATATCAATGTGGGCGGATTACCACAATATTTTGTTAATTCTCAGTTCTAAGCAGCCTTTAATATTTTCTAATTAGTGTTTGATAGTCGTATTATTGCAATATTGCATATTGCATAGAATTTCAAATGCGGAATCACCAGACATGCATCTTGCATATGGAGCAGCCCACATATTTAGTACATTATATTTTAGGTAATTTTAGCCTTGTTTTTTAAATTAATATTTTCAGCTAAAAATGATAAAATCTACTTTTACTCTGAAATTTAGCACCGGGCGATATACAATAAGAGTACCTTTTCTGTAGAACATTAATCAAGGATTATTTTAGTACTTTTAAAATTATCAAAAACTTAAAGAAACAAAAGATATGATCAAAAAAGGTGATGACCCCCCCCCCCCCCCCACATGTATCGCCCCTGAAAATAGGTTTTAAATTTTTATTGGCCGAAAATGTGTATCCTTGAGTGAAAAAACTGTGGTCAAAATTTCAAATTAATATCTCTTATAATATTTATTTTATTTACAAAACAATATTTTTTTTGAAAATTTTTGAAGTAGTATAACTTTTTAAGGAAGCATTTCCGGACAATACTTTATAAGTAAAAAATGCTTAGTTTCACTTCCTCTAACACCATAAAAAAATTGTCACAGTTATTCCGGGACACCCTGTATAAATGATTTTAATTCAGAAAAGTTTCAATACCAAACTTTTCTAAAAATTAATATGTTATACCCAATGGACAATTTAAAGATTCATACAAGTTATAGAAGTAGATTTGAGGAATATTTGACAAAAAAATGGTGATTATCCCCCTAGTATAAAATATATTTTTTTATTTTTGAATTTTAATTTTGAATTTTTTTTATTTTCCTGTAAACCAAAAATCGTAAAAAAATACCACTTATAAGTATTTAGCATCTCTATAATATATTTCATTCCAGGAAAATTTCCTACAACTATTACCCAGAAAATTTATTTTTTCAAAATCATTATTATTTTTTTTAAAGAAAACCATGTACATTTCGAAGCCAAAACTTGAGGAAACTTAATGTTAGTTAATAAGGCATCTCTGAAAAAAAATTAGCAAAATCGGTGCATAGGCACATTGACCATGCTTACCCGGCTACAAACTTTGGTTGAAATAAAAAAAAATAAAAATTGAAAGTTTGATGAAATGGTGATAAATCAAAGGTCTAGTACATTACATTTGTAAATTTTTTTGTTAGTCTTGTACAATATTGTTTGATTGGTTTTGTATAGTAGATGAATAATTAATTATGGTTGATGTGTTTTGTTGCAGGTAATGCGTTTGTGGTTAACGTGGCTCTTGCAGATTTCCTAGTGTCTGGTCTTCTGATACCTGCATCAGCTGTTGTAATATTGGCAGGAATACGTGAAAATTTGGCGGTTTGTCGTTTCCAATGGTTTCTTGCAGCACTTTGCTTCCTTGTAACGGTTCTGACGATAGCTGCAATAGCAACGGAAAATTACACTCGCCTTTGCTGTTCGATAAGTACTTATGAAATTCTCACTCCTGCTAGAATAACTGGAATACTATTATTTATCTGGATAATATGCGCCATAATTTCAGGGCTTCAAATCAATACAGATTTATCGTTTGATTACTGTACGCGGAAATACTCTGGACTAATTCCATACCAAGCAACAATAGGTGTAGTATTCGTTCTTTTGCCAATTAGCCTTGCATTTTGTTGTTACGTCCGTACAAATTGTCAAATCAGCATGATTAAATCTCGTCCTAATTTTAAACCGTCAGGAACGTTTGCTTGGGATTATTCATTAATGCAAACAAACATGTATAGTTTTATAATATTTATAATATTTTGGGTGCCTTTTGGGGTGGTACTAGCTGTGGGTACTGTAAAAACCGTACCCGATAGACTTTTTTATAATTTAGCCTGGCTTGCCATTAGTAAGTCCTGTATTAATAGTATAGTTTATTGTATTACGAATAGGCACTTTAGAGGAGCATATGTTAATTTATTTAATTACTGCTGTTGCAAAACAACTGTGTCTTTTTCTAGGCGTCAAAGACCAGAAGGAGTTCGTCCCTCAGGTGATGTTAGAGTACACATCATACCTGGTTATAATATGTACTGTAGTCCCCAAAGAAGTCGTGAAGGGCAGTCCAAACGCTGCTCCAGTCGACTTAATGGTAGAGATGTTTATGAGTTATGATGAGACGATACTAGCCCCGTTTTGGGTGTTTGGGTATAGCCAAAAACTGTTTTTATACATAGCCTATATTAACGTTTTTCGCATTGTCCTCCAAAGCTATTTATAAATGTAATAATTTTTGCACATTTTATACGGTATCACTGGAGACTGCATTACAGTAAATTAAAACGTCCATTAATAAGTATAAAAGAATGGATTTTGGTATCATTTTTACACCTACAAATTAATTATAAGTAAACGAATGAATTATACAAATTTAAATTAAGTTACTTTATTATATACTTTAACATTCCAACTTGCGTAATCTTGGGTCCTATAAATAAAAATTGCCTTACTTTCAAGCTTTAAAGTATTATGTAAGTAAAAAAATTCTCATGGTGGATACAATAAAAATTCTTCTTTCAAATATTTGTACCAATTTTAATATAAATTACAATACGTGATCTTTATTGATACTGGAACATATTACGAGTATAGGGACACATAATTTACTTTAAAATGTCAAGGTATAATATTAACCTTTTGTTAAGTTCGCATATTGTTCTATAAATTCTATATCCTCACATGAACAATAACCTCATTAATTAATACAGCATTGCATCCTACTCCCCACTCGTCCAAATTGACTATAGTCACCTCAAATTCCCAGTAGGTAAATGTAAAATTAAAGAATGTCGTGTTAAAATTTTTCATTGTTAATATTACTACATGTTAATTTCTAAAACTACTTGCCCAAGATGCTTTCGTTAAGAGGATACTTGGCAAAATGTTTAAAAACAGCACTTTTCGCTAGTAAAAAAATTGATTGCTTATTTGTAATAAACAATTTTGGAAAAACTCATATCAGACTTACCTTTCATTTCGAGAAAGCTTTGCCGAATGAACGTGATAAAAAAATTATCATCAAGTGAATAGAAAGAATCCAATGGTATTTTCTGGTACGAATCGGAAGTTTAAATTAAATTGGCAATATAATGTCAATTTGAAGCGTTTTTGCTACATTTTTTTTTGCATATATCCAAAAATAAATTATTACTAGAAGTGGCGATCCCAGATATTCAAAATAACTAAAAATTTAAAATTTTGGTGTTGATAACTTTTGTAGTTATCAAGAAAATTATTAAAATCCTAAAACTTGGAAAATATTTAAATAACGAAGTCTTAAAAAAAACTTTTGCTAATTAAACCAAAGTTTTATATTTTTTGGATAAGTTTTTTAAATAAGTTTTTAGCTAAAATAAGAATAATTTTTCGTTTTTTGGACAAAAATCTAGAGTAAAATTTAGTCCAGAAATTTTAGATTTTTTAGAAAAAAATAATTTCTATAAAATAACTAAGATCCCTAAATTTAAGGAATGAATTGTTCTTTCCAAATATTCTAATAAAATGTTTGAAACTCTTTAAATTAACTCTTCATCAGGACCGAATTTGTGACCAAATTTTAGCAAATACATTGCGATTTTATTATGGAAAAACTAATCGACCGATTTACACCAAGAACTTTTCTCAATATATCCAAGTGCTACTTGTTATAAAATTTTGGCGTTGATAACTTTTGTAATTTTCAAGAAAATTATTAAAATCTAAAACTTGGAAAATATTTAAATAATATAATTTAATAAAAATAAAATTCACTATTTACATTAAAGTTTTATGTTTTCTACATATATGAACAAGTGTCGGATAATCTAGGAATGGATTTTGGACAAATTTGAAGACCGCTAAAAAAACTTCAAAAAAAAACTCGAAAAACTTCACCCTAACTTTTTTTGTAAAATTTGGGAATTTATATCAAGGCGGCTGCCAAAAGTAAGGTATGTGCAAAATTTGAGCCAATTATCATTAACTATGTAGATTTTATATTAAAAAATTGAGTAAACTTCAATGTCCAGCATTTCCGAAATGGAGCGTTTAATGGGGTGATTCTGAACAAAAATGTTAGCCGTAACAGCGATGATAAATTTGACAGTCACCCTGATGTCAAAAAAAAAACGCAATTTTCTAAACTTTACTGCAACTTAACGGTTATTTAAAATAAAATTTTCGTGTTAAAATAACATACAGCAAAGTAATAATATATAAATAATATATATATAAATATATATATAAATATATTATATAAATGTACAATGCATTTTAATACCGAAAATGTTATTTTATATTGTCGTTAAGTTACACTAAAGTTTACAGAATAGCGTTTTTTTGACATCGGGGTGACTGTCCAATTTAACATCGCTGTTACGGCTAACATTTTTTGTTCAGAATTACCCCATTAGTAGAAAAAATTATTCTTACTTTTTATCTTAAAATTGGTCCAAAAATGTATTCCTAGAATATCCGACACTTGTTCAGAAACACCCTGTATTTTTGGCCAAAAAAAGAATAATTTTGTGATCACAAAAATTTGCAAAATCCCACTTTATAGTCTTGAATTTAATCCTGAAATGTTGTTATTTTTTCAGAAAAAGGTTGATTTCTTGAAAAATATACGGGGTACAAATTCTTGTCTAGGGGTTAAATCACTCTCCGACCCCTTTTGAGTCCGCCGCTGTTTAGTAGCGAAAAATACGCTTTTCAAACATTTTGCCGAGTTTCCTCTTAAGTGATAATTTTATTAGGCTGTTTAATCGCTCTGCAATTTATTTTATGTATAAGTGTTGCCTTCTTTCCAGCTGTGATTTTTCATTAAGAAATATTTTCCAATAAAAATTAAAACGATAAAAATAAACAAATAAATGTGATAGGGACCATTTTTATTTTTAGATATGTGTAATTGTATTTTTGAAATATTTAATGGGGTGTGCTTAAGATTATTATAAAATGCCTATTGTATTTTCAACAATTTAACACTATTACAACGAAAACAGTTTTAATCGCCAATAATTTATAGAAAAAAAATTCCGAGTTAATTGTTTGGTAACTTTCATGAAACTGCCAAAAGTATTAGTATAGCATCACCAAAAATTAAATTTATTTTGGTTAATTAAAATATACAGTTGGCATATTTAATATATCTTTGCACTACACTTTATAAGGGTGTGTTAATTTAAATAAAAATATGGTAATTAATTGAAATTAAAATGGGTTTTAAATAAACACCCTTAATTACTTTTATATAATGAAAATCTCGTATTGGGAATTTTAAAATGCTGCTCGCCCTCTGATGGCAAAAACATGAACTTTTAAGAAATTCTGTGCATACTTTTTTGATTTAACGCATTGGTACATGTTTTTGAGATTAACTGAAGGTTTAAATAATAAATCTATTTGTGTTTTGTTTTTAAATATGTTATAAGGTACAATAATGAACTTTAAACACAATTTATTTTGACAAGTACCGAATATCCTCCATTTATAGCGCCCTCTATACGTAGTTAAAATTCCCAATAAAAACCAAACAATAAATTGTATATACTTATCTGAGTGTTACTAAATACTAAATGTATGTACAAAATAATTAGTCCAACTATAAAAATGTTCACGTATAATTCAAAACACAAACGCACACAATAATATTCTTATTTATACATAAATGTTTAAAAAGTACTTGGCGAATTTTTGTAAAATACTTGTTAGAAATAAGTATTTAAACGAACAATATTTAATATCAAAATATGATACAAGTGTGCCAATTTTCACATATCTTATTTACTAAAAAATTTTCGTGGTCAACTCATCAAATGTAGTTTTTTTGTTTGCTCTCGCATTTAGTGCGAGAATAAGCGGTATTCTAAACAGAATTATACTCTTAAATATTGAAAATTGAACATAAAAGTGAAAAAAAAACATACTGTTTACAAAAATATACATGTTGTGATACTATAAAAATAAATATAAAGGATATTTAATTCATTAAACCGTAAGTTAATAACGAATTTAATAATTAAGCTGGCAAATATTTAAATTAATATTTAAAACTTTATAAAATACACCTATATAGATCTTTATAAAGCAAATTTATTTCCGTTTTCAATTTGTATATTTGGAATATTCCTGATTCAACTGATATTTTATTAAAGTTCATTTTTAGTGCCAACGAAGTCATAAAGCTCAGTGAATTCAAATAATAAATTTTTATTATTAAAAAAAATATGTCCCGAGGGAATTGTACCGTAAAAATTGTAGTACGAGCTTAAAATTTCGCAATAATAAAATGTCATTAAAAGGTAAAATGAATTATGATTCAAAAATAAAAGTTTACAAGTACATATATGGATTTTTAATTAGAATTTATTGGTTTAGACCTCGCAATGTTTATCAATAATTCAATTAATTATTTTGTAAAGTAATTGCAACTTCAAAAGTTCATTAATCCTGTTCTTAATATTTGATTTAAAAATTGATACTACTGAATTTTATGGAAATTAAATTTGGTCTATTACTAAATTATTATTTGACGTAAACATGTAATTTGTAATAATTAGCTATTTAATAATTTATATGAATACAAATTAAATAAAATTTCTCGTATTTTACAATATTAAATTAGTTGATTACATGTGTCTTTAGAAACTGTGAAAATATTTGCCAGCTAATTTTTTATATACATATTAAAATATGCATAAATTTGCATGAAAAAATATTTAACTTAAATATTTTTTATATTATCTGTATGTATACATATAAAAATAAAATATTATACGTATTTGCATAAAACAAATTGCACAATATATTTATTTATAAAATTTAACTAGATTTTTGGGCTTTTATTATAAATCTATGTATGTACTATGTAAGAATATACAGTGTAATGTTTCATAGATTTTATAAGTTGTAATAAAAACTCGTAAGAAAGCCAACAGTATTTTATTTTCTGTTTTTCTTACCTCAGTGATTAATGTGTTTATTGAATCAGAGGAAGAAGAAAAAGCCTCAAAAGATGACAAAAACTTATGACCTGCAAAATCACTCGTAGTCTAAAAATAGCTTATACAGGGTGAGTTTTTAGTGCAGCAACGGTCGATATATCTTTTATTTTAAGAGATAGGAAAAAAACTTAAATTACAAAATTGCATGGTTCATTGATGCACATAACCAGAAATTAGTTTTGTCTATACAGGGTGTTTTGTAGTTGGAGCGCAGGCTGTCCCACCTTTTTTTTAATGGAATACCCTGTATATTTTTTGATGTTTGCATTAACACTAAGAGAATAATTTGAGTGCGCCCTTAATTTTTTATCGTACATTTTCTACAAAATTTATTACGTGTGGACATAGTTTTGGAAAATGATGTTGACCTTATTATGAAAACTTAAAAATCAATTTTTATGACATTTAGTAGTATTAACCGTGAGGTATTTTTCGTATATATTTTTTTAGAATTATATCATAAATTGTGACAGCTACGGAGGCGTGAAATGTGAAAACTCGAGAGGGCTGTATTTTAAGTTTTTTAAATGGAACACCCTGTACTTTTTGACAAAATATTGTTCCTCTTTAAGTGTTCCTTAAAATTTATACGAATCATTTTTCGCTAATATTAAAAACAACGGATTTGAAGGCATTCTAATTTTTTATTAATAAAAAATATGATGTATTTTTACCATACAAGCCAATAATTATAAAATATGCTCAATATGTTCCCCATATACTTGACTACATAACTCAACTCTTCGCAGAAATGAACTACCAACATTTCGTAACATATTCTCGTTTACGTTTCGAAATGCTTGCCGAATGCGTATTTTAATATCATCCTTAGAAGTAGGAGGAAGTTGATACACTAAATTTTTAACATACCTCCAAAGGAAAAAATCTAATTTTGTCAGGTCAGGAGATCTGGCAGGCCATAAAACAGGTCCTCCTCTTCCAATCCAACGGTCACGAAATTCGTTGTTAAGGTGTCCATGTACAATATTGCTATAATGCGCTGGAGCGCCATCATGCTGAAACCACATCCTTCTTCTAATAATTTCCGGAATATTGTTGAGAAGCTCAGGGAATTTGTTCCGAAGAAAATTTTAATAAATTTGGCCATTTAGATGTTCCTCAAAAAAGTGTGGGCCTATGAGGTAGTTTGCTACAATACCTCCCCAAACATTAAGTGACCATCGATGTTGGTGATCTAGAGTTCTTGTAAAGTGTGGATTTTCTCATTTTCTGTATCATAATAATGAAAATTATGTCTATTTACAAATCCATTTTTATGAAATGTAGCCTCGTCCGTAAATAAAACATAATAAAAAATCGGTTGTTTTGAGTTTGTTGATTTTCGGCTCATTCACAGAAGATCCTACGATTTTCAAAATTATTTTCACCAAGCTCTTGCAACGGTTGAATGTGATACGGATGGAACTTATTTGTCCTTAAAATCTTGGATATACTCGATTGAGAAATTTCAATTTGGTCACTTAATTTTCGAGTACCAATATGCGGATCCTCAGTTACTGCCAATAATACTGACAATTCATTTTCTTCAGTACGAGCTGTTTTTTGGCGATTTTTTTTTCATACTGTACGTGACCTGTCCTTTCAAACCTTTCTTTTAAACGCTTAAACGAAACTTCATTTGGATGTCTCCTTTCTGGGTACCGTTGTTTATAAATATTTGATGCCAATAAACAATTTTGCTCAGTTTCACCTAATGCGTATACCATTTGTATTAATTCGTTGAGGGAATAATCCATTTTTATCGAAATTAAAAACCGACTAGCTCTTATACAAAATATGAATAAATAAATGAGCTAAACATTTATAGCAATACTATAAAAATACGTGATAATAAAATTTGTAAAGAAATCTAAAAGAGAGTTCTTTATTAAATCTAATAACACATTTCTAAAAAAATGCAAATTTTTTTCTCATAAAAAGGAATTCCATAAATCATATTAAATAACACAGAATCGGCAAAATTATTTAAAAAATTATTTTAATAAAAGTTAAAGACCACTTAAAAAGGAACATTTTTTGTGAAAAAATACAGGGTGTTCTATTTAAAAAAAATTAAAATACACCCCTCTCGAGTTTCCATATTTGACGCCTCCGTAGCTGCCTGAATTTATGATATAATTCTAAAAAAAAAATATACGAAAAATAGCTCTTTATTAAATCTAACAACACATTTCTAAAAAAATGCAAATTCTCATGGAAAGGAATTCCATAAAACATATTAAATAACACAGAATCGGCAAAATTATTTAAAAAATTATTTTAATAAAAGTTAAGGAATAGTTTTTGTGAAAAAATACAGGGTGTTCCATTTAAAAAAATTAAAATACACCCCTCTCGAGTTTTCATATTTCACGCCTCCGTACCTGCTTGAATTTATGATATAATTCTAAAAGAAAATATACGAAAAATACATCAAGGTTAATATTACTAAATGGCATAAAAATTGTTTTTTTAAGTTTTCATAATAAGGTCACCATCATTTTCTAAAAATATGTCTACATGTGATAAATTTTGTAGAAAACGTACGATAGAAAATTAAGGGCGTACTCAAATTTTCAAAAAAACATATTGTTGTATTCTCTAACTTAGTGTTAATGCAAACATCAAAAAATATGCAGGGTGTTCCATTAAAAAAAAGGGTGGGATAGCCTGCGCTTTAACTACGAAACACCCTGTATAGACAAAACCGATTTCTGGTTATGCGCATCAATGAACCATGCAATTTTGTAATTTAAGTTTTTTCCCTACCTCTTAAAATAAAAGATTTATCGACCGTTGCCGCACTAAAAACTCACCCTGTATATCGAACATAAAAAATTTTGAAGCAAATAAAATTTTCTAATTTTTTTTAATTTCAAATCCCTTTTTAGGAAAGTTCATTATACAGAAGTGTACAAATAAAGTTGCTTCATTATTTTGTATATGATTTTAATAGATCGGATATTAAAAGGCAATTTTTGTTTTTTAAATAGCAACATGAGTACAAATAAATAATACAAGATTAATTTGAGTCCACAATACGAATAAGGAATTTTTAAATTTTTTTAAACCTTTTTTGTTTTATTTTTTTTAATTTTGTTGTTTATCATTTTTTTACGTTTTTCATCAAATAATAATATTTTTTAATTTTACATTTTGTGTATTTTTTGGATGTTCTTACTTATTTATTAACTTGCCAATTACTATTATATTAATAAGGACCTACATAAAGAATAACATAAATAATATTATTTGTATCAGTATTTAAAGAAATGAAAAAATGATTGATACTACTGAATTTTATGGAAATTACATGATGTTTTTACAAGAAAGAATTTTTTTTAATATGATAATATTTTTTGAACCATTTAATTTTAAATACTTATCATTTTTAAATCGGATAAAAACAAAAGAAGCTACTTCATTGGTCGTTTTTTGTGCATACCTCTGTATACCATGGGTCACCTCTAAAAATTGTTATCTTTGAAAATTAAAATTGTCAACTTTATTGTATAGTTTAAGAACAGATATTTTAGGCACTATTTTTTCCAATATAAATTTATTTTTTAGACGTTATAATTTTTTATATTCATTCCAACACACGAAATGAGTTAAGGTATACATAAAGAGTTTGACCCTTCGTTTTTTTGTTTCAAGTAATATATTTTTTAAGTTTTTACAGCACTCCAAAATTTTCTTGTAATTTTAGGTAATTATTAGGGCGCTGTATTTGGTTTGACTTACAAAAACAAAAAAATAGGTAGCCACAAAACTCATCTGTGTACCAAAAAAAAAAATTTTAAAAAAGCTCCACAGGAAAAAAGTTATGACCAAAACACCGCAAATATCAAGAGAATTTCAAAAAGCGCTCAAATTTCATCTAAATTATTATAGAAATAACCAAAATATCAAATCGATCTCTTTATTACGACGACGGCAAAAAGATTATACGATAAATTTGGTAACTAAAAACAAGTATTTTTAGATACGGCGTGTGTTTGTGATATTTTTTTTGAAAATTACAAAACTAATATAAAAATTAATTCATCCGAAGTTAATAAAAACTATCAAAACTCATTCTAAATAGGAGTAATAAAATGCCTAAACAAAAGTTTTAAATTTTTTTGTGGATAATTTTTTTAAATATGTACTCAGTTTTTTAAATAATAGATTTTATAACGATTGCTCTAATATAAAGACTTATTAGCATTGAAGAATAAATTAATGCAAAATTGTCCTTGGCTCGAATCCTGGCCAAGGACAATTATGCAATAACGATTACTTTGATCCCCACGTACCCCATATGTAGGGGTTAATCAATTTCATGTTACTGTTTTTCGTATTTTTCTTTATTTATACTAGGTACAGGTCCAGGAGCAAATTTAGCACTTGTGGAGCTCTGTGCAATTTTTTTAGTACATATTTTTAAAAGAAGTTGCTTTTTGAGGGCCCAAAAAAGAGAGGGGCTGGAGCCCTATTAGACCGTATATAAATCCGTCCCTGCTCTGCCAGAAATATCTCCGAGTTTATTAAAAAATTCCAAGGGGAAATTAAAGTCTTGTAAAAATTGCACTATTTTACCTCTTGAAATTGTAGGATGACTTTCATAAATTTGTAAAAAAATAACGACGTGAGCTAGAATTAATTCTGCAATTGATTTGAATAAACTAAAGAATTCTACAAACAAATGAAACCAAGTTTATTGAAAAATTGTAACAGGAACATTAAAAAATGGAGATATTCTAAAAATTGCACTATTTAACTTGTTGAAGCTCCAAGATAAATTTTGAAAATTTATAAAAATATTACCACGTAAGCTAGAATTTATTTTCCGGTTGATTTGAATAAATTAGAGAATTCTGCAAAAAATAAACTATGAACAAAAACTGGAGTGTTATATTAAAAAAATTGAAGTTTTAGTTTATTTCCGGTAAAACCGGAAGTGAAAAGAGAATTTTTTTGTCTTTGTAAATATTAACTCATGTTTCGTTTCCACTCGGTATTTCTAATTAATACCAATACATGGAAATTATTAATTAGTTTGTTTTGTGTGAATTGAATAAGTTGTAAAATGTCAAAAATACCATTTAAATAAATTCGTTTATTGTTACTAATGCCTACATATTTATAATA
Source organism: Stenus bimaculatus (assembly GCA_963971135.1). Classification (NCBI taxonomy): domain Eukaryota; kingdom Metazoa; phylum Arthropoda; class Insecta; order Coleoptera; family Staphylinidae; genus Stenus; species Stenus bimaculatus. The sequence goes on along the minus strand of OZ020185.1, from coordinate 11,249,179 downwards.
TTTACATAATCTACATATATACAACTATTATATCAAGTAAGCTACATTTAATATTTGAATTAACAATATGTACACATGTTACAAGTACCTACATTTATTATCACCAACTTTCTTATTTCGTATTTTTAACTTTTTCTGATAATAGGTTGGATATTTGAACAACGAAGATGCAATTGATCCTGTTTGGTCATCACTACTTGAAGACGAAGACGCGTTATTACTCATTGGGATCCCTTAGAATAACCCATTTCATAATTTAATAATTCGTATTCGATTTGTTTGATGGTTATTTTAATTTGCTCTAATTCATGAACTAAATGGCCTTTTTCCCGTTCTTGTTGAACTATAATTGGTGCAATATTTATATCATCTTCACTATCTGAATATCCGGAGTCATTAAGTCTTAAACGTACCACTTCCCTCGCAATTTTATTGGCCTCTTTAAATTTGTGCAATTCCAAATGCAACGATACCATTGCTACAAGGTATTCCAAATCGTTTTGTCGTTGTTGTAATTTTCCCAAATCTTCTTTTAACATGATTATGTATTTATCATGTTTTCTAGTATCCTCCTCAAATCGATTTTTCTTCTCTTCACACATATTTTTCTTCAACTGTTCGTCGTAAATTTTCTTCTTCCTCTCATTGTCACAATCATCAACCATCTTCTGGATTTCAATGGCTTTATTTATAGGCAACTTAATCATATTTTTGTCAACGAAGTATGCCATTTTGAAACACTTTATATTGTAACTTCGAAACTTTAGAGTTATTACACTCTATGTATTAGACCAAGCGTCTGAAACAAACTGAAGATCTCTACTTAGAGTTAATCCTTTTATACTCTCTGGATTAGGGTGGAAAATCACCCCCACCACCATCAACCATTACCATCATTAAGTGGTTAAGTTCTTAAAATTAAGCGCTTGATTTTTAAATTCCAGTGATTTTTGTCAATAATTTTTATTTAATTCTTTTTTTAGACTAAAATGAAGTCTGGCAAACAGATAATTACAATTTTAACAATTTTAGAGATTAACAAAAAAATAAATATTAAATGTACTTTTATTAAAATGACTCGGTCAAAAGGGGTTAATAGTTTCATTTTATTATCCCGTTTTCTTTACGTTTTTTAATCATGAAAATTTTTAAAACGCCATTAATAGGTAAAACTACTTAAATTACTCAAAATAAAAAGAACGGAAGGACAAAGTATGAAATATTTGGCGTTATCAAATGTAAATTGGGCTAGTTGGTTTTTCTTTACTTTTAGCTCTTTCGGTATACATAAGTAAATAAAAAATATTAAAACCTTAATACTTAGGAAATAGAGTAGCTACCAAAGAAAACAAATATTAAAAAAGTTCTATTTTTATTTTTTAAGTACAGCCTTTGGGGCAGTATCAAACTCCGCCACGTAATCCCAAACAACGGGACGTCCAAGACCCGAAGTTTTAATCCTGTAGGCAAACTCCGCCAGGTCCGTTCCAGGTAACACTATAACCTCACCAGATTACAATGTATATTTTAAAAACCTTTGTCTGGCGCACTTTACCACATCGTTAATCCCTTTACCTGATTATTGGCGGAGTTTGGAATCGCCCAGCCTTTAAGTATAGGTACATTAAATTATTTTATAATTAACACAAAAGTCAAATAAAAATTTGAGAATTTGTTATTTAAAATTAAAATAACAACTTTAGCCTAACGAAAATAATTTAGAAAAGTACATTGATATTCTTTATGATTCGTACATGTATGAATCATAAAGAATAATTTAATGCGTTATTATGATGTTATGCATTTATTCTAATAAAATATTATTATTACCAAGAACCAAGAAATTAGGGTGCTTACTTAGTTATTACCAAAGAATTGTTCATGAATACTTTATTAGCTTAATAATAATTAAATAGAAATAGAAATAGAAAAATTGGAGGTACACAAATATTAGGAAATCGAAAATCTAATTCTTCTATAGTCTATAGTAATTGTTGGGTATAATTACTGATTTTCTCAGAAGGATAACAAAAGATGCTTGCTAAGGAACTTAAAGTTCTTAATTATCATTTCGTTTTGCATTTCTATATTCATAATATTATTTTGGAATTCCAAGAAAAATAATGTTGAATTACATTTTAGTACTTACAAATTACGAACATAATCCACACTTATCTTAGAAACTATTTTTTTCTAAGAATAAAATTATTTTTATTGCAAATAAATATCTGTTAAATGATGAAATACAAAAAATATTTGAGTAAAATTTTTATGAAACATGCGCAGTCATGTGTACTTTTTAAGTAAAATAAATTGTAAATAAAAAGTAACTGAAAAAACTGCATTTTTTTTATATAATAATATAAATGTTCAAACTCGTAAATATTTTAACAAGATCGAACACATTTCGGTTTAATATAATGTATTTAGCTTTTATTTTTTCTAAATCTACGTCTACAAGTAAAGCAAAGTATTTAAATTTAAAATAATTGGTCAAAAATAGAACTTTTTTAATATTTCTTTTCTTTGATAGGTACTCTATTACCTACCTAAGTATTTCATATTTTTCATTTACTTTTATACCAAAACAGCTAAAAGTAAACAAAAACCAAGTAGCCTAATTTATATTTGTTAACTCCATAATGTTTCATAATTTGTCCTTCCATTCTTTTTATTTTAAGTAATTTAAGTAGTTTTACCTATTAATGGCATTTTAAAAATTTTCATAATTAAAAAACCTAAAAAAATGGAATAATAAAATAAAACTATTAACGCCTTTTGATTAAAAGTACGTTTTATATTTATTTTTTGTTAATCTCTAAAATTGTTAAAAGAGCATTGTAATTATCTCTTTGCCAGACTTCATTTTAGTCTAAAAAAAGAATTAAATAAAAACTATTGACAAAAATCAATAGAATTTAAAAATCAAGCGATTAATTTAAAAAATCATTTTGGATCTTCAACAAGTTAAATATTTTTTAATTTTCCCTTTGGATTTTTTCAACAAATTCGAGTTTATCTTTTGAAGAATTCTCTAACTTACTCAAATCAACCGCAAAATTAATTATAGCTCACTTGGTTATTTTTTTTAATAAATTTTTGAACAGCATCAAGTGAAAAAGTGCAACGTACTGGAGAGCTCTTGCTCCATTTTCAGGACAACCTGTATGTGGGATCAAAAACTTAAAACTTTCTAGAACTTGAAACACAATGAATAAATCCTTTTGTGCATAAAATCTTAAATAAAGCGATTTGATTTTAAAAGTTTTCCTCGAGGTTTTCTTGCTCTCCTGCAAAACGATTTTTTTACTTGTACTGGTCTATCAAAGAATTAAGTAGTAATTAAAAAACTGTTTCGGTTTGACCATTAATAAATAATTTTTTTTAAATAATAGTTTAACTTTTCAATCTTTTGTTTATTTATATTTTCAAGAAAATTTAGTTAAAAATTAAATTACAAATAAATCATTTGTTTCTCAGAAAGATGCAATTTTGAAGAGTACTCACTTGATGTTTTTGTTAATAAAAGCTTAACTAGAATAATTTATAAACTAGTTTGGTTTAAAAACATCTATTTATGTATAATAAAAAGGATTTATTATATATATTATTGGAATAAAAATGGATTTTCTTATTAAGTAGGAAACATTTTTATAAATGTTATTCCAGGAAAAATATGTAACCAAATATTACATTTTAATGACCTAGTTCATTGGAACTAATTACTGATGTTCTCAGAGGGATAAAAGGTTATAATAGCTTACTTTAAGGTTTAATCCTTTAATTTATCTTGCAGTTCGTAATTATGATTTGAATTTACAAGAAATTCTTTAATGTTAAGTTCGGCCATAAGGATAAGTTATTATTAATTGATTTATTTTAAGTTTAAGTAACATACTTTTAAAATTAATTCACTCATGATTTTGTTTAAATTTTTTTTTAAATTAAAAAAATAGGTTAGGTATGGTTAGTTTATTAGTTTTATGACTACAGAACTATTTGGTTTTGTTCTAATAATAAAAATCTTTTTATAGAAAAGTACCTGCTAAATTTTACATTTGAAACGGTTAATTAATTAAAATTTCATTAAGCAAATTAAATATTGGAATTTATTTTTAATTAATTGAAAGATCAAATCTGGCCAATTATTTAAAATAATTATTCATTAATTTAATAATGGTACATATGTAGAAAAGTACATTGAAGTTCTTTATGATGGCATAAAAAATATCAATGTACTTTTCTAAATTGTTTTTGTTATGGCTAAAGCTCGGGCAAAGTTATTATTTTAATTTCAACTAACAAATTCTCAAATTTTTATTTGAATTTTGAGTTAATTAGAAAATAATTTGATATAACTCCACTTAAAGGCTGTACTTAAAAAATAATATAAAATTTAATGTGTTATTATGAAGTTATGCATATATTCTAATAAAATATTATTATTACCAAGAAATTAGGGTGCTTACTTAGTTATTACCAAAGAATTGTTCATGAATACTTTATAAGCTTAATAATAATTATTTTTAATTAAATTCTCTTTCAAATCTGGCCAATTATTTAAAATTATTATTCATTAATTTAATAATGGTATTTAGAAAAGTACATTGATATTGTTTATGATGGCATAAAAAATATCAATGTACTTTTCTAAATTATTTTCGTTATGGCTCAAGTTGTTATTTTAATTTTATCTATCTAACAAATTCTCAAATTTTTATTTGACTTTTGTGTTACTTATAAAATATATTTATGGAAATGGAAAATATAATTATTCTATAGTAATTATTGGATATAATTACTGATTTTCTTAGAAGGGTAATAAAAGATGATTGCTGAGGAACCTTAAAGTTCTTAATTACCATTTCGTTTTGCATTTCTTTATTTATAATATTATTTTTGAATTACTATACTAAAAAAATAATGTTAAATTACATTTTAATACTTACAAATTACGAACATAATCCACACTTATCTTAGGAAATATTTTTCAACTTCTTTCTTATAATAAAATTATTTTTATTGGGAAATATCTGTTAAATTTTAATTTTAAAACGGTTATTACCAGTCATCAAATTGATTACAATGAATTAAATTCTCTTTGAAATCAAGCCAATTTAAAAAAAATATCCATTAATATAGTACCATAATTAAAAAATCAATGTAATTTTCTACACTGTTTATGGCTAAAGTTAATATTTTAATTTCTACTAACAAATTCTTAAATAAAAATGTACAAATACTAAACATGAACTGCAGGCGGGACGAAACACAAAAAATATTTGAGTAAAATTTTTGTGAAATATGCAGTCATGTGTACTTTTTAAAAGTAAAATAAATTGTAAATAAAAAGAAACTGAAAAAACTGCATTTTTCTATATAATATTTTAAATCTCCAAACTCGTAAATATTTTAACAAGATTCAACACATTTCGGTTTAATTTATTCATAGTTTTACACCAAATATTGTATTTAACTTTAATTTTTCTTAATCTACATCTACAAGTAAAGCAGAGTATTTAAATTTAAAATACTCAGTCAAGAAATGCAATTTTTTTAATATTTCTTTTCTTTCATAGGTATACTCTATTACCTAAGTATTAAGGCTTTCATATTTTTCATTTACTTATGTATACCGAAACAGCTAAAAGTAAACAAACACCAAGTAGCCTAATTTATATTTGTTAAAGCCAAATGTTTAATAATTTGTCCTTCGGTTCTTTTTATTTTAAGTAGTTTAACCTATTATTGGCGTTTTAAAAATTTTCATGATTAAAAAACGTTAAAAAATGGGATAATAAAATGAAACTATTAACCCCTTTTGACTGAGTCATTTTAATAAAAGTACATTTAATATTTATTTTTTTTGTTAATCTCTAAAATTGTTAAAAGAGCCTTGTAATTATCTCTTTGCCAGACTTCATTTTAGTCTAAAAAAAGAATTAAATAAAAATTATTGACAAAAATCACTAGAATTTAAAAATCAAACGCTTAATTTTAACAACTTAAGGATGGTACTTGTTGATGGTGGTGGGGGTGATTTTCCACCCTAATCCAGAGAGTATAAAAGGATTAACTCTAAGTAGAGATCTTCAGACGCTTGGTGTAATAGATAGAGTGTAATAACCCCAAAGTTTCGAAGTAACAATACAAAGTGTTTTCAAAATGGCATATTTCGTTGACAAAAATATGGTTAAGTTGCTTATAAATAAAGAAATCCAGAAGATGGTTGATGATTGTGACAATGAAAGGAAGAAGAATATTTACGACGAACAGTTGAAGAAAAATATGTGTGAAGAGAAGAAGAATCGATTTGAGAAGAATACTATTTACAAAAAGTTTTTGGAAAAAAAGACCGAGCTTGCAATATTGGTTGATGAGTGTTGGAAATTAATTGATAATAATGAAAATAACATGGCGAATTTATCAAAATATGATGAATACATAATCATGTTAAAAGAAGATTTGGGGAAATTACAACAACGACGAAAAGATATGGAGTACATTGTAGCAATGGTATCTTTGGATTTGGAATTGCACAAATTTAATGAGACCAATAAAATTGCGAGGGAAGTGGTAGAGTGGTACATTTTAGACTTAATGACTCCGGTTATTCAGATAGGGAAGATGATGTAAATATTGCACCAATTATAGTTTAACAAGAACGGGAAAAATGCTATATAGTTCATGAATTAGAGCAAATTAAAATGACCATCAAACAAATCGAATACGAATTATTAAATTATGAAATGGGTTATTCCATGGGATCTCTAGAAAGTGATTATTACTTAAACCTTGTAACTATCCCAATGAGTAATAATGACCACAGATTAAGAAATGAGTCTTTTGCTGATGACAACAAAGATAGCAAGAGTGCCCAAGTACAAGAAAATGTCGTTCAATATAATGTTTCCAGAAAAGCTGATGACAATAATGATAGGAACACGCGTGCTGTTACCAAACATAGATTTACCAAATGGCGTTTTGTAATACAAAACTGTGCCAATGTTGAAAATTGTTCTGATACTTCAGAATCAGATGGTCTAGAATTTCCTGATATAAACTTGAAGAAATCAGTCAGTATTGGTCGGTTTAAACGCGTCTTCGTCTTCAAGTAGTCATGACCAAATGGATTCAATTGTATCTTCGTTGTTCAACTATCCAACCTATTATGAGAGAAAGTTAAAAAAACGAAATAAGAAAGTTGGTGATAATAAATAAAGGTACATATAATATGTGTACATAATGTTAATTCAAATATTAAATGTAGCTTACTAGATATATTAGTTGTATGTGTAGATAATGTAAATATTATAAATATGTAGGCATTAGTATAGTTAATTACAATAAACGAATTTATTTTAATGGTATTTTTGATATTTTACTACTTATTCAATTCGCACAAAACCTTAAACTAATTAATAGTTTCCATGTATTGGTATTAATTAGAAATACTGAGTGGAAAGATAAAGACAAAAAAATTTAATTTTACCATGTTGTATGGTTCAAAAAAACATATTTTATGCACTATCTATTCACTTCCGGTTTTACCGGAAATAACATGAACTTAAATTTTTTAAATATAACACTCCATTTTTTGTTCATAGTTTATTTTTTGCAGAATTCTCTAATTTATTCTAATCTAGCGCAAAACTAACTCCAGCTGACTTGTTTGTTTTTTTATAATGTTTTAAAAATAAATATGGTCACTTGTTTGCATATTTTTTTTCGTTTAATTTGTTAATTATGCAAGATATTACAAAAATATTTTAATAAAAGTTGTTTCTTTTTAAAATACCTTTCAAACGATACAATACTCGACCTATGTTGCAATTTAAAAATCGAAAGTTACTTCCGGTTTCGGGTATTTCCGGATTGTTCCGGAAAAAAATAAGTGAACCAATGGATTCTTCGGATTTGCTTTGGTAATATTTTTTTTTATTTCAGCCTTGTACGACAAGGCGTTCTCAAAATAAAAGGGGTGGACGGGTGGTCTGAGACACCCTGTATATACAGGGTGATTTTTTTAACCTGGAAAATGGAATTATCTCGAAAAATACGCATCGCACAGAAAAATTTGCCTGGTCGAAACTTTATGATCTAAGAAAACAAATTTTATGGATCAAATACATCTTTAATTTTACTTCCGGTTTATCAGGAAATGGCACCCACTTTCTTATTTTAAATGTAAACCCCTGATTTTTTCTACGTAAAATCAAACAAAGATTAGTTTTAAATATGTTTATGACAAAAAAATATTTTTTTTTAAAACTTTAAGAAAAAATTTTAAATTTTTTTTTGGTAAAAAATTTGAGTAAAAATTAAAAAAAATAATATCTCAAGAACGACGGATAGTGTTTTATAAATTATAATTTATTTTACGTATTTGTATTATTTAAAAATATTTTTTGTAGGTTTTACTCAAATTTTTTGCCAAAAAAAATTTAAAATTTTTTCTTAAAGTTTTGAAAAAAAATATTTTTTTGTCATAAACATACTTAAAACTAACCAATGTTTGATTTTACGTTGAAAAAATTAGGGGTTTACATTTAAAATAAGAAAGTGGGTGCCATTTCCTGATAAACCGGAAGTAAAATTAAAGATGTATTTGATCCATAAAATTTGTTTTCTTAGACCATAAAGTTTCGACCTGGCAAATTTTTCTGTGCGATGCGTATTTTTCGAGATAATTCCATTTTCCAGGTTAAAAAAATCACCCTGTATATTAAGTAGTTTATGAGTTATTTATACGGGCGTGGCACCCTATTTAGCATTCTCAAAAAATGACTCTTAACAAATACATCAAGTGACTTGAAAATTGCATCTTTCTGAGAAACTAATGACTTATTTGTAATTTAATTTTTAAGTAAATTTTTTTGAAAATATAAACAAAAGATTGAAAGGTGAAACTATTATTTAAAAAATTTTATTTATTAATGGTCAAACCGAAGCATTTTTTAAATTACCATTTAATTCTTTGATAAACCAGTACAAGTAAAAACAATTGTTTTGCAGGGGAGCAAGGAAACCTCGAGGAAAACTTTTAAAATCAATTCACTTTATTTAAGATGTTATGCAGAAAAGGATTTATAGATTGTGTTTGAAGTTCTAGAAAATTGGCCTGAAAATGGAGCAAGGCTCTCCAGTACGTTGTTGGGGATCCTTCAGATATCCCCAGAAAATTGACCGAAATTTGAAGAAACAAAGTTTGGAATTTAACTTCATTATTATTAAGAACTTTAAAACTTACTCCGAATAAAATACGATTTAAATTTAATTTATTACTAGGACTAAAGAAAAACCCAACTTTACAGGACAACCAGCGGGTTTTCAATATTCATGCTAAAAAAGAAGTTGTCTCTGTCTCTTCATATATCGGTCAATTGGTCAAGAGGATTTTTCTGAGTATCTCTGAAGGGGCCCCAATAACATACTGGAGAGCTCTTGCGTGATTTTCGGGAATCCCTGTATGTGTATGGTTTAATCTATGAAAAGAATAATTCCAAAAATTATAGTTAAAAAATTTTTATAAAAAACTCCGATGAAAAAAATGCATTGCAAAAAACGGAAGAATCATTTAAATTAAAAGTCACTTAAATTCCAAACTTAAACTCTATCCATTTAAATGCGGTACTGGTTGGTGGTAGTGGTGGTGGGGGGTGATTAACCTCCCTAATTACAGTCAGAGGGTATAAAACCATCCACTCTAAGTACATCCCTTCAGTTTGATCATCAAGCCTGATATACTTACTTTAAGTGTTTCGAAGTAACAGTGCAAAGGGTTTTAGAATGGAATTTTTAAAATATGATAAATATATGTTCGGGTTAAAAGCGGAGTTGGAGAAATTTAAACATCGACGAAATTATATTGAGTATATTGAATCAATGCTTTTGATGGATTTGGAGTTTGGCTCCGTTAATTCGGGAAGTGAGGATGAAGCAAATGCAGGCCTGGTCAAATTGCAAAACGAACTAAAAAAACATTACATAGTGTGTGAATTAGAACGGCTAAATATGGCAATTAGACAGATGGAACTGGAATTATTTAAATATGAAATTGGTTACTCCACTGGATGCCTAGATAGTGAATTCCTAGATCTCCTGTGGTTAAAAACCGTTCAACTAAACAATCAATTGAGGATGAAACCAAAAGGGTGGTTATTGTACAAAACAACGAAGTGGTTAAGAAGTCCCCACCACAAGAAAACAATGAAGTACAGAAAATGATAATAAAGGATGATAAAAATAACTCTACGAGTGCTGACGTTCCAACAATATCCGATGATTTGTCCACAAAAGATAGTAGGATTGACAACAAAACCACCAAGTTATGTATTGCAAACAACAGGAATATACGTGTAGCTACCAAAAGACGATTTGGAAAGGAAAACTGTGCCGATGGGGAAATTTCTTCTCATAATAATTCGACAGATGTTCCAGAGTGTCCAATTCGAAAATTAAAGAAATCCGGCAAAGTTCCTGCATTGGTAGGTTTAACAGTATCCTCGAGTAATGACCAAAAGCTGGAATCCCTTGCATCTTCATTGTTCAAGTTCCCAACGTATCGTGAAAGGAAATTATCCAAACGCTATTGAAGAAAAATAAGTGATCTGTTTTATATTGTAATATGTACCTATATGTAAAAAAATTGTATATGTAATGTGTATATTATGTAAATATTATAAATTTGTAGATGAGTTTGACTATAATAAATACATTTATTTTAATTATATTTTTTTTGTTTTACTGCTTTTTAAAATTACACAATCTTAAACATATTTATGTCTTAAACAAATAAATAATTTTGCTATTTATGGTTATACATATACAGGGTGTTTCCAAATATATGCAAAAAATAAAGAAGCGGTTAATTCTCCAATTTCAAGATAAAAGTTAGCAATAAAAATTTTCTCAGAAATGCTTCATTTGTTATTTACAGTGTGTTAGCTTTTCTATATTTTTTAATGCCTTGTAAATAAAAAATTAAACATACTCTACAACCTCGGCAAATGGATTACAATTTAAAATAAATCTTTGTAGAAAAATTGCTAGAAAAAACAGAAGAATTTACTTTAAAAGTTAAATTTTAGTTGAGTAATATTTGTAAAAATGTTATATACATACTATATTATTAGGTTCTTTTTTAATTATTTAATCAATTTTTAGAAATTTTAAATTGCTGAACAAATTTACAAGTGCCCAAAGTATGGTTAAATCCGTGTGAAAATAATTGTTTTCCAAAGAATAATGCCCAAGGCCCAGTGGATTAAATTTTAATTATGTGTCTATCAAATATTTACATAATAAATTTCAGGACACAAAAGAATGTGTTTACATGATTATCATTTAATTAAATGTATCAATAAACGAATTTATTTTAATGATACTTTTTGTTTACTTTTTAAAATCACACTACCTTAAACTAAGTAATAATATTACTATTACCATTAATTGTTAATTGGTATTAGTTAAAAATACCGGAAGTTCACAAAACTAATGTCACCCCTGTTACCTGTCTTGTCTTTATTTATGATAATAAGAAATTGAAATTTTATTATATTATATGTACTAAGGTTTCTTACATTTATTGAAAATTTGATATCACTTCCCTTTTCACTAGAAATTATATTAACTTTCTTGTTTTTAAGGTAACATGCTTTTCTGCAAATACTATATAACTTTGGTAAAGTATGTAACATTTTTTTTTCAAAACATAAAAAATGGATTTTTTTGCTAAAAATTTAAATAAAACTATTAAAAACTACTCTTAAATAATAAAGATATACAGGGTGATGATAAAATTTGGAACATAATTCATAACTGCCGTATTTAAATGTTTTGAAAAAATCGCTCGAACGGTCAATTTTAGGTTTTAAAATTCCATCTGTTGGTATAAAAAAATATCAATGACGTCACTGGTGCATTAGCAATGACGTAATCACCGATTTTTTAAATGGAAACCCCCACTTTTTTTACTCATTTTTGATAGAAATTCATGTCACTTAAATAATGATATAAAAAACAATTAAATTATTACACAAATTTTTGAATAAAAAATCTTCTTAATTCAAAAAATGATATTTTTATTTTAACGAAAAAGGTTTTATAAAAATAAATTAAAATGAATGAACGTGAAGTTACTAATAATAACAAAAGAAAGTAAATGTTTAAATAATGCGTATTCTAATGCAAATGTAAAATGTTAAATGTATTTAACAGAATTTAATAAATAGTCTTGAAAAACTAATTTTTTGATTCCATTTAAATGTAAGGAAATTTACAAAAAAAAAATTAAATTTACCATTTAATGAAATCGGCCAAAATAAATCTTATACAACATTCAAATTTAATTTTAAGTTTACATTAAAAAATTTTTAAACGAAAATTTGTTTATAAATGCAATAATTTTTTTATATCATCGCTTAAGTGTGTAGTATCCCCATATTACATATGTGCATACTACATGCTATATATACATAAATAGATTTAGTTTAGTTAAATTAGGTATTCTTAGAATAAATAATAATGTAAGAATTTAGGAAGTTTATGCATATTTCATTTCATTAGAATAATTAATATTTGTACACATTTAGATTTAAGTAACAATACTCATAAATATTTAATCCCGGGAATACCAGGAAATCTCATTAAACAGGCGCCCAAGTAAAGACAGGTACTTGGGGTTTTTCCAATCATTTTACTCCTACCCTGGATTTATCAATATTCCCGAGGTTAGATCGATGGAGAAATAGATTCGACTCTTAAAAAACAGCACTTTGATAGAAGATAGAAGAAGAAGAAGACGTAAGATCGAGTAGTCGAGTCGGGCTGTATTATTATAAACCGTTCTTAGTTTTGCATATAATTAAAAAAGTAAAGGCTTATTTGCCAGTTAGTTTAAGTTTAGGAAATTTAAATAAAATATAGTAGACGGGCCGAAAGTGTTTTCTATTCACCCTCCGGTCCACTACAAGTGACATAAATGTCTATCAAAAACGAGTGAAAAAAATTGGGGTTTCCATTTAAAAAAATCGACAATGACGTCATTGCTAAATCACCAGTGACGTCATTAATATTTTTATTATACCAAGAGATGGGAATTTAAAAACTAAAATTGACCTGTCCGAGCAATTTTCTCAACAAAACTAAATACGGCAGTTGTGAATTATGTTCCAACCTTTATCATCACCCTGTATAAAATAAATTGTAAAAGAATTTGTACTTACTATATTAAATCGGTTTTAAATGTTGAATTCAAATTACTTAACTTTTTAAAAAGATCCTTTGATTTACTAAATTCATTCGGCCGTTTTTAGGTATTAATTTTTATAAATTTTAAGATGCGTTTTTTGCAAATATTTAGATACTGGATTCCTTTTTCTGATTTCAGTTATTTTGTTTTGAAGTTCTGAAATTTCTTTTTGGTACAAACATACTTTAAACTTCCCAATGCTCAAACAATGTGCACTAGAAAATAGGGTGTTACATTTAAAATAAGAAAGCTTATACAATGAATTCAAATAAGATTGAAACCATTGACATTGCAAGGTCCACAGTTGGCTACACTGAAATGAATGCGTTGTGCTTTGTGCTCCGGTGAAAAAACCATCGCGAATATTTTAATACCCCAAATTTTTCTACCTGTATCATTATCATTAAGATAATAAAGTGTTCATGAACAATAGTTCAATTATAATAAAGGTAGCAAGCGCTTCTTTGTTACTAAAAAAGTAATTACCCACATTTCTTGGTAATTATCACATTATACTAGAAACAAACAACTTTTTAAGAGGTATTTAATATTAAAATAAAAAACTCACTCTTTTTAAAGATATTTAATAAGCCAGAACGTTTTCGTCAACCAATGTTGACATTATCAATGGTTTATTAAATATCTTTAGAAAGAGTGAGTTTTTTATTTTAATATTAAATACTAATTAATTAATTTTAGATTGATCTATCACATATTAACTTTTTAAGAAACTATTAAATATTAACCATAAAATTTTGTCGTACAAATATAATTTTCCATATATTTTTTCCTTAAAAGTAAGTATTGTTTGAAATTTATAAGTAAATTTACAATAAATTAAATAATTATTGGGACAGGTTAATTTTTATCTTTTCTACCAAAATGTCTAAAAATGACTTAAATTTGTCATTTTGACAAACAAAATTAAAAATAAAGGCAGTAAGAAACTATTGTAATGGATGTACTAGAGTAATTTAATTTTAAGCAAGTTCTTAATAATAAGTTCTGTGTTTTTAGAAATCAGCTCTGAATATATCTATAATATGTATTATTGGAACGGAATTTTGGGAACGCTTTTCGTTTTGTGGATTAAGAAGTATTAAGTATCCTTTGATATGATTGTTAATTATTAAATTTGCTTTTAGCAATACTATCATTATATTTGAGAAATGAACTTCGGCTTACTGAAACTAGCTCCACCATTGTTTATCATGTCTTCATAATGTTGTGCTATGTTATACCTATTTTGGGCGCTTTTTGTGCCGATAGCTTCCTGGGACGTTACAGGTGGTTTTTCTAACAATTTTTCCAATAATATAACTTTTTAATTTTAGAACAATTTTTTATTTTTCTCTCGTTTACATATTGGGAAATATTTTTATGATATTTGCTGCAATACCAACTATAGACATATCACCTATGTAAGTAAAAATTCCCCAACATAAAAGACTTGATTATTAATTCAGTTTCCAGTGTCGCCACAATTTTAGGACTCACATGCATCGCCGTTGGTACGGGTGGTACAAAACCATGCGTGGCAGCTTTTGGTGGAGATCAATTTTATTTACCCGTACAACAGGATAAACTCCAGCAATTTTTTTCACTCTTTTACTTTAGCATTAATTTAGGAGGATTTGTAGGAATGGTTTTAACACCAATATTACGAAAAGCTGTCACTTGTTTCGGAGATGATACATGCTACGCTTTAGGTTTTGGGTTTCCTGCTATTTTAATGGTCCTGTCATTTAGTAATGTTTAGTTATATTCAAGAAATTTAATCCTATATGTATTTTTTTAGTTCTGTTTATTTTGGGAAAACCTTGGTATAGGATGAAATCGCCCAAGGGAAATATCATGCTTGAGTTTATCAAATGTACTTGGGTAAGTTTCATTTGCATCATATTTTTGATTTGTTCTTTTATACTTCTAAATTTAAAAAAAAATGGGACTGTGTTTATTAATTTTTAAAATATTTTTCGACGTAGTATGCCTTACGTCAGAAATTTAAGCAGAAAGGAAGAATAGAACGACATTGGTTAGATTTTTCAAGAGGAGCATTTGGCAAAAAGTTGATTAAGGATATGAAAATTGTATATGCAGTATTATTGCTATATGCCCCGCTGCCTCTTTTTTGGTCATTATTTGATCAACAGGGTTCACGTTGGACATTTCAGGTAAATTTTATAATTACCCTTTTATATGAGGAAGAAAAAAGTATAAAAATAATATGGTTCATTAAAGCATTAGATTGTGTACCCCAATCTCTTTTAATTAGGCAAGTCGAATGAATGGTTTTTTCCTGGGAATGCAAATAGTGCCTGATCAAATGCAAGTAATCAATCCCGCGTTGGTGTTGATTCTGATTCCGTTCTTCGATAAATTTTTCTACCCATTATTGCAAAAAAAGAGGATACTAACTAATCACTTACACAGGATGGCTGTGGGAGGTCTTATAGCAGGGTTGGCTTTTATTGCGGCTGGAATGTTGGAATTGATTTTGGAACGAAATTACCCAAAGTTGCCTGGCACAAAACAGGCATCAATCAATCTAATTAATACTCTCCCTTGTAATATAAGTGTAAACACGTCTTTAAGTGGGGTTTTACATCTAAGGACCGGGGAAAAATATTTATTTGAGAAAATTCCCGCGTATAAATACTCCAAGTATAAAGTATTGGTTTCTGTTCCATATGAATGTGGTTATTTGGAACTACAGCAAAATAAATACGCGATGGAAATGTTGGCTGTTGAACATCAGGTAATTTATAGAAAGTTATTTCAAATTTAATCAAAATAGTAGACAGATGAGAAATTTTTGTAGGTTGATACAATTTTAATAGGAAGTGATGACTCTTATAATGTAATTGATTATATCACTGATCCAATTGAGTATAAAAGGTCTTTAAGTGGAAAACCACGTTTAAGGTTTGTTGGTTCTGCATAAAAACATATTAAACATAATCCTTTTATTTAAGGGTCGTTTTTTTGAAAAGAACAAGAACTTTAAGTAACGTAACTGTTAGTTTTAAAGGAACTGGTGGACTTACTGATATTTATTTTCTACCAGATGCAAGTAAGAATGGTTTGATCATTTCAGATTACATGGAGTTACCTCCAGATGGGTAAATATATTTATTTATACAGGGTGTTTACGGTTCACCCGTTAATCTTTGAAGAGGTGATACTAGAGGTGAATATAAGTAGAATGACAAAAAATCAACATAGTAAAACTTTCTTTATAAGAGAGTTACAGCTCTTTGAAGATGCTGCCAAAAAGTATATTTTTACGCTACTATTTCCAAACGGTTTACATTACACTATTCAAATTTGGTACAGATCTCTACAAAGTTTAGATGTATTATTATCATTTTTTGAGATTTTTTGATAGCTTACAAAGGGTTATTTTTAGTAGGGTTGAAGATAAACATTGTCTAAACTTTGCAGAGGTTAAATATCAAAGCTTTATTCTTACAAAACAATATTCTTTACTTTATTTTAGACAAAAAAGGTCCTCTTATTCTAACTCGCTAGGATGCACCGTTTGCCCAAAAAACGCATTAAAATTTTCCCTCGCGGACGACCAAAACGCTAATCGGAATACTTTGCTTAGCAACATGCAGCAAACTAGCAACGTTGCTAAGCTCGGCGTTTCCGTCGTCCGCGAATGTCGCTAGCAAATGTATCTTCAATGCGTTTTTTTGGGCAAACGGTGCATCCTACCGATTAGAATAAGAGGATCTTTTTTGTATAAAATTCAGTAAAGAATATTATTTTAAAAGAATACAGCTTTGATATTTAACCCTTGCAAAGTTTAGACAATGTTTTTCTTCATCCCTGTTGAAAATTACCCATTAGAGGCTACCAAAAAATCTCAAAAAAATAATAATAATAGATCTGAAGTTTATAAAGATCTGCACCAAATATGAAAAGTGTAATGTAAACCGTTTGGAAATAGTATCGTAAAAACACACTTTTTGGCAGCATCTTCATAGGGCTGTAACTCTCTTATAAAGAAAGTTTAACTAAGATGATTTTTTGTCATTCTACTTATTTTCACTTCTAGTATCACCTCTCCAAAGATTAACGGGTGAACCGTAAACCCCCTGTATAAGTACACACTAATAGTCTCATGAATTGGCATTTTTTTAGATATCACTATGCAGTTCACTCAGACGATTTTTTAGGAATGCATGATGATTATATCCATCTCGCTCTAGGAGGTTTATACACTTTAGTCCTCATTGAACGAAATAATAAAATTGAAGTACGTAATATTAATTAAAATAATAAGTTTAAACTAGTTTTAAAGTTTAAAGAATTTTAAGTACCTACATACCTACATTTTCCGCACTTGAAAACAAGAATTTATTTTTAATAATAATAATAATAATGACACATGTGTCGGTAAAATCAATGCAATAAATATTTAACCAACAAAACACTTATAAAAAATGCATATCATTATAATAAATCTTAGTTCTAATTTTTTTTTTAATTTTTGCAATACCGGCAAAGTAATTTAAATTGAATGATAATGGAGTTATTTACTAATGATTATTAAGCAATTTCCTCATCCCCAAAAATATTACTTTTGTAATTTAAAATCTAATTAAAAGAATTTCAAAAATTTCTTTAAATTTATAAATTTTTTTAGTTTGAAAAATTATACACAATGTCACCACCGAATGATGTAAATATCATGTGGTTGATACCACAATATTGCCTGATATCAGTTGCAGAAATAATGTTTGGAATAGCTGGTTTGGAATTTTCTTTTACTCAGGTAATGACTAGCTATACATTTTTTAAATTATTACATAATTAGAATATTTCAGGCTCCAAAATGCATGAAAACTGTTACTATAGGTGCATGGTACTTATCAGTAGCTATTGGTAATTTAATGGTCATTGTAATTACTCAAGCAAACCTCTTTAGTAGTCAAGCCTGGGAATTTTTTCTTTTTGCCATACTTATTATTGGAGACATGATGATTTTTATTCAAATGGCTTCGAATTACCACTATGTTGAATTAGAAGCAGACAGTTCCATACTTTTACAAACAGCTCCACTTCTAGATGAATGCGATAGTTACCTTGAAAATGAATGAGTCCATCATCATAATACAGAATAAAATATATTTTTTTAATTTTGTACCTATTAATAATGATTTATTAGATGATACAAGCACGGGTAGCAATATTATCTAAATTGTAGCCAGAAATAAATTAAATATTAAGATTATAATATTAATAATTGGAAAATAAATTAGTTGCTCTAGATAAAACCCTTTGATTATTAAGATTGGTTATATTTTATTGCTTATTATTAATAAATGATTTTTTTAAATAAAAATTTTGATAAAGGAAATTGTTAAATTAAAATAAAAAGTGGAGCTAACTAACACGTAGGCGGTTGTAAATAAAAACAAATTTTGATCTTAGTTATCATATCTTTTAATCAATGGCTCAAATAATTAAACCTACCCGAAATGAAAGATTAAAAAATAAGAAAAGATAAGATATTCAAATTTCCTGCCCATAATATATATTAACTAGGATTTTGCTACTTCAGCAGAAATGAATTTATTTTTGTCGTGAAGATCCCAATTCTTATAATATTAAAATGACTGATCTTGAAAGTAAGTACTTAGTTTGTATTTTATAAATTTATTACTAAGCTGAAACAAACTTCCTTTCTTAAATATTTCTTTATAATTAATTAATATTGCAATTGGGATTAAAATAAGTGGATATAAACTTTGTATTAAGTAGGCATTCGAGGAAATCTCTTAATGCCTTTAAGGTTTTAGGACTTAGGACCCTTTGGCTTTTCGTTAAAATTAGTTTGGTTTAAGTAACTTTAAGGATTATGCGAACAAAAGTTAATATTATTAATATTTTACTTTACGTAATTGAATTAGGTGCTTGTTGTTTAGATTCTAAGAATTGGTTAATTCTCGAAAATCGAAACTATAAAAAACTTTTTGGGTTATTAAATATTTTTATATGGGTTAATCTGGTCTTTACGTTTAGAATACTTGGAATTTGTGAAACTTGATTGCATTTCATACTGCGCATAGGTAATTTGCAGATAATCAATAAATTAAAACCTCAATTTATGGGCTGTATACTGTATAGGCATCAATAAGATAGTTTACCTTATTATTGTACTAATATATTAATTATAGGACATGTTAGTCCTAATATTGCTATGGTATTTTTATAATACATATAAATATCATTTATACATATTTATACAGGGTGTCCCATAACTACACCTACAACGCTTAACTGGTGATAGTAGACATGAAAATAAGTTGATTGGGCCCTATTTATCTATATCCAAAAATGCACCCCTAAGAAGCTATAAGCTTCTGAAGTTCATTTTTAAAAATATTTTTTTTATTGCTTCCAAAGTACTAAAAATTTCCTAATGAAATTTTCTGTGTGCATATTAATAAAAAAACCCTCATTTGGTAAAAATTTTAACAATCCTCGATTACTGGAAATGGTCTTAGATGGTCCCAGATCCCAGAGGATATAAAACAGTTAAGAACTTTTTAGGTATTCAAAAATTTTAGTAAAATATTATTGGCTTTTATGGAGACAAATCGACTTATTTTCAGGTCTGCTATCACCAATTTAGCATTGTCGGTGGAATTACAGGACACCCTGTATAGTAAATGTCGTTAATCTGAACAAAAAATTTCCTTTTTTTCGAAGTTACAGCAATTTCAAAATTGGTAAATTTTTATGATTTTTGTGGATCACCCTGTATAAGTGTCTTTCTTATTATTATTTTTTTATTTAAATTAATTATGATTTGTATTTTATTATGGCCAACTTGCTTTTTTGACCATTATTTGCTGTTTTTAAACTAAGTAGATCATTTCAAATTTCTTTCGATAAAATTAATCTTTTTGATTGGCTTAAATATAAAGACAAAATTCAAAATTAAATAAAATTTTTACAGGGTGTCCCAAAAAATTATTAAAAGTATCTATAAAAATTGCTGGAAAAGTGAGACACCCTGTATAAAAAAATTCTTAAGCATATTTTATATTTGATGTGTTTTGTACAGCAAGATTCAAATTACACCAACATTAATCATGCTGAATGACTATAATAAATATTTATTATACCCAGTAAATAAATAAAATAATTGAATTTTCCTTTTTAGCTCATTTTTACCTCCAGTTTTAGAACTTTTTCTAAAAGAAATTATAATTTAAATATTTTGGTATGCAAATAATTTAAAGGTGAAAGGTCAATATTTTTTAAAACAATTAAATCTTTTATCTTAAGTGATTTTTTAATTAATTTTATTAAAACGCACTTGATATATTTTATTAAATTATAAGCATGTAGACACATTCTTTCTCTTTCATATCCTGTAATTTATTATGTAAATATTTGACCTTAAACTAACCTAATTAAAATCTAATCCCAAGGGCCGCCCTTAGGCATTATTCTTTTGAAAACAATTATTTTCACACGGATTTAACCATACTTTAGGCAGTTACAAATTCGTTAAGCAATGTAAAATGTCCTAAGATTGATTAAATAATTAAAAAAGGGGCTAATATAATACAAAATCTTTAGTATCCGGGAATTCAGTAAAGTGTTAGTTTATGAGGTGTTTTGATAGAAAAATTTTGACCCTGTTTGCACATATTACCTGGGTATCGAATCATATAATTTTCAAAAAATAAATAAAAAAAACTGATTTTTTTATGTTTTTGCTTACACAATGATCACCACATAAAAGTGAAATACATCTAATGCTATTCTACCCAGAGGTAAATTTACATATACAACTTTCAAAAGAAAATTTTTATTTTTTATCTTTAAAATTATTTTTTTAATTGTATGATTTGATACAACATAGTATCTATAAACAGAGCGAGTAATAACATTATTGTACGCCAAAAATTTTCTCTCAAAACTTCATAAACTAAATAAAATTCACTAGGCTTAATCTTTATAAAATATTCTTTTTTAATTAAAAAAGTAATACCGCGATCCATTTCTTATTAAAAAATTGAAAAAAGTTTTAAGGAACCATGAATCTCAAAAAAATTAAAAATATACTGGCGGATATCATAACAAAGACTTAATATTTAACGTAAATAATACCACAGCTTCTTTATTTTTTATTTGATCATTTGATCTTTAGAACACACACTCTAGTTATTGCAGTCGTAATATGAAAAAATTTTCAAATATGCAAAAAAAAAATTATATAAAAAATGGCAATGATCAATGATGGTAAATTTTTGCATTGAATCGTACTACCAGAATATCTTCCTAATTTTTTAATATTTTTAAGAATAATTTCCTAAACGGCAAAAATAGTGGTAGTACCGTAACTTTGGGTCCCTCTAATTAATTCTGTGTTAGGTTGCAGAAGGTAAATATACCCCAGATTGTAGCCTAATAAATTTAGCTTATAAATCTGAGAAAAAAATTGAAAATGTAACGCAGGAAACTTGAGATTTGACACAATGATGCTCGATTTCAAGATTTTTCACAATTTTTCTTCCCAAACTCGCTCGTCTTCTAGGGATTCACTGATAAATTTTAAAGAAGCTTCAGAAAAGTGGGATGGATTTTCTATTGCCTGTTGTTATCTCCGACGGAAAATTTATGGAGGAGGTCTAGGAAGATGCAATAAAATGAAATGGAATCTAAAAAACTGCTGTATTATTTTATTTATTATTTGGCTGAAAAGTTACAAAATACTGAAATTAAATATTTGTTCCAGCTATAATTTAGATAATGTTCCATTTTATTACATTTAAAAATATTAACAAATAAAGAAGATAGGGCAGGGTGGCTTAAAAATTACTCCTAAAATGGCTCCAATTCAAAACCAACGATCAAGTAAATCAAAAACACATAAATAATACGCGCAATAGTTTTCAATGAATGTGCAAAAATTTGCCAATCGGTGCTGTTTTTAATTAAATCGGGTATTTAAAACTGCCGCAGCGTAGCAATGACTGTTAAAATTCGTCAAGTAATAGAATACTGATTTTTCGCATATATTTGGAAACACCCTATATATGTACCTATACATATATAAAAGCAATAAAACAAAAAAAAACACCCTGTATATATGAATTTCAAAAGTAGTAAAACATAAAAATATTAAAATAAATGTATTTATTATAGTCAAACTAAACTACATATTTATAATATTTACATAATATACACATAAACAATTTTTTACATATATTACAATATAAAACGTCGTTTATTTTTATTCATATTGCGTTTTGAGGTGGGATTTTGTTTCCACAGCGGATTCTAAAACTCGCCAAAACGTCATCATTCAGGCGAAGAGAACAATGTAAATAATGACGAATTGGCGGAAAATGATGACGTTTTGGCGAGTTCATAAAACTCGCCAACAAACAAAATCCGGCCTTTGATAACTTCGTTTTACGATACGTTGGAAACTTGAACAATGAAGATGCAATGGATTCCAGCTTTTGGTCATTACTTGAGGACACTGTTAAACCTACCAATGCAGGAACTTTGCCGGATTTCTTTAATTTTCGAATTGGAAACTCTGGAACATCTGTCGACTTATTATTTATTTATTTAATCACGGCCGAGCCAATTACAAATTAAAACCTAGTATGTACATATACAGGGTGTCCCGTTCGTGGTTCACCAAACGTCAAGGTTAGAAAGTAGAGAAAATTTTATCAAGAAAAAACCAAAAAAGGAGGGGTCTATCTTTTATGGCTTGAAATTTTGAAAGTTACAGAGGTTTGAATTTGGCATCGCCCGTTTTTGCCAGAAATCAGTAAATGATCAATAGCTGCTTAAAAACTAAGTAAAAAGATTAAAAAAAAACTATAATTTTAAAGCTGAAAGTATCCTCTTTTCATTGGTAACAATGATAAAACACAAATCGTTTATCAAGTATTAAAGAAAATCGAAAAGAAAAAAAAATCCAGAAAAAAATGTTTTTTTAGCAGTTTTTGAAGATTTTCTCCAAGATATGACCTATTAAGGGCGTGATTTTATAAAACTTCGTTAAATTCTCTAGAAATTATGAAAACTTTTGAAACCCTAACTCTTTTTTATGCACTCACTAGAGCCTTCTAAACTTACTACTATGAGAATTGATTCTAAGCATAGTTAGTTACAATTGAGTTGCGCCTTCATTTTTGTTATTATTTAATAATACAACTGTTTCAAAAGCCATCAAAATTTAACTTTTGCTTATAAAAATTGATTATTAACCAACTATTGATCATTTAATGATTTCTGGTAAAAACGGGCGATGCCAAATTCAAACCCCTGTAACTTTCAAACCATAAAAGATAGACCCCTACTTTCTTAGTTTTTTCTTGATAAAATTTGCTCTACTTTCTAACCTTGACGTTTGGTGAACCACGAACGGAACACCCTATATATATATAAATACAATAAGGACAAAAAATAAACAGGAAAATATACATAAAAAATCGATAGGAAAATACTAACTACTACTATAAAAACTCATCACTAAGTAGAGATTTTATGGCGTTAAAATTGCAATTAAAAAGATCAAATTCGATCATATTTGCATTATCACTTCGTTGGTTTGTACAATAATAACCCTTTTGGTTTCATCCTACATTGATTTTTTAGGTGAACGGTTTTCAACCATTGGAGTAGTTACCAGATCTAAGAAATCTCTATGTAGGCATCCAGTGGAGTAACCAATTTCATATTTAAATAATGAGGAAGAAATACGAAAAAAATAATTGATATTTTTATATCTTATATTTTAGAAATCATAATTATAAATAAGTTGTTTTTTGTTTCATTTCGATACGGCAAATATTAACGTAAATATAAGCGTTTGAATTTTAAGAAAATTAGCCCCTCCGCTTCAACTACTCGATGTATTCTGACGTCATTTCTTCCGAACGCTGTCCGTTCCGTACACGCGTATAGTGCACTTGATTGTTTGTAGACGTTTTTATAGTTATTATCTTTTAATACTCTGATAAAATATTACTATTAGTTATTAATTAAAGTAGGAGATTTATTTATTAATTTAAAACTTACTTCTTTATAATTTTTTACTTATGAAATTTCACTTTAAATGTTATACAACTTTAGTGTGGTTTTTACAAGTGTGTAGCGTTTCAAATTAAAAATTTGAAAGTTAACAATTTTGGGTTGTAGTTTAAAGAAATAAGAAAAAAAATAAAAAAAATTCAAGGCAGTATGACTTTTTGTTCAAAAATCATGAATTTTTATATAAAATATGGCTTTCTAACAAATCAGTAAAGGTGTATTGTAAAAAAAATCATATTTCACTTAATAACTAAAATTAAAAAACGAAAATTCGTACAGATAAGTTTGTAAAAATTATCGATATTATCTTATTAAATTTTTTAAAATTTAATTATTTTTTAAGGTTAACATTACCTAGAAAAATTTTGTTTTGTTTGAGTTTTTGGGGTGTAAAATTTTTTTGGGGGGTGTAGAGGGCAAGCGACCCCCTACATTTCATCTATTTTCTATAATCTTTCATTTGCGAGGTCGATTTTGAAAAGATTCGAAATAAAATTTTTTGAGATATTTTTAAGGCTTAAAATTTTTCATGGAAATCGATTTTTATTGTTTTTCTCGAAAACTATAAAAGTTAGCAATTTCAAATTTTTACCAAAGGTAAACACCATGGATAGACGCGTTTTAAAAAATATTTGGTTAAAATCGGTTAAACAGTTTTTTTGGAAAAAAATTGGCAAAGTTTTGGCAAAATTTTGGTACAAATACGGGCCTGGACGACGTAATTTTATACCGAAAATTAAAATTTTCAGGGAATTTGGTGGGGGAGGTAACGGTGCGAATTTTAAGCTATTACTCGTCCCGGTGGTTATAATAGATTAGAAGATATTAATTATTTTGTGAAAAGTGAAAAATTTCAGACCGCAATTTTGGTTCCAAACGGAGATTTTGCATATTTTTGCTACATTTTCGGCCATAACTCGATAAAGAAAGGAGATAGCGAAGTGATTCTTTTTTTGTCGTAAAGTGGACCATGAAAGCTTTCAGAAAATGTACATTGCGTTAGGGTAGAATAAAATTTGAGGGACTGATTAAACCGAAACTCGAATAAAAATGCGACTTTTTTAAATGCGATCTTAAAAAATTTAAGATTTCGTTGTTTTTTCAAAATTTAAAAAACCCTATGCGTGGGCG
The DNA here is from genome assembly GCA_963971135.1 of Stenus bimaculatus. NCBI lineage: Eukaryota > Metazoa > Arthropoda > Insecta > Coleoptera > Staphylinidae > Stenus > Stenus bimaculatus. The sequence continues at coordinate 11,223,714 of OZ020185.1, read as the reverse complement.
GTTTTTGATACCAAGAGTAGATTTATCAGAATTTTTAAAAATGAAAATCTGTTAAAAAATAGACCGACGGGAGCCGCCGACACCTAAATTCAACATTTTTACGCCATAACTTTTTAACCGCGCAAAATTTAAAAATGCACTATGCTCATTACACCACAAATATTGTTATTCTTTGATAATCTGATGTAAAATTGAGAAAATTTTAAAAATTGACGGCTGCAGAGGGGGTTGACCAAAGCGCGCGTTTGAGCTATTTTATTAACATTTCACTTGGGATTTTTTTTTCAAGTCTAGGGGTAAAATATAATCGTGCTGATTTTTTCTCGCATAAATAATAAAGAAAGAAGGGAAATAAAAAACATTGGAATATTATACACGGTCGGGATCATAAGTTACGAATTTTCAAAGTCGGCGTCGAAAAAGCACTAATTTCAAATTACAAATTCGAGAGCGCCAAAAGTACAGAAAAAATTAAGATATCAAAAAAAGCGCTCGTTTCCTGATGTAGCGCGGTATGTAGATGACAAATCAAGAAACCGCGATTTTTTTTACCTTCTAATCGTAGCCGCACAGTTTTAGCACTTTTGCAGACCGTATAACCCGTGCGAGGCGACTAGGAAATAATGACGTCACTCAGCTCGCAAGGAAAAAAGTAGCGACGCGCGATTTCATAAACTTTGTTAATTAATTGCGAAGCCATTTTAAGTGCTTGACCAAAAATTCAAATTGCAAAATTCAAGTTAAAAGGTACTCTTTTATATAAAATTATAAAAAAATGGTTACAGACTCATTCCACTTACATCTTTCTAATTGCCATATTTAACAGTTCTAATTCACACACTATATAATGTTTTTGTAGTTCGTTTTGCAATATGACTGGGGCTGCATTTGCTTCATCCTGACTTCCCGAATTCACGGTGCCAATGCCATGAGGTTCAGATCCTACTACTTTTCTCGCACTTTTATAGTTTCTACTCGCATCTTTCAATGTATGTACCTCCATATCCATTAAAATCATTGCTTCAATATACTCCACATAATTTCGTCGTTGTCTAAAACAGTGCGGGAAAATCGAACCGGAACCGAACCCTGGAACCCCGAGTACCCCGTCAAAAATTGAAAACCTGAACCCTAACCTTTAATCTGAACTGGAACCGGAAGCTTTTTAAAAATATTGGGTTTTGGGGTTCCAATTGTTATATTACATCGACTATCGACCACTTTATTTTCGGTTTAAAATTTTACTTTGATTCAGCTCGCACGTGCGCGTTTTCTTTTTATTGTGCGAGCAGATGCCTGATGTTTTTATTTTTCTTATAATAGTTGTGTTTTTTTTACATACTTTGCTCGAGCAAATATGAGCAAATCATTTTCTCCTATAGAACTAAAAGAAGAAAGAAGTGATTTGCTCGAGCAAATCAGTCAAATTTTGGTAAAAAAACACAACTAGTGTACGATTTGCGGGTACGTCTCTGTCTCAACCAAAACTATAAACTATAAAGAATAAGTTAGATTGTTTATAGTTTATAAGCTTGGAAGTTAAGAACATAAACACCTATATTAAAAATCTGGAACCGTTATTTTGTGGAACCGATCTCCGAGACCGGGGTTCGGTTCCAAACTTTTTTTTGGAACCTAACCCGGAACCGAACCCTTTCATTTTTTTAATGGAACCGAGCCCCTTCATTTTTTTTTAATGAAACCTAACCCGGAACCGAACCCTTTCATTTTTTTTAATGGAACCTAACCCAGAACCGAACCCTTTGATAATTTTCAGGCTTTTTCAGCACTGGTCTAAACTGAACATATACTTATCATATTTTAAAAATTCCATTCTAAATCGCTTTGCACTGTTACTTCGAAACACTCTGATTGTAATTAGGGTGGTTAATCAGCCCCCACCACCACTACCACCAACCGGTACCGCATTTATTTGGATAGGGCTTAATTTTTGAATTTAAGTGACTTTTGCGTTTTTGCCAAGCATTTTTTTCACTGAAGTTTTTTATAACTATATAACTTTTTTTAACTATAATTTTTGGAATTTTTCTTTTCATAGATTAAACCTTTCACATACAGGCTGTAACGAAAATGACGCAAGAGCTCCCCAGTACGTTATTGAGGATGCATCAAACCATTACTTTTTTTAGTTTTTTTCATTTGATATTTCTCTTTTTTTTTATTTTAGTTTAAAAATATAGCTTTGGCTTTTTATTTAAATTTTTATTATTGACAATTTTGGATGAAAATTTAATTGAAAATTAAATTACAAATAAAATATTAATTTATGAGAAAAATCCAATTTTCAAGAGTAATCAATTGTATTTTTTGTTAATAAAAGTTTTACTAGAATAATTTAAAAACTAGATTGGTATAAAATTATATGTTCATAATAAAAATAATTTTAGAACATATCATTTTTCCTTATCTCAGTAGGAAATATTTTTATGAATATTATTTTAAAGAAAATAGGTAACCAAAAATTACATTTTAATGACTTAGTTTCTAGTATCGATTAAATTATAAATTAACACATTTTGATATACATATGTTTTGAAAATAAAATATTCTGATTTAATGTGTAAAATTTTCCTTCTTAATTCCTTTACTTAGGTTCAATAAATTACAAAAAGTTTGAATCAAAATTTATTAATTAATTGATCAGTGATCAGTGTAATAGCCTTTAGCTTTAGCCTCTGCTAAATCAATTTGAATTTGATAGTCTTGATAAATTGCAAACAAATCAACCACATTTGTTGGGGTCATTGGCATTTTATTTAACTTTCGCATAAATCTCTAGCCAAACAATTAACAGGTGACCTTGGTCCACTTTCATTATTGCATCAATATAATTCAAAATTGTTTTACTAGAATTCCATAAAGTATGTAGCTTATTTTTTTAACAGTTTATAACACCTATTCATGACCTAAAAACTTAAATCATAAAAACATACAAAATTTTAAATGGAAAGACATCCTGATAATTTTATGAATAATTTAAGTATTTATTCAAATATGAAATTATTATTATATTTAAATTTATTTATACAGGGTGTCCAGAAATTAAGCGGCCAAACTTTAGGAGGCGATTCTACAACTAATTTTAAGAAAAAAACTTAATGAAAAAAAACAAAAAAATATTAGTATAAAAATAAAAATGATTTTATATTAAAATAATATTATAAAAAAGTTGCCGCTGTTTATAACCCCAACCCTCTTTAAAACTACCCTTTCAGAGCTTTCAAAAAATCTGAAAAAAATTGAGAAATTATATCTTAAACGTATTAGTCTTCACACCAAATTTCCAATCTTTATTACAAACCGTTTTCAAATAAATGACAAAAAACCTAGTTTTAGTCACAATAGTTAAGGGCTGTAGCTCCCTTAGGAAGCGAAATCGGACACATGTTTATAGGAAGTTTTTTCTTAAAATTAGTTGTAGAATCGCCTCCTAAAGTTTGGCCGCTTAATTTCTGGACACCCTGTATTAACCGTCGAGAAGTTAGTAACAAACTTTCCAGCAACAAACATTTAACATGTATTTCTCCGTAAGAGGTTTTTTCGATATACCTTTTTGTGTATACAACTTACAGATAAACAAAATATATCATTAGAAAGCTTGATTCAAGACAATTATAACAGTATTAATCGCTATGCTTGTCCGACCCGATTAAGTATGTAATTACGCCATAAACAAAAGTGTACCTTAAATCACTAATCAACTGTAGATTTTTTTCTAATTATCCCTCCAAAAACTTTGACCACTCAATTGATTGCATTTTTCATATGGATTACGATGGTATTAATCACAATTCTTGTCCGTCTAGTTTTAATGAAAAATTAAGAAAAAACACAGATTTTATGGGAGAAAATATCGGAATTTTGACTTTACAGGGGAATATCTCTTTGTGCAAATGTCACATTGAAAAAATAAATGTACAGTTTGATAGGAAATTTAATTGGGGTTACCCAGAGCCGGATCTACACATTTTGTCACCCTGGGCAACATTCAAATTTGGCGCCCCCCACCCACAGAAAAAATTATTCTTTAATAAATTATAACCAAGCATATTTTTTATTGTAAAAAATAAAACACCAAAGAATAAAGACTATAAAAAAATAATACTGTATACAGGATGTCCAGAAATTAAGCGCCAAAACTTAAGGAGGCGATTCTAAAACTAATTTTAAGAAAAAAAACTTCTTATAAACTTCTGTTAATTAAAAAAATTGTCGTTTTTCGCGCCCCCCTTTGACTTTCACCCTGGGCAAGTGTTCCACTCGCTCCACCCTAGATCCGGCTCTGGGGTTACCGTAAGGTATGTCACTTATCTTGTCCGTCTAGATTTAAGTCGAAATCAATTCGCCAACAAAAGTCTACATACAAATTTACAAGTTATGACGCCAATTTAACATCCATATGTAGATTTTTTTCTAATTATCCTACATACAAGTTTGACACCTTACCAGATTACATTTTCTGTGTAGATTTCAAAAATGTTAATCACAATGCTTGTCCGTTTTGTTTTAATGATTAATTAGCAGAAAACCCACTATTTCTCGTTTTTCATAATAAAAAAATAAGTTTACAGATGAATATCTTTTTGTGCAAGCGTCTTACAAAAAAGTTAATTATACCAAAAGATCGGAAATTTAATTGTGATGATAGTGGTATATCTCACGATTCTTGTCCGTCGAGATTTAACCCTTTAATTAACCCTGTAATTTCTGCTAATTAAAAACAACTACCCTTTCAGAGCTTTCAAAAAATCTGAAAAAAAATGAGAAATTATATCTTAAACGTATTAGTCTTCACACTAAATTTCAAATCTTTATTACAAACCGTTTTCAAATAAATGACAAAAAACCTAGTTTTAGTCACAATAGTTAAAGGGCTGTAGCTCCCTTAGGAAGCGAAATCGGACACATGTTTATAGGAAGTTTTTTATTAAAATTAGTTGTAGAATCGCCTCCTAAAGTTTGGCCGCTTAATTTCTGGACACCCTGTATTAGTACAATTCCTAAATTTGATTTTAATTATTATTAGAATATGTAAATTGTTCTTATAATTAAGGTTATTTTGTGGTAATAATTAGTTATTGAATGAAATAATTTAATAGGCATTTACTTTTGTTAATAATTCATGAAAGCTATTGTTACGGTACCATTAATAATTATGTTATTGAGAATTCAATAATTATTGTTTAGCCCGAACGAGATAGGTGGGTCTTTTCCAGCATAAATTCTAGGAAAAAAATATAAAGAAATGGATTAATAAATATAGTACATCATGGTTGATTAATAAAAGAAATTGCTAAAGTATGATGGAAAAAAAAATAAAAAAATATACTGGATAGATTACATATAAATATCTGTCAATGGTAAAAATTGTATGAAATTCAAACTACTTTTTATATAATACATGTCAGTATGTCGTATAATAATGAAACCAGAAGTGTCTCTTGAATACCTGAACTAAAAAAACATGATAAGACTAAATAAAGTAAAGAGAAACAACCAATTCTATTATTTTATTAAGTTTTTGAATACACTCTATTTTCAAAAAAATTAATAAAACAAATTTTTGAATAAAAATGGTTTTTTTTTAATTAAAAGAACATTTTGTTTTAATTATCGAAACAATATAATATTGTGATTATAATTTTTATACCATTCAATACTTGACAAATTTCTTATCTCTACAGAATCATATAATAATAAAATTTATATCTATCACAATATTTGTACTTCCTAAATATCTTAAAAAAAAAATATCATGCACTAGTTTTACTAATACATTTAAAACTTAGATTATCTAGTAAATCAGTACGAAACGTAAATATTTTGATCTATTGCTTCATTTATAACATTTTTAATAATTAGTACATTAATAATTAACGTACTTATTTATTTTTAAATTCTCGTAATGATGCTTTAACCAAACCAACCGTAAATTTAATAGATTTAATTTGTTATGCAATAATTAAAATGCATTATTAAACTCTAACATGCATGTACTAACAATGAATATTTTACGATAGTTTATAATTCCAGTTTTATATCATAGCAAATACAGTAAATAAAAATATAATTAGTCTAGACTATTTCTAGAAATATATTGGACAATTTTCAGCAGAGATTTATAAATTATTTTTTTAACATAAAAAAATTCTTGTAGCTAGTTTCGCTCTAAATATTAATGCAAAATTTTGCTCCATTAAACGATTATTATGCAAACACCTGAAATACAAGGTGTATAATTTTGGTGGTTGGTGCTTTCACCTTTTTCTGCACTTTATTAATTTATATCCCACACATTCGTAATACTAAATTTGACCGGTTTTTATAAATTTGCACAATCAGAAAAATATTTAAGATTTTTGTTGTAAATAAAACATGAAGGCCATGTAATATCTGTATATGATTAGTTTTATGCAATATATAAGCGATGTCTCAATCCCAATGGCCTTTTGCAGAAAATTATCCCGCATCATAATAAACATGTAGTTTTGCCACGAATTTTCTAAACATGTTTCCGCTATTTTAACAACAATTTTCATGGATTAACACTATAATTTATTGCTTCCCTTTAAAACAAATCAATGCCAAAAGTCGCGTTATTAAACTTGTTCATTTTTACTTAATTATTTTGGTTTCAACCTTGAAGATTTTAATTAAAACAGCAATTTTGAACAGTAGTGTTTTTGAAAACAATTAATTCCTTAATTGTAATTAAAGAGCGCATTGCATCGAATTATCTTCATCTACAAATTCATTACTTTTCTTAAAAAATTTAAGGTCGTTTTTAATCAATTATTTATGAGTAATTTACTACAAATTGTTTATAAAATCAACAAGGACTAAAACATTTGGATTGAATTATAACAAAATTAATAAGTGCTACAAATAATTTATTAATAAATAATTTTTATTTTCAGAATCCAAAAATGACCTTGAGAGCTTAAACAATTTTGAAGAAGAGGTAGGTTTTAATTACCTTTTTTTATTTTATTACTAAAATAATCAATTTGAAAAGTGCAATAACGAAAATACATTCACACTTTTCTATGTCATACCAAATTTACCCATAGAATACCAATTATACAAAATAACCTCCAGAAAAGGTTTTTTAAATTATTATAACAGGAATGTTTTTATCAACTTTGGAAAGTATAATTATAGATGGAACTTGCAAAACTTCAGCAATATTAGGAAATTTTTGAGTAAAATATGATAATATTTGATAACAACATTTGTTTTTTAAATAAATTTAAATAAATACTTAATGGTTGTTTTCCTAAAAAAATAATAGACACTTCAATTTTTTCTTTGTAATACTTAAATATAAAATTACTTGCTTATGTATGTTTCATTTTTTTTTAATTGTCTACTCGTACGTTTTCAAAAAATTTACATAACCCAAAGTAAATTTTCAACTACAAAATCTTGCTCTCTCGTAAATTTAATGACTAAATATAATAATATTTATTTTTAACAAAAACACTAATAAGTGATGATTATATGATTTCTGCCAATTTGCACTCCATGATATGCGGGATTCCTGAATTCAATCATGTTTCATCATTGAGTTTCATGTTGTGGTTTCATCTCGTGAAAGTTTATAAACATATGACCACGTGGTTTTGAAGTGCGTTGAAAAGAGACAAGTGATAATAAATAAAAATAAAGTAACAATAAAAAGTTACTCAGTCAGTTGAGTAAGTTAAAGGCAGGTTTAGGTCAGTTTATGCATGAATTTAGTGAGCCACAGTCGTTAAAAGAAAAGACCAACGCGCACGTGTTAATTTTATAGTGCGCCGGTCACTTGCGAATGCATTTTGAATGCGGGAAATGTGAAAGTTTCTTTTGAAATTATAAAAAAAGTTGAAAATGAGTGCCCGTACAGATGAAGAGAAGGAGAAGGTATTTCGAACACTTACTGTTATTTATTATACTGCAGTAATAAAAAGTAAAAACAAGAACTTAATGATAAATTGACGTTTAACAGATCTTTTTATAAAAATATAAAATTTGGTACTTAAAAACGTTTTAGGTTTTTTTGAGTCCTGGATGGCGTAAACCAAATTTCCAATCTTAAATATGACTTAAGAATGCCTGAAACATTTTGGGGTTGCAGTAAAAAATTGGCTCACTTATGAATGTATTTTAATGTAAAAGTTTTAAAATCTTGAAAAAAAAAATTGAAAATGGGCCCCATACTGATGAAAAGAGAAAGAATTTATTTCGAACACTTGCTTATATTTATTATAGTCTCTAATATAGTACAGTAATAAATATTAAATAGGTACAGTTGCTCCCAGCTAAAAGTAGGACAAAAGTAATCACGATCGCGTATGCAACTTTACATGGACTTAAGAGCAATCATCCCAGTGCATTTTTAGATATTTGCTCGAGGACCCTTAGACGCGTTATTTCTTAATATTTTTTCATTTTCTTTTTTTATAGTCAAGTACATTCATCAACCTTTCGAACGGACAGACTCAATTTTTAAATAAGTTAAAATTATGTTAGATATGTTCCATCAAAAGTGTTAATTTTACACACAATGAGGAAGAAAAACGAAAAAAATAATTGATATTTTTATATCGTATATTTTAGAAATCATAATTATAAATAAGTTGTTTTTTGTTTCAATTCGATACGGCAAATATTAACGTAAATATAAGCGTTTGAATTTTAAAAAAGCTAGCCCCTCCACTTCAACTACGCGATGTATTCTGACGTCATTTCTTCCGAACGCTGTCCGTTCCGTACACGCGTATAGTGCACTTGATTGTTTCTAGACGTTTTTATACTTATTATCTTTTAATACTCTCATAAAATATTACTATTAGTTATTAATTAAAGTAGGAGAATTATTTATTAATTTAAAACTTACTTCTTTATAATTTTTTACTTATGAAATGTTATACAACTTTAGTGTCGTTTTTACAAGTGTGTAGCGTTTCAAATTAAAAATTTGAAAGTTAATAATTTTGGGTTGTAGTATAAAGAAATAAGAAAAAAATAAAAAAAAAATCAAGGCAATACGACTTTTTGTTCAAAAGATATGAATTTTTATATAAAATATGGCTTTCTAACAAATGAGTAAAGGTGTATTGTTAAAAATTCATATTTCGCTTAATAACTAAAATTAAGAAACGAAAATTCGTACAGATAAGTTTGTAAAAATTATCGATATTATCTTATTAAATTTTTTAAAATTTAATTATTTTTTAAGGTACATTACCTAGAAAAATTTTGTTTTGTTTGAGTTTTAGGGGTGTAAAATTTTTTTGGGGGGGTGTAGAGGGCAAGTGACCCCCTACATTTCATCTATTTTCTATTATCTTTCATTTGCGGGGTCGATTTTGAAAAGATTCGAAAAAATATTTTTTGAGATATTTTTAAGGCTTTTAATTTAAGGCTTAAAATTTTTCATGGAAATCGAGTTTTATTGTTTTTCTCGAAAACTATAAAAGTTAGCGATTTCAAATTTTTACCAAAGGTAAACACCATGGATAGGCGCGTTTTAAAAAATATTTGGTTAAAATCGGTTAAACAGTTTTTTTGGAAAAAATTGGCAAAGTTTTGGCAAAATTTTGGTACAAATACGGGTCTGGACGACGTAATTTTATAACGAAAATTAAAATTTTCACGGAATTTGGTGGGGGAGGTAACGGTGCGAATTTTAAGCTATTACTCGTCCCGGCGGTTCTAATAGATTAGAAGATATTAATTATTTTGTGAAAAGTGAAAAATTTCAGACCGCAATTTTGGTTCCAAACGGAGATTTTGTATATTTTTGCTACATTTTCGGCCATAACTCTATAACGAAAGGAGATAGCGAAGTGATTCTTTTTTTGTCGTAAAGTGGACCATGAAAGCTTTCAGAAAATATTTATTGCTTTAGGGTATAATAAAATTTGAGGGGCTGATTAAACCGAAACTCGAATAAAAATGCGACTTTTTTATATGCGATCTTAAAAAATTTAAGATTTCGTTGTTTTTTCAAAATTTAAAAAACCCTATGCGTGGGCGGTTTTAATACCAAGAGTAGATTTATCAGAATTTTTTTAAATGAAAATTCGTTAAAAAATAGGCCGACGGGAGCCGACGGAAGCCGCCGACCCCTAAATTCAACATTTTTACGTCATAACTTTTTAACCGCGCAAAATTTAAAAATACACTATGCTCATTACTCCACAAATATTGTTATTCTTTGATAATCTGATGTAAAATTGAGACAATTTTAAAAATTGACGGCTGCAGAGGGGGCTGACCAAAGCGCGCTTTTGTGCTATTTTATTAACATTTCACTTGGGATTTTTTTTTTAAGTCCACGGGTAAAATATAATCGTGCTGATTTTTTCTCGAATAAATAATAAAGAAAGAAGGGAAATAAAAAACATTGGAATATTATACACGGTCGGGATCATAAGTTACGAATTTTCAAATTCGGCGTCGAAAAAGTACCAATTTCAAACTACAAATTCGAGGGCGCCAAAAGTACAGAAAAAATTAAGATATCAAAAAAAGCGCTCGTTTCCTGAAGTAGCGCGGTATGTATGAAGCCGCACAGTTTTAGCACTTTTGCCGAGCGTATAACCCGTGCGAGGCGACTAGGAAATAATGACGTCACTCAGCAGCTAGTCGCTCGCAAAGAAAAAAAGTAGCGTCGCGCGATTTCATAAACTTTGTTAATTAATTGCGAAGCCATTTTAAGTGCTAGACCAAAAATTCAAATTACAAAATTCAAGTTAAAAGGTACTCTTTTATATAAAATTATAAAAAAAATGGTTTACAGACCCATTAAAGAGTGAATTAAGAGACTATAAATCAAAATATCAAAAAAGGAGTCTGTCCGTTCGAAAGAGCATATATTCAGCTTTGTATGTGCAAAATTTCAATTTTTTTTGTTTATTAATAACAAAGTTAAGCCTGGAAGCTGTAAGCACTCTTGCACAGAGAGTGGGGGGTGTGCCTTAGTGCCCAATACAGTCCCAAATTCACATGACTGATTTTTACTATCAAAATATTGAAATTTGAGTGCAAATAATCAGTTTTCGCTATTTGCGATTCCTATGACGTCACGAAAGGAGGATTGGTCTTAAATGATAAATATGTACAATTATTAAGAGGATAGCCGGTGTAATTTTGGTATAGGCGATTTCAATGTAAATTTTTGCCGATTTCAAAGACAAAGTACAGCCATATCAATCCTAAAAAGCAAAATCGGTTTCCACATATCTTTTCTAGACATTTAAGAGAATGTTGAGATTCCCCTTTTTTTCGTATATTTTTGTTTATGATTTATTTAGGATAATTTTTAAAAGTGCAAAAAAATTTCTAAATTTCAAAAGCCTATAACGATGTTATATTGCATTATTTATGTTTTAAATTTAATACAAAATATGCCTTGGGGCACGGGTCGGCAACTTCTTCGCAATTGCACTATTTTTATAAATTAATTTCATTATTTCTGCATAATTGAAGTTTTATTATTTTTTTTAATATCATTTTTTGTTTATGTTTTTATTAGCTTTTAATTATATTTTATTTTGATTTTAAAAAACCTATTGAATCTATATACAGGCCTGGTTCTGACTTTTTAAAAAACGCTCGAAGGAGTAATTATTAGAAAATCTGTCCCCCTAAAAACAAAAATCGACTTGTTTAACAGTTCTTCCAAAAACTGAACAGAAATACTGAAAAACAGACTTGATAAGTTCATTTACATTAATTAACTAATAAAAATTTGAATGTAATTTTCTCAGCGAATTAGGCACTGATTTTAAAAATAATGGCACTGTTGTAAAGCTGGTTACTTGTACTTCTTATTTTTATGCATTTTGACCCATATTGCTGTTGGAAATTATTAAGTTTATATCAACCCCCAGTTAGAGGTTGAAGGTGGGTAATGGGAAATTAGGTAAAAATCGTTCCCCCTTGAAACAAAAATCGACCTGTCCGAGCGTTTTTCCAAAAACTCAGGTTAAATACCGAAACCGGGCTTGTGAACTTTTCGTTGGACCACCCTGTATAAGTCATGGGTATAAGTAACATCAAATGAACAAACATATGATTATGCGGTCCGCTTATAATTTTTATTTTTTAAAATGGCCCGCCGTCCACAAAAGTTTGTCGACCCCTGCCTTGGAGTATCCTTTTCTAAATTAACTTTGAAAAAATTATAATTTTCCCGGGGTTCGTTTTTAGAGAAAATAGTAAAATACGCGCAATTTTTACTTTACAAAGACAAAAATTGCAAAAAACTATAGACTGAAGATTCTACATTGCACCCAAAAAGAAAATTAAAAAAATCTTTAGAAGAAAACTTTTTATGATCAAAAAGACTAGACACTACCAAATACCGTAAAACGGGGTGAATAGAAACTGTGGGGGCAATAGAAACAAAACTTATAGAACTACTTTCAAAATTTCTAAAAATTAACTACAATAAAATTTGATTCATTTGTGTATTTTTCCCGTTTCTTGATTGTTAAAAGAAGTGAAACGTCGTTATTGTGAGTTGGTTCAATTGGTTTTTGTAGTTACTTTATAAAGTTAATACCCGCACATGTGTTAACCATTGGAAGCTGTAGAAGAAGTAAATCATGGTGCATCATTAAGGAAGGTAGCAACTAAGTACAATATTCATTATTCAGTCATATATAGGCATAAAAAAAGGAAGGAAACATCAAGTCTCAGGGAGGACAGATGTGTTTGTCAGAGTTGGAAGAACGTCTTCTTGTGGATAGGTTTAAAATTTGTTCGGAATGGGGTTATCCGATTGATACCATTACGTTGAGAACGATCATAAAGGAGTTCTTGTACAGGAAAGGAAAAGAGGTGGTTAGATTTAAAAATAACTTACCTGGACAAGAAGTTATTTACTCATTTTTGAATCGACATAAGAATGAATTATCACACAGAATATGTCAAAATATTAAAAGAAATCGGGCTGTAGTTTCACCAAAAATAATAAATGAATATTTTGATAGATTAGAGGTGGAGCTTGAAGGTGTTCCACCCGAAAATATCGTTAACGATGACCCCGGAAGAAAAAATAATAACTAGAAGAGGTTGCAAATATCCTGAGAGATTGATGAACAGCACAAAAGCATCGATTTCAGTGATCTTCAGTGCTGCTGGAGATGGTACAATACTACCACCCTATGTGGTGTATAAGGCCATTCACATGTACAATTCGTGGAGTGAAGGTGGGCCTAAGTATACCCGATACAATCGCATGAAATCGGGCTGGTTCAACAATCACTGCTTTGCAGATTGGGTACAATCAGTAGCTGAAGAAACAACCTGGAAAGAGAATTTTGCTTGGAGATAATCTGGCATCGCACCTGACTATAGAGGTAATAAGATTATGCAAAGAAAACAAAATTGATCTATTATTTCTTCCTGCAAATTCTACACATCTAATACAGCCTCTAGATGTGGCTTTTTCCACCCATTGAATGTTTCATGGAAAACAATTCTTGAGAAATGGAAGAGTGGTTCTGGAAAAAATGAGAAAAGGTTACCCAAGGACAGATTTCCGAGGCGACTAAACCAGCTAATGGACTCCGTATCCGAGAAAGGACCGAAATAGGGCACAAGTATTAAACATGCTTCCATCTCATGATACAACCAATCAGCAAGACGACACCTTGAAAATAGATAAAACATTTATTGACCTTTTAAAACAGACCAGGAAGCAGTGTGGTAACAAATGAATCAACTGAGTCATCCGATAGTTTCAGCATGGACAACTCAGTCTCAGATTCTTCATCCATTCAATTTAGTGAAAACGAATCAGATGAAGACATCCCTTTCCCGTAAAAAAGGAAGACATAAAGGTTGCAGATTGGCTAGTGGTACGTTTTCCTATTGTACAACAAAAACCAGGAACTTCAACTGCAACGAAATCTTTTACCGTCACTAAAGATGTAAATTTTGAAGCGGAATTTTATCGGAATAAAGACTCACGAGAATTTCCAGGGTTCATTTACGTTGTTCCGGACGTATCCGAATTTTCCTTCCATGAAATAACTGGAAAAATTAACCCACCCCAGGACTACCCAAGAGGACTTAAAAAATTTGATATTTTTGTTTAATTATTAATTTAAATAGGAACATGGGGTTAATGATAAATTGACATAAATTTGGAACGTTACAACTTAAAGCCGGATTAATTGTTTTTGGGAGCGCTGTGGTAAACGGTAAACCCGAGGTTAGTTCAAATTTCGAATAAATATAAGATTGTCCGAAACATTTTAGGGTTGGAGCAGAGGTTTAACTAGTAATTTTTGGCCCTTAAGCAAGATGACAACACAAAATTCGAATCCGGGTCTGTTCCGAAAAAGCCGGGAGGAATGGTCACCCTACAAAAGAAACGAGGACGAATGATAAATGTATTCATTGGAGAAAGAGAGGAAAGAGGCAAATGACCAAATAAAACGAAAACTCGACTACAAAAGGCCGAAACAAAAATGAGCAATTGACAAATCTCCGTCGTTGATAAAATGTCAATATAATCTGAAAGTTGAAAATATTTTGAAAACTAAGCACTGTATTAAAAGTAACATTTCATCAATTTGGGCATTTTATCATAGTGCTTTTTGTCCAATTCGGCTATTTTTTGTCAGTCTTTTGTGTTATTCGGCCCTTTAACCGAGCCTTTAACGTTCGGTCTTTTTCACATTCAACCTATTGTCAGTATCGGTCATTTGTTGAAAACGGCCTTTATAGTTCGTTTTTTTTTCTTTCGACCATTTGCCCACATCGTCGGCCTTTCATCGTTTAGATTTTTTTTCGGTCATTATTTCACGTCGGCCTTTTGTCCCGCTTCCAAAATGCACAGCAACGATTTAAAATTTTATAAAAGAGCCAGAACGTAGAAACTTTATTGGTTGGAGTAAAAAAATAGGGTCACTTCGGAATGGATTTTGAATCCGGGAAATGTAAAAGTTTCTTTTTAAAAAAATCAAAACAAGTTGAAAATTGGTACCCGAAAAGAAGGTTACTTTTGGAGCATTGGGATAATTCAAATTTGGACCCTTAATGTGACTTAAGACTTAAGATTTTGGATATTGGATAAAAATATGGCTCTATCATAAAGTTGATAGTGCCTGAAATTTGATTAAGAATGTAAAGCGTGCAGCTTCTCAAGTGGTCCAAATACAAAATTAAGATCATTTATCAAAAAATCGTAAATTTTGTTCTGACGCAGTGAGGTTTATAAATACTATTAATAATAATTGATAATACTTAGGTGCATTTATCTTTATTAGCTTATAGTAATAAATTTTTAAATTAAATAATGAATCAAATAAAATCATAAAAGATAGGTACAAAGTATTTAGTTAGTTTGTAATCGTCTTATTAATTTGGAATCTAAAAATTATTTTACTTCAATCGTAATAATAAACGAGTGTAACTAATTTTCCTATAAATTTAGTGCATTTTATTATTAGAGGAAACAGAGCTTTTAATGAAACTTGATGATCCTTCATTGTTAGAAATTAAAAGTTACTTGGAATTAGCAAGATATTAATAAAAATTTAATGAACATGAATTAATTTTCGCACAAAATAAACCAAACTAAATTTTTCCTCGCACTAACTAATTTTATAGGCAATCAAAACGATTATCCCTTTTAAATCAAAAAACTTTTTCTGGAAATTTAATTGCATGCATCGATTAATCTTTACGAATAATTTCTACTAAAAATAGAATTTAATTATACTTTTAAAAATTTATTTTCAAAATACTCTTTTCGTCAAAAAAATTAAATCTCCTGTGCAACCATTTTTCTATGTTTTATAGAATAAACAACAATAAACTTAACAGAAACGGTATTTTTTAGTTTCAAGTCTTAAAAAAACGTTTTATAACTTAGAACATGAATTTACCTTGAAAATCCTATAATAAGCGCTATAATTTTATTGTTTGCTCAATCATCTTATAAAACATTGTTGTAAGTGTAAGTAATACATAGCTAATATCTAAAAATAATTAATATCTATACATTTTCTCTGAACAACCGCATTTTCATATCAACTTAATAAATTTGACGGTGATAATATTTGGTTAAAATAATTTACATTTATCTTAAATTCCATAATATAAATTTATAAATAGAAATATGTACGTATCTATTAAATATTTTTTTACAAGGCCTTGTAAGTATCGAGGTTTTTTAAACTTTTTACATTTACGCATACAAGATAGTATACAAGATATACATACAGGGTGTCCCAGCGTTGTATAAACTTTTATGGGTATCATCACTTGGTTTGCTGATATTGGCCATTTAAGCCAAAAATATATATTAATATCCAAACTGAGAAACAGTGAAAAATAGGCAAAATAGCACTGTTGGTGAATTTTTTTGAGGATTTTTTTTAATTTGCTTAATACTTATTTGTGCCTTTCTCTATTTTGCTTTTTTACAATAGCAGTTTTTGTTGTTTTAGAAATAAATAGAAATAAAATTAGGCAAATTAAAAAAATCCTCAACAAAATTCATCAAGAGCGCTATTTTATCTATTTGTCACTATTTCTCAGTTTGGAGATAAATACCTCCTAACTCCTAAACTATTGACATGCGATTATACAACCAGTAGAATGCTTGTAAAAAAATGGCATCGAATAATGTTAAAATTTTCAGGGTATTCATTTGAAAATTTCGTTTAATTGTTCAATTTGCGTTTCATAAGGCACCCTGATAAAAAATTGTCATAAACTTATATTTGACATGATAGTTGTAGACTAGACAATGTTGAAAATTTTAACCCAAAATGTTTTAGAGCAGTGATTTTTCAAAAATGGATCTTTTTTGGCTTAAATGGCAAATATCAGCAAAACGAGTGAAGATAGAACCATTTATACAAAGTATAATTATTTTTTGATAAGGAATCCAGAAATGTCATAATATACTGGGTGTTTCATTTAAAAAAAAACATAACTTTGGTCCGCCATCTTGGAATGGGCACCCGGTATATTAAAATTTCTATAGGGTGGTCACTTTTACTGTGCACACCATTGGGATCTGAAATTATGTATTTATGAAATCTAGTTAACCTAAAATTTTCTTCTTAAGGCTATTCGATAGAGAATGTCAAATTATGTAAAACTAGCAAATTGCAGTCGAAAAAGTAAAGCGATTACAAAAATATGGAAGGAAAACGAAAATGCGAAATTTCAGATTTTTCATGATATCTCAGGAGAGCAAGATATCTCGGATTTCTAAATAGATTCTAAAGGTGTTTTAAAAGGGACAACTTTTTTTTAATTTAAGCAACTTTGTAACTCTTTAGGTTCACAAGATCTCAATGGTGTGCACCTTAAGAGTGACCACCCTGTATATTCTGTCGAAAGCCACATGTCCATATCTTTTTTCATTTTAGAGTAATGTTACTTCCTCGCACCGCTGGGACACCCTGTATGTCGTTTCTTAATTTTTTTATTAATACTAATATCGTAAAAATTAAGTATAGAGTAATGTTACTTCCACGCAGCGCTGGGATTCCTTGTATGTAATATTTTAATTTGTTTACAAAAACCTTTAACATTTCTAAAAATTTTCCTTATCAGTTATGTGGCATACCACGGGAATGGAAACAATGACTTCAAGTTCATTTAGTATAGAGAGTCTTCCGAAATTAAGAACCAAGTTTTAGAAATCGTTTTTGCTTTTTGGTCATATATCTAAAAAAGGATTGATGTAGAGATTTGAAATTTGGTGTGAATCTTACGACACTTCAAATGGCGAGTAATCCTTAGGAAGCGAAGTCGTAGAATCGCCTCCTATAATTTGACTTCGACCTTCTATACAGGGTGAGTCTATAACATGGAACAGTCAGAGGCGGTTCGATTTTCAAAAATACGGCTTAACAATTCAAATTATGTTTGTAATTGCGAACTTTTTGCGTCATTCAAAATTTATGTGACGTTTTCATACAATACCACCGTGATGTCATCAAATTTTTTTAATGAAAATCCCCAATTTTAGTAAATAATTTGGAAAAACGTCTAAACTCGAGTACCCATGCAAAATTACATTGACTTATACCCTCTTGTTCTGAAGATATAATCAATCAAAAATAGCAATTCTTAATTAGAGTACCATATCTTCGGAAGGAGTAGACATGTGCAGCCATTTTTGTTGAAAAATCTAACCGTTTTGGGCATTTGGAATTTATTGCATCTTACAGACTCAATTAAATTTACAATCCTTTATTGATCATATCTTCGGAACGAGATGTGTCAATGAAATGTGATTACTTAAAATTGGGGTTTCCATTAAAAATTGTGATGACGTCAGGTGGAAACTGTATGATGACTTCACATAAATTTGAAATGACGCAAAATATCCACAATTGCAAGTATAATTCCACGTGTTTCTGAAAATCAAACCGTTTCTGACTTCCTGAATTTATTCCATGTTACAGACTCACCCTGTATAATAGGTTCGCATAAAAATCTATATAAATTAAATAATTCAATTTTACTAGATTTAATTAAATGTAGAAGAAAATTCAGACAATATATAAACCAAAAAGAGTTGCTTCCATTCACCGAAAGTTAGCAGATGTGTTTACTCCTTTAATCCCTTCGCTACCAAAAGTCGAAAAGTCATGATAAATAATAAAACCAAAATTATTTATATTTCCAATCTACAGAAACAATGAATAAAACCAGTGATAAAACCTTTTAAATTCGAAATAAAATGTGCTTTTCTTAGATAAATAAATAAATAAAAAATTATAGAGTAGTGATAACACGTACTTTTTGGAAAAACTTTAACAAGCTTTCCGCTAGTTTTAAATCTGGTTCTTAGCCACTTTTTTATTATTTGGCGGAAAGCTGAATATTGATGTAAAAGGCCGAATTTTCGGCAAAAAATAAAAATTTATTGAAAATATTGTTCTATCAATTTCAAAGCAGCATGTTTTACTATGCTTGGAAATACTTATTTTAAGTCGAAAATTTAATCCTTTAAGGGCGAATTGGAAAAGAAATGGTGTATTCATTCATAAAAAATAAGCGGGAAGTTGGAGGGGGGGCGAATATTCGGTTGACTGTTGGGCTAACTTTTCACACGCCGGATATTCGGTATTCAGCTACTCGGCCTAAAAGCTATTCGGTGCTTCTATTCAAAAACCATCTTAGTAAAACATATTTACAAGCGAGAGGTTGCCAAAACTATGCGAGTTTTTGCGCAGAAGAAACCAAAAAATCTAAAAAAAAATCATATAAACAGTTCAAGAGTATGTAAAGAGTTATACCATATTTGAAAAGTATATTGTAAACTGTTTGAAAATAAATGCGATTTTTTTGGTAGCATTTCAAAGGGTTGTAACTCCTTTATAAAAAAGTTTTACTAAGATGATTTTTTATGAATCGGCTTATTTTCACTCCTAGTATCACTTCTTCAAAACTCAACGGATGAACCGTAAACACCATGTATAATCCTCATTTGGGGAATTAAATATCCTACAGGAAAAACATCACGTTTCTATGGAATTTTTCGCAAACAGCCAATAACTAACGAGTAATGTGCTTGAACACACCTTTTGTCCTATAGGATTTTATCACTCAAAAATGAGAAAGAGATCCTAGGATCTGATCCTCATTTTCGGGAATAAAATATCTTAGGGAAAAAAACAGTATTCCATCTCCCAAACAATACAAAAATAGCAGCAAGTGAGTTTTATTAAAATTATATGAAGATTTTGAGATCGTCTAGCCTCTAACCTAACATGTTTTTAATTAAAAAAATAATTTTAACGATTTTGCTCTGATTTCAGAACCCGAAGTATCCCAAATCAGTGTTCTTCATAGTCAGCAATGAATTTTGCGAACGATTTACTTATTATGGAATGCGAAGTAAGTGTACATATGCCCAAATACCTACAAACTTTAATGATTTGATATTTTTCAGCGGTACTTACCATTTACCTAACGGATATGTTACTATACCCCGACACTGATGCAAAAATAATATACCATACCTTTACCATGTTGGTGTACTTTTTCCCCTTGTTGGGAGCGATTTTAGCAGACAGTTACTTGGGGAAATTTAATACGATTTTTTACCTTTCCATAGTTTATGCTTTTGGAAGCATAGTGCTGTCGTTAACGGCATCACCTCCTTTGAATATACCCCAAAGGGAGATCTCAATTTTAGGGTTGTTGCTTATTGCTTTTGGTACCGGCGGAATAAAACCATGCGTATCTGCATTTGGTGGCGACCAATTTATAATCCCACAACAAGCGAAGCAACTGGTTACCTTCTTTTCGATGTTTTACTTTGCAATCAATTCTGGAAGTTTGGTCTCAACATTTATCACACCAATTTTGCGAGATATGAGTTGTTTTGGAAGCAATACTTGCTTTACTTTGGCTTTTGGAATCCCAGGAATTCTTATGATTGTCTCCATAGGTAAGATAAATAAGTAATCTAATTAATGTAAATAATATATAAGCAATTGGAAAATACCTGACCAAACTTGTATTTGCAGTAATTTTTGTGCTTGGAAAACGTTTGTACAGAATTAAAGACCCGGAAGGCAATATGTTTATTAAAGTTAGCAAGTGTATAGGTGTAAGTTTGTGTTATCATAGGATAGACATTTCTTTATATTTAAATTATTTTAGTTCGCTATTAAAAATAAATCCAAAGCTGTGGTAAAAAAGGAGCATTGGTTAGATTACGCAGAAGATAAATATGGTGCGAAGTTAGTAAACGACGTAAAGGCGCTTTTAAGAGTTTTAGTTTTGTATATACCTTTACCAGTATTTTGGGCTCTTTTTGATCAACAGGGAACTGGTTGGACTTTTCAAGCAAGGCGTATGAATGGTGATATGGGTTTCTTTACCTTACTTCCTGATCAAATGCAAGTGGTTAATCCTATATTAATCCTTATTTTTATTCCACTTTTCGAATATTGTATTTACCCCTTGTTGGATAAATGTGGTATACTCAAGCTACCCTTACATCGTTTAACAGTGGGTGGTATTTTAGCAGCAGTTGCTTTTGGAGCTTCAGCCGGAGTAGCTATAGCTATAGAAGCGGAAAGTCCTAAACTGCCAGAACCCAATCAAGGACATTTGATATTTTATAATAATTATGACTGTGATATGAGATTCTTATCTAGTGATATCCCTGCTTTTAATGTTACATCCAATAATTATAATCTTTTGGAATTAGAAGTTTCTGGAACGACAAAATATGACTTTGAACTTCAAGGAAGCTGTTTATCAACTATAAAATCTAATTTCGTTCTAGAAGGGGGGAAGACTATGGGATATTTTATTAAGGATGCCAAAGCTACTTCTTTCGAAGACTCACAAGCCAAAGATGATAAAGGATTTCCTAGAATAAGGTATGATAATATTTATTTATTTTTATAATATTTTATTCCAAAGATTACTACTATTGTGACAATAAATAGGAGTAATAAACAAGCGTTTTGTTTCAGAACTTTGTTCACTACAATACCAGGTTCAAAAACATATTCTGTAAAATACATAGACGTAGGAAAAGACAATTTTGAAGATGTTAAAACTAATTCCGATGATACCTCAAGTTATTCCCTTTCCAGACCTGGCACATTTATAATCCAAATCGGTAATAATTTTAAATCAGCTGAAATGGACTTTTTGAGCGGCGGAGTTTATACTATTTTAGTAAATGTTAAAACCGATTCTGATATGGTAAGCCACGGTATTTTTACTAGTAATTCAAAAATATTTTAACGCTTACAATATTTTATTATATCGTTTATGACTATCATTTTCAATAATTTAAGCAACTCAAAATAATGGAAATCACACCTCCAAACTCGATCCACATACTCTGGCTTTTGCCTCAATATATAATTATAACCATGGGGGAAATTATGTTCTCTATAACAGGATTAGAATTTTCCTACTCGCAATCTCCAACAAGTATGAAATCAGTATTACAAGCTATGTGGCTACTAACCACAGCTTTTGGAAATCTTCTCGTTGTAATTATTGAATCAGCAGATCCTTTTGAAAAACAGGTAAATATTATACATGTGCAGTAAGAATTATTCTAAAAAATATACCTTTTGTTATTTTAGAGCAATAACTTTTTCCTTTATGCCGGATTAATGTTGTTGGATATGGT
The DNA here is from genome assembly GCA_963971135.1 of Stenus bimaculatus. Taxonomy (NCBI): domain Eukaryota; kingdom Metazoa; phylum Arthropoda; class Insecta; order Coleoptera; family Staphylinidae; genus Stenus; species Stenus bimaculatus. The sequence continues at coordinate 11,201,555 of OZ020185.1, read as the reverse complement.
TATATTCTTTTTGATGTCTCTTAAATATAAATATGTAGAGAAGGAAGAAATTGATGATGTTCCTATGAAAACATTAGAAGAGAAGAATGGAGGAATTAATAATGCTGGTTTTCTAGACAATGTTAGCACTAAATCTGCCGCTTAAAGCTGTGTGTAAAACTCATGTTTTATTTATTTATTTTTACAGTAATTAGTTTTTAGTAAAATTGTAAATATATTATAATGTGTATCATATTATTAATTTAAGATAAGCGAGGACGGATATCCACATGTACCTTAATCTTTAATAAATTTTATTATTTTAAATAGTATTTTCTTAATGCATTGTTCTTGTAACCGAAATGGTCCCACTTTGCAAAAAACGCATTTTAAAATTTATAAATTTTAATTCCTCAAAAACGGCCGAATGAATTTCATAATTTAGAATTTATTTTACCTATTTAAGAGTAGTTTTAATAGATTTTATTAAAAAAATTACCAAAAAAAATCAAAATTTTTTTTAAAGTTCACAAAAAATATGTTTGTCACAAACATACTTGGAACTTACCAATGTTTAATAATAAGTACAAAAAAATATGGTGTTATTTCTGCTACTTCTCCCTGTACTTGACGAACGAAAATAAAATTAAGACAAAAATCCTGAAAAATTTTCTCGGAAAATATTTTTAAAAAAATCGGTGTTTACCTTTATTTAATCCAGTTCATGGCGACTGATTTTTTTTATTAGTTTGCACAATCAGGAAGTAAAAAACATGAAGGAACGTAGAAAACGACAGGGTTATTGTTTCTAGACATTCCAAAAGTTATTAAAATATTTTCAGTAAAAATTTAAAAATATAATCTTATCAACTAAAGGAAATTCTTTTAAAAAATATGACACACATATTTTGGTCCAATAAATCACCTCCCAAAAAATTGTAACGAAAATAAGAAACACCATTAATTCCTCAATTTCAGCATGGAGTTTTCTTGTAGTGAAAATTTATAACACGTGATTTCGAAGTACGTTGGAATGAGACAAGTGATAATAAAAACAAAGTAACAATAAAAAGTTACTCAGACAGTTTTGTAAGCTGAAGGCAGCTTTAGGTTATTTTGCTTAACTTTTCTGACCAACAGTCTTTAAAATTATTTTAAAAAAGCTGAAAATGACTTCCCCCACCGAAGAAAAGAAGAAGGAGGTATTTTGAAACAAATAGCCAAGCTTTTTTATTTTGTGTAGCATAGTAATAAATAATAATACGTGAGATTAATGACAAATCGATGTTTCAAAATATTTAAAAAATGAAAATAGAGAAAGGTTCAAATTTTTAACTGTATGTTTCTTTTGAGGCTGACTGAGACATTTGGTGGTCGAGGTAAATGAGACTTTCAAGAATTGGCCTAGAAATTTCAAAATCTTCAACTTTTCTGAAAGGCCTAACAAAGCTAAAAGTTAATAATAGCGTAAAAATGCAGGAAGTTGAGTCTAAAGCCCCAAAGTGGTGTCCTATATTGAATATGGAAAAGATGGCAATTATATTAAATATCTGAAATACCATTAAATTAATTAATTAGGGATTATTTAAGATAAGATTAGCAATCAATTTAATTAAGTTTTTCCTCTCAGAACCCGAAGTATCCCAAATCAGTGTTCTTGATAGTCGGAAATGAATTTTACGAAAGATTTACTTATTATGGAATACAAGGTAAGGGTAGTCGGTAAATTCTTCGAAGAAAATTCTTCGAAAACAATTATTCGGATGCAATTATTCTAATACAATTATTCGAAAGTTGCAAATATTCGAAAGTCTAGAACAATTTTTTTTCAACAAAAGGATTAACCAAACGCAGCATAATTGTAATATAATCAGGGTTAAAATTACCCAAGGACAATATTAAACATAGGGCGCTATAATATTAATATTTCGTTTATTTACACATTTACATATGGCTATATTTTATTCTTACTTCTTAAATATAAATTGAATGAATTATATTTTACACTACATACAACATGTACTCATTTACTCATAACTTATATTATGTGTAATTCATTTTACATACTTCACCACGCTTGTTGGATTAAAACTTGCCGTGACTCTTTGAATTTTTGCAGCGCAATCATTATATTTTTTTTATGAGGAGGGTGTCTCACTTGTTGTCCAGCAAAAATTTTTTTTAGATAAATATGATGCTGAACAAAAACTTTCGTATAATCTATTTTTTTTTTCGACTACTTAAGAAGTTACACCAATTTTTAAATTGCTAAATTTTTATGATTTTTGAGAAATCTCTCAATTTTTTTCAGATTTATTGAAAGCTTTCAAAAAATTTCAAAAAATTTCAGAGCTTTCAAAAAATCAGAAAAAAATATAAAAATTATATCTTAAGCGTATTAGTCTTCACACCAAATTTCAAATCTTTATTACAAACCGTTTTCAAATAAATGACAAAAAACCTAGTTTTAGTTACAATATTTAAAGGGTTGTAGCACCCTTACGAAGCGAAATCGGGCACGTGTTTATAGAAACTTTTTTCTTAAAATTAGTTGTAGAATCGGCTCCTAAAGCTGGCCGCTTAATTTCGGGACACCCTGTATAAAGATTCAGTATCAAGGATCCGAACTTTCTCAAAATCAAAGATATGAGAGATATCAAAGTGGTGGGAACTTAAGGCTGATTTGTTTGGTTTATCTATATTTAACAGACGACAATCATACTCATGATTATACAACCTTTTTTTCAATATCTGACGGGTTTGGCGTTTGGCTTATATATAAAATTTCATAAACTAAATTCTTCTGCTCTTCTGGTTTTAACTTTGATTTTAACTTCGTAAATAACTTCTCATTTGTAATCAAATTATAAAAAGTAATATTAGATTTATCCGTTGACAACTCCTTTTTTAACCTCTGTGACAATCCTTGTATAAATGGAATCTTATAATATGCGTTAGACTTTATTACATCTCCTTCTGCCCTATTTCTTTCATTTAACATGTTATCTTCATTCCATACATTAATGTTGTTAAAAATTTTATTAATTAAGTTAGCTGGATAATTGTTCATCATAAGTTTGTTCCTTAGGTCTTTTATGTTACTTGGTTGGAATTTTTTATCTGAAAACCTTAAAAATTTTTTGTAACACTATACAATTATATTAATTTTCTGGTGTAGGGGGTTGTTAGATTTGTAATTCAACATCCTATTAGAATCAGATGGTTTTGAGTAAATATTCATTAAAATTCTGTTATCATCATGATTATTATACAGGGTGCTGGAAAATTCGCGGACCAACGCAATGGTGCGATGTTGAGGAACTCTTAGAGAACAAGGGAAAAATAATTAAAAAATTCTTTGTTGCTTTAGCTCGAAGTTATGGAAAGTTAAACTTTCAATTTTTTACTCTTTTAATTTGCAATATTCCCATATTTATGCTTTGGTATGACACGTAAATTATGTAGAAATGCAAAGATATTTAGCCTTGTCCATCCTACTTAAGAATGGTATTGTTAAACGTGCTATTTTACATTTTAAATATTTGAATTTTGCACATAAATAAACATGTCAACGTTGTAGCTTAATTACAAATAGGTACAATTGTCAGTGTCAAACTGATCTGACTGGTCACACGAATTTGTCAAAAAAAGTAGTAAAATGTATGGTAACAATGAAGATGCTTTAGCAATACTTTAAATTTTCTGAATCGCGTAGTTTCTCTTGTTATTAGTTCGAACTTTTTATTAGTAATCCTTTAAGTTTGCAGGTTTTTGTGTATTATTTAAAGTAAGTTTTTTAAATGTTTTTAGTTATTTATGCATGCCATTGGTTGTTATGGAAAAATTAAATACAAACGAATTACACCTGATCATGGCATTTTAATTTAAATAACTAAAATTAACACAGAGTTGCCAAATTTAAGATTTTAAAAACACATATATCTTCGAGGTAAAGCAACAAAGAATTTTTTAATTATTTTTCCCTTGTTCTCTAAGAGTTCCTCAACATCGCACCATTGTGTTGGTCCGCGAATTTTCCAGCACCCTGTATAACAATAAATCAAGAAAAGGTAACATGGCAATTCTTTCTCTGTTTCAATGGTGAATTGAATATCTACACTTACTGAATTGAATATCTCCAACATATGACCAATATTTTCTTTTGGAACAATGGTTAGGCAATCATCCTCAAAAATTGCGAAAAACTTAGGATCAAAACTCAATTTAGATATAGCTGTGTCAATAACACCATCCATCACCAAACTCGCCAAAATTGGGCTCAATGGTGCACCCATGGGACAACCAAAACTTTGTAGAAAAAATTTATCATCATATAAAAAGTAACTAGTGTCAAAAATAACTTCAATAATCTCCCTAAATAGCAAAAAATCAATCTTTGTGAAATCTTTTATATAATTCCAGTTCCTTTCTAAGGCTAACAAAACAGCTTCTTTGCTTACATTCGTAAAAAGAGATTTTACGTCTAATGATACTAATACCTCATTTTTTAAAATGTTAATATTATCTAACTTCCCTTTTAATTCAAAGGAATTTTTAATATTAAATCTTAAAAAGGGAAGAACATTAGTCAAAATTTTGCTTAAAAACTTCTGTAAATTATAAGAAATCGTGTCAATACAAGATACAATAGGTCTTAAGGGTCTATTTTCCTTATGAATCTTAGGTAATCCATAAATCCTAGTCGGTAACGGATTAACGGAAATTAGTTTTTTACGATCTTCGTCCTCAATATAATTATTGTCAAAAAATTTATGGATCAGTCCCTCAATTTTCTTGTTAAATCTGTTAGTAGGATCACTTTTTAACAATGAGTAATATTTGTAATCCAAAACGATGTCATTCAACTTCTCTAAGTACTCATTTTTCTCTAAAATCACAGTTTTCTTACCCTTATCAGCTTTATAGTAATGATCAATTCCGGATTCCGAAAATTAATCTGTTGGACCGTCAATTTTCTGTTTTTACTGTTAGTTTTAAAATTTGTTACAATATTCGTGCATTTTGCCCTTAGCCTATCTTTGTCACCTTCTTCATTAGTATTATTAATAATAACCTCAATATCCTTAATTAACGGTAAAATTGGAAACTTGTCCAATTTGATAGGATCGATTGACCACAATCATTTTAGCTCCCCCTGTATTTACTATCAAATTTTGCTGGAAAAAAGCATATATTTTCATTATCTTCTAATTTAGAAAATATTTAATGCCAAAAAGGCGCCTTGAACTGGATTTGGGCGTCAAGGACTGAAAATCACAAAAATTTACGTCACTTTTTCTAACTTTAAAAATTTAACGTACATTTGCAAAGTTTTGATTAAACTTGAAGTTTATAATAATTTTGACAAGCTTAAATTAAATAATATACATTTTTCAGCAATTCATTCATTCATTACGGTATTTAAATTCAAATGACGACGGTTTTAAAATTATTTTGATCATAGAGAAATGTCACCATTTTTAATTTGCAGTTCTAAACTCATTGGTACTAGATACGCACCATAGAAATGGTACTAGAATAGACACGGAAGAGTGTCGCTACTGGTAGTTATTTATACTGTGTCTATGTGTTATACATAGACCGGACACGCTTGACATTTCGAATAAATAGGTGTTTTTTATTTCCCACTTTTACCTACTAATGAGCTAACTTTGGATGTTTAACTTTTACCATTCAATCCAATAATAACCGAAGTTATCGTAATCCATCGCATTACTTATTTGTTGCATCTGGTAATTTGTAAAATAAAGAAAAACACAGCTATTTTAAAATAGACACCAGCGCCCCCAAAGTGTGTCAGCGTGAACTACGGCGGCCATTTTAAAAGTGTCCATTAGCTATATTCACCTCGGTTATTTTCTTAATTTTTGGTGCTCTCTGATCAAATGAAAATCGAATTTGACAAGTTTTTATGAGTATTATAGGTTATGTGAACCAGTATTTCAAATTAACGGCCAAAACGGACACTTTTAAAATGGCCGCCAGTGTGATACACAAAAAATTGACACGTGTCCGGTCTATGTATAACAATAGAAAACATAGAAGTCTTTGATGCCACGTATGTATTTTTTCCGCGAATAACCATAAACCATAATTTTATAATATATCACAACTAAACCAATTTAACGTTAATAATATTTGGTTACATTAATATTAAAATTATAAATAAAACATAAAAATACTTATACAGGGTGCCAGAAACTAAGCGGCCAAACTTTAGGAGGCGATTCTACAACTAATTTTAAGAAAAAAACTTCCTATAAACATGTGTCCGATTTCGCTTCCTAGGAGAGCTACAGCCCTTTTAATATTGTGACTAAAACTAGGTTTTTTGTCATTTATTTGAAAACAATTTGTAATAAAGATTTGAAATTTGGTGTGAAGACTAATACGTTTAAGATATAATTTCTCAATTTTTTTATTTGAAAAATCTAATCATTATGATTTGACTCTGATTTCAGAACCCAAATAAATATCCCAATTCTCAATCCAATATTGTCCCTAGTCAGTAATGAATTTTGCGGAAGATTTAATTATTCTGAAATACATAGTAAGAGTACCTATTAGCGCAATCACTTGGTAACTCTTTAAACTTTAACGATTTCATATTTTTAGCGGTACTTACTTGCTATCTTTAGGATATATTACTTTTCACCAACACTGATGCCAAAATAATATACCATGCCTTTATTATGTTGATGTACTTTTTCCCCTTGTTGGAAGCGATTGTAGGTGACAGTTTTACTTACTAATATATACGAATTTTTACCTTTCTACAGTTTACCTTTTTGGAATCTAAGTGATGTCGACAATAGCTAACAGCATTTCCTCCGTTGCATATACCCCAAACGGAGATCTAAATAATAGGGTTGCTGCTTATTGCTTTTGGTGTCGGCGGAATAAGACCATCATGCATTTATGCATTTGGATGCGATCAGTTTTATGCTTCAACAACAAGCGAATCAATTAGTAACATTCTTTCTATATTTTACCGCGCTATGAAATCCGGAAGTTTATGGTACAATTCTGTGCAAATCGGTAAGTTCTTATAGGAAATATTTGTAACGTAACCGTCAGTTGGGAATAAATTATAATGTGTTTGATATTTTTAAGGTGATATGGAGTCAAATGTTGAAAAAAACGACGTACTTATCTTTCATGAATTTTTTTAAGTGTTTCGAATTGGAAAGTCAAAAAAATAAAGAAATACCAAACTAAAGTAAGAATTTTACATTCATTTGCAATTTTTGTTATTTATGTATCTACAACTATATTTGTGTAATTTTGCAAGAAAAACTTCAATATTTATATTTTTATTTTTGCAAACCTACGCTTATATAAATCTAGATACATGAAAAACAAAAATTGTATATACTACAAGTCTTAGTTAAGTTCGGTATTTTAATATTTTTTTTTGTTTCCAATTCGAAACACTTTAAAAAAATTCGGGAAAGATAAAAACATCGGTTTTTCAATAAATGACTCCCTATCACTTTAATTTATGATAAAAGGATATCCATATGGACCTTATACTTTAACAAGTGTTCATATTTCAAATGTTTTGTTCCTGTAATCGAACTATTTATAATTCCTTTTAACTAAAATTAATTTATCTTTGTATTTCTTTTATTTTTGTAAGTATGTTAAATAGGAAAATTGTTAAATTTGAAGATTTTGTGAATTTTATTTGTTTTCCAATAAGCGATAAGAAGCAAGAGTAAAGGCCGTATGACACTTGCGAGTTTACTTTATAAAATCTTCACATGTTTTCTCGTGAGTTTTCTATGGTAAAAACTCGCAAGTATCATACACGTTTTTTTAATAGAGTTTTCTCGCGAGTTTTAATTTTTTCCATTTACAAACAAGTAACCTCAAAATGTAAATACATTTTAATTTAAAAAAGAGCAAGTTTGATTTTTCTCTAATAAAAAATGACGAGTGTCGTACAGAAAATTTTATGCAAGAAACTCGTGTATGATTATTGCGACTTGCGAGTTTTTACCATAAAAAACTCACGAGAAAACATGTGAAGATTTTATACAGTAAACTCGCAAGTGTCATACGGCCTTAAAATAATTTTATTTTAAACTCTACTTCCGATTCGCTCGGTATTTAAAATTTGCGTCTATGATGGGAATGTCTGTGGTTTAACATTTTTGGCGGGAAAATAATTTCACACTTCACGCGGAAGTTTTGCCAACTGAAAGTGAAAAGATGAAAGATGGCGTCAAGTTAAGTTTTGGCACATGTCGAAATATAACCCGGTAAGTGCCCTTACCTTTTAGCCAAATAAATTGGATTTATTTTAACCATTCGCTGGGTATTTAGTATGATTGTGTTATCATTTAAATTTACCAACAGCTTTGTAAATTATTGCGATTTACGGTGTTTTCATGAGCAGTTAGGAATGACGTAAACATTCTAGTCCAATAGACAGCAGTAAAGTATGAATAAATTTATTTTGTGAAATATTTAGAATTTCCTTGCAATATGCTAATATGTAAGAGTCATCGTAGAATTCAAAAACTTGCATTAAAAATTGGTGATTTCAAAATTGAGACTGTTACCAAAATTTTTAATGTTATTCAATTTTTAGGTTTCTTTTTATTTATTTTATGCACGATCAGTAAGGATTGAAAATTTGTGGAAACACTAAATTGGTAAGTTGATTTTATTAGATACTAATTTAATTCTTTGAAGCTGATGAACTGTATATACAGGCCTTTATTTAATTATATCTCTTGGCGAATCGCCAATTTAAATTTCTTAAATCTGGTTTTACATAGATTGCCTAGTTTGTCACCTACATATTGATAACTGGACACGGTCCAAAACTAAATTCAACATAGGTTTAATGTCTGATAAGTTGTATTATTTAATTTTGCTTTTATTTAGATTCCTGTGTCTATTTGCAGAAGGGACTATTTTATAAACAATCTATTTTTAATCATAGAAAATGTCAACAATTTACCTTCTGATAATTAGAGTATCGCAGAATTCTTTAATTGTATATTAATTTTAATTCATTACAATAAAAACTAATTTTGTTCGTTATTTATTTTTATCATAATAACATATTCTTAAAATAGTATATTATTTTATTGGGAACAAACGTGGGATGTTTTGTAGTGACTACACAGTGTTTACAGATCGATCTAACGCAGTGCAGAGTCGTGCACTGTATTCAAGACACAAAAATGTACTTTTTCTCTGAATAAAAAATACAAAAAATACGATAAAAGTATATTTATTTGCTTTAATATCTTAATTTAAACATCAATTAAAATATGATAGTCCGTGAGCCAGTAATAGAAAAAAACTGTATTAAATAGAACCATAAGAAATTGCCAAAATCTTAATTTGTAGAACATTGATTCGCCAGACAAATTCGCTGGCTAGTGGTTACAAAATCTTCCAAAGAAATTGTTTGGAAAATCTACAATTTTAAATCATCTTGCACCATTTGGCATTTGGTTTTAATTACTTAAATGAAAAAAATAACCAATGGAAAATAGTCCCCAAACATTTTGGCTGAGTACAAATGACTCTAGAGCTGTTCGAGTTTGGAAGTGATATATTATACAAAAGCATCGATATTTCGGACTAAAACGGAAAGTTTGTTAGCCATCTAAATTGTATTACCTCATATTATAGACGAAAATATATGAAATTATCAAGTTGCCAGACGGTCCAAAATAATTATAAAAATGGTCAAAAACCAGCAAAATCACACAACGTCAAAATACAAACTTTATACTAATCTGTAACGACTGTATCCGCCCAAAATGTATCGCGATTATTTTCTATTGGGATTTTTTTCTGTTTAAGTAATTTAAAGTAAATGCCAGATGGTGCTAGATGATTTAAAATTGTGGATTTTACAAGGATTTTCTTCGGAAAATTTTAAAACCGCTAGACAGCGAAATTGTCTGGCTAATCAATTTTTGCGATTTAGATGTTCTACAAATTAAGGTTTTTGGGGATTGTAATGGTACTGTTTAATACACTTTTTTTCTATTATTGGCTCCCGGACTATGACTGTTTTCAAAGCCTGAGATCGAGTTTGTAGTGAGATTGAAATATTTTAAATGATTCTGATGCAATCTGAAAAGTGAAAACATAGCTTGAATTGGAATTATGTATTATAAGCTTGGATATAATTCTTGAATTTGATAAATAATATTCCTGGGGCTGCCCATATTCGTGAATTCAACTTTTTTAGGTCTAGGTCATGGGTTATATTATGATAAACCCAGCATTGGTTCGATGGAGGTGCCCTGGATGACAAACTGAGCCAATTCAAGGGTGTATCAAGTGCGTTTAAGGTTCTCTTTTCAGTGTAAATGCAGTTGCCTTTACTGTCCATTTATATTTGGGTGTTAATATCTTTAATGCAGAAAAATTAAGAAAAAAAAATGGTATTGGAATAAAAAAAATAAACAATAATGATCAATTTAAAATATATTCGATCTCTCAAAAGATCTTTTTAGATATCAGTAAAAATAATATGTAATAGAGTTACAGGAACCTGTATAAAATAGGTGGCGCAAATAAATTGTTTTTACTGAAATTATTAACTAAACAGATCTTTTGGGTAACCGAATATATTATTATTTAAAGCTTCAGTAAAACTCAAAAAAATTCTACCAAATCAAGCAAGTACTGAATATAAAAGTTCTTATTTTTGCCACCAGAGGGCGAGCGGAATCTAAAAATTCCCAATACTCGACTTCCTCCATTTTTTTTACAAAATTTAAAATAGCGCCATCTATATGTAGTCGAAATTCCCAATAAATATTCGGCTGTATTGGGAATTTTAACTACTTATAGATGGCGCTATAAATGGAGGATATTTGGTACTTGTCAGTGTCAAAAATTGTGTTTAAAATGTGTTATTGTACCTTATAAGTACATATTTAACAAAACACAAATAGATTTATTATTTAAAGCTCAAAAAACATGTACCAAAGCATTAAATCGAAAAAGTAAGTACCGAATATAGAAGTTCATATTTTTGCCACAAGAGGGCGAGCGGGTTCTTAAACTTCTCAATAGAATTCTAATAACATTTAAAAATTTGTCACATGTCAGAAGAAAAAACTTTTAGTTTAAAACAAAGGTTTAAAATTTTAATTTATGTTATAAAAATGATTATAAAGTATTCGAAACGTCTTAAAGTTTCAAATGATTTTTTCATTTGTGGCGTTAAGGTAAATCACTACATTCTAGAATTTTTATTAACTTAAGTCTATGCTCTTAATTATTTTTCAGAACAAATTAACTTTTAAGAGGATTGGGAGTCTAAGTAGAACCGCGCTCCCATAGTAAACGTATATTTTGACCCAAAGTACATCCCACATAATTAGGCTGAAAGTACCAATAAAAATCTTCATTTCTGTTATATTTTAAAATTTGTATCACCTATACTACGAAGGTATTTGCTGCTTTTACAGTTAAAATGTGCGTTCAAAATTTACGAAATATGCCTTGCAATTATTTCAAACTACAACCATATTTTGTAAATAACATTAAGTTTTATCATTGCATAGTTTAAAAAACATTCATGGCTAGACTTCTATACGACGACTTTTTGAAAAATTAAATTATTAAGTCCAAAAAACAAGTTTAAAATAGGCCAAATTTTACGTATTTTTAATGATTTTTTTTGGCCATTTTGCATATAATACATTAAAAAACTGCCGCACATAAGTCTTAAGCAGAGGTTCCACTTTCATATGATATTCTTATTTTGTATATAGCTCAATAAATATTCGCGTAGTTTGAAATATAAAAACAGGGAAAAACCCATAAAATTTTGTAGACTCCATATCCTCTTAATCAAAACTAAACTACCCAAAGAAATTTTGTTTTGACTAAATAAAATCGTTAGTTTTTATAGTTTATCTCAAAATATATTTTAGTTTGTCCACCCAATAAATGGATGTCGTCTGGACTACCAAAAGATAACCATTTTGCTCACTTTTTTTCACATTTAAAAATCCATAAGCCATAAGCAAGGCAACTTTTGTGTACGGATCTTGGGTTTACAAAAACAAAAGTTGAGGTGGCAGAAATTAACAATCCATATGTGACTGTTACATGTCATGTTAGGTTGGCAAAGGAATTTATTCAGCATAGTATGTACAATATCATAATTTTTGTAGCCTCCAATTTGATTTTCTAAATATGGTTACATATTATAGAGGTAGAAGTGGATTCACATTTTTCATTGAGCATGCTACCACAATATCATTGAAACACTTTCTTTAGCTTCTCAAAACCCCATAGTACCAATACTTTTGAGGAATCGAAATTATTCATAAAATCTTTAGGCTCTTGCAAATTTTATATTGTTCATAGTACATTTTTATATCATTTTAGAGGAGGCTTTTAAGTTTTAAATATTTTAAACTTATTTTATTGTTTAGAAATAAATAATTTTGACAATAAAAATATTCTGGCTGAAACCCCTTCAATTCAATGAATTCATCACCTTGGACGGTCAAAATTCGTTTTTATTGTTTTTAATTTTTTTTCTCAAATACACCAATATTTTTTATTAGTCTAAAGTGCATGCTGTGAACATTTTCCTGATTATTCTTTTGTTGCATTTTTATTTTCAAAATTAAGGGGATAGAGATTCAAATGTGACGAGAAATTTTAGTTTCTATTCCACACAGGTTATCAGATGGTGCCTGCTCCTAAATTGGTGTCCTAGACAATAGATAAAGTATTTATTATTAATAAACCTATTCCTTTAAACTTTGAGGCAAAAATCAGCAATTTTTACTGTAAAAAAATTACTAAAACCCGGCTTACGAATAAGCATCCCTTACCCGTATCTTTAAATGCATATCTTTATGAATTTCAAAATAAATTGTTTAAATAATACCTAAATCTAGACACGTATAGAAACAGAAATTACAAAGAAAAAATATAAATACTGAAAATAAGGACTAAAATGGAGCATATTTTTGCATACTTTAGAAATTTTCTTAACTCTTCGGTCTAATGCAGAAATATCCTAAGTCAAAAAACACTTTTCGGGAGAAGGATTTTTTAAATTTATTTATAGGTTAAAATTTAGTGATATTTTAAAGTTGGGCTTTCTAAGAACATTATCCAGTTTGGTTTTTATTGAATAAGTTAAAATCATCTTATTTGAAACTGTAAATTTTATGTAAAATTTGACTTAGGATAGTTCTGGATTAGACCGACGAATTATTTTAAAGATGCAAAAGCAATCCTTTTATTTGAATTGTTACTTATACTTATAAATAAGTTTGTTTAAAAAAGCAATAAGCTTTGTTTTAGCATGTAAGTTTACTTGTTACTGATAAGTTATAATTGTATTATCTAATATTTACTTTACACTACTTAATCAAGTTTCATAGAAGTAAGACTAATTAAATGTTTCTGTGCACGTTATGTAGGAGTTATGGATTAAAAAAGGTTTTATTAAATTATTTTTAGCTACTTAATATCAATGATTTTAAATTGATTTTTTTTTCTTTTTAAGGAAATGGTTTGCCCCTCAGATGGCGGTTTTGTAACCGCCACTATAAGGGACACGACCAATAATTCTCAAGTAACTAAACAAACTTGTCTTGTTTATCCAACACAACCCGTTAAATTATTGTTAAAAGAAATTACTCAAAAATTTGGTTATGAACCTGAAAGTGTAGAAGTTTCGGTTCAGTGTGCTGCTACTGATGAGGTAATTTAGATTTAGGTCACTATTTATCTATATTTTCCCATTAATCAGAGTAACTGTTGAAATTCGTATTGAAAAAAGTTCATTATTGAGGTCATCAAATATATTTTATTATTTTCAGGTTATTTTAAATGATCACATTGATAAAACTCTTGCTGAAGCAGGAGTGAACTTTACTGGAAGAATTCTAATAGTAATTTTAGAACAGAAGAGTAAAAGCATGCAAGTTTACATTCAGGGAGGTTCTTCCAGTGAAGACGATCTCTTATTAGGTGCATCGGCAAGTCCTACCAGTGGAGAAGTTCCTTCAAATTCTTCATTGGAACCACCTCCAGCTATTATAAGTTCAGAAGATTATTTCATGAAGCTCTCACAACCTTCTCATTCATCTATCGATAGTAATGCAATAGTTCCTTATTGCAACTATGTTGGCCTCGTTAATCAGGCCATGACTTGTTATTTAAACAGTTTATTGCAAGCTTTGTATATGACCCCTGAGTTTCGGAACGCGCTTTACAATTGGGAATTTGATGGAAATTATCAAACTAATGGTATACCTTTCCAGTTACAAAAACTGTTCCTTAATTTACAAGTATGTTTATAATCCAACTACAGTCAAACTTCCCTAACTCAAATCTTTAAGGGACTTTAAAAAAATTCGAGGTATAGAAATTATTTCGCAAAGTTAAAAACGAATATTTTTACAAACACATTACAAACAAAATTCGACTTATGGAAGTTCGAGTCATGGAAGTTTGACTGTACATATAATTAAAATTCAATAATAAATTTTTTAAATTATTCTTTCATTTGTAAAACTTTATTTTGAAGACTTCACAAAGGTCAGCGGTTGAAACAACAGAATTAACGCAAAGCTTTGGCTGGAATGTTCAAGAGGCTTGGGAACAACACGATATTCAAGAACTCTGCCGAGTAATGTTTGATGCTTTGGAAAAAACGTTTATAAACACTAAACAAGCGAATTTGATTAATGATTTGTATGAAGGCAAGATGTTGGATTATGTTAAATGTCTGGATTGTAGTACGGAGAAATCTCGAGAAGATACTTTTCAGGATATTCCATTGCCTGTAAAACCTTTTGGAAGCAATGTTGCTTATAACAGTGTAGAAGAGGCTCTGCGAGCTTTTGTTCAACCTGAAACTTTAGACGGCACTAATCAGTACTTTTGTGAAAAGTGCAATAAAAAATGTGATGCCCATAAAGGTTTAAAGTTCACCAAATTTCCTTATTTACTAACTTTGCATTTGAAGCGCTTTGATTTTGATTATTCTACAATGAACCGAATTAAATTAAACGACAAGTACTAAAAGTAACTTTAGTTTTATATTTCTTTATAACTTGGGATTATTTTAGAGTTGTTTTTCCTGAAGAATTAAATCTTAATTCATTTATTCCTACTCATAACACATTAATGGATGAAGTTATGGAGGAAAGGGATGTTACTGTTAAATGTGATGATTGTAGTACAACTGACTCTGGGTCAGCTTTAGATGATGAAAGTTGTCAAGGTACCGATATTTCATCTGTGGTGAATGGTCATGACGATAATCAGGATGATGATGAAGGTTTTATTGATAAATAACAGTAGTTGTAGTTTTATTCATAAATTCATTTCAGGTATTGACGTCAGTTCTGGAAATAATCTTGAAAATGAGAAAAATAGACTACACGAATTAAAAGGGCCTTATATTTATGAACTATTTAGTATAATGATACATTCAGGTAGTGCCTCGGGAGGCCATTATTACGCATACATTAAAGATTTTTCAAAAAACGAATGGTACTGTTTTAATGATCAAAGTGTTACTGTGGTATGTAAATTATATAATTTATTTTATTAAGTCTTATGACAAAGTATGTTCAAGTAACCGGACAATTCAAAACAAAGATGAGTTGATGTAACATCAATTTAAATATAACCCTGATTAATTTACATGGATGCCAAAGTACATCATAAAATATGTGTACTATCCAAAATAATCTATCTGAATTAAAAGTAATTTCTTTTAATTAGAAATACTAAATTAATTCATAAACCAGTTTTGTAATTTATGTAATTAATTTTATTATAAATATTATTTTGACTTATTCCCAAGCCGCATAATAAATCATTTGTCTGGTTCATTGAACACACTTTATTTAAATTTTTTCAAAAGATATCAATCATATTAAAATGTTAAAAGTATGTATAATTTTGGACTTAGGTGACTCAAAGTGATATCGAAAAATCTTATGGTGGTGGTCCAGCACGTGGCTATTATTCGGGTGCTTATACATCAAGTACAAATGCATACATGTTAATGTATAGACAAATTGATAGAGAGAGAAATTGTTTGCCGCTAACCACTGAATTCTTTCCCCCTCATATAAAGAAATTGCTACAAGATATGAGGGATAAAGAAGATAATGATAGACGTGAAAAGCAAAGGGAGGATGATTTGGTTAAGATCAAAATATTCTTTCGTGATCCTAATTTAACTGATATTAAGGACGGAAAAATGTACATTTTCCAAAATATGACTTTACAAGAAGCTACTGAGAAGACATATGATCATTTTAAATTAACAAATAGAGTGAATTTAGGAGATTGTCGGCTGGTTGCTTTCGATAAAGCTGGTGATTTTATTGAATGTAGCTTTGACCCAGATTGCAATTTTTGGGAAGTTGCTCGGAAACACAATGGGTTTTTGATGGAAGTCAAAAATTCAGGTACTAATTTATCGATGTGTTTATATTCAATACTCATTTATTTATACTTTTAAAATTTTTTAGACAATGAATTTACTGAATATAAAATGGGGGGTGCGTACATGAAGGTTTATTATATTAGTTTGGAAAGTGAAAATGTTGAAGGTCCAAGCTCTCTATGGATCAATCCCAATACAACTGTGCTAGATTTAAAAAACCGCATACAATCAATGTATGACATAGAAAATGTTTACATAGTACAAGAAAACGTACACCCTTTGAGCCCAAGTGAACGATATTACCTAGATGATGATAAAGCTATTTTGAAAATGGATTCAAAATCTAATGAATATAAACTTTATGTATCAAACCTTTTTGATTTGGAAAATTCCAATAAACCTTATGAAGAATCTAAATTGGCTTCTATAATAGATAGATTTGTACATGTTATAATGATCGATATTTCTTTCCCAGAAACAGATTTAGGTAATCTTCTTAAATTTCCTCTTTAATTTTTTAATTGCAATTTAAAATTTTAGCAACATTGGACAAATTATCGATTCCTTCTTTCGACTTAAATCAAAATTTAGATAAAATCGATGTTGGTATGGTGGATAAAACCAGTAATTCGTCAAGTCTTAGAGTATCTCCACAACCTGGCATTGGAAGTAGTGAAATATTTGGTGATCTAAGTAATAGCGAAGATAGTAGTTTAAGTGATAGTGACAGAACTTTAATTGGTGATGCTCCTGGTAATAATCGAAATACTTTTGTGTAAACTACAATTTCAATTTATTCGAAAAATTAATTTAAATATATCAGCAAGTTACTCATTTCATTTTATACTTGCATTAAATTGAACTTGTCAGTTTCAGTTAAATCTACTGTAATAAATCGTAAATATTAATTTTAGGTGATAACATTGGCATTCTCTCCAATTCAAATTCTCCTGGTGATCAACATATGTCATCTCCCACTGAGGCAGGTTTTAGTGATTATCCTGAATACTCATTATCAAAGTCGCCGGAAGAAATGCACTGTGATGAAGATGATTATTTACAAGGTATAGGGGATACCAACCACTATTTTAAAGCAAACATACTACTAGATGAAAAAGAACAGAGGTGTTGTAGAGTAATTGTTGATAAGAGAATGACCTTTGGTGTTCTTAAGAAAAATTTGGAGCCATATTTAGGAGTACCTGCAGAATACTTTAAAATTTATCGCCTAAACAATCCAAAGAAGATTTTCTGGTCTTCTATGTCAGAAAGTCTAAGTTCGATTAAAGATAACAGTCGTCTTTTTGTAAAATTAGGGAGGGTTTGCAGGAATAATGAATTTGCTGCAGAAGTTTATTATTTGCAACCTGATAAGATAGAACCGTTTACTTATTGGTTCGAATGGATTTTACCTAAAGAACAAACAGTTGCTTCAGCTAAAAGAGAAATACTTTTCCAAGCTAAAAAACAACATATGATAGACATACCATATAATCGTTGTAGGTTAAGAAGAAAGCAGTATAGAAAACCTGCAAAAGTTTATTTGGATCACGAAAAATTCAGTGAATATCATAATATAACAAATGATTTTGAATTGTTTGTACAAGAAATAAGTGGTGCTGAAAAGGCAAATGAATCAGATTGTGTCGCGTTTGTTAGACAGTGGCATCCAAGCACATTAACTCTTGATATTTACCAAGAAATTATTTTAGAATCTGAATCTAAATCTGTTGAGGATATTATAACGAAGATATCAATTCTTTCTAAAATACCAGTTGAGTTTGTTGAATTTGGAGTTGTAAAAAGCTCATTTACTTGTGATATGAATGTTTTGGAAATTCAAACTAAAGTACCTTGGAATCCAGAACAAGTTGATGTATATGATGATACTAGCATGTTCTATTATAGGTAAGGTTATACATATTAGGTTTTATAAATATAGATTTTTGTTCTTAATATTTTTTCAGTGATAGCTTTTTTATTATTTTTTTTTTATAATAACCAAGGTCAATAATTTTAATTTGTTTTAAGAAGATAGTCGGCGAAATGTTTGAAAAGCGTACTTTTCGCTAGTAAAAATTGATTTTTGGGCATTTGTAATCAAAAATTTAACAAAAACCTAGTGCCATTCAAATTGAATTTAGTTTTTATATAGAATTTTTGAGATTCATGTAGAGTCTATGATAGGGGCGTACTTTTTGAATAAAATCATTGTTCAAAAAGTACGCCCCTATCATAGACTCTACAGGAAAAACAAAAATTCTGTATGAAAACTAAATTCAATTTGAATGGCCCTAGGCATCGTTTTTGTTAAATTTTTGATTACAAATGCCTAAAAATTAATTTTTACTAGTTAAAAGTACACTTATCAAACATTTCGCTGAGTATCTTCTTAATAGTAGTAAATTAAATTTTGAAAGCTAAATTCATTTATAAATTTTGAAATGCTATTATAGGGATAGTAGAGAAAACGTGAAAGAATTAACATCAGAAGAAAGAAAGGAAATAAATCAAAAGGAAAATAAACGTCTTGGTAGAACAAATCCTGGTCGAAGCTATTCGCATCGCAAAGAAAATAGCCTAAAAATTCATTTAGATATGCCACCTAAGAAACAAGATGACTGACACTCCTCATGAACAAATTTCAAAACTAGGATAAAAATATGCGGAAATAAACATTTTGTGCTGCTTTAAACGGCTATAAATACATATTTGTATATCTAAGTCCAACATCATTGTAACCTTCCGGGTGTTTTTATATATTATATGGATTATTTTAAATATCATATCCTGCTTCATATTGATAATAACTTGATGTTGGAGCAAGCAATTAAGTTTTTAAAATAATTGCAGGACTGTTGTGTTTACCATTTTTACGTAAAATAGTTTTAATTATGTTGTTTGAAGCTATTATCCAGTTTTGGTAGCTGTTAAACTTAAATAATTTATACTCCTATTATTTTATTTATTATAAATGTTAACAGTTAAATGAATTTGTTTTTCATTATATTAGTTTCAATAATTGTATGTACAATGTTATTTATTTTCAAATTTTTAAACAATTAGGTCCACAATAACAAAAATGAAGTATGTAACTACATTCTTTATGTAAGTTTTTGTTTGTTTTTTACTATAATGTGAAATAAAATTTGTCGACTAATTAGGATTTTTATTTCAAAAATATAAAAAGAACTGTACAGTAATTTGACATTTTATGCCCTTAATAAATAATCGCTTATTGTTTTATCACATCTTACAATATTTTAGATATCGTTTTTGCACAACATTTTTATGTACAACTTTAAAACAGTATGGATATTTTACAATTTTTACATAATTTTATAACATCACACGTAATCTGAAGGAACACTATTAGCTTCACTTATCGAAGCTAACCTAAGAACAGGAATTTGCCTTTTTGTATCACTTGATTCCCATGTTGGGAGTGTTGATAAACCCACTACTTCATACGCCCTTTCCGGCATTGTCGTCACAGATAAGTCCGAATAATAGGCACTGCTTGGAGCACTGGACATGGGAGCTTCAGGATCGGTATAAGCAGAATTTTGATAAGCTGGGCTATCGGCAGTTGACTCATTATCAAGTTCTGCGTATAACGCTTCACCAACTCCACTGTAGGCTTCATCCATATGCGTGTAATGATTTTCAGCTGGTGATGTTGGTGAGTTTAATTGAGACTGATTTGTGGTGTTCCGCCTGGACAACCAGGACCACACTCCGTTGTTGGCCATATTTTGTGGGTTTGAAGGGAAGTTTGGAGAGCTTATTGTTGTGATGGTTTTATCATCTGGAGTGTTGATAGGGGGTCGATTTAGATTTCTGGGATTTCTACTACTTGCTCTTGTTGATTCTGGAAAAAACAAAAACCTGTTAAAATGGTATGGGCATTGATGAAAATTGTAACGAAAAAAGGATTGGAAATTTTGATTTATTGTCGTTTATAATTGATATGTAAATGGAATTTTATTACATTTTTTAAATTTAACTGATCATAAATTCTAAATTACCGTAATCTTTAAAGCACCACTCGACATAAATCAATTCTATTACAATAAACCGTTAGGCGTTGGACATGAGATGAAGCGTTGCGAAAAAATAGTCTCTTGTAAGCCCAGGGTAAAATTCCATGCGGAAATACAAAATCTTCTGATCGAGCTTTAATTATAATCATCGAGGTAGCGATATTACCGCCCAATCATTACACTTGAGGGCCCATAAATAAGCCTGATTACTCGGCGAGCCGTTAAAACAATAAAACGGTAACTGCAATCACCGGCGTCTTTTTGAATTAAGATCACAAATTGAAAATTGGCATTCCTACGTTATTTTTAAATTGGTATACAGAATTAATTATTTTGAAATTCGTTCTACATACTCTGGATGCAATTACAAGGAGAAAGTTTACTTAGAATAAATCTTAAATTATGAATTTATTTTCAAATAATGTAAATAAATGTCTTTTAACTATATTAGTTACACTTACCATCACTAGGTGTATTCTTAATTCTGCTGAAACAAAAAAAACGTTTGCATCAGAAAAATAATCAAATTAGTTTTATTTAGGTAAATGGTTTATTTAAGGCGATAGTCGGCAAATTTGAGCGCTTCATTTTGAAATTCTCTTGATATTTGCGATTTTGGTCATACCTTTTTTCCAGTGGAGCTTTTTTAAAATTTCTTTTTTTGGTATAAAGAAGAGTCTTTTGGCTATCAATTTCTTCTTTTTTTGTTTTAGTAAGTCAAACCAAATAATCAAACGGGCTCTTTACAATAAATGTTCGCTTAGCGGCGTTTTGAAACATTCTAAAAAAACTAATTGAAAAAATATTTTTTTTCCAACGCTAGAAATAAGTTAAGATATAAACGAAGACTTTGATGTCGTTTTTTCTTTTAAATATATTTTTAAATTTTTTACAGCATCCCAAAAATTTCTTAAAATTTTACTTAATTTTTGGGATGCTGTAAATAGTTTAAAAATATATTTAAAACAAAAAAACGCAATATCAAAGTCTTCGTTTATATCTTAACTTATTTCTAGCGTTGGAAAAAAATATTATTTCAATTAGTTTTTTAGAATGTTTCAAAATGCCGCTAAGCGAACATTTTTTGTAAAGAGACCGTTTTACTGCTGCCGTATGATTATTTGGTTTGACTTACCAAAACAAAAAAAGAAGAAATTGGTAGTTGGTAGCCAGAAGACTCTTCTTTATACCAAAAAAAAGAAATTTTAAAAAAGCTCCACTGGAAAAAAGTTATGACCAAAATCGCAAATATCAAGAGAATTTCAAAATGAAGCGCTCAAATTTGCCGACTATCCTCTTAAGTTTTCGTGATTCCTTTATTAAAAATGCAGGTATCGGATATCAAGGTACAGTAATAAAAATGTATCCAATGGATGATTTTTTTTTCTGGAAGTTAATTTGTTCTAATTTCGTTGAGTCCAATGAAAATTTAATGTAATGTGTTTTCAAAGTGATAAATAGGAATAAAAAGGTTAGCTTTATTAAGTGAAATTACCTATTAAATCGACAATAAATAGTATAATAAGACGAGACTTACCTCTTGCAGTGTAAGACGATAATCATAACTATGGCGCCGATTAGTGCTGATATAAGGGAGACTATTACCAGAGTCAGCACCCAACCCAGCTCTCCCGGAGCTTCTGGAACAAATGATTCGCATTACGTAAACGCCTTATTCAGATTAATTGAAAGGTGATATGCAATAAAATTGTACAATGTGAATGAATCTATTGTTAAGCCAGACGAGTTGTCTCGTAGATATCAGACCCCGTTTTAATTGCTGCACCTCGCTTGATACCGCGGCACCGCCTCAGAATGCTAATGGATATTTTAAAGCTTCCTTCAAGTAAGTCATCTCCAGATAGCAAGATGCTATCTTACATTTTAACTGAAAATTCATCACCCAAATTTAATATCACTTCATTTTTAATTTTACTGTTTTATCATTTTTCACCTCCTCAGCTATAGGTTCTTCATTTTAATGTTATACCAAGTTGGAAATACAAATTCAATTTTTGAACTGACTTTTCATTTTTGTAAACTTCCTATAGATATTAAGAATTCAAAAGGATAGGAAATCTATTGAGTGATTCTTAAAAACCGTTTTTAGATCTAGATCATCAGAGGAAGGAGATTAAAATAGAGTAACTAAAAAGAGAATGTAATCTAGCACTGTTTGAACAATAAAACCGTCTTATGCTAATATAATCTAAAAGATTAGTAAATCAATGTCAGGCGTTGAAGTCTTTCTTAGTTAGATAGTTAAAAATGCCTCCTGTGCATTCCTCTGATATGTTAATTACTTCATTAATGCTTCCTACACACTTTGAAGAACTCGGCTCTTGTGTAACAAAACCGAGTTAATCTCTTAACTATTAAGAACGCCTGACGAGCACATATGCTCAGTAAATCTTTTGTGCATGCGTAATTCTTGATCGAATTCCTTTGTTAATGACCGCAAACAGAATTGTACAGAATTACAAAACAGAAGTCGCTTCAAATACGTAAAGAGGGCACCGCACTTCGCTCTTCTTAAAGCCACCCACTGCTTAATTTCGGCGGTCCTCTTTTGTAAAACTGTCGTCGTTATTTAATTGCGCCTTATGGCAATTAATCTTGTCTTTATGCCGACACAACAACATGTTACATGCGTGAAAATTCGATAAATCATTTTAAGCCAACGTGTAAAACATGTGTCAAGGCGGGCTATTGTTTGAGTTGTTGCCCATTAGAAGTTGGGAGATAATTATGATTTTTAATGCTCCACGGCAGCTGAGTTTTTAATTAACTGACAACTAGATTATTTCGACTATTTAAAGTCTATTAAAATGGACTATAAAACAACGCGTGTAATCACTTAGTCTTAGTGTATTAACATTTACTTCATTACAGTTTACTATTAATTAAGAGTACGCTATAGAACTTCGCGTAGAAAGTCAAATGACGCATAAAAATAATTTTTGCAGTCAACAAAAACTTGAATCTCCATTAAACTTAATTAGTATACCACAACAAAGATGTGGTTGCACCATTTCGTGTATAATTGAATTATTTTGTCATACTCATACCAGATGGATCTATTGTTTAGAATTTGGGATAATAATGTAAAAACTTACCCAGAGCTGTATCTAGTGTAAATGATTTTCCTTCCTGCCATGCCCAGGAGCATAGGTCGCAGGTGGTGAGACCATCAGGTGTGACATTATCATCAAGGAATATCGGTCTCGGAGGTGGTGGCACGAAGTGTCCTGACCATATTCCACCATCGCTACCATCAAATCCTATCCCAAATCCGAAATCGTCTTCAGTAAGATCAACAATATCTGTCAACTCAAGTGCTTCACTACCACTTAGATTGCTTGCAGTTGGGATAGGTATTGTTGATACCTGAAATGAAAAATTAATTTGATTTTATTTATGCAGGGATAAAAATTTCAACATTAAAATAAGAAACTCTCATTACTCGGAATAAATATGTTGTGTGGGTCGATGGATTGGTAATGAAATCAGGCAACATAATAATCGGTGATATTATTGTGAGCGGAGCAGCGTATGAAATTGGAAAACGAAAGATAAAAAGACACCAACACGCGTCCTGTCGTTCGCATCATTATTTTCATGAAAGTATTTACGTGTCATTCGCATACCTGAAGGTTCCGAAGACAGCGGTACATTTAAACGTAATCTTCAATTCCCCTTTTACGACGTTTTAGTGCGCCAAGAAACGGTCTTCATTATAAAAAGTGATTACCAAGAACCCGACTGGCTGGAAGTGTTTAAAGTAATTTTCATATCTTTAAATTACGACCTTTAATTTGACTGAAATCGCTTATTTATTTAAATAAAAAAACGCGCCTTTAATAACGGCCAAGCACGAGAGAAACGAATTTTATTATAACATAATTTAGCGCTAAGTGGACAACAACTAGAAGCAGATAATTAACTGGCCGTATGCCACCTTCAGAAACTAGCTGCCAATTATATACTTAATTCGCAAAAAAGCTACTAAAGTCTAATACCTCAATTAACTCCCGACTGCTTAAATGGCGACAACTTTTTTATGTCAAAGTACATATTACCTTACCTCCCTTACATCTATTCCGAACCTGCTATTAATTTATAATCTTACAAGAATGTAAATTGTTCTACACTTTAAAGGCAATCTTATTTTCTATTTTTTGCAGCTTTTTTGGAAGATTATTTGTTCCTTTTCCCCATAATTTATTTTAACCAACAGAATTTGAAATCCTCGAAAGAGAATTGGTAGGTATAGTTTATTATTATTTTTTCTTCTTGAACAATGCATTTTTCTGATTAAGGTAGTAATTTTATATAAAAGTTTATTAAGTATACAGGGTGGTCGAGATAAAGTGAATAGTCGAAATATCTCCAAAAGTAAGAGTTTTAGAAAAAAACGTTTCAAGTAAAAATTATTTGGTCACAGAATGAGAACAGTTAGTTTTAACCTGGAGGACTTCTTCATAGTCATTCTAACCCTAACTCAGTTTCATCAAATATAAACCCATATTTTTTTTTATTTGAATCTGAATCCAGCAAAAATTTCTTCTTTTTTTAAAACT
The DNA here is from genome assembly GCA_963971135.1 of Stenus bimaculatus. Taxonomy (NCBI): domain Eukaryota; kingdom Metazoa; phylum Arthropoda; class Insecta; order Coleoptera; family Staphylinidae; genus Stenus; species Stenus bimaculatus. The sequence goes on along the minus strand of OZ020185.1, from coordinate 11,176,509 downwards.
CTTACTTTTGGAGATATATCCATTGTTCATTATATCTCGACCACCCTGTATAATGAATATAATGATTTGGTGTATAGAGAAAAAAAATACGATAAATTTCTTCTTCAAATAAGAATGAAGAATTAGTATGGAATTCTTTTTCCAAAAGTCTTAACAAGATATGAGACACTATCAAGACATTGAGTATTCAAGTTGGAAAAAATTGTAATTTGCAAAAGGTAGTTTAAGGTTACACATGCGGGACTTATTCTTGGCCAGTATTATTCGACATCCTAAAATACGTCTTCAGAACCCCTATCTTATCTTAATTGTGCGTACGTATGCTCATTCTCTTTTGTGGTTTTGAAAAGAAATCTTGCTATTTCTTGATTTATCCTATATAATATCCTCTAGTTATCATGCAATTCTGTAAACCCTTATAGGAAATATCTGTAAGGTAACCATAGAAACCGTCCATTACAACCCATATAACAAACCTTACAGATTTTTCCTGTAAGGACTTACAGTTAGGGGTGTGATCCTCTTGTAATGCTTACTTTCTATAAAGCCTTCATTCGTTCGAGATTTGATTATGCCAGCATCTTTTTGTATTTTGGAAATAAAGCTGCTCTAGCTATTGTAACAAAATTCAATACCAAGCTGTTCCTACCATAGATAAGTTCCTACTGGCATTTAGTTCTATAAAATCTTCTCCCACTAACGCATTGCTTGTGGAATATTCGAAGTTGACTTTATCATTACGGAGAAAGTGGTTGGTATTTAGATTTCTTTTGAAAAAAATGTCAGTCCAAGATAATTTTGTCATTAGAGCTATTGAATCGGCATCTCAGAAGTTTGTGGAGAATCCACTCGGGCCTAGTTAAGGTTTTCCTCTAATTTTTTTGGATGTTGTGTCAATTCACAGTGATAGGTTGCTGATCCCTTTTTGTTTTAAGCGCCGATTTCTGTGAGTTATCTTCCTGTAAGCAAAGAGTTTGATGCTTCAATCTTTCAGAGAAGGTTCCTGGTTCCTGGAGGAATAGGCTAGAGGTTTACAGAGATGGATCATCAGTTCGGTAATTAGTGTTTTTATTCCTGCATTCTGAATCGGGGAGTTTGCCTCAGCATTCAGCATGCTTCAGTTTATTCGGATGCCTTGTTTTTTTTACTGTCTCCAAATGTGCTCAACTTCATGTCCCAAATACAGTTATATTTTCTGATTCTCGCAGTGCACTTGGCAATCTGAATAAACCTGGTATATCGTCGGTGATGTGACAATACCTCCTATCTGCATGACAGAGGATTTTACAGGAGAAGCAAAAAACTGTGCGACTTATGATTAGCAGGGAGTAAATTGTGACCGTTTTTTTAGATTTAGAATTACTTCAAACTTGAATAGTTTCTTAAAATAAGTAATACTAAAACCTCGTGTGCATTACCGCATAAAAACGCTATGAAAAAAGGAGGTAATGGCAGCTATATTTTCTACCTTTGAAATATAAGGTATTATTTCTTTTGAAATCACAAGATTAGTAAGTTAGAAGGAATTCCCAGGACATGCGCTTTGCACAGATCTTCAAAATAGTACCAAAACCTCGATTTCGCTAAAAAGTCGAGATAGGAGTTATTGTCACATCACCGACGATATGTAACAAAACTAACCACCTCATATTTTTGATGAGAGAAGTTATCTGGACCACTAGGGATCGTGTTAAAATACATTTTTGTTGGATTTTAAGTCAAAAGCAAGGGATTGTAAAAAGCAATGAAATGGTGAATTTCCTAACCAAGGAAGGTTTCAAGGTTTGCACCAAAATTCTGCAAATATTTAAGCTTAAAATCTTCCAGAATTTATCAAAGTTTGCAATAATAATATTATGGTCGAAGGTTAGGTTGATTTTGATGAGTCCGATACCAGTGGTACGAATTGTAGGCGCATCAATAATAAAGTTATCAAGCCCATGGTTTAAGAACATTCCCTTTCATTCGGGGGATTTTATTACTACCTTTTGCAGAATAGGACTAGATCAGTCGATTCTACTAATTTTACTTGTGTCGAAAGTCATTCAATTGATCACATCCTTTTTGGGTATGCAGTTTGATTGAAATCAACGTCCCTTTACCTATATTTCTGATTATAATACATAATCCTAATATGAAAGTTTTTGAAGCTTTGTTTTAGTTTCTTAAGGACTCAGAAATTAAACTCATTAACACTTTCTTTTTAAACCTCTTGGGTCTACGTTAAATGTTTTCTGGAGGTTTTCTTTTTCAGTTTTCTAAGTCGATCTGAAGAAGGCCCTAGGGTTCTACGACAAAAACCCCCTGGACAAAACCCCCCCGGACATTTACCCCCCGACAAAAATGCCCTGGACATTTACCCCCCATGCAAACAAAATCCCGCAAATATCCCCCTGGACATAAACTTCCTATGAAAACCACAAGCCCCCCCCCCCCACCGGCAATTACCCCCTAACCTAACCTACTTAGACCTAACCGGACCTAAATGTATAGTGACGCTTTACGAAAAAAATAAATTCAAATAATTCAAAAGAATTTCCGACAGAGAGAGAAAGACATCACACATTGAATGTTACATTTAGTGTGTGTGGGGTTTTTGTATGAGGGTTATTTGTCAGTGGTTGCTTTGTTACATGGGAGTAAACGTTTACGAGTTTTATTTTTTTTTTCATGTTGTAAATGTCCAGAGGTATTTTGTCTTTGTTTGGGATTCTTTGTTGGAAAGGTTTTTTGCATGGGGGGTTCTTTGTTGGGTGTTTTATGTCCAGGGGGTTTTTGCGGAGGTTTTTTGCACATGGGGTAAATGTCCAGGGTTTTTTGTCTTGATACCAAGTCCTAGATCATGAACGGTCTCAAAACCTTTGGTTGTTATGTCTAACATTCCTTCGATGACATTATAAGCTTGTGACTGATAAGGTATACATATAGTTCCATTAATTGTTTCTGAAGAAGAAGAATATCCTATTCCATTTTTGTTAAATAATTTCTAAAAGTGCGCCGAATATTCGGTAACTATTCGGCAAGCCGAATATTCGGAGATTTTTTACTATTCGGTGGAAGGAGGTAAGGAGGAATGATGGTGTCAAAGGCCGAATATTCGGCAAAATATAAAAATAATATTTTATTGAAAATACATTATTCATATCAATTTCAAAGTGCTTCAGCTCAACAAAGAAGTGGGGCGTTCGAGTGGGACTGAATATTCATATGTAATATCACGAGTGGTCAAATTTAAGTCGAATATTTTCCACTGTCATTATCACGAATGTCATTTGGGGTTAAGTTTTAATTTCCCGACTGCGACTTATAATTTGAACAAGAGTGCATATTTAAGGGACTATTTAACGAACATTTTTCACTTTCTTATGCAAAATTTGACAGCCAACTTCAAACTTATTGAAATTTGACGTAAACGTCATGAAATAATCGCTGATATTTTTGACATTTTACTTGTCACAAAAAATAATCACTTGTGAGTTGAATAGTCAGCTAAATTTTCTTCGAATATCCGGCTATTCGTCCAAATCACTATTCGGTGCACCTCTAATAATTTCTTCAAGTAATGACGATTTTCAAGCTGGGTTAATTTTTGCTTGCGACTCTTCAAGGCTCAAGGAGACTATAGAGTTGTATTTAAAAAAATAAGCAAATCAAAAATAATCTGCTTAGATCCTTAAATTTTAATAGTATTTAATTATATAATTTAATTTTATAATTAAACATAATCTAGATAAAATTATATAATTTAGTCATTAAACTGAATAGGGAAAATGGCAATAATTGAATTCGAGAAACGAAGCTTTAATGACTGTAATTATTACTCCTTTTGTGTTTACTAATAGCTTTATTGATGTTTTCATTAAATCAATTAGTATCACTGAAAATGGATGAGAGATATTTTAGTATCCTTGAATTTATAGCTTGTTAGTCTCGTTGTTAGTTTATTGAATATTAATTATTTACATGAATCATAATATTATGGCGCAATTAATCTGCAAGATTTTTCAAGGGTATTAAAATAAAATAAAAATTAAATCTTTTATCTTTTGAAATGAAGAATGGAGAAACATGCCTCTAAAGAATAGAAGCTTCACGGTGGTAATTCAATATTTGCATACAACAAGTGTAATGCGACTCGTATTATAAATGTGCATGTTTAAAGTGACTCAGTATTGGGTTACCTAAAAATGCATCTCTAGTATAAAAACAAGAACTCCTCTTATTTGATATAATGATACCACCACGTCTGGTTACGTTTTATTCTTACAAAAATAAAATATTTTTCCATCATTCCAATGGTGGTCAATGTTTTATTAAATGGTTTCACTACTTACTTTCATTTTCATCACTACAAATATTTCAGAATGTTTGTTTTTTTGAGATTTTTAACTTCAAATTCCATAAAAATTTTGAGTTGTTGTAGAAAAGTAAATTTGGGTTTTCAAAACAGTGAGGATAGTAAGATTTCAAATTATGTCGAAAAATACATTATAAATGTTCCATTTTCAAAGCTTTTTTGTATACCCAAAACCATACAAAGCTAACACAAAAAATATTCAAAATGATCGTAGATAATAGCTAAAGAAATATTGTTCTCTAGCATAGAGGGTTATTGCGATACCACATACCATAAATGTTACAAAACTTGACTGAAAATTAATTTGTTCACTAGTGGAATCTGGAAAAAACTAGGATGTTTTATTTACTTCCAGACTAAAATTTTTTTATAATTTCCAATTAACCAACAAATGAAGCAATTTTAATAGTTTTCAATGCCTTTTCAGAACAGAAATTAAAAGATTTCCAAATACATAGTGTGATTAGTCAGATAGAAAAATGAAAGATCAAAAGTGTATGATGTATCTGATTTTCTATCCTGGAATTTCGTATACCAGATTGAATCTTTACTCTTTACGAAGAGTAAAATAGTCTGAACACACTTCAAGTTTTATCATGTAATTGTAGTTAAATCTTGATAATAATTATCTTTACACTAATTGTTTTATTTGAATTTAACTTCCTTTTAATACTGTAATCAAAGTGACTTTTGGTGTATCCGTTAAGTGCTTTTTTGTGGTATTGTTTTATTTTTTAAATAGGAAGCTTGGTTTCAATTTCACACATATACAATGATTCTCTCTCGTGGGAACTTCAACGTAAACGGATAGGAATAGGAACAAAATATATTAGAAGTCGTTTATGGATACCGTGACAAACTTTACTACCAAATAAACACAAAAGAAACATAATTCGAATGTAGATTTTTTAAATAATTATTTACACTAATAAATCGCGTGGAAAATAGTTTACAAACTTCAAAACTATTAGAGAAAATAGAAAATGTTGACAGTCCCAGTAAAATTATTCCATAATTTTGTTAAACCAATTTTAGAAGAAACACCAAAAAAAGATAATATTGGTTTTCTAGTTTGATATACCTTTAATTGGAGTCATATTTTATCTAAATTCTGCTCAGGTCCTTCTAAAATATTGGATCAGATACCTCAGTTTACTCATCACTTAAAAGAACTGTAAACCACTAAATTCCACAAAGATTTGCAATGGTGCGAAGACAATAGTTAATTTCAGAGTAAGCTTTGACGTGTCTGCAGAAGATCTCCTCATTGTTGTCATGAAAATACAATTAAGAAAGCCATTTTTATTTTTGTTATCCTAATTAGAGGACTTGGTTGGGATGGTTGACTTTTAGGAATGTGAATTGGAAATTACTGTGGCACTTGTCGCTTTGATGTTAAAAAATGTGTTTACTTATTTATGTGCAATGTCAGAGTGTCGTTTTCATAGGGAGGAGACACCTTGAATAATCCCTCGAGCACTAACGGGTGCCCACACTTTGCACGGGCGCACCTTAACAAATGGCACCGGCTCTAATGAAATATCACCTGACACAAAGACACCTTTCCGAACTCGCACGCATTTTATTGTACCCGATCATTAAGTCTTGCTTTAAAGCTTTTCTCTTTTATGCTTTTTAGTGTCCAACATGTTACATGAAGCTTCCGTATAAAAAAAGTTGTTTCGTTTAATAGTTTCATTATAGCAGGTGAGAATGATTGCTTTGGGTTTCTTAAAAATCATTAAGTATTAATTATACTAATCCAAATGGGGATATCTGGATTAAAAAACGTCTATTAGCTTTAGCTAATGATCAAAAATATCATATAATTATATTGTTAAGTCTTACAACTCAAAAAAGTGGTTCCAAATACGAGGTACCTTCATGTTGGTACCCACTCTTACGCAACTGACGATACAGACATATTTATACTCAACACATACCTGCATAATATTTCCTAAGCCCAAATTTCAAATGAGAAAAAATAATGAATTTTGAGGTAATATGCATCAAATCAGTAGGTATGATTGACTACTTACAATAATACTTCCTGATTTTAGAAATATTAGTTAAGGCACTAATTTTCTGGATTCTGTACATCACAGAAAATACGGCAACTCTGTAAAGTGTTAGAAAATCGCTCCAAATAATACCGATACTTCTATGAACATGTATGTATTAAACCATTGGAGATCTCTTGTTCTCCAAACTTTAATGGCAGGTATTGTAGGAAATTTATTGTGGATAAATATTATTTATTATAGTAAAGCATCGTGGTATCATCTTATGTAGTAATAGATTAAAACACATCAAAAGCAGGTAGTCGCCTACAATAATTACATGTAGTCCTTTTGGTTGTGAACTTGGAGCTTATTTCTCAAACGAGAACATCCCAACGATTGCAGGCCAATAAAGATATTGTAATTATATATTATAAATCACATCGTGCGCGATCAATCATGCCTTCCATTGGTACATAATAACTTAATTTGAGCTGCTCTTCGTTTGGGTCCAGGCGGAGGATCAAAACAATGGGGTCACAAATCTCCGCGGGGGGTTTTTCCCACCAACGCAAGCACACATTTTCGCGCCGAAGACTTAAAGATACGTTTTCTTAGAAGTTGTCGGGCGTTTTAAGTGGCTCGAGGTCGTTAGGTGATGATGGTGTGCCGACGAAGACGACAGGTTTGACTCCAACCATAGATTGCACATTTACATTCCGTTAACTTTTTCAATTTCGAAAGCGTAATTTTTATAATCTTGCAAATTAAGTCATTTGTGTAATGGGAATGAGGCTACATGCGGAAGACCGTTCTTGTAATCTTTAGATTTTCAAGTGGCGAATGCATGATTGAAAGAGCCCAAACGTATTATTTGTGGTAAGGAGCAGTCTGAGCGAAGAGGTCTGGTCGTCCTTGAGCTGCCACCGAGACATCTTCATCTCTTCTTACAACTAAACACAAACCAATACGAATGTAATCTATATTCGGAGTAGTCACCAAGTCACCCTTACTTTGAAGGAAATCTTACAAAGGTTTCTACAAATTCTCACAGCTATACCAATTAAAATTCCCTACAAAAACACATCAAATTTAGTTATTTCAAGATCAGGAATTTTGAAATGACTACAATTGAGAAATACAGCATGTTCATCAAAAGTAAGTAGATTTTTAAATCGATGCTCATTAGCAACATAAAAAATTGAAATTCATCTTTGTATCTCAAAGGTGTAATGTTAAAAGATGCGAATAATTCAAAAGATAAATTTAAAATCTGTTAAGTGTTCATGGCTAAATAATTACTTAAGCTCATAATAAGCGATTAAAATGTGAAGATTGCAGTTAGTTGTTGGGATGTTTTTAAATTGTATTAACTTAAACGCATCGAGATCAATTACCACATATTCTGCATTGTCTGGACTATTCTAAGGATGCAATAACGAGAATCCAGGCATTCCAAAAACGAAAACAAAACGCTACCTTAATGGATATCGGGGAACCAGTGTTTAAGGCGAATTTATGTTACATAACTCAACCCGGCAATTGTTCCCAAAGATTTGTGTTTGCTTTTTGGAAGTCGCGAGTATAGTATTGTTTGGGTTGTAGGAAATTATGGAACTTATGGCCCAATTAAAGGTGTTAATTTATTGTTTTTTATAAAAAATTCCTCAGATTCAAAACCGCCTTTCCACGCATTGTTTCCTTTAGGCTTACAAGAAAAGGGAAAGTTGGGAAGGTATAAATAACATACCTTGACCTTTATATGAAAGTTTAAATTTGCCCGAAAGGCGAGAGTACATATATCAGATTGAAAAAATGGCCTTTTCGGCGCCCCTAATAAGTATAACACCAATATTTAACGACGTTGTAATTATTTTTTCATATTCTTGTTGAAAGCGTATTAATTTTCAACTTTCAATTAATAATGCTGTAAGTAAAAGTACTTATAGGTTAAGTACCAATTTCACCTATTCGTTCCCACATATTTTTTCCTTGGGACGAAAAACATTACAACAAAAACAAATTTCTACATTTGCTTCTCTTCTTTTGGAGTTCTCTTTTCTTGAGAAAAAAGTAGTAAATTTTGATGGAATTTGAGTCTAAATGCTTTACGGATATAAAAACCAACAAATCAATTTTTTCAAGTTTATTTAATTTGGAGTTATTAAAGATACATTTGCTGTTTAAATAAATGACAACAAATTTGGGACAAGTCTTGTGAATTCCAGCCAAGTATTTTAAAAATTATGTTGTGGCCGTGATTACTTCTGGTGTGAAATTGATTGGTGTTTGGTATAAAATGGACGAAGAGCATTAAATTCTTCGAAAACTAAAAAAGTAATTGTTGGTATCTGAAACGTGATGGTGAGAGCCAAAGCGATTGGTGCAAAGTAATTGATTAATTTTGACGAAAAAAAAGGAAATCTTCCCGTTAGACTCTATCATTATATTACTTTGACGCTAGACAATCAATCACGGATATGCATTTTCAATAAATCAAAATGAAGTGCCAGCGGCACCACGATTTCCGATCAATCACGTTTTCTAACCTCGCCCGCGCTTCATTCCAACTTTAAACATTAATAAAATTATAAATAAGTAATGAAATATTTTGTAAAAAAGTTTTTTTTAATAAGTTGTCAGTTAGATCATTGTTACTGCTGTAATTTCTTGAGATTGATGGTGGTATTTATGTTTGTACAGCCGTCCGGAAAGACGGAAACATTTCCGGTCACGAAATATTTTTATTATATTTTGTGTTAATAACTGTTTATAATTATGCGCGCCTATTAAATTTTATTTCCTTACTAAATTTAATTAAATGTTTTGAATTTAATGTGGGGCAAGAAGGAATAACTAATTTATGAGATCATAAAATTTTGGTGGTTCTTTGTATATACATGTTTTTATTAGTTGACAATCTTCTTGTTCTTGCTTCTTTATGCCTCTTAAATGGTAATATAAGAAGGCAATAAATTAAAGCAATGTTACACATTTACCTATTTTAGCTTCCTAGACTCCAAATTTTTAATCAGATAAGAAACATTTTCATTAGTTTGTGGAATTTTAGCTGGTGCGATCAAATAACAGGATGGCCAGGGATGGTATTAAGGAACACCTAGAAATTCTAAGAAAGGCAATACTCGTGGGAGGTTTGTGTTGGATGCACTTAATTTATATTGCTTTTGTGTTATTTCTATTTTAATTTATTGTCTTACTTGTAGGAGAATTATTGTTTGAATAGATAAATCACATTATCACAATCGTTAATAAAAACGTACTTTCTTTAATCAGATACAAGATTTACACATCCTTCTCTATTTTAGGCACTTACGGGACATCAAAAAAAAATAATTTTAATAAGACCTAATTTATTTATTTGAAGAAAAACCCTTTGGAAATTATCAAAAAACTCAGAAATTTAAAGTACTTAGCCAAAATAAGTAAAGTAGTAAGAAAGAAAAAAGTGAACAATTTTCAGATCATCATCAAAAATACAGTGGTACTTTGTTCTTGATAGTTTTTTTTATTTTAGACTAGACTACACCTTTTCAGAAAGCATCAATTGCATTACAGACAAATCAATTAAATTTCAGAAAGTATCAATTGTATTTCAGAAAGCATCAATTGTATTTTAGAAAAATCAATATAATTTCAGAAAGGACCAATTGCAAAAAAATGAGGAAACCAAAAGTTTTTGGCGGTGATTGTGCACGTGAACCATAACATACACATATTATATTCGTAAAAATGTGCCTAGGCAATTTAACAATACACCAGTAACAATATTATGCCGGTTTTCCACCAAACGGACTAGTCGAGTTTTAGTTTTATCTCAAAATTGGGAAACAAAAACACAGATAGACAGACTATTGTTGTAGTTTTCTGTTTATTTCTAGTCATTTTCAATTGAGTCGTAGTCGAGAAAGTGCAACTGTGTTTCGGATGGAAGATTTTTCGCTTCTTGGTCCATTGAATCCCCCAAATTTTTATGATCTCTGAAGTAATCTATCAGAGTAGCGATATCTAAAACTCTATTTCCACTGAGCAGACATACTATTGTTACAGTTTTCTGTTTGTTTCTAGTCTTTTCAATTGAGTCGTAGTCCAGAGAAAGTGCAACTGTGTTTCGGACGGAAGATTTTTCGCTTCTTGGTCCATTGGATCCCTCAAATTTTTATGATCTCTAAAGGAATCTATAAGAGTACCGATATCTTGAATATTCTACTTTAGTTTTTCTTCAGACATATTCTGCAAAAAAATGAAACAAAACTCCAAAAAAATATTAACTTGCTGTTACCACAGAGCAGACTTGAGATTTGAAACTTTTTGAAGTTGTCGCTTTCGAACGCGAAACGAAAAACACAACTGAAAGAGTCGCAAAACACGCAAGTCTCCAAAAGTTTGTAAAAAATTGCAGTTTTGTTTCCACTTTACCCGCTTGGTGGAAAACCGGTACAACACTTAGGTGCTTATTTACCAATGTTAAACCCAATTGAAATAATCTGTTCGAAAATTAAAGCAGTATTATTGATAAAAAAAACTTCGGATTTTCCTGTTATGGCTCCTGAAATCATGGAGCAAATATTGGTTTACTTATAAACAATTATTAATGAAGCCAAGAATACAATTTTTGGTGGTGATTTTGGTCTTGCACCACAACACACTATACATTCGCTCAGGGCCGGATTAACCTTTTTCGGAGCCCTAGACATTTTTTCCTCCCAGGTGCTAGAGTGTCTAAAAATAAATATTCAGTCTGGTCATGATGACCACATTACAGATACCACTAAACTAAAAGTAGTTAATCAAAATTTGCAAAAAAATTAAAGTTCCTTTTTCTTTGCTCTTACTTCTGCAAACTTATCAAGTGCTTCAAGATAATTAATACTTTCTAAATGCAGCGGATCCCAACCGAAGGTCCATGGACGACTGGTGGTCCGTAAAAAAATCTGGATATAATTTAAATTAATATAATAAGATTCTGATTGACCATTTTCGTTTTTACGTTGCAATTAATTCATTCACGAAAGACACTTTTTGTTTCTTCACCTTTTCCAATTGTAATTCAGTATTATTTCAGATAGTGTAAATAATTCTATTTCGTATTTCAGAATTATCAATTGTATTTCAGAAACCATCAATTGCATTTCAAATAAATCAGGTTAATTTCAGAAGGCTTCAATCGTATTTCAGAATCATCAATTGTATTTCAGAAAGCATCAGTTGTATTTCAGGAAAGTCAATTTAATTTCCAATTATAAAAATTGAGGAAGACAAGAGTTTTTGGCATCAATGTACCAGTAACAATATTACGCTTTGGTTTTTAATCACCAAAGTAAAACCCAATTGAAATAAACTGTTCTAATGAAACAGTGATTATTTCTAAAATGAAATTATATTGCTTCTGAAATACAAATCATAATGTCTGAATTTAAATTGATAAATTCTTATTTTTAAATGATACTTTCTGAAATACAATTGATGATTCTGAAATACAATTGACAACTTGCCAAAATTAAATTGTTTTTTTTTCTGAAATACAATTTCTGCTATCTAAAATACAATTTACGTTTCTAAATCACAACTGATGATTTCTGAAATTGAGTTGGTCTTTTCTGAAATTTGAAATACAATTGGAAAAGGTGTAGTACGATCATAGGCTTTGCAAACTACATGTTATACTAATAAAAATAGGTTCTGCAATTATTTTTTTGGAAACGATTTTTTTTGTACTAAAGTGGTCCGCGAGATTTAAAACTATGAATTTTGTGGTCCATGAGGTCCAAAAGATTGGGGACCACTGGTCTATAGCATCTTGTTCTATGCATAATTCAGCTAAATAACTTAATTTCGATTGACTTAAAGAGAATTTTTTACTCGACCTAAAACTGAAAATGTTCCTTCACCTGCAGCATTTGAAACAAGCAATGTTAAATACTTAAATAGATTCGCAACAAAGTTTAAACAATAGGAATTGAAGATACAATGTGTACGGTACACATTGTATCTTCATTTTCCTATTGTACACAGTGTACCCTTTTTATAAATTTAAGCGGAGGAATTTATATTTTCATTTTTGCAAAGTATCAAAAAATGTGACAATTCTTCATCTAATTTGGTAATGTCAACATCCTTTTTGTAACATTTTTTAACTCCACTCTATGAATTCAGAAATAGTTGAAATGTCGCCTATATCCACATTGGAATAAAAATTTTTGAAAATTTCGTCAATTTCGTTGTAACTCTTGATAAGATTTTTTAATTCTAATCCAATATTGTCGAAAATTAAATAAAAGCAATTTGATTTAAATTTAAAAAAAGGCTTCCTGTTACTTTTTTTTGTCAATATAAGATTTTAATTAAAAATCACGAATGAGCCGGGCCCTCTGTAAAATGCGGGCCCTAGACATTTGTATCTTTTATCTAGGCCATAATCCGGCCCTGCATTCGCTCATACCGCTGATTTAGAAATGGAAGACATGTTTGTTTATTGACCGATTAGCGATACGTTTGCCAGCGATGAGTTTTTTATATGTAATTCTCCATAAGAGATTTTTTGGGAATAACTTCTGTTCTATTTAACTTACATCAAAAATAAATATACCATATTAAAGCCCAATAAAAGCCCCATAAGCTGGTATTAACCGCTTTGCTTGTCCGCTTAAGATAAACATTTTGTAGCCCTTCAACCAAAACTCAATCACGAGTTTACACATTTTTAATTATTATCGTACAAAGACAAATGATATGCCAAAATATAGCATTTGACCTGTAGATAACAATAGTATTAGTCACTATGCTTGGCCGACCCAATTAAGCGAGTAATTAATAATAAAAGTGTTTTTTTCAACATTTTTCAACTTTAAACGGGAATTACTCTTTACAGGTAACTTGCATAAAAAAAGATATTAACATCATTAGATACAGCATTAAATTTTGATTAATATGACATACGACATGTACCTTGTCCGTTAGAAATTAATTAACCAGAAGCCAACGACAAATTTAAAAACGGCGGATTCACCAAGTTTGCGGCGTAAGTCAATTAAAGAAATTTGTTTCCCTAATCAACTCATAACAACAATTGAGATTGCAAAAGGCGGCATTTGCGATGTAAAATAAGATAGTATAGGTCATCATGCTTGTCCGGCCCAATTGCTCGAGAAATTAGCAAAAAATACGTTTTAAATGACTTTTTCAATGTTTAACCGCTAATTCCTTTTGACAGGGGGAATGGGGAATGCATAAAAAAGTTATTGAAACCAGTAAATAGCAAATTTATTTGTGATTACGACAATATGTGACATGTAGTTTGTCCGTTACAAACAAAGCCGCTATGCCCAACTATAAGTTTAGGAGCGCAAAAATATGAACAATGATATCTTTTGTTCTAATTAACTCAGAAAAACTTTATTGGTCTCGTAAGACAGCATTTTTATTGTAGAATACTATGGTATAGGTCGCTGTGCTTGTCCGGACTAATTGGTCGAGTAATTAGCAAAAAACACATTTTTAATTACTTTTTCAATGTTTAACCGCTAATTCTCTTTGATAGGGAGAATGCATAAAAAAGTTATTGAAACCAGTAAATAGCAAATTTATTTCTAATTCCGGCGATATGTGACATGTAGCTTGTCCGTTAAAAACAAAGCCGCTATGCCCAACTATAAGTTTCAATAACTTTTTTATGCATTCTCTCTATCAAAAGGAATTAGCTGTTAAACATTGAAAGACATTAAAAACGTATTTTTTGCTAATTAGATGACCAATTAGGCCGGACAAGCACAGCGTTCTATACCATCCTATTCTAAAATAAAAATGCTGTCATACGAGGTCTTTAAAGTTTTATTGAGTTAATTAGAACAAAAAATATCATTGTTCATATTTTTTCGTGGGTGTAAACGCTCCGAAACTTATAGTTGGGGATAGTGGCTTTGTTTTTAACGGACAGGCTACATGTCACATATCGTCGTAATCACAAATAAATTTGCTATTTACTGGTTTCAATAACTTTTTTATGCATTCTCCCTATCAAAAGGAATTAGCGGTTAAACATTGAAAAAGTCATTTAAAACGTATTTTTTGCTAATTTCTCGAGCAATTGGGCCGGACAAGCATGATGACCTATACTATCGTATTTGACATCCTCAATGCTGTCTTTTGAAATCTCAATTGTTGCTGTGAGTTGATTAGGGGAAAAATTTCTTTAATTGACTTACGCCGCAAATATGGTGAATGCGCCGTTTTTAAAGTTGTCGTTGGCTTCTGGTTAATTAATTTCTAACGGACAAGGTACATGTCGTATGTCATTTTAATCAAAATTTAATGCTGTATCTAATGATGTTAATATCTTTTTTATGCAAGTTACCTGTAAAGAGTAATTCCCGTTTAAAGTTGAAAAATGTTGAAAAAACACTTTTATTATTAATTACTCGTTTAATTGGGTCGGCCAAGCATAGTGACTAATACTATTGTTATCTACAGGTTAAATGCTATATTTTGACATATCATTTGTCTTTGTACGATAATAATTAAAAATGTGTAAACTCGTGATTGAGTTTTGGTTGAAGGGCTATAAAATGTTTATTTTAAAAGGACAAGCAAAGTGGTTAATACCAGCTTATGGGGCTTTTGTTGGGTTTTAATATAGTATATTTATTTTTGGTGTAAGTTAAATAGAGCAGAAGTTATACCCAAAAAAACTCTTATGAAGAATTACATATAAAAAACTCATCGCTGGCAAACGTATCGCTAACATCTCACCGGTATTGGACCTTTCTGAATCTGAAATACCATTGATTACTTCGGAAATACAAATCATACTTTCTGAAATCAAATTGACAAATTCTGATTTTCAAATAACGCTTTCTGAAATAGAATTGATACTTTTTGAAAATCAATTGGTTTTTCTAAAATACAACTGATGCTTTTTAAAATACAAATCACGTTTCTAAATTGCAATTAATGATTTCTGAAATACAACTGGGACGGGTTAAAAGCTTTGTTGTTTTTGGTTTAGATTTTGGAAGCTAACGAAAATGTGGAGGATATTTATTAGTTGAAAACGTAGGTAAGTTAAGTCATAAAGCAAGCCATTCTCAGCGAAGTGTAAAAAGGAAACTTATAACGTGTTATTATAATGCACAACACCAACATAATTTTAAGTGCGGTTCGACTTAACGTTACTTTTAATTAAAAACTTACTTGCTCTATCAATTACGAAACCTGCATTCACGTACCTACTTCTTCTCACATTAAAATGCGCCTTTACTTACAATTTTCTTGACGCTAAAAAACGTGTAATGAAAAATGATACTGATCTTTTCAGGAATTTAATGACTAAATCAACTTCAAAACAATTCCGATGTTTGCCTAGTTAATGAAATCCCCGCAGGGGTAAGCGTTCTGTTGTTCCTTTTTTCTCGCTCCTTTTACCCAACATCAGATAAGGCGGCTCAACAAAGAACAGCTGGTACCTACCTAGATCTAGACGTTCAGCAACTTAAGTTACCGAAGCGCATAGACTTTGCGCCTAATTAATAAACAGATCGAGGAGACGACCACCTCGCTGGCACGTTCCTTTTAATTTTTTAATGTCTCTATTTTGAGTCTGCAGAGGTTGGAAGGTCATGCATAGCAAATTACACCACAGTTCACGCCGTATTCTCAATTCAGGACAGGAACTAATTTCATTTGTGTACATGTGCTTTTCGCAGAACTAATCTACTCAGAAAATCGTAAACTCATTTAAGCCTAACAACACAAATTGATTGACTACAAAATTGTTAACCGAAAAAAATCGATTAACATTTTGAAAGACTTAATGTTGCCACAGCACGAGAAGCAAGTGAAAACTATGAAAATATTCACTTTTTTCAGCCAGATAGTTAATATTGTCACTAAAAACTTTCATAAGTTGGTAGTCCAAAATCTGGAACATATTAAAATACCAAACTAAAAAACTGATTTTCTTTTTCTTTTTAATGTTGGAAACTAAATTGAGTTCTAAATTCTAAAACTTAAACGTTTTAGAACTTATTAGGCAAAAAATGTTAAATGCATTTAGATGTAATTATAGTTTAAGCAGTAAATTGGTTTTATTTTCTCAAGAACAAGTCATTAACCACGCGATTCTCGATTCTATAGCAAAAAACACCAGTTTTCCTTTTTTTGCGCTCGAAGAAGAGGAAGTATATAAATGAACAAATTCATGTTATGTTTGTAACATGTATCAACATTAGTTTCTTTACCTCGTCCATATTGATAGAAAAGATTTCTTCTTAAAGTTAATCCATAACAAAACTTTCACAAAACGTTGGTGCACAGTCTTCACTACTGTCCATGACTGTTGATGAAAAATGATCACAGCCCTGCACAAAAAATGTCACGCGAACTTCTGTCGTTCTTTTGACTCACGCACGTCCGGGTCGTTCGGTACTTCTTGCGCATCTAATCCTTCGAGTCGTGAAGTACACCTTTCTGGTATTCTGGTTTACCTTACCTCGCGACTCCGCGAGCAACGTGACGTCACCAACAGGTTGTTTCTTCAGAGGTGGCCTTTGCTATCATGGGGGCCCAAGAAGAAGACAATGCCACAGCGCGCACACACTAACTCACCACACATACATGCGCACCTTTCTTTTGCGTTCAAACTCTCAAACTGATCTCACTTCTGGATGTGCTCTTCATGTTTACATGGGCTCGTGGTATTGATATGTGTACATATTCTTGCATTCACATGCCACCATTATGTGGGTGTTAAGTCCATTATAATTTAAACCATCTACGTTTTCCTGCGTGATGATTTGGATCGACTCTAATGATGGGATTATTAAATTTCATCCAAGTAGTCTCTGATTTGTTTTGATTGGAGGGCACCTTTTACCACAATATACCCATGATAAGATCAACGATGACAACCTGATTGACACAACACATATTCCACATTCGTTTCACTTATAAAAGAATATATTTCGAAAGAAACATATTCTAAAAAATAAAACATTACACCTGATGCTTGATACTTTAAATTACAACATCCATTCCAGGTCTAAAATGATCACTTACAAATTTTGCTAAATATAGCTAAGATTTTGCAGATTCATCACAAAAATATTAAAACCACATTGGCCATCGAAAGAGAGGAAGAAGTCTTATCCCTAATTTCAAAGAAGAAAACATGAAAATTATGTTTCCTGATATTTGTGCAAAAATGTGATTGGAAAACTAGCGTAACTAGCTCAATAATTTGAGGAAATTGGATATTTTCCAAGAATTAAGTAAGTTATAAAGACATATGAGGGATAATTAAGTAGATAAATAGTTTGTCTTCTTTACAAGGGGAGAGTATTTGTGGGAAAACGAGTTTCGAAAGTGAAGAACCCCGCGAAGACGGGTCACCACATAAATCGATCCGGCTAGTTTACATCATTTATTTACCATCATCATCGTCCTCCTTTATTTACTCTACTTAATTATTAGGCATGTACGCCGCCTTGAACACTTAAGTGTACTTAAGTCGGCTAAAATTTTTGTGTCTATTAACACCATATGATTATTTAAGATTTGAATAAATACTTTATTAGTATTTTTAAGTAAATAGTTTCCTTTTATTTTTAACTAAGGAATGCTGTATTACAAAACAGTTATACGCTTGAGTAATTTAGTTAATACAAAATTAATATTAAGGAATTAATCAATTACATGCAACTATTTTGATGTCGTTTCTTTGTAAAGATTTAAAATATTACAATTTAAGTCAAGAATTTCTTGATCACATTTTGTGAAGTTTATTGGTTATAAAATAGATAGTTTATTTCTAAAGGTATATTTGAACATTGTTGCCTTATACATATATTATCAACTACAACTTTATTCTTCCCAGAATGTAAAGTTATGGTCTTTAAATAAATTCTAAAAAATGGTAATATTTCTAAAAATAATTTATTTCATCCATTTTGCAACAAAATCATTCATTATAAGAAAATTAATAAGAAGAATATTAATTCCTCAAGTTCCCTGGACCCATTTTTTTGCGAGAAAATATGGTACACCAACATTAATAACACCTCACGGGGAAACTTTTTCAATATCTAAAGTATAAATTTATTTATTTCGTGTCCAACCTAATAATAATATACAGAGGAAGAACATTACTCTAAAATGAAAAAAAAAAAAATATCGACAAGCGGTTGTACTATAGAATATACAATACCTTTAAGTGTCCATTCCAAGAGGGCGGACCAAAGTTGTGTTTTTTAAATGGAACCCCCAGTATATTATGAGATTTTTAGATTCCTTATCAAAAAATAATTATACTTTTGATAAACTTTTATGGGTATATCATTACTCGTTTTGCTTATATTTGCCATTTAAGCCAAAAAAAGATCCATTTTTGAAAAATCACTGCTCTAAAACAGATAAACATTTTTGGTTGAAATTATGCAAAAATTTTTCAACATCGTCTAGTCTACAACTATCATGTCAAATTTAAGTTTGTGGTAATTTTTTATAAGGGTGCCTTATGAAACGCAAATTGAACAATTAAACGAAATTTTCAAATGAGACACCCTGTATATTTAATATCATGAAGCGTTATTTTTTTATAATAATAATAATAATAATTGCCCAACAGCCAATTGGCCAATTACAGAGTAAACATAAAAAATATATAATAGCTACATCAAAATTAAATAGTTCATCAAAACATTAAAAGTACATACTGAAATTGATAATAACTTAAACGATTAACAAAAAGTAAAATACATTCAAAACATTAAAAGTACACATTAAAATAGATAATAAATTAAACGATTAACAAATAGCATAAATACATTCAGAACATTGTTGTTTAAAAATTCTAAAATCAACGACAAAGATATCAGCTAGATATTGAAATTCATTATAGCTGGAAAACATTTTAAGTAGTGGGGAATAAGAATGATGTACTGTGTTAGGTGTGGAATAATGGAATGACTGACATTGTCTGGAAGTTATACGCGGTACATGAAATTTTAGTTGATTACTGATACTAGAGTCATCAATAATTGAGTGAACGACTTTATAAAGATAGCAGCAAAAGATCAGTTTATGATTATTATTAACAGACATGAAGTTAAATTCATTTAAAAGACTTTGATAGCTATAACTCCAATCAGGATATTTTTTGTATTTCATAATGAAACAAAATTTTAGGAATTTCTTTTCAACTTTTTCCAAAATTTGTATGTATTTTATATATGATGGAGACCAGACAACGCAACAATAATTTAACTTGCTTAAAATATATGACTTGAATAAAAGTGTGGCAGTAGAGATGGAATTAAAGTTTTTGGAATTTCTAATAACAAAACCCAAAGTTTTAAAACAGCTATTAACCAAGTCTAATATATGATTATAAAATGTAAGTTTAAAATCAAATAACACACCCAGATCTTTGATACAAGTAACACGACTCAAACTATTAACAGAAATTCGATAATTAAAGTAAACGGGTTGACTAACTCTATGATATGAAAGCACATGACACTTTTTTATATTAAGGCACAACTTATTATTTGAAAACCACAAGGCAAGATTACTAAGATCACTTTGAAGTAATGCTTCTATAAATCTTGATATCATCAGCATATAGGAGAATTGGAGAATTGATTACCTCACACACGTCATTGACAAATATTAGAAATAGGAGAGGAGAGGATCAAATTATTGTTTATGCCGAATTGATGTAGCTTTTTTATAAGTATTGAGTGATCCATGCGGTCAAATGCCTTAGTCAAATCGGTGTAAATTACATCAGTTTGGACTCTTTCATCTAGATTACTCGATATGAATTGCGTTATATTCAGAAGGTTCGAATCAGTGCTTCGAACCTTCATAAATCCATGTTGAAAGATTGATATATTACCATTGGTGATCGAGTAAATGTGCTCCGTGACGATGCTCTCAAATATTTTCGAGAAATTACTTAGTAATGATATTGGTCGATAATTCTCAATTATACTCTTGTTACCACTCTTCAAAACTGGACAGATCTTGACTTCTTTCCAAACATTAGGGAATACACCAGTTTTTAAGATTAAGTTAAAAATACGACACAGCGGCTTGCAAATATAGAATGCACAATCCTTAACAAGAAAGGCCGGAATTCTATCTAATCCCATGGTTAAATTGGGTTTTAACTTTTTCATGTGGGACAATATAGTCTGCTCAGAAATATAAAAATCACCCAGACATGAAAAATTGTTAAGATCCATAATATCTGAGGTATTACTATCTGTGGTATTATTAGAGTACACCTCACTGAAGTATTGAGCAAAACCATCAACTATACTCTTCGAGTCACCTAGTGTAACATTGTTTAGAACCATAGTACCAGGAATGCGGGTAGTACCCGTAATACTGTTAATAAAACTCCAAAATTCTTTAGGGTTACTATGAATTCTAGCTTCCGTTTTGCTGTAAAAATCACGTTTGGCGTTACTTATAGAAAGCTTGACAGTCCTACGGGTGTTGAGATACAGGTTGTGATGTTCAATAGATAATGTTCTTCTATATAATTTTCTGTATTTTTCTTTCAACATGATTTTCTTTTTAATATCAAGGGATATCCAAGGAGGATCACGACTGAGATTGTTGTTGGATTTAAATTTAGGAACGTGCAGTTTTAAGCAGTCATAGAGCTTATCATAGAAAGTCTCACAGAACGAGTTAACATTTTCTGTATCGGTGAGATTTTCCCAATCAAGTACAGCAATAGCCATATATAAATCATACAGGTTAGCACGTTTATAGTTTAAGTTCAATTCAGGATCAATATTAGTGCTCTGGAAATTTGGTAAACTATCAATAATCGATAAAATAGCATTCAATGCAGGATGGTGATCGTCCTCTATAACAAGAGGCTCTATATCCCGAGATACTTCGCAGCTAAGGTTCTTGGAAATGATAGCTAAATCAAGTAGTCTTCCATTAGAGTTGGTTATAGCATTTGTCTGTATAAGATTTGCAAAATTTAAATTTTAACATCAATCGATGGCATTCAGATTACTGGCCATCTCCGTTAATTGAAGAGATAAAAAATCAAATCAACAAAAGTTTTTAATGGCATCAAATTGGCATTCCAATTCCATCCTTAAAATATTATTGGCTTTAACAAGACATCATCAACTTTTTTTTTCAAATGGTACTCCCTACTTTTCTAAACAGAAATGGGATCTCAACTTTATACTGAATACGACAGTGTGTTTTTTTATTATTTTTGATACACAGAATGTGAATGTCTATTGTGACTATTTTTTTGGATTTGAATCGCCAAATGTCAATAAAGATATTCTTTCGAAGGTGGCTTTGTTCATATGTATAAAAAAATGAATAAAATTGTTTTTGACATTTTAAAGCTTGTGTACAATGTGCAGGAGCTAAGTTTTAACATTTATTTAATTAATTTATCATAAAATAAAAAATAAGCTTATTTTTTTATTTGATTTTTTATTTCTTAAATTAACGGAGTTATGGCGTGTAAACTAAATCTTGGGACATCCTGTATACAGTGATGGAAAAATGTATGAAAACTAAACTAATTCTTAAAAAATGCCAATATATAGTGGTATGAAACATTTCTCAGGGATTTAAAATAAAGTAATATGAACAAATAGTCTTATTTGTGTCATAAAAATTATTTAAAGTACTAATTAAGTTTAATTATTTCGATGAACACCTAGAAAAAACTTGCAAAAAAGTATGGAAACTTATTTTTCGTATTTAAACATAACGAACATATAAAAAAATCGATATTTTGTGGCATATCCTTTCGTGTACTTTTAGGCATTGAATCTACTAATTTACGTAAGATATCCAATGGAATTTGATTCTTCCAGTTTTGATGACTTCCAACAATTCTTCTTTATTTTTTATCTTATGTTGGAGAATGAGGCGATCTAAAATATCTTAAAGATGTTCTATGAGGTTCAAATCTGAGATCTGGGACATTCAAGAACAGTAATCTTTTTTAGGGAAAACCATTCTTTTAGCGCACATTTTTAAAATATTTTAGTAATATACCGGGTGCCCATTCCAGGATGGCGGACCAAAGTTATGTTTTTTTAAATGGAACACCCAGTATGTTATGATATTTTTGGATTCCTTATCAAAAAATAATTATACTTTGCATAAATTTTTACGGGTCTATCATCACTCGTTTTGCTGATATTTGCCATTTAAGCCAAAAAAGATCAATTTTTGAAAAATTACTGCTCTAAAACAGATGAACATTTTGGCTTGATATTTTGTCAAAAATTTTTCAATATCTTTTAGTCTACAACTATCATGTCAAATTTAAGTTTGTGATATTTTTTTTATCAGGGTGCCTTAAGAAACGCAAATTGAACAATTAAACGAAATTTTCAAATGGAACACCCTATATATTTTAACATCAATCGATGGCATTTTTTACAAGCTTTCTATTGATATAATGGTTGTATGGTCGCTTATCAATGGTTTAGGACAGTGTTCTTCAACCTGTGTTCCATGGAACCCACTAAAACATTCAGGGGTTCCGCGAATTAATGCTAAAAAAATCTGAACTTTAATCGACTTGATGCCGAAAATGATATGCGCCTCCAATTAACACCGATCCATCCAGATATTGATAAATTATGCAGTCATAAACAAGCACAACGAAGTCATTTATTTTTTAAATATTTTTTTTATTACAATTTCATTTGTATGTATGTATAGTACAAATATGTTATATTTTATATGGAATTTATAATTTTAATTGAATAAATACAAATTTATTTATTATGAGACTTATACAAAATTTTTGAAACAAATGCAGGAACGAACCTTGTTCATAATGGGATTGACACCCCCCCCTTAATCAAAGTGCTACTAAAAAGGGGGTTCCATAAAAAAAATTCTCAAAAAAGGGTTCCGCGGGATGACAAAGGTTGAAGAGTACTGGTTTAGGAGATATTAATATCCAAACTGAGAAACAGTGAAATAATGGGCAAAGGTGGCTAGCCATGAGAAGTACTCACCCCTAAAATTTTATTAATTTTCATTTAGCCGATCCAGAGCAAATAAATAAAAAGTAAAAATATAAAGTAATTTCAACACCCTGTATCTCGGTAACAGTTGAATTTTTGATAAATATTTATAAGGACTTTTTGACTTATTTTTACTTGTAGTACAAGTACACGAAGCCGTGACCACCATTTTTGAAACACCCTGTATTATAAAGTAGATGACCAAAAAATAGCACAATCGATTGCAGCTTGTGTAAGATTCGAATCTGAACCTGGTTGATATAATTTTTCACATAATAGATATTAGTAAATGGTTCATAGTTTGTTAATTTCCACATAAAGACATAAACAAAGTTCATTTTCAACTGCAAAGTCACATTGCACTAAATTTGTTATCATGAGTTTCTTGATATATATTATTTTATTTTGGATTCTTTGTTATTGCTTATTGTTAAAAATCCAAGGTATATGTTGTTTTGTTAAGACAAAGTGTAGCTCATAAAAGTTACGTGAATTCGTGCAAATCTCAGTGTCAAGTTTTGCATGTTAATTTGCTTTTCATCACAATTTCGAATATCATAAACGTATGTTTTGTCAAAATGAATTCTCGGCAGTTACTAAATCGAAATTTATCTTTAACTTTTCATGAAGAAGACTACACACAGATTCAATATGCAAAGCGGTTTAATGTAAACCAATTTACCATATCCAGAGTTCTAAGGCGGTTTGCTGAAACTAGACATGACACAAGAAGACTAGAATAGGTTTGTGAAAGAGTTAAACCCCCAATCAAAACCGTTTTTGGAGAATTCGCACATTGAGGCAAAGGTTTGTAACAAGTTATTTTTTGCAAAATGAATTTGGAGCGTTACAACTTCATAATAAGCCAAAGTACTAAGAGGAGAAGACTTGCAGAATATAATCTAAAACTTACAATGGCAGCCACCAGGCAACACAGAAGGCAAAGATTACAGTTCTCTCGTGAACATGTTGGTTGGGAAAATGAGGATTGGGCAAGAGCTTTGTTCTCGGATGAGTCCAGGTTTTGTATTTACTCTGATGAGTTTACAAAAGACCAGATGAGAGATACGCGCAGTGTAATATCGTTGGAACTGTAGGTTATAGTGGCGGGTCAGTTATGGTTTGAGCTGGAATAAATTGGAGGCTCGTACCGTCTTAGTGATCAATGATGGACGACGTCTAACACCACATAGGTACATAACAGACACTCTTGAAGAGTGTGGTCCTATTTACCCCATTTATTGGACAGAATTTCCTACTAATGCAACATAATGCTTGACCTCATGTAACTAGAATTGAGGAACAGCATCGACAAAAGTTCGGCGTTCCTGCCATGGCAAGAATCATGATTTGGTTAGAAATTTCGAATGATATCGACCAAGACCAAATTAAAAGACTAATTTGTAGATCGTTGTCAGACCGCAATAGTCTTTAGTCTTTAATTGTTTTTTTGTTTACTAATTTGAACTGATTTGAACAAAACTAATCTCGATAATTCGTGAGTGTACGTGTCAAAACGCAAATACACAAAGCGCATGCGTTCTCACTGGATACTAGTAATCACTCCGCATTCTGGTTCCAATCGGTAAAGGGGGAGGTAAAATTCGATCGATAAAATTGTCGTTTTGAGTGACAAAAGTGATATGATCAAAATTAGCTGAGCATATCAGTTATAAGAGGCAAATAAAATTCACCTAATATTGAGTTAACGAAGGGCGAATTAAAAATATATATTCGTCATTTACCGATTTCACAATTTCCCGAACATTCTAAAATATTTTAAAAGTCTGAGTCGTTAAAACCATATTGGCCATGAAAAGTTTTGGTGATGAAACATATGTCTTTGTCGATGAAGCGGTTTTGTCGATACAAAAGGCAGTATCGATGAAACGACATTGTTAAAGAATTGGCAATGTCAATGAAACTTCCTTGTCAAAAAAACGTTTGTCGATGAAACATCTGTGTCGATGAAAATGTAATGTCGATCAAACGCCCTTATTGAAGAAAAGATTTGTCGATGAAACGGTTGTCGATGAAAGGTAATGTCGGTGAAATGTTTATGTCGATGAAATGTCTTTGTCGAACAAATGGTTTGTCGATGAAAAGATGTTAAGCGATTTCGAATGTCTTCTTTGGTTGGTTAGTGGTTAACCAAACATTTGACAACTTCTTCAGTTCTTCCTTCCCCATTCGAACCGATAGAAACCGATGAGTTGGTTGTGTCGATGAAACGTCTGTGTTGATGAAACGGTCGTGTCGATGTAAAGGCGAATTTACATCTTACACTCTGGAGGATCATCGCGGATGATTCATCCTTAGTGAAAGTGAACAGTGAAAGAAAATCAATTTACACTTTTCACTGTTTTTGATCCTCTTGACCAGTTTCAAAATGGCAGCGACTGAATTAGTGAGTGTTGGAATTGAAATAATAAGTGTAGCTCTCGCAGAAGAATGTAGTAAGATATTGGAAAACAAAAAAAAGACGCCGAACACGTCGTTGGTGGACAAGACCGTGGATTCAACGTAGAGACCAATTTGGAGCCTCCACGCAACTATTAGTTGAACTAGCTCTTGAAGATCATGAAGCATATCGGAAACATTTAAGAATGAATGAAGAACAATTTGATTTTCTATTGAAGAAAGTTAGTCCTATAATACAGAAGGCCGATATCCATTTAAGAGCACCATTGCCAGCAAAAATTAAACTACAGATCACCCTGCATTACCTTGCAACAGGCACCTGTTTTGGAAGTCTTAGTGCTTTGCATAGAGTACCACCCTGTAGTATATCACTGATGGTACCAGAAGTGTGCCAAGCAATTTTCAAAGTTCAGGAAATTTTTTATAAACTTCCAGCAAGGACAGTGTTTGGTCATCTTTCTAACGAAATGCCATTTTTCTAATCACAAAATTGAGCTATATACACTTCTGCTATGCTACAATAAATTCTTCAAACAAATATTCACTGTTCACTTTCTGTGAAACGTTTGTTTACACCTTTCATCAAGGATGAATCATCCATTCGTTTCATCAAAAATAGGAATTGGTTCTATTCTGTTCACTGTCACTCTTGAGGTTCACTTTGGATGAAATGAAGATGAAAAACCAATTTACACCTATCACTTTGGATCAATCATCCGCGATGATCCTCCAGAGTGTAAGGTGTAAATTCGCCTTAAAGGTGATGTCGATGAAACCGTTGTCGATGAAAAAGCACTGACTACGTTTAGCTCGAGTAGGTCAATCCAGTTTGAATTCGACCTTCGTTTGACCTTTTACATCTACTTCAAATGGTAAGGGTCAAAAGCCAAGCCGAATTTAAACTGGATTGAGTTGCTCGAGATAAATGTAGTCACTGTTGGTAAAATGAACGGTCGACGAAGTGGTCGACATTGTATATTTTATATTTGTATTTTCTAATAGATTACAGATGATTTCAATTAGCTTAAGAGCAATTTCCTAAATGGAAAATATAGTGGTTTAGTTCTGCTGTCATAAAAGCTAGTAGGAACAACATTTTTGTATAATTTTTTTTGTAGATGATTTAGAAGTCATTTCTTTAATTTTTGCCAGAAGTTAAAAAAATTGGAGAATGTACAAAAAAATACCTTAACTAGGTTGCAGAAGGTAACTCTCTGGCAGGATGTAGCCTAATCAATTTAGATTATAAATCTAAAAAAAATTGAAAATCTAACGAGGGAAACTTGAGTTATGACTGCAGAACTAATGCTCGATTTCATGATTTTTCACAATTTTTCCTCCCAAACTCGCGCGCCCTCTAGGGATTCGCATTAATTATCAGTTATTTGGTCATAATTTGCAAAGAAGCTCCAGAAAAGTGGGATGGATTTTCTATTCCTTGTTATTATCTCCAACGGAAAATTTATCGCGCGTGTCTAGGAAGATGCTCTTAAAATCTTTCATCAATTTATAAATTTTAGACAAGAGAATACGATGATTAATTATATCATACCCCGAAAAGAGATTAACAAAAACAGCACCTGTAATTAAATTATTCTCAAAACTACCTTTAATATGTTGGATAAGATTAAGGATTTGTGCTGTACTTGATGTACCAGAACGAAAACCAGCTTGTTGATCATCAATATTTGGGGAGAGTCTGCATAATAACATTCTTTCAAATAATTTATATAAACAACATAAAAGCGAGATAGGTCTAAAATATTGGCATCATCAAGTGATTTATCCAGTTTTTGTAATAGCAATTATTTTGGTTTTTTTCAATATCTTTGGTATATACTCTTCAAAAATTCTATTGAAATGGATAAAGGTGTCATGTCGCAAACTACGAAAAATATCTTTAAACATTTTTTGCTGAAACTTGTTTTTTTAAATTAAATTAACTTATAATTTTTGTTATTCTGTTAGGTAGTGTAAAATAGTTTTTTCTCTTATATTGAAAACATTAGTAAAAATTACTTATTACTTAATCCAATATAAGAAGAAAAAATCAGTACAAAAATATACCAAGCACAGAATCATCGCAGAATAAAATTATAGCATATTTTGTGACATTTTGTTAACAAAAATTAATTTGAAAAAATGTGATATGACACCTTCTTCCACACGAGTCTTCATATATTAAAACTATTGTTAAAGTATAGGTAAGCAATTGTTTTAGGATAAAGTCACTTCTCTCATAAATGAAGATGGAGCTTCAGAAGTGCAGAATTCTTAGATATTTATTATTTTAGATTATTAAGTCATTATGGGACATGAATGAGTGAAAATTGCACTGCATTGTTTATGGGGCAAAGTTTTCATTGACACATGACTCCTGGTATTTCTGAATATATTACCACCCGCAAAAACAAAGTTCCATCAAGAGTGCACTCCATGAGGTGAACTTCTTGAGATGAAAGCCCACCATGCGATGCTTTATCGAATGCCGATCTTAGTATCCGCGGGATCTCGTCTGCCCAGACAGTTTCAATCAAATAATAATGAAGAATCGATTGCAGGCTCGGAAAAAATGCATTGTCAAAGATGCGCGATGCTTCACGTTGAAATTCAACATGCCTGATTTTGAATAGTTAGTAAGTATTAAAAGATTCAGACAAATGTTAATTATTGGAGAATGATTCCTAATAAGGATATGAATGAAAAATAAATTAGATTTGAGTTAAATCTACACAATTGTGGATCTATAAAAATATTTTAGTAATTTATACGTATGTATCTTTAAAGACAAAGAAGATATACCTAAATCAAAAACAGAGCAGACAATGTGTTATTTGTGTAGTTTTTGAAGCGTAGAACTGCTGGGATTGAGTTTATTAAGAAGAATGATTCGCCAAAACTAATGTACTTTTTAGTTTTATGACCCCTAAAATATATTTAAAATTTAAATTAATGCGTTCATCATATTAAAATAGTCTATCTAAATAAAGTGAAAATATGTGAATATTTTAGTATTAGCGTTGAGGAAATTTTTATTAAAAGTAATCAAGTAATTAGATATGCCTATCATAATAGGTTAGTTTTTCCTCCTAAAGTCAAGTTGATTAAGCCATCTGAGATGAAGAGAATCGGTGAATGACGAGGTAAGTGCCTGGATTGCTACGGATCATCAAATTTCCACTTCTCTCTAATGTGTACGGTGTAAACTCACGCTTGAAGCTCTGAACTTATTAGCGATATGTGCGTAGGGTAATCAACGAGCTCCAATAATTACATTGTAATTGGAAACAAGCTTAATTACCGTTATGTTACACGATGATGCAAGTTGTGAATAAAATGTCGATAACAATATTGTTACCAATAAAAACACTCGTAATTAATGGAAACACGTGTCGTTTGCCTGAGGATATCGATGATAGAGAGCTCGTTTATACACTATCCATGAATACACGAGGGACAAAAAATCATCATTAATCCTAATTTCTTTCCCAAGAGGTATACAAGAACTTCAATCTCATCTCATTTATGTAGACATTTTCACTTTTTCAAAACACTGATTTAAGATAATCCCAACTTTTTTGATCTATCCTTCCTTATGCTCACTTAATTTATCGGATCAAACCAACTTCTACAAATTCATCACCAGGAATGTGCGTTATTAAAGCGTTCTATTAATTATGCACGCTTCAAACTTTTACATCCATTACTTACACCATATTATTTTTTAATTTGCGGCAAAGTTTGAAGTATTTAATTGGTTTTAAGTAGTTAATCCGAATTGATTTGTTACATTCAACTCATGTTTTAAAGATTTTCGACTACGAAAAGCAAATCTAGAAATTTTTATCATAGAAATTTGAATTACCTAGTTGAATTTTACAATTACACGAGGATGAAGAACAAAATATTTGAGATTTTAAAGGTTGGAATATTCAGATATACAGAGTGGCTCAAAAGTTAAAACACCATTTTAAAATGGAATGACTTTTATTTCTTAATAATTCACATTTATTTACACATAAACAGAAAACACACCTCTTTTAAATAAATTTTATTTAGTTTTGAAAATTACATCCTTTAAATGACCACCATTTTGCTCTTTCAATTTCTTCACGGATGTTGGCCTTCAATTGCTGAATGCTTCGAGGATTGTTATGGTATACTCTATCTTTCAAATACCCCCACAAGAAGAAGTATGGAGCAGTTAAGTCAGGTGTCCGTAATTTCAAATTTTCGCAAAATTATCCTTCTCCCAAAAAGTTGCCTTAAGAGTTCAGTTGCAGGCGACCTGTATGAGCAGTAACACCATCTTGGTACCAGTGCTGGAAAACCGAACCGTAACCGAACCCTGCAACCCCGAGAACCCCGTTAAAAATTGAAAACCGGAACCGAAACCCTAACCCTTAATCTAAAATTTTCGGAACCTGAGGTGGAAGTCTGTACAGCTATACGATAGTTTTCGTACAACGAAAAAACCGTTTGTTGACTAAGTTGCTTGGTAACAGATTTTCTATATCTCTTCCTTATGCACGTTTTGTATTCATTGAAAAAAGATAAAATCCGTCACCATAGCAACATATTCAACAAACGATATTTTCGTTGTACAAAAATAATCGTATAGCTTACAGACTTCCACCTCGGAACCCTAACCCTTAATCCAAAATTTTCGGAACCTGAGGTGGAAGTCTGTAAGCCATACGATTATTTTCGTACAGCGAAAATATCGTTTGTTGAATATGTTGCTATAGTGACGGATTTTGTCTTCTTTCAATCAATACAAAACGTGCATAAGGAAGAGATATAGAAAATCTGTTACCAAGCAACTTAGTCAACAAACGGTTTTTTCGTTGTACGAAAACTATCGTATAGCTGTACAGACTTCCACCTCTGAACCGGAACCTTTTAAAAAATATTGGGTTTTGGGGTTCCAATTGTTACATCATATCTCCTTTATTTTTGGTATAAAATTTTATTTTGAATCAGCTCGCACGTGTGCGTTTTCTATTTATTTTTCTAATAGTGTACGATTTGCGGGTACGTCTCAGTCTCAACCTCAACCTCAACTCAAAACCAAAACCATAAAGAATAAGTTAGATTGTTTATAATTTATAAGCTTGGAAGTTAAGAACATAAACACCTATATTAAAATCTTGAACCGTTATTTTGTGGAACTGTACTCCGGAATCGGGGTTCCAATTTTATTTCGGAACCGGAACCGAACCCTGGAACCACGGTTCCAAACTTTTTTTTTTGGAACCTAACCCGGAACCGAACCTTTTCATTTCTTTTTAATGGAACCTAACCCGGAACCGAACCCTTTCATTTTTTTAATGGAACCGAACCCTTCGAAAATTTTCAGGGTTTTCCAGCACTGCTTGGTACCACCATTCTGTGGTCCCACCATACCTCTGTGGGCTGCGTTCAGTAATGACACTCTCTGGGCGAAAGTTATACCAACGTACGCCCAAAGTCGTTCAAAAATAGAAAGAACGTCTCGAGTTCGTAAGTAAATAATCGTTCAGGAATCATCGAAGCGTTCGCTTTGGACGCACCCAAAGCACCCCGCTCTGGAACAGGTTGAAAAACGCCCCGCATGCGCAATAACGAAAACCTTTCCAGATTGACTTGTCTCAACGTCTCTGTATATGATTTTTTAGGTAATGTTATAAAGCACGTCGTACGTATACCCAAAAAATCGTTCAGGAATCCCTACACTCCGAGTACACTTCGATAATGACGTCATAACACACTATCCAGAGTACACTCTACCCTCACACTAAGTTTCTGAATGGCCTCCTGGAGTGCGCTCTAAAACTGATAGTGATGGGTAAGCTAAACCGTTCGTTGCACCTTATCTTCAGTTTATGAATGTTTTTGGGGCCACTCGGAGTGCGTTACAGTTAACCCACTCGGATAATGGATAATGGGATTTTGAACTACAAATCCAAACAAATTACATAAGCTTGAAATTTGTAAGTTTTATTCAGTGCTTGTGTGTTTTATATTTCTTTATAATAAAATGCAAAATATTTTAAGCCCCGAAACACATCAATTAATTAATTGAAATTGTGAAAATTTATAGATTTTAAAAACAGCTGATATACATCCCCAAACGCTGTTCTTAAATCCAAATCGGTTTAAGGTAACGTCACGTGACCTACCATGACTCTACCCTTACTTCTGGAACGCACTCCAGGTGTGTACAAGACTGCAGGACGCACGAAATTCTCCAGCATTTCTCAAAACCAGTGATGGTTAGTACGTTTTCTGCCTCATCTTCAAAGAAGTAAGGTCCAAGTACCCTTCCTGCAGTTACACCACACCACACCAAACTATTACTTTTACGGGATGCAGACTACGTTGGTAGACTATTCTTGGATTTTCTGTCCCCCAGAATCGCAGAACGACAGGTGATGATTTACTTATATGAGCGCGTCAGTGTGAAGAGCAAAATGGTTGTTATTTAAAGGATATAATTTTCAAAACTAAATAAAATTTATTTTTAAGAAGTGTGTTTTCTGTTTATTGAGAAATAAGGTATTCCATTTTAAAATGGTGTTGTGGCATTTGGGCCACCTTGTAAAAGGCTCGTGTTGAAATTTTGAGATCTATAATGGTTTTTTCTAAAATATATGGAGATAAGAAAATTGAAGTGATGCTTCATATACATATAACCAACCTATTCCTGAAAATATCGTCTTATAAAAGAATGGGGTATTCCATATTCCAATAATAAATTTACATTATGAAAACATAATGTAATCAGCATCTTTAAGAGATAAAGCTAAGTAACAAACTCTATCATATAGAGAAGTGAATTCTTGGTTAAATACGTATCCAATTACCACAGTTTGGAAAATCTTTTAGAGGACGATACTTTAGGAATTTCTACTGTTCTTCGCCTTAGCTCGGATATATGCTATCCACATAAATGTAAATGTAGAACAACAGCTGAAAGATTTGGCCACCATGCTCTCAGTTGCAATAAAAGTTCTGGTAGATATAGTCGTTATTTAGTATTGAATGATGTAATAAAACGTAAAACGTACTTTTATTTCTTGTAATATTCCAGCAATTTTTGAACCTCCAGATTTCACATGTGATAGAAGTAAAAGACCAGATGGTATAACATTATTACCTTGAAAAAAAATGAAAAAGTTGTAGCATGGGTTACTTGTATTAATACTCTTGCTGATACAAATGTTGTTTCTTTCATTAAGAGCATTCTTTCCTAAACCGCGTGTTCAAAATCGTCTTCCTCAAGATAAGTTATATCCTTTTAGAACTAGTACGTTAAAATAATACAAACAATTTTAAAAATAATGCATATCTTGCCGCCCCTTTTCGCCGCCCACAAACTGAATAAAATCCAATAAACAAAATTTTATGTGCAAAACGACAAATACTGGACTACATGCAGCACTTTTATTATTTCATCAATTATCATAAAAAAATACTGAAATGTACATAAATGTATGATCTACAAAACGGCGCAACCCGATTTTCAAAATCTCAAAAAGTTCCGCTAGAATATTCCAATAAAATTTGCATAAAAACGCCATTTTTAAACAAGAACTATAAAAAATGTGTAATTTTTTTTTAAAAAAGCTTTGTGCCATTTTGTAGATTAATTACCGCATTCTTAAATTCTGAAAGAATTATTTTAAAATAATAATTTATAAGGGCTATAGAAGTAGTCCAGTAAACCTCAAAATAGCCTTTACAATGTTAAGGAAGGAATGCTCTTAAATTAGCTGGTTCAGCTGCCAATGATGCAGAAATACGAAAAGATTTGAAAGACAAATTTCTATTGTATCCTTTGGTTTTGAAAGTTTTGGTAGTTGCGATTGTTCTACATGAAATCTTATTTCGAAAGTTGGTAAATTGATTTCAAGAACAAAAAGCTAAGATGAACTTCGTCAGAGAATTGGTAATATAGAAATTCAGAGAGGAAATGCTTCTTGAATAATTAATACCTTACCAAATCTTAGAGGTCTTGTTAAAGTTTTAATAATGGTCTAATAGTAGATTTTATGATAGTTACTGGTTACTGTACGCGTAAATTAATTAATTTTAATCTTTAAACATCACATTTATTAAATGTTAAGAAGCAGTTATTTTCGTATTGTATTTGTATTACATTTTAACAGTGGATTCACGATTCACATCCGTTAGACCATCAAACACCTAATTTTAAAAATGTTAAATAATTAGTTTAAGGATACTTTTTATTATCCTGTGTAAGTTGTTGGAGAGTTGATGTTAAATTTCTTAGTTGGGTCAAAAATTGTATGATGATAGACATTTTCCTAAATATTTAATTTGAAACTGACATTTGATCCTGAAGATGGCGAGTAATCGCCGAAATATAATAATGCACCACTTTATCTTTGTTCACCTTTAATTTCGTTGTATACGGAGGCGCACGTCTAATTATTATTTAAAAATATTGCTAATATTAAAGTTGCTTATGAATTCTGTGATTCAATGCCTCTCGAATACTAAGCCCCTAATAGAATTTCTGAGTCAGTGTTCTTATGTATATGACCTTAACTCAACCACTACTTTGAAAGAAGCTTTAATTAAGACATTTACCCAAATTATAAAAGATTTATGGTAAGGGGATAAGATAAGGTAGTAAATACAACTTCTTCAATATCGAAAATTCAAAATTTTGCACAACGATTTATTGGATACTCCCAACATGATGCAGAAGAATTTCTCAGGTTCTTATTAGAAGGTTTACATAAAGGTATTAATAGAGTTATCATCAAATTTTCGCCTATTTTCTCCAACACTTATGAAATATTAAGTAATCCAGATAATGCATCAGTTTCTTGGCAAACTTATTTGATAAGAGAAAATTAAAAATTAATTTATATTTTTCTGGGACAATTAAAGTCAATTTTAAAGTGCACACAATGTGGATACTGTTCGGTCACTTTTGATCCTTTCTAGGACTTGAGCTTTCACTACCTAAAAGATAAGTTCCTATTAAATTTTCTGAGTGTCTCCGCAATTTTACTAGAGAGGAAACCTTAGACGGTGATGAGTGATAAGAAGAGAAAATGCATAAAATCATTTAAGATTCATAAGTTTCCTAAAATTTTAGTGATTCGTTTGAAAATATTTTCTCTTACAAAAAGGCTTGGAAGGAAATTAGATACAACAGTTAATTTTCCTTCTGAGGGATTACTATTTTATGAGTTAGAACGAAGGTAAATTTCTTCGTCAACTTCTTAAAACTTTCTTAATGTTTTTATTAGTCTTTTAATTCTTCGTGTAAATAAATAATGTCTTTGTTTTTATTTAAAAAAAATCGGATTAATGAAGTTGGGTAGTTTAACATATAATTTTTTGCTGTAATCAAAGTATTTTTTATAAAAAAATAATTAAAACTTGTTTATTTAAAAAGGCTTTTGGTGATTAATTGTGAAAAAATGAGGTTTAATTAAGTCACACGAAGCGTGCCTAATTTTAATAATACTTTTTGATGCCATTATGTTGTAAGATACAGACTACAAGAGTACCGTACTTTTTGAAGATTAATTTAAGGCCTATCAAGTTTTAAAAATTTATACCCAATTTCCACCAATTGCATAGAATATCCGTTATTATGTCAGCAGTGAAACACGTCCGTTTATTATGTTCTGGTAATTTATGCCTCTGAAATTAATAACAAATAGATCCTCTGCGGTTCTCGAGTTAATTGAAGAAGTCTTTTCGGCATCCGATACCGGATTAGCTTTATTACAAGTTAACACTAGCTTGACTGTAGATAAAACCATTAATTATAATAAAATTGAGGAAACCCGCATTTTGTTCGAGCGTTACGAAATTCGGTTGTCCAATAAAGGCGACCAAAGCTGAGGACCATAGGACGGTTTCGTGACAAAAAAGGGAACCGGTAGTTAATTGGCCAATAATTTACTAAATAACGCACGGCGTGAATAACTCATCGTTTCGAAGACTGCGCAGGAATTTAACCAAGGACCAAGGATAATTGAATATTCCGTTACTTCTTTTACATTTAAATAATTTTTGCAAATAGGAATAATACACTTTAATTTTAGCCACTTCATTTTACCGACCACATTACTAACTACTGATGATATTTTAACTAAGTACTAGGTACTTAGGGTAAGAGTTCTATTTAAGATCCATTTTTTTTGTATTTTCTGTTATGGTCCTCAATCGCAGCTTCAGTCATATCACAATTAAAGTCCTAGGACCTAATTCTTTTGAAAAACCGCTTAAACCTTAAACCACAAAATTTAAATGCAATTGTATCGTGCACAACAAGTTTTTAGCAGAAAAGGGACAAAATTTGTGATCTATCGTCTTTCATTGTTAGCACATGGCTATCTCCTGTTTGCTTCTTCATATTTTCTCAGGTGCAGGTGAATGCTAAAGATCTTATAAATCTGATCTATTCGAAGTTGATCATGATATGAGGACCTAAGTGATGACTTTGCAAATTGTACTTACATCAGATATTAGTGTTACAAAAAATACTATCTACTAAATACTTTTATAAAAGCTGTTGAAAAAATAGAAAAATACAAATAAATTTTTTCTTGTTCGTCACTTCAGAGTATCGTTTTCGTTAATTATAAATTTTGTAAGGACTTGGCACTTGTAAAATAAATTATGAGTTTTAATTTCGTATATAATTGGAATTATCTTCAGAAATTAGGTTTAAAAATTTTACAGACTTTAAAGCCTGATTTTTATAACTTCTTTCGCGGTTTTATTTGTTTTAGCCTATAAAGTGAGAGCCTAAAAAAGCTTCACTTAATTAGGGTCATAACGCCACTTTATTATGTACCCATCAAAAATCAGGTATACGGAATGTAAGTTTTATATTAAATTACTTGCACCTTAACCTGCTCCTGTTTATAAGTAGCCCTGCCCTAAACAATTTAATTCCTCCATGGATAATTACAAATCCGGTTTGGTTGGGCTCACGAATCACATCTTTAATTATCGAATTATGAACAACGGCCGCGCAAAATTACAATGCAAGGTGGTTAAAAATCGAAAAAAACTAATTTATCCCATCTCCAAAAAGCGTTTAAGGTGCGAGGCCAGGTCATTATTCCGATATTATTAATTTATGTCCTCGTGCGCGTTTTACGAAGACATCAGCGAGATTTACGGCGCGGACGTCGTCAGTTTAAACGTTACCTGTTACCTTTATTACAGTAAAAATACCTTTAATTCCAGCTCACCATCGCGGGCATATTAATAGGTAAATAAAATATGTTACGACTTGTTTATAGGTAATAACGGTGTAGACAATGGCCCATGCTTTACATAAACGCGCTAGCAAGAATTCAAACCGTGTTTGGTAAGTAAATTTACTTTAGGAACAATCTGTTGTACAGAACTTTACCGTACAATTATTTACGAATTATAAAAAAAAACGACCTCAACAACATATGGCTCACGAGACCTCAATTTACAATTATAATTATTATATTTTATACCAAAAATAGGGTTGGGGGTATTATTAACAATTAAACATAATTTGGTACTGACTTAAATAATAAACTCTTTAGGCACCTCCACATTTCTTGACACTTTGGTTTTACCATATGCTAGGAGCAAATTTTATCTCCAAATCATCCTTCATTTTCGTTCAGCTTATCCATAAAAGAGACCATTGAAGTACAAACTTAATAGTTCTTAATATTTAAAAGTACTATGAACTATGACAATTATAAAAAGTTGATAGCATCAACTAAAAAAAATATAAACAACTTTTCGAATATCACTGAAAATACCTAACCTATTCTAACCTAACAATATTAAAGCCTTTTGGAGCTATGTTAAAATTAAAAATAATAATAACATAATTGTATGTATGTAAGCTCTACAAGTCCAAGTACTAAGAGCTCCTACAAATTATGGCAAATTTAAACTAACTAAAGAGTGTGTATGTACATACCTCCCAGCTCCCAGGAGGTTTTCGACTCAATTTTTAAAATGTTGTAGACCTATTCTAGAGTAGGCTAGCCTACCTCCTCTGTCTTATATTTAAAACTTACACATATAGCTTAGGGAATTTACCCTGATCTTTGAAAAACGGCTTATGTAACAGAATTGTCGAATTGAAGATCTATTTCTTGTATCTCATGTATATTAGCAAAGTGCTAGAAATAGTAACCCAAATGATGTTCAAACTGTCTAAAACATAATACATATGTTCCAATAGGCATTGTTTGTTGCTGAAGTTTTAAAATCCAACAAAGAAGCCCAATTTTACATTATATCCACAGATTGGGATCGAGACTTTATATTTTGGTTCAAATAACCGGCTGGTCCGTTATCCGGTGATCCTATTAAGCGGAATTCACTGTATTACCAATAAAGTGATAATAAAGGTTTAGTCCTTATTAAGCCAAAGCTCAAAAAAGAGAAAAATCGGTAAGGTTCATTTTCATGTAATTCTCCAGCGCATTTGTACCCTGAGATTAGTTGCATAAATTATCCTTCTGCCCAAAAGTTCCCCCCAATAAAAAAAATGTTTACGACTCGGCGCAAAAGTTGCTTGATACAACTCAATAGGGGGTTATTCTCGAATCACACCACACGACTTTTATCATTCTATCCTTGTCATTGAAATGCAAAAATAAGAGTCAATCCTTGTCATGTCGTATACGATGTTGTGTCGTGTGATTCGAGAATAACGTCCCCATCGAGTTTTATCAAGCTTGATAAATAGGAAGACCTGTGGGTCCCATACCCTTTACAATATTCATAAATGATATTATCTCAGTTAGTACATCAAACAATTGTCTACTGTTTGTCAATGACCTGAAGATGTAGTTCTATAATATCATTTGAGGCTTCGGTATTCGGTAGGACTACATACAGATTGAACTAACCTCAAACAGTGGTGTATAGCTAGTAGAACATCCCTCATTATAATATAAACATGTGCAAAGTAATTACATTTTCTAGAAATAAAACGGTAGTCATTACAATTACAAACTTAATAATACGGATCTAATCAGAACCAACAATGTTAAAGATTTGGGTGTTATCTTTGATAGCAATATTAGCAATTTTTCACTTACATGCCGTATATACAATATTTTTTAGGGCCGTCTTTAGGGGAGGGCACTCTGGACCAGTCCCCAGGGCCCAATGTTAAAAAGAGGGCCTCTTCGGAAATCTCAAAATAACGGTTTTAAGATTTGCCAATTGCTCATCACATATTTTTTTATTAATACCTAGGTAGGTACAAGGTACATATAAATAACTGTACACATATTTGTTTATACAGAGTGATCATTTGAAAACATAGCTCTAGTATGACAAGATATATAAAAATTCGACGAAACACGTCAATTTTGATTTCGAGGGGGAAACTTAATTACGTATAAAAGTAAACGCTAGATGTCTTTAGTTTTGCCATAGCCACCTTGACTTCAAAATTTTAAATAACACGCAATACCTCATATTAAAGGAAATTAAAAGGACTTTAAATTGGTGTGAAAAATTTTGGAATCGGATCACATCAAAAGTTATAACAAAAAATATGTATAATAAGTCTATAAAAATTGATATAACATATTCCTCAGACGAAAATGGGATGATTTAATCAAACTTATCTTTATCCAAAAACGATTCGTTGAACCGCAATCGAATGATAAAAATCTGTAAATTTTGTTATCTCTGAGTTTCAATAGCGCCTTTTGAATAGAGATAATATGGGCTAAAAAATTCAATTTTGGTCTCAGGAATATGTTATACTAATTTATACCGATTTCTAGGGGGCAATTTTTACCCCATAATTGTTGTTCAGGTCTGACATTTTTAGTTATAACTTGTGATGTGGTGATCCGATTTCAAAATTTTGCACATCAATTTAAAGTCCTTTTAATTTTCTTTAAAATGAGGTATTGCGTGTTAGGGGTTGCCATTTAAAATTTTGAAGACGAGGTGGCTATGACAAAATTAGAGACATCTAGCGGTTATTTTTATACGTAATTAAGTTTCCTCCTCGAAATCAAAATTGACGTGTTTCGTCGAATTTGTATATATCTCGTCATACTAGAGTTATTAAGGGTGGATCGTTTTCAAATGATCACCCTGTATAACATACATACATATATCATATATGTATTGAATTGAAAAAGTGGCGCAACCTGTAATTTTAAATGGGAGTACAAAATACAACTTTGAAATTTGTTACAAAAAGAACATTATTTTTTACCTGTCGGTGAATAATCAAACGTCAGGCTACAAAATTACATCATATTTCATCGCCAAAAACTAAAAAAGTAGAGATTTTATTTTTGAAGATTCAAAGTGTTACTATAAAACTAAAACAACCTCTTCAAATGGTAAAAATAGTAATACAGAAATCAAAGAATTCAAAAAAGCGTTTTTTGTTCTTCAGGGTATCGATTATTTAATAAAACAGTCAATTAATAGTTGTTTTTGTCTTCTATTATTATCCCTACAAATCAAGAAAATTTTAAATTCCTAGTTCTTTTCTTTTATTGAACAAGACATTCTCAATGTAACTTTTTAAATCATTTTGTGAATGATTTTGCATTAGGTTTAAAGTTAAAATACAACAAATTTGTTTCATCTTCTTTCTTTTTTTCGTCTTGGTAAGTGAAGGAAAAAAAAACAGGAAGTCAGAATTTTCATGATTTATTTTGGTTTCAGAAGATTGATATTTAAAAAAATATATATTTGAAAAACTGAAAAAAAAATATTGTTTTCCCTACGATTTTTTTTTCAATTTTTTTTTAAGGATTTCGGTTATAATAATTTAAAAAGATTGGGTTTAGCTCTCTAGAGAACTTATATTTTGCAAAAATCGGTGACCTAAAATTCAAAAACGCTCTTAATGTAAAAAGAGATAACGTGATCTACTATATTTAATGTAAAACAGTAAAACAATACTATTAAGAAATCTGGTCCTGCAAAGGGGGTGCATCTGCCCCCTCGGTTGCGCCACTGTATTAAAATACCAACGATATTACCTCTCTTTTGACCTAAATATTTTATTTCGTATTTAAAATAAAAATAATTAAAAAAAATTCTCACGTACTAGATAGTTATTCATCAGAAATCAGAATGAGGGAGGCCCAAGACATATTAGTGCCCAGGGCCAGATTATACCTTAAGACGGCTCTGATATATTATTACCAAATCTAATAAGTTATGTGGTTTTATCAATGCCAGTGCCAGGACCTCGATAACCCTAATGTAATAAGAAGACAGTCGGCAAAATGTTTGAAAAGCGTACTTTTCGTTAGTAAAAATTGATTTTTGGACATTTTAATCAAAAATTTGACAAAAACGGCCTTGGTTGCCCTTAAAATTGAATTTATTTTTCAAGAATAATACAGGGTGTCCCGTTCGTGGTAGCCAAAACTTCAGGGTTAGAAAGTTGAAGAAATTTCATCGTAAAAAAAACGAAAAAAGTGTGGGTCTAACTATTATAGTTTTGGAGATACAGCTCTTTTAATTTTAAGTTACCAATTTTTCCCACACATCACTAAATCAGTAATAACAACTTAAAAAATGTGTGTAAAAATCTACAGAAATTATCACTAGAAAGCTAAAACCACCCTCTTTCAACTAGTAATAACAAAACAATATAAATTTTTGACAGAATGTTAAATAATAATTCACAAAAAGAAAATAATTTAAAAAAGAATAAAAAATTTGTCGTTTTTTTACAATTTTTTAAAATTAAGCCAAGTAAGGGGGTGTTTTTTTTAACATCTAAAACTACATTATTATCCCTACAAATCATGAAAATTTTGAGTTCCTAGGCATTTTCCTTCAAACACTAAATTAATGTCAAATTTACTCCTTCAATTGTGATCTGTGTAGTCGTTTGCCAAGGACTGCTCACGCCTAGGTTTAAATTCTGCTTCAAAATTAATCTTT
The DNA here is from genome assembly GCA_963971135.1 of Stenus bimaculatus. Lineage (NCBI taxonomy): Eukaryota > Metazoa > Arthropoda > Insecta > Coleoptera > Staphylinidae > Stenus > Stenus bimaculatus. The sequence goes on along the minus strand of OZ020185.1, from coordinate 11,134,759 downwards.
AACTTTGGATGGTTTTTCCAATAGGATTTAAGTTAAAATAAAATGTGTTTGTTTTAGTTTACCTTTTATTATTGGAAAATTAAAAAACAAAACAACAAAGTTTACTAATAATGTTGTTAATAACCTACTTAATTAATTAAATTTTCAAAGTAACCTCCATCATTTTGCAGGCAAATATCGGCCTTGTTAATGCGGTCTAATAGTTCTTGCCGGGTATTTACTATTTCCGCGTGTACCTTTTCCTTCAACGTACCCAACAAAAAAAAATCCGGGGATCTGGGTGGATATGAAACTGGACCACCTCGTCCTATCCAAGGATGAAAGTGACGATCCAAAAAACGTCGTACATCAATTGCAAAATGTGCTGGACAGCCATCAAGTTGCAAGCACATGTTTTGTCTGGTAGCAAGTGGCAGGTCATCTAATAAATCCACAAATTCATTTTGTAGGAATTGTAGGAATGATTGACCATTTAGTCTTGCAGGTAACTCAATTGGGCCAATCAACTTATCATCAATAATTGCTGCCCACACATTAATTGAGAACTGTTGCTGAAATTTCGCAGGTCGAACGTTGTGCGGATTTTCTCTAGCCCAGGTGTGAAAATTTGCAAAATTTGGAATTCCCGCACGGGTGAATGTTGCCTCGTCGGTCCACATAATTTTTCTTAAAAAATTGGGTGTGTGTTGTATTTTTCTTCTCAACCATGAGCAAAAAACTGCACGTCCGCGAAAGTCCAGTTCATGGAGATCTTGTACTTTACGGAAATGGTATGGATGAAGCCTTTCCTTACGCAGTATTCTCCAAATTGAAGTTCGGGATAAACCCAACCGTAATGAAATCTTGCGAATGCTGATGCTGGGATCTCGAAAAATTGCATCTAAAACGTTTTCCTCATTTTCAGGTGAAATAAACCTCAAAGGTGGTCGATTTAAATGTTTTTGTATCCCATATTCGCAAAGTCTCCGCAATGTGTCCGCAATGTGAGCGTTGCTGAATCGCTGAATGCCATTAGAAAGACACCAGAAGTGCTAGCAACTAGTAAATTAAATTAGTAAATTTGACATTAATTTAGTGTTTGAAGGTGAATGCCTAGGAACTCAAAATTTTCATGATTTGTAGGGATAATAATGTAGTTTTAGATGTTAGAAAAAAAAACACCCCCTTACTTGGCTTTATTTTAAAAAATTGTAAAAAAACGACAAATTTTTTATTTTTTTTTAAATTATTTTCTTTTTGTGAATTATTATTTAACATTCTGTCAACAATTTATGTTGTTTTGTGATTACTAGTTGAAAGAGGGTGGTTTTAGCTTTCTATTGATAATTTTTGTAGATTTTTACACACATTTTTTAAGTTATTACTGATTTAGTGATGTGTGGGAAAAATTGGTAACTTAAAATTAAAAAAGCTGTAACTCCAAAACTATAATAGTTAGACCCACACTTTTTTCGTTTTTTTTACGATGAAATTTTTTCTACTTTCTAACCCTGAAGTTTTGGCTACCACGAACGGGACACCCAGTATATTATAGGAGCGTACTTTTGGAAAAATGATCAAAACGTATTTTTCCAAAAGTAGGCCCCTATAATATAGACTACACATGGAAAATAAAAATTCTACAGGGTGTCCCTGAATAACTGTGACAAATTTTTGTGGTGATAGAGGAAGTGAAACTAAGCATTTTTGACCTATAAAATATTGTCTAGAAATGCTTTCTTAAAAATTTATACCACTTCAAAAATTTTCAAAAAAAATAGTTTTTTTTAGAATGCGATTAAAATTCAATGTTTGGGAGCGACAACATAATTTTTTTTTTAAATAACAGTATTTTGACAGAATGCTCTTTGGTTGTAAAGTAAAGTTTTTGAATCATATCTTTATTAATAAAGTTGGATTTCAAAATTTTACTCTACGACCCTTAAGTAATTTTCACAAATTTTTTAAAATTTAAATGTTTTAATAATTTCAATCAAAGATTTTTGGCACCTTTTATTTGACTGTTAACACAAGGGTGAGTCGCTCGACATTTCAATTGTGTTCTTTAACCTTTTGATTTTTTTTGTAAGTAAAAACTATAAACTAATGCTCATTTTTTTTATTTAAGTGTTTGTAGCACCTGAAGATTATGTCTTATTGGTCTCGAAAAACATGTAGCGTTAATTGTTGGACTATTCAGCCGTAAAGTTGGAGCTTAGGAATCAAATCATCAAATGTTTTCTTTATTATTAAAAATTTCTAATGTTTAAATCGAAATTAACAATTGATACTCTTCTGACCTACACAAAACATATCTCTTCATTCAATCTTGAATCCCTGAATCTCAGACGTTTTAAAGCGCGGTCAAAAGTTGGGTACAAAGTGTTGCACAGTATTCTAGATTGCACGGAAATATTATCTAACTTCAACATTAGCCTTATTGGGGCTTAGGATCAACTCTAATACCAGGAATTTTTATTTATTTTCTCACACAAATTATAATAAATTTAATGTGATAAACAGAATTCATTCTCGTCTGAATGTAGTAAGTAATCTAGTAGATATATTTCATGTCAACTGCAGTACGTTTGTAAAGTCTTTGGAAGGTTTGGATCCAACCATTACTTACTATGTAGTTAGAATTACGATTGTATTACATGTTTTGTATTTGGCTTGTGTTTTTATTGTTCAATTTACAATTTGCGACAATTACCTACTTTAAAAGGGTTATGCAATTAACGAAGTAACATTAAACCTTAATCCGGTAATGAAATTGTGCACGTAAACTTACGGCGTTGACCTGCGCTAATGATTAAACCTCGATCTTTTCCAAGTTGGACAAGGAAAAGGAAGTCCGATGAGTTCTGAAAATTTTGAGTATGACTATCATAAAATTAGGGACACCATGAAGTAGCGCACGGCTTCCTGAAAAGGGACAGCTAATTAACCTGAAACTTAGTTAGAAGGAAAAGAAAGACCGATGTCTTCTGTTTTGAAGTTTTGAGTACGACTCCATGACAAAATGATTAATCTTGTTCTAGAAAGGCAGCATGTATCTTATCTACTTTAGCAAAACGTAAAGCTATAGACTATAGATAATCTCTGAGATCATCCATCAAAAGCTGTTTGCTGTGCTTTAAATGTTAATGTAAAAAATGTACAAGTGGTTCGTTTGCTGATTTGAAATGTATAAAGTAGAATATATTCCTGCAATGCAAGAAGAAAATTATTGTCAGCCCATCCCACTTTTCTGGAGCTTCTTTGCAAATTATGACCAAATAACTGATAATTAATGCGAACCCCTAGAGAACGTGCGAGTTTGGGAGAAAAAATTGTAAAAAATCATGAAATCGAGCACTAGTTCTTCAGTAATAACTCAAGTTTTCCTCGTTAGATTTTCAATTTTTTTTCAGATTTATAATCTAAATTGATTAGGCTACATCCTGCCAGAGAGTTCCCTTTTGCAACCTAGCACAAATTTAATTATAGGGGTCCAATGTTAAGGTACTTTTAGATCATTATATTTTTTTTGTACATTCTCCATTTTTTTTTTCCTTCTGGCAAAAATTAAAGAAATAACTTGTAAATCAACTACAAAAAAATTTATACAAAATTGTTGTTCATACTAGCTTTTATGACTGCAGAACTAAACCACTATATTCGCCGTTTAGAAAATGGCTCTTAAGGACAGAATTTTATTACGAGCGCAACTTCGATCAAATTTCTTTGATAAAATAGATTATTAATGGTACCTGGAGATTATTTTATTACGAGCCCAACTTCGATCAAATTTCTTTGATAAAAATAGATTATTAATGGTACCTGGAGATTATATCAAAGAAAGTACATGTTGATAAATTGAATAATTCTAGTACTATTGAAGATTGCATTACTTTTCATTTCATCGACATTATATTTTCGTCAAGGCTTTGACTTTGAACAAATATAATGTTTTATTAGAACTGCAATAAAATTATTAAAGGCCACACGGTAGAACCAACACCCACGTTGTTTTTTAAAACATGTAGATGTGTTTAAAATAATTATACTGATTGAAATAGGTATTGCCAGGTGCCTGGTTCTTCGAAAGTGCAAGTATGAAAATGCTTTAAGGCCAATGGTAACCACCATTGTAAGAAAGATTCGTGATTTCTGTAAAATTCTTGGCGATCATAAATCTTCAACGTCAGTATGATCTATGCGTGAAGTTGATTTATACACGTATAAAGTTTGTTTAGTAGTTCATATGTTCGTAGTTGCTTGCATCCAAGTATAGGCGTTTATTTATGATATTGCTAGGAACATTGCTAGTCGGGGGAGTAAAAACTCTAACAATAACTAACAAAACCTAATCAATTTTGCACCAAGAAGGAAGGAGTTATAGGTCAGAAACCCGACGACAAAAAAGAGGACTTGGGTATCAACATAATGGTTTTTGATGTAGTTGGAAGTGTGTGAAATATGATTTAGGATTTGCGTTGAAAAACATTTCTCACATGAAGCTGTCTTACACGGATCAGGCTCACGATATTGCTCTTTATCACGCTTGCTTTGAGCAAGACCCGACTGCCTTATCCGGGCAAAGACGGCAGATAACGCGTTAGGTATGTGCAAGGCCTACGCGGTTAATAAATATCGCTCGTTATTATGAATTATTGGCAGTTAGTCGCACCACGCCATCTCCGGAATTATCGCAAATCGAGATTAATATCAATGTTCTTTATATGTAACCAGTTGCCTGATATCTGATATGGATGCCTTACATCGGGCACCACTAAAATTATTTCTTGAACTTAACCTTGTGATTATACAAGTTACCCTTAGGTGGAAATTGAGAATGAAAATCGCTTATAATATATTCATAGTAGTCATCAGGTGGCCATATTTTATTTGATTTATTTCTATTTTATAAATGCAAATAATTTAATTTATTGCCATTCTACCATTCACGAGGTGGGTGGTCAGAATATGTCTAAAAAATAATATAAGAATAGAAAACTAACCAACACTACTCAGACCTGTTATGGTAATTGCATCCCTTTACCCCGAAGTTACAAAGATTTAAAAATCAAAACGATTTATGTATAACCTCATTTTACTTTAAACATTACATTAGTTGGGAAAAATTTACGTATTTTATTTTTCATTAGCGCAACATGCGCCATGATTTATGACTGCAGTTGCATAATTAATTTTCAAGCTCGGCCATGCAATGAAAAATAAGAATGTAGAATGGAATTATAGCGAGTTTATTTAAATTCACCTGTAATTAACGCACTGCGGTGGGACCCATGACCCATGCAATTTGGTCGGACACCCTGCGTGCCAAACTCAAATAAACTCGCAAAAAAATCTTGAAAACAATTTAAACCTAAATTATGACAGTCGGACACTAATTAGAAAATTTTATGAACCAGTTGCGCGGATGGAATGATCGACTTTCATTTTAATGATGGTACATTTTTCCGCACAGCTTTTTTACCTCTTCGTGTTTCTACTCAGAAGCCACACCATCCCCGTTGCCTGTTAACATTCTTACTAGTTTTTATCAATGATCACAATGTCTTTTCAATCCACAGGAAAAAGAGGCACTACTCACGAGAAGAAAATCTCAACAATTTATAAATATCAGTACAACATTTTCAAACAAATCTTTATAGGAATAAGTTTTTTCATGTTCAGTAGAAGAATTTACGAGTAATTTTGGGAAATACAGTTCTGTTTCTTCTTTGGACCACTTCCACAAAATTGATAATTGTTCTTTCATGTGATCATCTGAGGTATTGGATGTTGATGATAATCACAATCATCAGTATTTATTTTTTTAGGTGGCTGTTGGTAAAAATAACACATTGGTTCTATAAGACCTTTGTGGTTAACCTAAATCGACCCTTAATGCTAGAAGATTGTTCTATATTTCATTGTGATAACACTTTAACAACAAAACAAAAATATACCTTTTTACGGTATTATCACCTTTAAATTTGGTCGGATGGTCGTATGCAATTTGGTTAGGTTGGAAGCTAAAAGGTCTCCACATGATCCGATTTGGTCGGACGGTCGGATAGGTAAATCGGACAGTGTGAAGGAAGCAAATTATCAGATCGGAAGCTCGGACGTTCGGCGTCTTCCGATCGCTCGAGCGTCCAACCAAATCGGACCGTATGAAGACTCCTTCCGACCAATTTGAGTCCTCGTCCGATTTGTGCAATTTTTAATTATTCAAACCATATGCAAGTACTGTTCATTGCCCTAAAATTTAATTAAAATAATATGACTATTTTTTTTTCTTTCGATTAACCAATTTTTGCCCAATTTGTTTTAAAACCGTGTGGAGGCTTGTTTCACAGTTATCAGGTCGGATGCAAATTCCGACCGATTTGAAATGCATCTGGTCGCACCTTGTAGATGCAGCATCCGAATTAGTCAACGAAATCGGATCATGCGTAGGCCTTTTTACATTGCTTTATTGTGTTCCTAGGAATTAAATTGCTAAGAATGTTCCGAATATTTCAGGAAACCTCATTATCATGGATAAATTATCTCATATGAAATACATGTTTACCAAAAATGAGAAAATTAGCTGAGGAGATGAAAAATAGTAGTAGTATTGTTTTTCACATTTTTGTATGATTATTAAATTTTATTGTGCTGATATGTCAAGTACCTAGTAACTAATGGGTGAAAATAAATAATTTTAGAACTTGAAGTAGGGTTCTGCTTTTGTCTTACTCAAATACCTCAAATTCCTTTCAGCAAAATAATATAAGCACATGATGAACTCGTTTGGTTGCTTACAATAGTCCGGAAGTCGTTCCGTCTGCGACCGTCCGTCCTAAACAATGTCACTTTTTATCCTTTATCCAAGTTTGGACCTAATGGGATTGCTGGGTATGTAAATACACCATTAAGAGCCGAATAAATACGTCCACGTTTCGAGTTGCAGGCCGCTTGTTATATTCAAATGATTCGCATCCTTATTCGTATGCAATTGTAAAATGTGAACAGGGTCTAGCCTTTTATGTAGGAAAGGAGCAAGCTTTAACCATCACTGCACCATTTTAAATTTTAAAGGCATGTAATAAAACGGTAAAACAGCATTTAGTGGTTTCCCAAAACCAATATGAGAAAATGTTACTTTGGAAGAACACGAACTGAAGATTTATATCTTATAAATATTGAGTTTCTAGATTAGTTTTAACAAAATACAAAATTGTGCCCAAAGAAAAAAACCCTTATTACACAAAATTAGACCTACATTTTTAATTACTCGAAGGTGTATGTATTTGTAATGTTTTTCATCCAAGATTTCAAAGGATTAACTGACCGTAACCATTAAAAGTAAAGTTGCTCAAAATTGTAATAACAAAGTAAAGTAACAAAGTATAGTGAGTACTGAGTTAAGCTTTGTTTGATTTTGATAAGAAAATTCGAAAAAAAACCCTAATTAGTGGTAAAAACTCTATGTAATTCCAAGAAAAAAAATTAATTGGTGTAAAATTTAATATGTATTGTCATTCACGCTTGTTCCGCTTAAGTATGTGACTTAAGTTTAGTTCACATGGGAAATGATTTAAATTCATGACCACATAAGCTTTAGGCATCCATCATTTCGGAAAAATAAAGTATTTTTTTTGCTATTATTTTCTATATAAACCATACGGACGTAATTTATTTTCTATTATTCAAAGGACAACCCATAAAAAGCCGACATTCCCAAGGAAAGAATTGAATTTAAACCAGTTCCAGGCAATAATACTAAATTGAAACGATGTTATTAATTGGCGATTTTTACTAACTCTGAGATTTATCGGCCATTGTTGGTATGAAATGTGCGGAGATGTGAGTCGATAGCGTTTGGATACGCGTGGTTCGTGCGTGTGCAGAATTAACGCGTGATGAGGCATCATCACGACCAGACTAGAACAGAATTAACAGAACAAGGAACAAGCGGCTTGATGATGGGTTAAAAGCTGTCCGATTTTCATAGGAGCTTCAAACATGTTTGCACAATAAGCAGTCACTTTGTTATAAAATAGTACCTCACGACTCCATCCTGTAATCAAGCGCAGGACTTGAGAAAATATTTGTTCTGCCGTGTCCGCTTTCGTTTACATCATCTAAGTTGAATCCATGATTTTATCTATTGATTTATTAATTTTACATTTTTGAAGCAGTATTATTGCATCATTACTTTTGCTTGTTGTTGGAAACAAGGAATGGGGGCTTAATTTGTTACTGTCATTTATCATTCCGTACGATCAATGAAAATCAGATGTATCCATTCACTTCCTAAATTATACATACTTGTAATTTACATCAAGAATTATTTAGACAGATCATCATCCTTTGTAAATTAATTATCAACATGTTCTATTCTTAAATTAATCATTATCTTTCAAACATTACCCGCTTCATCCAGCTTGTCGAGGCTAAAAATAATTAAAATTATGTGGGAAAAACAATTTTTCTTAAAAATCTTATAAAAGTATTGATAATGATTACTATTGCTCAATAACCTCATTTGTACAAACATAAGTACTAACGCGAAAATTGGAAACAACACATTAGCGAACGAATTGAAGCACAGGTTAAGGTGCCTCTACTCATGAGACGGCTTTTTATCCTTCGTTTACACATATTCCTTAATCGACTCGAACAATGAGTGAACAATGGAAATAAGGTTGTCATTAATTTCTTCTCGACTCCATTGTCGGACAAGTTTGAAATCTGAAATCCAGTAGGGGTTATCATAAAGTCTATTACTGGTTGTGTTCGTTTTACAAAATTTTCTCGAGTAAATCATATTCTATAGTAGGAATTCCAACCTAACTGATATTGAATGAAATCACTGATTGTGAATTTTCCTAACAATTGTTGAGGATAGTAGTAGGGACTAACTTCTACTACTAGGTGAAGGGTTGCAGTAGGAGAGTAGGGGATTAGGGACTACTACTACTACTAATACAACTCTCCAGCATGGGTAAGAAAATTCAGCGTCGCTGATTTCATTGAATGTCAGTTAGGTTCGAATGCCTGTTTACTGGCCGGTCATCTCATTTTCTCCCATAGAACTAAAAATAGGCCAGTCAAATTAGCATTCTACTTCGAAAAAATTAGAGGAAAGCTGGAAATCGTTTTATTCACTTTATTTTTCATAAAAAAAAGAACATATTGAGTTTGCCCCAATTTTCGTGTAATGATCTATGTGTTGTGTAGAAAAAAACAAGAACTTTTCGGCCATGTTGAAGTTTTTTCAAAATACAGCCAAAATTATGCGTCTGGAGGAAAATACTATTCTTTGCAATTTTAAATATCGTTAAATTCTGCGTTCATCGAGTACCCAACTTTTAAAAGTAAGCGTCAAGATGTTGGAGAAAACTAGAGTAAAAAACTTCCCCCTTGGAGAAACAAAAAATTTCTTTCGTATATACCGATATTTAGTACCGGATAACTTTCTAATGAATGTAACAACTTAAAAATAGCCATAATATAAGTCCTTCAAGGCTATTCACAGTACTTTCCGCCGATAGCAATAATCAAAAAAATACTTTTCGAGAAATATGACGATGATATAATTATACCCAGGATTTCAGTAGGAAATAAACATAAAAGTACAATAGTATGTTTTAGAAATACTGGGTACTCAATACGGTGAGACAACTGGTACGCCTCAAGGAAACAGAACAAACAAGAAGAAGGTATTCGCGTGACTCAAACTTGTGCAGACTACCTAAGAGCTTAAATTCGATCAAAAGCATACGATCTCAAAAATTATCCTAAACCCGTTGGTTTCTTGGATAACATTGATGACGATATTCCTAAATCTCTTTTGCTGCTTCTGCAAATAATAATTGTCCGAAGATCCTGAAGGAATAAAAACATGGACAGAGGAGTAGGATCCAAAACTGCTATACGTGTCAAAGCAATCGCTGCTACAAGGCCAACATCATTCATGGGTGATATGAATAAAAATGAGTTTATACTCGGAAGTATCTACACATGAGCATGAGCATAAAGTGCGAGTTTATACTCTATTTCGTATGAATAAAAGTGAGTAAGCTTGAAAAAGTATATGCTCCTTTCAATTGAGTAGATGAGTAGTAAATAGTCTGTTGTATAATTGCTCTAGTGGTGTATTTGGATTTCTAAAAGGTACCATTAGCCAAGGCGCTATCCCATATCCTTCATCTCCTAAAAGTAGTGCTTGGTTGTTACCAAAATTATCTCTCGCTACCTTAAAAATCTCTGAGTTTGACCAAATTCTAGAATCATGAACAGACCTTGGCCATGAAGCGTCCACGCTTGTAAACCACTCATCCGAATTACAAGTAGCTTGTACATTAATGCTAGGATACGCTTTTCGATTTATATATTCATCACCATGAACCGATGGTTTTTTTATTCTGATAAGAGTACAATCGATAACACCCAAACAGCTAGGAAAATTATAACGTCTGTGCCAATTTTCTTTGGCTCGCATTATATCTTCAGCATTTTGTGGAAATTTTACCCAATGACCACTTTTTTGAAGAATTTTAGTTATAACCGTTCTTAAAATTTTGGAGACAGAAGTTTGATGAATCCCAACATCTTCACCTACTCCTGCTTGAAAGCCGGGATCTCCCACATATCTTAAAAACACTTTAATTTTATCCAGATTAGATAACGCGCCACCTCTGATCTCCTCCGACTCCTCGTCCAAAAAATGGTTTGCTATCCACTCTACATTTTCCTTGGAAAATCTATATAAAACTTTGTAGTCACGGTCACAAGTAATTCTTCTGGGCTTATAATATTTTTCGGATCGCAAGTTAAACATGAACTCCGCCATCACTCTATTTAAAAATTCAAATGAGTCTGCTATACCGCACACTCAAATCAAATGGAGTAGATACTCCTGTCATTGAAGTATACACCTTACTTTATTCATATGAAATATGAGTAAATACTCATACAAAATTGTATATAAGAGTACTTGCTCACACTGAGCATCTGCTCTGGATTTTTATTCTTACGACTCGGAGTATACCGGGTGGAAATGAAACTAGGGCCACCCCTGGCATTTCTTTATTTATGGAAATAAAAAATTAAAATTTTAGTATATTATATGATCTAAGAAAACAAATCTTATGAATCGAATAAATTTTTAATTTTACTTCCGGTTTATCAGGAAATGGCATCCACTTTCTTATTTTAAATATAACCCCCTGATTTTTTCTACGTAAAATCAAACATTGGTTAATTTTAAGTATGTTTATGACAAAAAAATATTTTTTTTCAAAACTTTAAGAAAAAAATTTGAATTTTTTTTGGTAAAAAATTTGAGTAAAACCTACAAAAACTATTTTTAAACATACATATGGGATATCACAGTAACCGGAAAAAAAACCCTCTATTTAATTAGGGGGTGGCCCTTATATCATCCCATTTAAAAAAGTAAAGATATTTCCAAAAAACTTTTCTTGAAAATTAAAAAAAATAATATCTCAAGAACAGTGAAATAAATTTTATAAATTACAACTTATTTTACGTATTTGTATTATTTAAAAATAGTTTTTGTGGGTTTTACTCAAATTTTTTACCAAAAAAAAATTCAACATTTTTTCTTAAAGTTTTGAAAAAAAAATTTTTTTTGTCATAAACATACTTAAAACTAACCAATGTTTGATTTTACGTAGAAAAAATCAGGGGGTTACATTTAAAATAAGAAAGTGAGTGCTATTTCCTGATAAACCGGAAGTAAAATGAAAGATTTATTCGATCCATAAAATTTGTTTTCTTAGATCATATAAGATACTAAAATTTTTAATACTAGTTTTTTCCAACTTCTTAAGGCTTAAATTTAAAAGTTGGATACTCAATCGACGCAAAATTTAACGCTATTTAAAAAACTTCAAAATGACCGAAAATTTATTGATTTTTTTCTACACAGCACAAAGAGCATTGCACGAAAATTGGGGCAAAATCAATATGTTCTTTTTTTATGAAATATAAAGTGATTAAAACGATTTCCAGCTTTCCTCTAATTTTTTCTAAGTAGATCATGTTTTTGAGCTTATTTGACTGGCCTAAAAAGAGTAAACCAGTAAATTTATGGTAACAAGAACACAATAATTATTTCAACATGCGCTCATTGAATTTCGTTCTGAAATCTGGAAGGCCTTAAGAGCATCTTCCTAGACACTCGCGAAAAATTTTCCGTTGGAGATAATAACAAGGAATATAAAACCCATCCCACTTTTCTGGAGCTTCTTTGCAAATTATGAACAAATAACTGATAATTAATGCAAATCCCTAGAGGGCGCGCGAGTTTGGGAGGAAAAATTGTGAAAAATCATGAAATCGAGCATTAGTTCTGCAGTCATAACTCAAGTTTCCCTCGTTAGATTTTCAATTTTTTTCAGATTTATAATCTAAATTGATTAGGCTACATCCTGCCAGAGAGTTACCTTCTGCAACCTAGCACAAAATTAATTAGAGGGGCCCAAAGTTAAGGTACTTTTAGATCATTATAGTTTTTTTTTGTACATTCTCCCATTTTTTTTTCTTCTGGCAAAAATTAAAGAAATGACTTCTAAATCATCTACAAAAAAAATATACAAAAATGTTGTTCGTACTAGCTTTTATGACTGCAGAACTAAACCACTATATTATCCGTTTAGGAAATTGCTCTTAACATGTGTAAATGGAGGATTTAAAACCCTATCTCGTGTGTAAAGCCACCTTTATTATATACCATGAGAATCAAAATAAATCACGTTGGATGTCATCTGGTCTAGTCCAATGTTGGATAAGTTTGAAATCCAATGGAACAGTACGGGGTATCATAAAATCTATGATTGCTTGTCGTTCTAGAACGCTGTAATATCTAAACGAAAGATGTCTTATGTGTAAATACACCTTAAAGGTTGATGTACTAATTAATATCGTTCAGATACAAGAATATAATAATAATAAAATATGGAGATACAATGATTTATAAAATCCAAAGTAAGGAACAGGATAATCTACAAGATCTTCAATTCGTTTAAAGTGTATATCGACAGGAAATTATTACGCAAACAATATATAATAGCAATTTATCTACAAGATACAATGCAATTAAATTACGGCTATAGGTGTACAGGCTTGGAGTAAGGTGTGTTCAGTTTAAAATCAGGTATGTCGATTTTTTCATGAAGTATTTCCATTAAGTCTGGTAAGTAATCCAACTAAGAAACAGCGTCGTGCAATGAGCAGTCGAAGGGAAAGATATACAAAGGACATTAATTTACGAACCCATTAAAGTTGTGAGCGCACAGCCAGACATCTTCAAATGCAAATAGGTAGGTTGATTGTAACTAGAATTATGCGTTAAGGTGCGTACCAACGGTATTAAATGACAAATCTATAAAGCTAACTTAATTTTATTGAAACGAGGACATTCTGCTTTAATTGGAGATTTAAATATGACATAATTTATAATAAAATTAAATTTTTGATGGTGGAGTGGGTTTTATTAAGACCAATTTTATTTGCAGGCGAGATTCCTTCCCGTTGATTCCGATTATTTTCGCAGTTAAAAAACCACAATTTATTGCAACTGCCAAATAAGGAAGCTTCGTCGCAGACCGACGATTCATGTCGGCAAAAAAGGCACGTAAAATTGTCCTTAAGCACTTGGCGGTAGTTTTTTAATCTACCACGATGTGCGTGAGTATGTGCGCCAACTTACATATTTACTTAAATAATTTACGGCGATTACGAGTTTTGGAAAGAGCATGGAACAACCATATACTTAGTAAAAGAAACCATCCATGGAAAAGCTAAAAGCTACGTGTCGTTACTGCAAGGACACAGATCAAAGATAAATAGAACTATTTAGAATTATTTATTGACGCCTTTTCGACTTAAGTATCTTTGATGTTTTACTAAGGATTGCGAAATGTTGTCGTGAATTACTCTTGTCTTTCAGCATGTTTCGACATGACCATTCCAGCTGCTATCGGATTGTAATAAACTTTTAAATGTCGGTCTAATTAAAATTTATGCCCAATACTGCAAATGTTACTAAAAAATTCTTGGTTCACATTAATATTAAATAATAACATCTAAAATTGGAAGAATTTAGTTCATTTATATTCACTTTACCTAATACACATCGTGTGATGTTTATTAAAAAATTTACAATGGTATTATATTTTCTTTTCCAGTATACCTATACTCTAGATCTCTAGTGGGTTCCCCAATTACACAACTAAGAGATTACGCTTCAAATTATGGACACTGTGTAAATTGAATATTTATAGGTATTATTCCTAAAATTTAAGAAATACTACAATAATTCAAAGAATATTGCAAATATATTAAACATAATTTATTGCCATGCTGTGTTATCTTAAGAAGAAAATAGACAATGGCAATTTACCGTTAAAAGACTTATTTATTCACAAACAGATAACAGGAAAAATCGTAAGTACGACATCTTTTATGCTGTAATATTTCATTTGAAGAATAGTTCTATAATAAGCGAAATACACACAATGGTTCATTTATATTGTTAATGGTTATTCAATATGTAATATACTGTACCCGGGGGGGGGGCAGTATTTAGGGTGCATGTGTACCCCCTCAAGCTGGAAAATGAAGAAAATAAAAGCTAAGATTTCAGCAAAATCAATGAAGTTTTTATATTTTTGTGTAAAAGGAATTAGAAATACATTTATTACGCTTCCTCCTATAGCAATTTTAAAATAGACCATTTTATACAGGGTGTATCATAATATGTGCGATGTGGGCAAAATTTACTATAGTGGGTAGAGGAAAGATCCTATAAACATAATGTCCGATTTCGTTTCCCAGGGGAAGTGCAGTTTTTCAAAGGTGTTGACTAAAGTAGAAGCTTAAGTGGTACTTATGGAGATCTTTGGTGTTAAAAACAATGGAACATTTTTAAGGCACATGCAAAATAATACCCCTACATATGGGGTACCAAAATAATCGTTATAAAATATATTAAAATCTTCATTAACTAAGTTTAAAAATTAACAGTTCAAAAACCACTTAATTTTTTTTTCAAATTACAATTTTATTTAGGTATTTGAATTATTTAGAATTAGTTTTGGAGCTTTTCACCGACTTCGAAAACCTTTTTTTTTTTTTTAAAAATTTTTTACAAAAAAAATAAAAACTAATATCTCAAAAATACTTCTTTTTTAAAAGTATTTTAAGCCATGAATAAAAATATGGGATGTTACATTTAAAAAAACAAAGTTCATGGTGTTTCCGGTGAAACCGGAAGTGATTTCGAAAATAAAAAAATCACATAAAATTTGTTTTTTGGAACCATAGAACATAGCCAAATTTCAAATTTTTCTATTCATAAATAAAAAAATTATAGAGGTGACCCGGTTTTCATTTCCACCCGGTATATACAAAAAAGTTGCTCTTATAGAAATTCGATAGAAAGCGCCGTTTAAGAGAAAAATGAATTTAAAGATAGGAATGCATATAATACAGGGTGTCCCAGCGCTGCGATGAAGTAACTTTTAACATCACTCTAAAATGAAAAAAGATATCGACATGCAGCTTTCGATAGAATATACAATACCTTTAAGTGCACATTTTAAAAATATTTGAGTAATCTACCGGGTGTCCATTCCAAGAGGGCGGGCCAACGGTTTTTTTAAATAGAACACCCAGTATATTATGAGATTTTTGGACTCGTTATCAAAAAATAATTATACTTTGTATAAACTTTTATGGGTATATCATCACTCGTTTTGCTTATATTTGCCATTTAAGCCAAAAAAAGATCAATTTTTGAAAAATCACTGCTCTAAAACAGATGAACATTTTGGGTTGAAATATTGTCAAAAATTTTTCAACATTGTCTAATCTACAACTATCGTGTCAAATTTAAGTTTGTGGTAATTTTTTATCAGGGTGTCTTATTAAAGGGACACCCTGTATACTTTATCATCAATCGATGGCATTCAGATTACAGACCATCTCCGTTAGTTGAAGAGATCAAAAATCAAATCAATAAAAATTTTTAATGGCATCAAATTGGCATTCCAATTCCATCCTTAAAATATTATTGGCTTTGACTATCAAATGGTACTCCATACTTTTGTAAACAGAAATGGGATCTCAACTTTATACTGAATACGAGAGTATGTTTTTTTTTACTATTCTTGATAAACAGAATATGAATGTCTATAGTGAATATTTTTTTGGATTTGAATCGCCAAATGTCAATAAAGATATTTTTTCGAAGGTGGCTTTGTTCATATGTATAAAAAAACGAACAAAGTTGATTTTGACATTTTAAAGCTTGTTGACAATGTGCAGGAGCTAATTTTTAACATTTATTATAATTTATTTTAGTACTTAATTTATCATAAAATAAAAAATAAGCATATTTTTTATTTGATTTTTTTATTTCTTCAACTAACGGAGTTATGGCGTGTAAACTGAATCTTGGGACACCCAGTATACAGTGGTGGAAAAATGTATGGAAACTAAAATAATTCTTAAAAAATGCTAATATAGCGCTATGAAACATTTTTCAGGGATTTAAAATAAAGTAATATGAACAAATAGTCTTATTTATGTCATTAAAATTATTTAAAGTACTAATTAAGTTTAATTATTTCGATGAACACCTACAAAAAACTTGTAAAAAAGTATGGAAACTTATTTTTCGTATTTGAACATATAAAAAATTCGATATTTTGGGGCATATCTTTTCGCGTACTTTTAGGCATTTAATCTACTAATTTATGTAGGATAACCAGTGGAATTTGATTCTTCCAGATTTGATGACCTCCAACAATTCTTCATTATTTTTTGTATTACCATAAGTGTTGGCGAATGAGGCGATCTAAAATATCTCAAAGATGTTCTATGAGGTTCAGATCTGAGATCTGGGAAATTCAAGAACAGTAATCTTTTTTAGGGAAAACCATTCTTTTACTAATTATTGCGATGTGTGCTTCTGGTTCTGATCGTTATCGTTATTGCTTCTCCTTCAAATGGTACCACGTGGTTCTCTAATATATCTCTTTACTGATAACACATGTTTCTAACAATGTTAGCGACAAATTTAAAATCTAGAACGCAGATATGTTGGCAGTATTTGCTGTCAACATATGCTGACAACAATTTTTATCAACATGTTACAATTCTATTATAAAATGTTAGTAACCTTTTTGCTGCCAACTTTTGCAGCACAAATTTTCCGTTCGCTCTGGAAGCGTGTAAATACACCACGTTTAAATAAAGTATCAAATCGGGTTGGAAGATCTTATTTAACTTGAATACTCTATCGAAACACGCAATCGTATTCAGTATCCAGCTTAATTATTAATTACTGAACACTTTTTACTGAAAAATATCATCGAACTTGGTATGTCAAATTCGAAATCAGTGACCTCAAAAATACATATATCTATCAATTTTATTAAAAATTGAAAAATAAAAAGTAGTTTTGGCCACGTTTTCGGGCTTTTCTTTCCAAAATGCTGGAAAACTGCAATAGTCATTCCGGTTCCAAAAGCTCACAATCCACAGACACATAATGATCTAAGACCAATCAGTTTATTACCAACACTATCAGAGGTATTTGAAGCGATTCTGGAAAAACAAATCCGTAATTATCTAAAAACCCACTCGAACATACCTCCAGAGGTTTAATCGGGGTTCCGATCAGGCTACTGCTGCGTACAGCTCTGACGTGTATAACAGATGATATATGTAGTAAAGGCTTCTGATAAGAATTATGTTACAGTTCTGAGACTTTTGGATTATTCCAAAGCTTTTGACACCATAAGTCATGATCTTATGGTATCAATTCTTAAGTATTACGGATTTCAAAAACCTGCTTGTGATCAAATCCATTCATATTTGTCGAATCGTACTCAACAAGTAAGCTATGACAATATCTTATCTAGCTCCAGTAATCTTCGAGCTGGTGCCCCCAGGGTTTTATTCTTGGGCCATTATTGTTTTCGATTTACACCAGCAACTTGTGTAAGGACATTAAACACTGCTCTTACCATCTTTACGCCGACGATGCTCAACTCTATTATTCCTTTTTGGTTGAGGATATGAAGGATGCTGAAAATAAAATTAATGAGGACTTGGAAAAACTGATAACTAATTCTAGAAAACACTGCTTAAAATTGAACTAAAAAAAACTAAGATGTTGGTATTTGGTTCTAAAAATGGAAAGACTCTCGTGGAAGAAAACATGAGGATACACCTCGAAGGCGAAAATATAAAATTCAGTGGATGCGAGAAAAATCTTGGAATATTTCTTGATAATCAATTACGTTTCAGAGAGAACTCCACCTATCTGATTAAGAAGTGTTACATTGCCTTAAAATCGCTTTATATTAATCGCCATTTTCTTAGCCATTCTAATAAAGTAATGTTATGTGAGGCTCTAGTTTTGAGTAATTTGAACTACTGTGATTCCCTTTACCATTTCTTTATCAATAAGTATACTGCCAGTAGGATCCAACTAGTTCAGAACGCTTGTGCCAGGCTAATCTATGGAATATCACCTACAAAATTAATGAGTTGAATTGGCTAAATATTAGTAACCGAAGAACTTTCCACGCTTGCTGTTTTTTCTTTAAAATTGTCTCAGCTAAATGTCCAATATAATAAAATCCGATTTCGTACAGATGTTCACAGTATTAACATTCGTAGGAAAGATAAATTGGATATTCCTAAACATCAACTCCAAATGTATAAAAGGACATTTTCTTATGCTATCGTTAACTGTTACTACTCGTATGATTTTTCTTTCAGAAGTTTGGTGTCATTTAGAAAATATTTGAAAGAAAAGTTGTTGGATGAACAACTAAAAGCTGCAATTGTTTGAACTTTTTGTTAGTATGTTTGTTTTCATTTATTTCTGTTTATGTAGTTATGTACTGATTTTTTATTCCTGTAGTTATTGTTATTTAGTAGTAGAAAATATTTATTGTATTGGTATCATAAATTTATGTATTATTATCTTATGTTTAAGTAGTGGGTCTTGATGAAAAACAGCATAACATTTTTTGTTTATAGGCTGATCTTGCACCCTTTGGAAACATACATCAAGTTGTTTTTGTATTTTATCTGTATTGTATCTGTATATGTATGTCTGGTAACCAATAAATAATTTATTATTATTATTATTATTTAGATCTAGAATAACTAGATTTCATCTGAGGTTTGATAATTTTAGCACTTTTATTATAAACTCAATAAATTTGGAAAATTTATTCGTAATTTTCCTCTATTTCTCATTTTGGAATCAAATTAGCTAGCACCGTAATTGTAATTAAAAATTTTAGAGAAATTTTAGAGAAAGGGGTTATCTTCAGCCTATTAAGAAGTCTGGACGGCCAAAAAAACTACCCCACGTTTGGATCACGCAATTTTAAATATCGCCAAAAACGACCCATTCTTGTCTTCTGGTCGTATTAGGGCACAAATTGAGGAAATTATGGGAACTTCTGTAACTTCCCGCACAAAAAGAAATCGTCTGGTTGAAGGTGAATTATTTGGAAGAAGACCTGCCAAAAAGCCACTTCTTTCAAACAAAAGTCGCAAAGCGCGACTCGCATTTGCAAGAGAGCATTTGAACTGGACTATAAATGACTGCAAAAAAGTAATTTTTAGTGATGAATCAAAGTTTAATTTATTTAATAGTGAGGAAATTAAGTATGTGCGTCGTCCAATAGGCAAGACTCAACCCAAAGTATACAAGACGAACTGTCAAGCATGATGGAGGATCCGTGATGGTATGGGGCTGCTTTTCAGGATTTGGGATGGGTCCACTTCATCGCATAGATGGAAAAATGGATAGATTTGTGTACAGGGACATTATGTCAGATATTATGGTGCCCTATGTAGATGAAATCATGCCTCACAGGATAACGACCCAAAACACAAATCCAAGTTGGTGTGTCAGTGGTTCAGTGTTGAAAAGATACGCTTCCTACCCTGGCCATCTAATTTCCTGACCTTCTCGACACTTCCACATCCGAACCTGCCAATCATTCCTTCTTTTTCGCCATATTTCTGTCTCTGCACATAGGCGGGTTCTCTTCCATATATACTAATATATTTATACCTTGGGTAAGGCCTTATTCTAACGTGCAACTGGACACAAAGTGTGCAGTGGGAATTTTAAACTGTGCAGTGGGAATCCAAAATTTGTGCAGTTAATCTGCGATTCCACTATTCAAAATAACCAAAGAGAATCAAAATTCGAAGGCAATAGATTTATTGGCAATTCCTTTCAAAGTGTTTCAGTACATCCTTCCTGCTTTTGATTTAAATAAGTCACTAAATAATATAAATTTAATAAAATTTGTATTCCACACCTTTTCCAATTGATTTCAGAAAGCATATCAATTGAGATCATGAGAATGATAAGTGCATATGAAATGAACCATATGAACGAAAAGTATCTATTTATTATATTGCTCATCAATACATGGCAAAATCATATTCAAAAAATGAAATTTTCTTTGAGTGTTCAACAGGTGCCTTTGAACCGAATATATCTAGTTTTCACTTTAATTGTTATCCTAATTAATTGGTATCATAATTTGGCAAAGATATCTCGGATATTTCCTGAAGTTTAAATAAATTACAAAACTACATTTCTTATTATTAAAATCTCCAAAATTTTAAGATATCTAAAAAATATGATGTCTAAAAAAATATTTTGAAAATTCTCATATTCAAAACAAAAAATGAATTGAAAAAATACCTAACATATTGAAGAAATTTTAATAATCGCTGATTATACACCCAATTGTATTAGAATAATCGGCACATACTTTCTTTAAACGGTAGAAACCATTTTTTGCTTCTAATAAAAAATTATTTTTGGTTCCTAGCCACTTATCGTTCTGATGGCCTCAATTGGATTTCAGATAAATCAATTTGATTTTAGACAATTTCAATTGTATTTTAGAATCATCAAGTGTATTTCAATAAAGATCAATTGTATTTCAGAAAGGATCAACTGTATTTCAGAAAGCATCAATTTTATTTCAGAAAAATAAATTTAACAGATATTAGAGTCAATTGTAAAAAAATGAAGAAGCCAAGAGTCTTTGGCGAGGATTGTGAACGTAAACCACAACAGAGATATATTCCATTAATCAAAAATGTGCTTTGGCAATTAAAAAATTCACCAGTAACAGTATTATGTTTAGGTCCATATTCACCAGTGTTAATCCCAATTGAAATAATACTTATAATCAATTATTGGTGAAGCCAAAAATACAATTGTTGGTGGTGATTGTGCTCGTGCAGCACAACGCACTACAATACATGAATCGATGTAGCTACTTTAGTAATGAAAGACTTGAATGTTAGTGGCTAATCCAAAATTTCTACGAAAAAAAGTATTTTGAGTGAAACATAATGATTTTTTCTGAAATACACTAATTGATGATACTGAAATACAATTGATACTTTTTGAAATTAAATTCGGTTTTTCTGAATTACAATTATTGATGCTTACTGAAACACAATTCACGTTTCTGAATTACAATTGATGATTTCATAAATTGAATTGATCTGTTCTAAAATACAACTGGAAAGTAATAAATGGGCCGCATTTTAACATAAAAATCATGGATGCGGAGCTTGCTGAAAATGACTTTGAAAATACTAAAAAAAATCAATTTGGGCCTTCGCCTCCCGTCTTTCATATTTGTGCAGTTGGAAAAAATCCTAAGAATAAGGTCTGCCTTGGGTTATATCTGCTATTCCTTATTTCCCTGAAACGTATTTGCCCTTCAACTTCTGTCAGCCTTTCCTTCAAATTATGTTTAAAGACATTTACCCTCATTTTTCTCTTAACTTCTTCCTCCGACCAGCCTACTTCTCTATACATTATACATCTAGCTTCCTCCCACTTATTCCTTACATTGCATTTCTCTCTTCCTTTTGCTATTCTAAATACTTCTTTGATGTAACATCCCTTTCTAATATTTTTCTTTCAAATTCAACCATTACAACCTTAACTTCTACGCTTACTTTGCTGCCATTCAGTTCCTGTAGTACTAATGTACCATGGTGTTGACCATTCTACCCCTAGTATTTTTTTCATCCATCCTATCTGCATGCCCCACACCTCATATCCATACAAAATTATACAGGGTGGTGATAAAGTTTGGAACCAAGGTCATAACTTCCGTACAAAATTTTTTTGTAAAAATCGCTCGGACAGGTCATTTTTTGTTTTTAAAATGCCATCTTTTGGAATGAAAAAAATATTCATGACGTCACTGATAACTTCACTATAACGTCATCATCAATTTTTTTAAATGGAAACCCCTACTTTTTTTACACTTTTTTCATAGACCTTTTTATCATATTAATGATCACATAAAAATATTTAAAAAAATTTCAACCATTTTTGAAAAAAAAAATAAATTTACTCAAAAAAAAAATTATTAATTCTCAATGAAAATATGGCAAGAAAAATAAATTAAACTAATTTTTAGTTTAAAAATAACAAATTATTATTGAAAATATTCGAATTGTTCTTCTTTACACAATTGGAATTTTCTTAAAATTAATTTTAAATAACTTTTAATGAAAAAGGTAATTAAAATAAAATGTTTGAGTAATAATAAATTTTAAATAAAATTGTAATTTATTATAAATTTGAAAAAGCTTTTGATATTCAAAATTTATTGAAATAAAAATTGCCTTTATAAAAGTGCTTTAGTTGACGTTATTTTGTATGGCAAATAAAATTTTAAATCCATTTACCAATGCTTGAATAGCTTACTTCGTTTGTTTCATAATAATCAACAATTATTAAGTTTTGCGAAATTAAAAATGCCTCGTTTAAGCGAACGCGAAAGAATCGAAATTTTAATTATGGTAGGATACGGCGATAGAAAAAGAACCCATGGGGAAGCTTGTGCTTTGTTTAATGAGCAATATCCAAATAGACCGCAAATCTCAAGATCTACAGTAAGTAAGTTAGTTACCAAATTTGCAGAAACAGGATCTGTAGGAGATTTGCCTCGACAAGGACGGCCTCAAGTAAATGAAGAAACCAAATTAAATTTATTACTTGCGATTGAAGAAAATCCCAATATTTCAACAAGAGATATTTCAAGAAATAATAATGTGTCGCAAAATTATTAAAAAAGGAAAAGTATCACCCATACAAAATAAAACTCATACAAGAGTTAAATGAAGATGATCCCGATCGCCGATGTGATCAAAATCCAAATTTTTTAAGTAGTATAATTTTCTCCGATGAAGGTACCTTTCAATTGAATGGATCAGTGAATCGACATAATTGTAGGTATTGGTCACAGGAAAATCCTCATTGGGCCGTAGAATCCCATAGTCAAAGACAGGGAAAGTTAAATGTATGGGTGGGAATGATTGGCAGACGTTTTATAGGACCTTACTTTTTTAATGAAAACCTTACTGCCGAAAGATACTTGAATTTTTTGCGGACTGATTTGCTACCAGTTTTACTTCGTATTTTCCCCAATTATGAAAATCGCAACGTTCCTAATAAAAACATTTGGTTACAACAAGATGGGGCTCCTCCACACTTTGGCAGGGCGGTGCGAGAATTCCTTAACACCACGTTTCCCAAAAAATGGATAGGTCGGAGGGGACCAATTGAGTGGCCTCCGCGATCTCCCGACCTAATAATTTACAAGAATTGGAGCTTAGAATTATGACGGAATTGCAACAAATTGACGAAGAAGCTATTAACAATAGTATTCAGAGTGTCTACACTCGAATGGGACAATGCCAAATGGTCAATGGGGAACAATTTGAACATTTTCGTTAAAATTTGTTACTTGTAAATTAAAAATTTACTTTTTTTTTGTAATATTTTCATTGATAAAAAGGTCTATGAAAAGTGTGTAAAAAAAGTAGGGGTTTCCATTTAAAAAAATTGATGATGACGTCATAGTGAAGTTATCAGTGACGTCATGAATATTTTTTTCATTCCAAAAGATGGCATTTTTAAAACAAAAATTGACCTGTCCGAGCGATTTTTACAAAAAAATTTTTTACAGAAGTTATGACCTTGGTTCCAAACTTTATCACCACCCTGTATGAGAAAGATGACTGAAAGTAATGATGATTTTAAATAAGAAATCGGTTGTAAATGTTGTAATGTGAAAAACTTGAGGTATTCAAAGCGGCAATCGAATTTATGGTGTCGGTGTCTTTTTTTCTGAATACGTAATATCAGAATATTTTAATAAATTATTACGTCTTTGGAATTTATAGCTCTTATAAATAATTTCATGTAGAGGAACGATGAAAAAGAAAGCACGGATAAAGCTAATCGAAACGATGATAAAACCCTGCTGTATGCAAATCGACAGCTTCGATTTTACCTTTACGATTCTTCTTCGATTTTTCATTAGCAAGACACGTCCGAATAAATTTAATGCAGTCATTAATTTGCGCTCGTGGACTTTTATTATTTCTGCGGAGCAGAAAAGCTGTCTAAGCTCTCTGGTTTCTGCAGTTGACGCAGGGCTGGGGGCGGCAGCAAATACGTTTTGTTTCGTCTCGCATTTTGGTCACGCAGAGTTATGAATTATCAGCGTGATTTATACAGACGATAAAAACGGACGAAAGATGTCCATGCTGCTTATATGGTACCAATTAAGAGTTTGATTATTCAATTATCGAATCCGATGAATTTATGTCGGTAGCTTCGGTTTCGGCTTCGGACTACTGTTGAATTATTTATAGAACACCGTTGCCGAAATTAAGCCATGAAATTAATTTGTGCAGATTAATTAATACTTATTTTAAATACACTACCAGCTTAATTACGTGATAAATGACATTTAAATATTTAATTACATTAAAATTCTTAAAAACTTGTTTTATTATTTTTTTACCGAACATTCTTTAATTGTAAATTGATACTACGTACACGACTTTTTTAATTTTAATGACGAAAGATGGCCCATCATAAATACCATAATCATTTTACTTAATAAAGAATCATTTACAAAAGAGTAAATTCATCAAATTACCATCACAATCTTTTTGTCGTCCACTAAATTTAATTAAGAGCATCTTCCTAGACACCCGCGATAAATTTTCCGTTGGAGATAATAACAAGGAATAGAAAATCCATCCCACTTTTCTGGAGCTTTTTTGCAAATTATGACCAAATAACTGATAATCAATGCGAATCCCTAGAGGGCGCGCGAGTTTGGGAGGAAAAATTGTGAAAGATCATGAAATCGAGCATTAGTTCTGCAGTCATAACTCAAGTTTCCCTCGTTAGATTTTCAATTTTTTTCAGATTTATAATCTAAATTGATTAGGCTACATCTTGCCAGAGAATTACCTTCTGCAACCTAGCACAAAATTAATTAGAGGGGTCCAAAGTTAAGGTACTTTTAGATCATTATATTTTGTTTTGTACATTCTCCATTTTTTTTCCTTCTGGCAGGAATTAAAGAAATATCTTCTAAATCATCTACAAAAAAAATTATACAAAAATGTTGTTCACACTAGCTTTTATAACTGCAGAACTAAACCACTATATTTTCCGTTTAGAAAATTGCTCTTAATTTGAAAACTAGATTCTCCTCTTCGAGTTGATAAATGCTAAATACAAAAAATATACTTTATGACTTTTTACCTCCATCTCTTGCACGTTCATCAACTCTGAAAACCTATGGTAACTGCCTTTTTATGTATCGAAAAATGTTTTTAATACATAGTTAAATTTAATTACCATAAAATTCCAGAGGTAGACATTAGTAACGCTTTGCTAATTATTGCCATAAAGGGAGCAAATGTTTTATTTAATTGCCATTATTTCTTTTGTGGTATTTCATAATATGACAAACACCTTTATTAAAAAAATCTTACTTAATTCCTCAGCGGTAATAAATTATAAAGATTTTAATAACACGAACTTGCTGAGTTAATCCGGCTATAAAAAAATCATAACGACCATAATTTATCATAAAATAAGCAAGAACAAGCCAACGATGGATTATAGCCAAAAGATTTACATTTAATATTTATCTATTCATTTATTAAACAACTCAGCATTCGCATTAGTGGACCAGACGCATACTATTAGGATGATTGTAATTGGTTATATGGGCCCACGCGACATTTTGAAATAAGAAATATCAAGGATTTTTGAAAGTTAACGAGCGCAGTTTTGCTTTTTCAGGCAAGTATTTTTATAAAAAAGACTTGCAATTATTTGCAATAATGAAGAAGTTTTAAATGTTTCTTCTTAATGAAGAATAATTGTTCTTGGTTCTATGGTAAATTAACTGAAGGAATCCTGCATTTTTTTAAATTAATTTACATGGACATCTTAATTTAGATAAAGTTTAATTAAGATATTTATTACATACCCATACAATAATTATGCTTGATAAGAAAACGTTTTTTATACAATACTATTAATAATAACTTGTTTTTTTTTATTTACAGTGTAATAAAGTGTCTGTACGTGAGTGAGTGTAAGTAAACTTATTTAAGCATAACAAGTCATGGAAATAAATACTCATTAAAATATTAAATGTATCATTAAAAAACACACTTGTATGTACCTTTGCGTGTTTCTGTAAGTAACTTTAGCTTATTGTATAATGCATATATAAAAATATAATTATAGTATTTTATTTTCTCATTTTACCGTTTAAAGAAACGCTTCAAGGAAAAAAATTAAAATCTTTAAACCAAAATTAGTTTTGATTCTGAATATGCAATTACTTTAATACTATAAGATTTACAAAAATTAAACTACGAAAACATTAGCTTATGAAGGAAAAATGGAAGATTCTGCTCTAAACAGAAATTAGTATGCAGTTAAAATAAGCCATAAAAGTACTCATAAGCTTCAACAGCATTTATTATTTCAAAATTAAAGAAGGTAGCATTTTGAACCGGCGAAAAGTTAGCCATAAAATTTCCAGCAACAGTTTTTACATGTATTTCTCCATAAGAAGAAAAATCATTATAACTTCTTTATTTTACATTTTATAACAAAACTAATTATACCACTGGAAAGCTCAAAGAAATATCTAGTACTACTGTAAATAATATATATTAGAAAATGTAAACAATGATTTTCAACACAATGCTAGCCAATAATTCTTGACATTTTAATTAACCAAAAACACTAATTTTTAAGTCATTTTTGATTCTAATGACCACCAAAAACCGGCCATAAAAAAGTTATTGGTCTCATTTGATAGAAAATTTAATATAGCTTCCAACGGTATATTACACAATGCTAGCCTTATTTAGTTTTCGTGGCGAATTTAATTGAAAAGTTTAAATTTTTAATTATCATGATGAGGCCAAGCATTGTATGATATATCGTTGGAAAGCTTATTACATTTTCTATAAAATGGAACCAATAACTTTTTAGTAGCCATTATAACCAAAAATTACTCAAAAATTAGTGTTTTTGGTTAATTAAGAAGTCAATAATTAGTGGCTAGCATTGTGTTAAACATCATTATTTTCATTTTTTAATATATATTCCAAAAGAAGTCTTAGTTTTTTTCTGCTATCATTCTCTCAAAAGTTAGAGCGCATAATGCATTATTTAGTTTTCGCGGCGAATCTAATTAAAAGTTTAAATTTTTAATTATCATGATGAGGCAAGCATTGTGTGATATATCGTTGGAAAGCTTATTAAATTTTCTATCAAATGGAATCAATAACTTTTTTATGCCCGGTTTTTGGTAGCCATTAGACCCAAAAATTACTCAAAAATTAGTGTTTTTGGTTAATTAAGAAGTCAATAATTAGTACCTGACATTGTTTTATACATGAGAATGTAGGGAATTTAATGCAGATTCCACTGATTATTTTATTTTAGTTGTCGGTTTGTTTTAATAGAAGTTACAGCCATTTAAACGTTTTTGATATTTTAAGGTAGTCATCTGATTAAATGCAAATTGCGGATTTATTATTATGAGGCAAGCATTTATAGTAGTACTGTTATATAGATATTTCTTTGAGCTTTCCAGTGGTATAATTAGTTTTGTTATAAAATGTAAAATAAAGAAGTTATAATGATTTTTCTTCTTATGGAGAAATACATGTAAAAAACTGTGGCTGGAAATTTTATGGCTAACTTCTCGCCGGTACAATTTGAACAGTTTTTACCAGGTAAATGACTTTTGGAAAATATTTGATAAAAAGAAGTTTTAACGAAAGGGTTTTATTTTGAGAATTTGTATTTATGGATAATGTGCTACTTATCATTATAATTAGTATCATTATTGAACAAAATTATATTTCTCAAATTGGTTCGAGTAGATTGCAAGGAATAGCTTTAAAACTGTTAAAATACAGGGTGTCTCAAAAAGGAGTAATCAGAAGAAAATAGTAGAAACTACAGGAGATATCATAAATAAAAAAACCAATAATCGGATCAGCCCACATTTTTTTGACGGGTCTTTGAATTTTGTTCCCGCAGAAAATGTCGTTGATTCTAAACTATCTTTTGAAGAGGAAGAAAAAGAACGTGATTTATCAAAAGAAGATAATTAGATAGTTGTTACAAGAAGTCGTACAAGAATTTGGCTTCAGATAAATTAAATCTATAATATATGGATATACAGGGTATATACAGGGTTGTTTCTAAATATATGCAAAGAAATTCTACACGCGATTCCTTGACCAATTCTCAGACAAAAGTAAAGAATAAAAATTTTCTCAAAAGTGCTCTATTTTTTAGTTATGGAGTGTAAAACTTTCTATATTTTTTTCATTTTTTGAGTATAACTTCTCTATTTTTTAAGATAATTTGATCAAATTTGAAACACACTCTAGTTATTATAGTCGTAACAAGATAAAAATATCAAATATCGAAATAAAATACAGGGGGATGTGTTTTGCTGATATAGACCCCATTTTTTATGCCATAACTTTTTTGTGCTACCCCACTTAACATATTAAATGAGATATTCTAATTCCTTGCTTTTTTCTGAAAATTTTTGATCTTTTTAATTTTTTCACAGCTGGTACGGTTTAGAAGTTATTTAAAAACATGTACGAAGTTGTATGCCAATTTTGCATTAAACAGGGGTGGCTTTTTTAAAAAAATAAATACCAGATACTACCTAGAAGACTATTTGACCAATTTTAAGACGAAAACAGAGAATAAATATTTTCTCTAAAATGCTTCGTTTTTAAGTTTTTTTTTTTTATTTTGTTAATGTTATTTTAATTTAAATTAAAAACGAAGCATTTTAGAGAAAATATTTATTCTCTACTTTCGTCTTAAAATTGGTCAAATAGTCTTCTAGGAAGTCTCTGGTATTTATTTTTTTTAAAAAACCACCCCTGTTTAATGCAAAATTGGCATACAACTTCGTACATGTTTTAAATAACTTCTAAACCGTACCAGCTGTGAAAAAATTAAAGAGATCAAAAATTTTCAGAAAAAAGCAAGGAATTAGAATATCTCATTTAAAATGTTAAGTGGGGTAACACAAAAAAGTTATGGCATAAAAAATGGGGTCTATACCCCCAAAATACATCCCCCTGTATTTTATTTCGATATTTGATATTTTTATCTTATTACGACTATAATAACTAGAGTGTGTTTCAAATTTGATTAAATTATCTTAAAAAATAAAGAAGTTATACTCAAAAACTGAAAAAAATATAGAAAGTTTGACACCCCGTAACTAAAAAATAGAGCACTTTTGAGAAAATTTTTATTCTTTACTTTTGTCTTAGAATTGGTGAAAGAATCGCCTGTAGAATTTCTTCGCATATATTTAGAAACACCCTGTATAATGGATATAAATTTTTTAATACATACTTATTGGATTTATCAAAAAATGTTGTACGGTTTAAAAATTAACATTTATCTGTGACTTTACTTTTATTTTTCTACATCACGTGCTGAGATAAGACTGTCAAGTTCTAAACCTCAAATGGAATAGTCCAACATTTTTTTAATAATTTGAATCTACAAAAGGACCTTATCGTTTTCCTATGTGTTTTTGGGCAAACATGAAAAATAAGTTAAACCTACAAAAATTAACTAAAATACCCCCAATATTAATAATATTTCCAATTTCTTCAATAAATATGAATTATAAATGCATTTATGAGATTTTACATTATTTAAAAAAATATTTATTAACACGACAACAGCGGATTTTAAAATTCAAATTTTGACAAGTACTGTCAGATAAATTTTAATTACCTTTCATTTACGTTTAAATTGAAAGCAAATGACAGTTAAAACTAATAGGGTGTTTTCCTTGTGGAACCTATGTTAATAATCGAATACAATCGCCAAAAGGATTAACCTGATGGTAGATATAAATGACCTTTATTATAAGGCACTTCAGAACAATGGTTACTGTTACAAACAAGAAGATTACTTCTTAGCCCGGGCTAACAAATTCGTACGCGCTTTACAAAGGTATCTGGCGACTGACTCACTGTGACTCACACTGGATTGTAATGTTTCCTACATTGGGTGTTATTGTCATGCGCACACATTGCTTGCGTTCGTACGTTTACTTATAAAATACAGCTAAAATCGGCGCGTACACATAGAAATAAATACGGTACGCGCTCATGTAACATACTGGAATGAAACATTCTAGTAAAGGAGAAATAACTTGCCGAATGTCGTAAATAGTATCTTGCCTACTCGATAGGAGGTACTTAGAAGTGCCAGAAGGTGTGTCCTACAAAAATAGAAGGAATTTACAAGCCCTTTGCCGCCACCGAGGTCCCTTATTGGTTCTACTTTTTATTAATAATTATTGTGCATTTAATTTAGACGTTTCGTTTGAGAGGTAATAATTTCAATGTTGCCTGATTGTGCAATAAAGTCTTACGATAATCCGTAAAAGATATTTTATTTTTAATTGACCTCATAATATTACAAATCTTATTACAACTATTAAAACTATAACCATTGAATTTACAGTAAAAGTTTCAGACCTCCAGGGAACTGGAAAAGTCATTTTTTATCAAATATTTTAAAAATTGCAAAAAACGACAACTGTGTAAAAATTTTTTAATTGTAAAAAATATATTCTTAAATTATAAGTTTATTTGAATAAAATAAATACTTAAAAATTAATTTCTAATCAAGTCATAACAAATATGTACTTAATTGTATAATTTTTATACTATTAAAGTCAATAAATCATAGTAAATAAATGGCATAGGCAACCAAACTACTTTGTTTGTTAGAAACACCGTGGAAAACACCAGCATCGTTGTCTAATTGTGCAAAAATTAATTAATTTCAATTGCGTTTTTTGGCGAAAGCGGTCTCCTAAAGAGTGAAATATTTTACACTATTGTATATTTATTTCTTATTTATATGTGGGATAAGTTTCATTCTTGTACAAAATGCTCCCAAAACCCGATAAGGTCCTTTTCTGAATAAAAAAGTTGGACTATTCTATTTGCTATTTCAAACTTGACAGTCTTATCTCAGTCACATAATATGATGTAGAAATAGACTACGTTTAGCTCGAGCAGGTCAAGCCAACTTGAATTTGGGCTTTATTAGACCTTTTACATGTACTTCAAATGGTAGAGGTCAAGCCAAGCCGAATTCAAGCTGGGTTGAGTTTATCGAGATAAACGTAGTCATATATCCTTATATTATTGTGCTCCAGGTGGATTAAATCTATAAATATCCTTATTAGTGCTGTTCACTGAACCTGAACTTTTTGAGGTTCGAACTTAAAGTTTGAACTTTTCGAATCCATCGTTTATACTTCGACATAATAATGTAAGTTTGAACTATCATAAGTTCGAACTCGATGAAGTTCGAACTCAATAAAGTTCGAACTCGATAAATTTCGAACTCTATAAAGGTCGAACTCCGCAAAGTTCAAACTCGACTTAGTTCGAACCTAATAAAGTTCGAACTTAATGTAATTCGAACCAAATAAAGTTCGAACTTAATGTAATTCGAACCAAATAAAGTTCGAACTTAATGTAATTCGAACCAAATAAAGTTCGAACTTAATATAATTCGAACCAAATAAAGTTCTGGAGAATTATAAACGGCGACATTAACCTACAAAACTGCACAAAGCATTTAAAAAAGTTTATTTTGATTGACCATATCTACAGAAAGACTGGAGATAACTCAATGAAATTTCTGAATGAGAATCCAGATTCAGAGGTCCTTTCAATTCATTTACTTGGAAATATGGATTTTCATTTAAATAAAATGTGATGAGTGATGATATCAAGGAACCGTTGTACGATGCTGACGTCACATAAATTTTAAATTGCGCAAAATGACCGCAATTGTCAACATCATCAGGAGAATATATCCATTTTTTTTTAAATTCAACTCTCCTTGGTTTCTTGAATTTATTTTCTAAGCACATTTATTATTTATTAATGACTTTACTAATATTTCATATTTTGGTTTGAGTTTCAGAGATCATGAATTCTATAATTCATGGTTATTACAAATATTGTATTGTAATTAGTTTAAACTGGTTTCAAGTTACAACTCAATTTTTGCAAATACTAACTTTTTTAAAATCGAACTTTTTCCGAACTCGAGCTTCTTTCGAACCCAAACTTTTTCCGAACCCTAACTATTTTTGAACCCGAACTTTTTCCGAATCCGAACTATTTCGAACTCGAACTTCTTTCAAACTCGAACTCTTTTCGAATCCGAACTTTTTCCGAACTCGAACTTTTTGCCAACTCAAACTTTTTTCGAACTTTTGTATAATATAATAAAATGTGTAACTTCCTCAGTAATGTGGGCCAATAACGATTATACAAGTATTCCTTATCCACCTTTACTTGCATAATATTCGAAGGGTTCGAACTATTTCAAACTTCGAACACTAATCCTTATATTATAGATGTAATCTATCTGGAGAAGATTAATATAAGGATATACAGATTTAATCCACTTCTTGTAAAAATAAAAGAAGATAACAAGATAGTTGTTACAAGAAGTGGTACAAGTACAAGAGTTTGTGCTCCAGATAGATTATAACTATAAAATAAGGATATAGCACAAACTCTTGTACTCCAAATGAATCAAATCTATATAATACATATATCCTTATATTATAGATTTTTAATCTATCTGGAACACAAACTCTTGTACCACTTCTTGTAACAACTATCTTATTGTTTTCTTATTATTATAAAGTTTGAGCTCCAGATAGATTAAATCTATTATATAAGGATATATTATAGATTTAATCCATCTGGAGCCCAATAATATAAAGATACATTTCTAAATGTTCAAATCATAATTTAAATATAATTAATAAAGCAAATAAATCGGGCTTGGAATTTTCAATTTTTCAAAAACTATAGCCTACTAGCCAGCCGAAAAGTCCAGATTTCAGAGACATTTTTTTAATCGGCTAGAGAGTCTTTCTTGTTGAAGTACTTTCCTATTATCCTTGCTATTATACAGGGTGGTGATTATATCGATGCTCACCATTGGTATCTTTTAAAGTTGAGGAGATACCAGGTCGGTTAAATTAGAGAAAAGTTGCTCATTTTTATGGCCATTAAAAATCTGAAAGAAAATGTAGGATATTTAAACTCGTTGTAAAGTTATGGCCAAAAAACCAAAAATATGATTTTGGAAAATTAGTTATATTGGCCAAACCATTATTGCTACATCAATGAAATTTGGTGACTTTACATTTTTGACTATTCGGTAACCTGAAAATGAAAAATTTAGTTCATCACAGTTTAAGTTCAAAAATGTTTGGAATCTCTAAAAGAGATAATTTATGAAAATGTAGTATAAAATTAACATTTAAAAGAATGAAGATCTTTATTCTTTGTGTTTAACACATTACAAATCTTGCGTAGTACATTATTATGATAAGTTCTGATATTAATTCCGTTATTTCTTTTCCCGATGGCGTATCGCGTATCTAGAAAATATGCACGGAGCTGTTACTGATAGACAAGAACGAATCACTGGCTAGAGGTGAGATGGTTGATATCCAACACGCCACCATGTACCTGGACAGTTCGCTGATATCATCTAGCACAGGTAAGTGTATAATAGATGTATCTCGTTAAATTAATTATCCTTAACAAATTACAACGAGATCTTGGAAGGGGCGCGTTGTCTTTGAATTGAACGCGGGGGCCTTCGGGGATCCAAATAAACTTAATCCATGTAAAGAAGCGTTATCGAGATCGAGGACTTGCCATGTTAGGTGCGGGCGTGGGAACAATGACTCCTCGGTGGCGAAAAAGACACGCGTAATCACCATCATATTTTTTAATACATTTCAAGAAATCTTTTTTATGCGCCTCTAAACCTGGAAATTATTCAGTCCAGATATGCATCAGTGGCATTCAGTGGTAATATGGCAAGAAGTATTTTACAGATACTTATTCCTCTTATGATCTCCACGATAACAACTTTGTAGTTTATTGCTTTGCATTCTTGCCATATTCAATCAAACGAGATATCAATTTTACAGATGATAAACCATTTTAAACTAGGTACCGTACTGTTTTATTGCCTTTTCGGTTTATTTTCTCGAAACTATCCATAAATTTTGTTAATTAGACTTCTCAGATAGTTCCACTTTAATAATAAAGATTTTTGATAAGAAATCGATATTACATCAAGAACTAAATTGCTCTGACCGACATTTTAAACCTTTTTTTATTAATAAAAAGCAAATTAACCAGAGCTTTATTCTTTATTTATACATATTTTACTTACGAGTATCTTTAATTTTTACTTCTTCTAATGCCCGTTTTCACCAACGATTCCTAAACTTGGGCATTGCTTATATGCGAGGTATTGCTTAGTTGCTAGGTATTTTTTATTAAATGATTAAAAATACCTAGCAACTAGGCAATACCTAGCTTATAAGCAATGCCTAAGTTTTAGGAATCATTGGTGAAAACGGACATAAAAGTTCCTTGCAAGCAAGGTGTATCCACTAGCTCCAAAATGTATTTTGTCCAGTTTTTCATGACTTTTTATCGTACCTCTAGATTGGCGGTTTTTAAGAAATTCATTCCGGGGTAAAATACATTCAAGGCATATACAGGGTGTTTACGGTTCACCCGTGATACTAAAGGTGAAAACAAGCCGATTGACAAAAAACATTTTAGTAAAACATTCTTTATAAGGGAGATACAGCCCTTTGAAGGTGCTATAAAAAAGTTTTTTCTTCAAACGTCATTAAAATACAGTCTTTTGTGACGTTTAACAGGCTTTAAAATGTCGCTTTTTATGTTCGTTGATTCTATGGTCACTTTGTACTGCCTAGAAGTAGAAATTTCTACGTCTTACCGCCCGCTCTGTCTCCTTGATACAATGGGAAAAGTACTGGAACACCTTATCCTTGAAAGATTAAATGAAGAAATCATAGCAAAAGGTAACTTGGCAGAGAACCAATATGGGTTCAGAAAGGGATGATCGACAATACAAGCGTTGGAAGTTGTTTGTAAAACAGCAAAAAACGAAATGCAGAAGACCAGAAAAACAAGGGGTCTATTCGTGCTAGTTATGCGAATGCGTTCAACTCTGAATCCTGGGATCTAATAATAGAAAAACTCAGGAAAAGGGAAATTGACGAATACATTGCGAGAATAATAGAGAGCTACTTTTCACGAAGATAGCTTATTACAAATAAGGGAGAGATATACGAGATCATATGTGGGGTCCCACAGGGCTCAATACTTGGCCCGACACTTTAGAATATTTTATATGACGGCATACTAAAGATAAAGTACACGGAAGGAGTGAAGGTAATCGCATTTGCAGACGATCTCGCAGTGGTAGCAGTAGCAGTGATGAACTAAACCTGGAAGCGGTAACAAATGAGGCACTAGGGAACACAAGCTTCTGGATGGTCAGCAAGAAGTTGCAACTTGCCCATGAAAAGTCCGAGGCTTGCATCATAGCCGGGAGAAAAAAACACAGAACTTGCGAACTTAAAATTAACGAAGTAGAGATCATGGTCAGGAAGGAGATAAAATATCTCGGAGTTACGATCGACAGCAACCTAAAATTTGATAAACATATAAGCAAAGTGATCAAAGGGGCAGAGGGGGTAGCCTGTTCAATAGGAAGGTTAATGCCAAACTTTGGAGGACTCGGAGAGTTTTAAAAGGAGGATGGTTTACTCTACAGCGGAATCTATTATACTATACGCGGCTGCAATATGGAAGCCTGTAATATGCATAAAAAAGTATAGAGGTATGTGCGATAGATTTCAAAGAAACCTAGCAATAAGAGTATGCAGAGGGTATAAAACAATCTCTACAGATTCGGCAAAAGTAATTAGCAGGATAGTCCCTAACGACTTATTAATAGAAGAAAGAGGAAGACCCCTAGGCATTACAGAAACGGCAAGGGTAAAAGAAAGTTGAAAAACAGTGGTAATGTGGCAATAAAGATGGGAAACCAATAAAAAAAATAGCAAATGGAGCAAAAAAGTTCTTCCAAACGTCCAGGAATGGTATTTCCGCAAACACGACGACATCGATTTCCACCTTACGTACTGACCGGTCACAGTTGGTTTCAGGAATACCTTCATAGGTTCGGAAATAGGAACGGTGTTGGATGTCACTACTCCAATGCAAGTGACACAGTGGAGCACACAATTTTCATATGCCCAAAGTGGCAAACACCACGCAATATAGCACAATCAAAACTGAAGACACAAATAACAACGGAGAATCTGACAGCAATAATGCTAGAAAGCCAAGTAAAGTGGGACGCGATAACAGAGATAAGATAATGACAGAGAAAGAGGCAGACGAAAGATAGAGACAACAGTAAAGGTAGATTGGGTCGAAGTATTGCTAACGCTGTTCCGGCTCACATTCTGACCAATGAACGAGGAGGGGTTTTAGGTTTTAGTCAATTTTAGTCGGTAGGCGCCTGGAAGACCAGGTGAATCCGATACTCTCTCCGGTAGTTAAACCGCTGAGGTCTTTTGAAGATTTTCCCTCCTCCGACAACAAAAAAAAAACAAAAACAAAAAGGAGTAGAAATTACTACTTTGCACTGACAAGGAATAAAAGGGCGGAGTAGAAATGGATTTTAGGCAACCCAATATACACTAACATTGTATTGTGTGTTGTATGTAAATTAAATGTTTTAAAATTATTTATTATATTGCTATTTTAAAAATTTCGACGTTTGAAGAAAAAAATAGCATGTTTTATTCGGAGTAAAAGAACTTTTTGTGGCTCGCATGTTTCAGCAGAGCTCGTCCCGCAAACCTACATGCTCGCCACAAAAAGTACTTCTTTTACTCCTAATAAAATAATATACTATTACTGAGATGATTGGTTATCAATTGAGTTATTTTCACCTCTAGCATCACCTCATCAAAAGTTAACGGGTGACTCATAAACACCCTGTATTTTCGTTATAATGACACTTCGTAGAAATTTCTGCAGCTTTTCCAATTGTATTTCAGAAAAGATCAATTCAATTTCAGAAACCATCAAAATTGTAATTCAGAATAGTCATTTGTATTTCAGAAAATATCAATTGTATTTCAGAATAGTCAATTCAATTTCAAAAATCATCAATGGTAATTCAAAAAAGATCAATTGTGTTTCAGAAAGCATCAACCAAGACGAGTTTTTGGCAAATTATTTCAATTGGTGAATAAGGACCTAAGCTTGGTATTACTGGTGTAATGTTAAATTTCGAAAGCACATTTTTGATGAAATGTGTGTGCTGTGTGGTGTTGTGGTTCATGTGCACAAATCGCTGCCAAAAACTCTTGACTTCCTCATTTTTTTATAATTGGTCCTTTCTGAAATTAAATTTATTTCTCTGTTATACAATTGATGCTTTCTGAAATACAATTTATCTTTTCTGAAATACAATTGACTCTTCTGAAATCGAATTGATCTTTTGTGAATTAGAATTGGAAAATGTGTGGTATTCTATGAAATCGATCAATAGATCAAGAAAAAATTATAATAAATCTTCAAACATTTCCGGTGTTTCGAGAAACCTGATTAACTGTTTTACATAATCTTTAAACATTTGTTCTTGGATTAATATTTTTATTTGGTAGAAACTGTAAATACTTCCCATCAAAATAGTTAACCTATCGAACAATGCCGCTTGGCAAGAATCAAGATAATAATTCTTACTTTCCAGTGTAAGATTTTTACAATAGCTTACGCGACTGGAAAGGACATTGTATTATATTATATTATAAATGCGTCCATACAAGCTTTTCGTGAGTGGTTCAACTCCAATTCCCCCATGTCAATTGTTTTTATTTTTCAATTCAGAACATGAAGGTATATACTTTACCTACCTAATCATTTTTAAATTTTCACAAAAGCTATACAGCTCTTATAATTAGCATAAAAATTTATAACTTGCATTCTTGTAAGGCGATCTTTATTAAACGCAAAATGGGCGATGACAGTTACATTGGAGATCTGAGAAAATATAAAAACAAGCATGACTTTTATGTGAATATAAAAACTTACACATACTTTTATCATATTTTATAAATTTTTAATTTATGGACGTCTGTATTTAATAAATTA
Source organism: Stenus bimaculatus (assembly GCA_963971135.1). Classification (NCBI taxonomy): domain Eukaryota; kingdom Metazoa; phylum Arthropoda; class Insecta; order Coleoptera; family Staphylinidae; genus Stenus; species Stenus bimaculatus. The sequence continues at coordinate 11,096,230 of OZ020185.1, read as the reverse complement.
GGTACCGCGATTTGTGAAAATCAAGGCTATAAATTAGAGAAATGAAATTAATGGCGCGACATGCTGATTCAAACTTGAAATACGAAGACATGATTATTAATGGGAAAAACGGTGGCCACTAATAGCTGTGTAGAAAGCTACGCAGTATCTTCTTCATCATTTACACCTTATTTATTATCGTAGCTGAGTACCCACTACAAATACATTTCTCTATTTTGTTCAAAGAATTATCAAAAAACAATAATTTAAATAGAGCATAAGGTACAGATAATTATGCTAGTTTTTTTTAATTTATAAAAAATTCTGATTTTTCCCACTATCTTCTATAGACAACACAAGATCTGAAATCTATGTACGTCTTACTTAAAATAAATTAAAGTAAGGAGTTTAATTGGTAAGAAAAAAGGTTGATAATAAAAAAAGGCCGTATAGCTTTTATTGACAATAAAATATGATGTTATCACACAGTATTTTTCCTGCGTCATCATTATTTCTGTTTGATTTTTTTGATTACAATTTTTAAGGGTAATTAAAAGACTTTCGAATTTTGTTTGGATAAAAATATGGACTTCTACTTCTAATGAGCCTTTTAAAATTTATTTTTATAAGTGTAAAAATGTGATAAATTAATTTTTATAAAATACCTTGCATATGACATGTGAATTGTTTAACAATTCAGAAGTGTTTCCTGTAAAATTTGGTTACCTCGCAAAAGGTTTAGTAGTTCGTGTCATTTATCATTCACTGAACAAGATTTTAAAAGAGGTAAAATTAGAAAGCATTAAAAGCATGCTCCCACGATTAAAACTACATTCATTTCACTCATTTTAAAAATTTCTTCATATTTTACCCAGTTTAAGCTCATATTAATTTGTATAAATTCACGCGCTTTAAATGTAGCGTATTTTAACAAGATAATTATACTAGTTTCTTGCATATTCATGAACGTTTTATTAATTTACTGAACAGCACTGACAGGGATACGACCAAGAATTTTAATTAGTATGAGATAATTGTAAAATAAAGTCCGAACAATTAGCAAATTTTTAAATGTTAAGATACCATGAAGCACAGCACACCGTAAATTGCAATTTACATAACTTTGTAGAAAGAGAAATATACAGGGTGTTTCTGAACAAGTGTCGAATAATCTAGGAATGGGTTTTCGTGTCACTTTATAAAATTTTTGTGCACGAGCATTTTTTCAAAAAATATTAAAATTTTTCTTATTTTTATTAATTTTATTAACAATTTCTTAATAAAATACATTCCTTTAGGGGGGTGAGGGCGAGGCCCCCTGGGTGCGCCACTGCAGGATACCCTAGAGGGGGGGCAGCTCGTCATATTGGTTTGGAAGCAGGCCAAACGTTATTTTAAGGAAAATCTAGAATTGCAGAAATATGAGTTTTTGATGTTGGGTGAGCACCCCCGTTCTTCAGAAGAAAGGTGGTGAAGACATTCTTCCGCTACTTTCAATTTTTATTATTAGTTATTTAATGAAATGCAGTAATTTTATTAGTTGAAATAGTTCCTGTAAAATTTATTGTTAACTGCTCTTAATATCTAGTTATTTGAAGCTCCCTTGGGAAACGATATCTACTTTTTTTTATAAAAATTCGAAAACCAGTTAAAACCGGTTTTTTTGGAAAATTGGAAATCGAAAACAGGTTTTTCAAAAAGTTGGTTTTTGTTTTTTTGTATAAACCCCAAGACACCTAAACAGAAAAAGATTACAGATTTTTTTAGTTTAAGGGTAGCTTGAAGCTTAAGCTTCAACTGTGCAATGAAATCTCTGAGCATAAATAGACTTTAAAGGCTATTTTAGATTAGCACATTTTGGTAAGCAAATTGTGTCCCAAATCTGCTCAGAACGTGTTTGCGCAATGTGAAGTAGAATCTGAAGGTATATTTATGCTCAAAGATTCAAAGTTTATCATTTTAGAATTTGGAAAATTATAGGATTTATACACCCGGTAAATTATAAAATTTAGATAAAAAAATCTTCGGTCTTAAATCTCTGAGCATAAATAGACTCTTAAGAGATTATAAATAAATAGACTCTTAAGGTCTATTTAATTCTAAAATCTTAAATCATAAATCTTTGAGCATGGACCTTGAGGCGATCTTGTACAAGATTTTGGAACCAAAATGTCCGAGTCTAAAATGGCCTTAAGAGTATTTTTTGCTAAGAGATTTAATGTACCTGAAGTTTTGAACGTTCAATGAACGAAAAATTATATAAACATTTGAAAGTTAAATTTTTTTTATATTATCTTATAAATTAATTTAACTGGAGCAAAAAACATAATAATTCATATTTCGGCAACCTCCAGTGGCGTAGCTACTATGGAGCAGTTGGAGCAGACTGCTCCAGGCGCACGAATCAAGGGGGCGCAAAATCGAAAAAATCGAAATTTAAGTTTAATTTCGAAAACTGGTAGAAACTAAAAAATTCTCACTTTTTTTCGCTGGATATCATGTATCTTTCTTTCTTTTTGGTTTCTGAAACAAATTTTGGTTTTATAAATATATTTTATTTTTGTGGGGGTAGGCGCACACCGATGAATTGCTCCAGGGCGCTAAATTTAAAGCTACGCCACTGACAACCTCCAATAAGTGTTTTTCAAAAACAACCCCAGATGTAATCCCTTATAGTTACAAGAATTTTCTATTTTCATTAACAATTTTTAGACCAAACGGGTTTTTACTCAAAACACTTCAAGATTAAAAAATTATATTTGGAGATAATTTCGAAAATCGGGAATGGTGGAAGGGTCTACTTTCGACCATCCCTTATACGTTATATTTTTCGATTTTCGTAATAACACTTTAGACCTCTCTAACTTGTATAAGCCTCTTCTTTAGATCATCCCCTACACGCAGTATTTTTCTATATTCTTTAAAACCCCTTAGAACAGTCTCAATTTGGTTTAAAACTTAAAACAATCTGATTCGCTATTTTTAGAAATGTTTGAGACCACTCTGACTTTTCGGAGCCTCTTTCTTAGATCAACCCCTACACCCGATATTTTTCTATTTTCTTTAAAACCCTTTAGACCAGTCTCAATTTGGTTAAAATCTTGTAGGAATGTTATTTCCAATTTTTATAAATGTATGAGACCACTCTGACTTCTCGGAACCACTTTCTTAGATAAAACCCTACGCATGATATTTTTCTATATTCTTTAAAACCCTTTAGACCAGTCTCAATTTGGTTAAAAACTTGTAGGAATGTTATTCGCAATTTTTAGAAATGCTTGAGACCACTCTGACTTCTCGGTAGCTCTTTCTGAGATCAACCCCTACGCGCGATATTTTTCTATTTTCTTTAAAACCCTTTAGACCAGTCTCAAATAATTTCTAAAGAGTGGTCTCAAACATTTCTAAAAATTACGAGTAACATTCCTTTAAGTTTTCAACCAAATTGAGACTGTTCTATAGGCTTTTAAAGAATATACAAAAATACTCTGTGTAGGGGATGATCTAAAGAAGAGGCTTCTACAAGTTAGAGTTCTAAAAATTTTGAATAACATTTTAACAAAGTTTTAACATGAACGAGCCTGGTCTAAAGGTATATTACGAAAATAGAAAAATATCACGTATAAGGGATGGTCGAAAGTAGACGCCTCCACCAGGCCCGATTTTCGAAATTATCTCCAAATATATTTTTTTAATCTTGAAGTGTTTTGAGTAAAAACCCGTTTGGTCTAAAAATTGTTAATGAAAATAGTAAATTCTTGTAGCTATAAGGGATTACACTTATTGGAAGTTGTCGAAATATGAATTATTATGTTTTTTGCTTGAGTTAAATTAATTTATAACATAATTTAAGAGCATCTTCCTAGATACCCGCGATAAATTTTCCGTTGGAGACAATAACAAGGAATAGAAAATCCATCCCACTTTTCTGGAGCTTCTTTGCAAATTATGACCAAAAAACTGATAATTAATGCGAATCCCCAAAGGGCGCGCGAGTTTGGGACGAAAAATTGTGAAAAATCATGAAATCGAGCATTAGTTCTGCTGTCATAACTCAAGTTTCCCTCGATAGATTTTCAATTTTTTTTCAGATTTATAATCTAAATTGATTAGGCTACATCCTGCCAGAGAGTTACCTTCTGCAACCTAGCACAAAATTAATTAGAGGAGTCCAAAGTTAAGGTACTTTTAGATCATTATATTTTTTTGTACATTCTCAAATTTTTTTTCCTTCTAGCAGGAATTAAAGAAATTTCTTCTAAATCATCTACAAAAAAAATTATACAAAAATGTTGTTCGTACTAGCTTTTATGACTGTAGAACTAAACCACTATATTTTCCGTTTAGGAAATTGCCCTTAAATAAAAAATTAACTTTTAAATTCTTATATAATTTTTCGTTCATTGAACGTTCAAAACTTCAGGTACATGAGATTTAAAACCTAAGGTTTGAGATTTAAAATTCAAGATTTGCCATTTCTTAAAAACGGGTTCATAAATCCTATAATTTTCTAAATTCTAAAATCGTAAATCTGAAAATTGGGAGTTTTCTTAGTCCAACTAATACCTACTTCTTGACCTGTACCAAAATCACGGTGCCGAACACGATCCCAGGTCCCAGGAACCGCCTAAGTTTGGTTGGAACACAAACTTGGACCGTACGGAAAAAGTCCGCTTCACAATTGCGGATGTTCTATCTCTCATGTTGTAATCAGATCGTATCCATTCCGTCAATTGTGCAGCGGGCTGATGGAACATGGAACGCGTTTCTTCTATTGCGCATAACCGTGATCGTCAATGTGCTGTTTTTCGGGTAGTCAGAACAAACCTAATTTCTCTCAATATCCAGTTGAACAAATACAGGGTGTTCCGTAAGTAATGCATAATAATGAAAGGGGTTGTTCAGGACACCAAAACAAGCAACTTTTGTTAATAAACCCATATCCGGAAATTAACCATTAAGTCACTAGGTTGAGACAAAATTTTTTAAATTTAATTTACAAAAATAGCTTTATTTTCTTTTTTTGTAAATAAATGTTTGCGATTTATTATCATGTCTTTACAATGGACTGTGCACAACAGATTTAAAAAAAAAACACGACACAAATTTGGAGTGAACAACTTTAAATACGATAGTAGTAAATCAACATCGGTTTATTCTGTTGTGCTATTCTAAGATCAATTACGTTTGTTATTAAAGTTAATTACTTTCGAAAATGGTGAATTTTTCCAATGCGGAATTAGCTGATATGCATCTCATTTATGGGGAAGCTCTTTGTAACTCTATGCCAGCAAAGATTTCCTCAACGTCGTCAACCGCATTATTCTATCTTTGCTAGGATTCATAATCGTATTCGAGAAACTGGATCTGTCGAACCTGTAGAGCTGTTGATCGTCCACGTTCAATTCGCACTATCCAATTTGGGGAAGAGGAAGAAGTGCTCAACCGTATGTATAGAGGAAGAACCAAGCACAAGTATTCGCGCCATTGAACATAACATGGGAGCAAGGCAAACAACTGTTTGGAGAGTTCTCCATGAACAGTTGCTACACCCTTATTCAATTCAACGTGTTCAATCGTTGAGTCCAGCAGATTATCCATCCCGAGTAAATTTTTCCCGCTGGTGGTTACAACAGCATTTGGTTCAACCTAATTTTGGCAGTTTCGTGTTATTTACGGATGAAGCATGCTTCACGAGGGACGGCTTTTATAATAGCCGAAATTTTGGGAAGATGAAAATCCTCATGTTGTATCCCGTCGGCGAAATCAACACAAATTTCTATTAATATTTGGGCTGGAATTTTGGGAGACAATTTAATTGGTCCATACCTACTACCACCACGTTTGAATGGTGTAATGTATCGCCATTTCTTGGAGGAAGTTTTACCTGAACTCTTGGAGGAAGTGTCGCTTATTACTAGACAAGGTATGTGGTTTCAACACGATGGGTGTCCTCCTCATTTTTCTTTAAATGTACGCCAATTTCTGGATGAAGTTTTTCCCAACCGTTGGATTGGTTGTGGCGGACCTGTTAATTGGCCTGCACGTTCCCCTGATCTCACAAGCTTAAATTTTTTCCTTTGGGAATATTTGAAAAGTCTGGTGTACGAGACGGCTGTTACTACAGAAGAAGAACTTCTCGCAAGACTTATGGCTGCTTGTACCATTGTCCAAGACATCCCTGGGATATTCCAGAGGGTTCGAATATCTATGAACCAGCGTGCAACCTTGTGCATTGAACAAAATGGCCGAAATTTCGAACAATTTTTGTAAATTTTATTAAATAATTAACTTAATTACCTTAAATCTTTTTTATTTACCCTGGCTTAATGGTTAATTTCCGAATATGGGTTTATTAACAAAAGTTGCTTGTTTTGGTGTCCTGAACAACCCCTTTCATTATTATGCATTACTTACGGAACACCCTGTATACTTCAAACGTTTTTTTTAACTTAATGTTTTTTTGAGAACGGCATTTTTTTTAAGTTCCTGTGCGGCTAAAATTATACCTTATACATCCGATAAAATACGAAACTGCACATTAAATCTTTATAAAGCACACAATTTTAATAACATTTGATAATATGTATACTTAAAACATATATGGTTTGAAAAAAATTATCTTAAAATACGAAAAGCACCTCTATAAAACCCATATCCGTAAATACTGAATACAGTATTCTATTTTCCTATTTGCAAATGGACTTTTAAATCACCATTAATTTTTTAAGTAAAAATGTATTTCTTCACTTATTCACACCTTTGAGCTCAAACTAACACCAGACAACTTGAACATTTAAACATTTTTAAAAAACACGTTTAAAAAATTATAAATATGTATAAACGCATACAGCATGAATGTTGTGCTATAATGAAGTCGTAAAATATTCGACGCGCATCACAAAATATGCAATTGAAGTGCTCAGACCGTAGAATTCGCAAAAATTATACTTGGAGACGATCTCAAGCTTCAATGAGACCTTATTTGATCCTTTGAAATCTTAAGTACAAAATAACAGGTACTCTGAATTGTGATTGCGGTTTTCTTTTGGGAAAATTGTTTACAATTTCGTCGAATATATCATTGCATCCGGTATTAAATTAAAAAAGATGAAGGGGTAATTTTCACATAATCAAAGGTTTCATCCTCGCGGTTTCAATAAAACGAGTAGCACTTCCTGGCTTTATTATTGCAAGAAATTAAATTTCAGATAACATCGCAGCTGCGTGATTCAAGTAGGAAATTACCGTTGGTGCCAATTTATCATAATATACATGCGTTAAATCATTTATGTAATAAAATAATTGTTTTCTTAGCACTGAATAAAGACTAACACCTGGTTGCTAATATTTTTTTCGTGTTTTAATCTGATTTGAGAAAAATAGTCTTTAAAAGTACTTTTAATGCAATTGCAGAACTTAAAATGATTTGAAAACGTATACAGGGTGTCCCGTAATTATGTGGACAGACATATTGTGGAACGGATTTGTCACCTCAAATTAAGATAACAAGTTCCTCTAACATCTTGCCCAAAAATGCTTCCCTGCAAAGTTAAAGTTCACTTTTCCAAATATAAAACCCACATAACTTTTCTCTCTATGCAGGTTCTTCCTTAAAAACTGCCATAGGGGACTAATTTTAAGTTCTTTATAATATTGTATTGTAGTTTTCCTATTTCTTATTCATTTACTACCATTAATCTATACTTAGAATTTAAGTTTTACCATAACTTTTTTTGGTATCACTTTTTTGCACTGATTTTCATATAAAACAATTAATTTACTATGAAAAAGGTATACCTGTTGAAAATCGATAAATCTGATAGTTTTAAAGATAATCTCAAATAAAGTTTCATAAATTAAAGTAAAATTTTTTTTTTTTATTAAATCAAGTAGGCCGACTTCAACATTTAAAATTTTAATTATAATTTTTTTTTGATCACATAAAGAGAATCACGTTATTGTATTTTCCAATCATTTTCTAAAATAATATTCAACTTAATAATGGTATTTAGGGAATAGCCTACTTGATTTAACAATAAAAGCATATTTTTATTTCAAAATTTTAATTGTGATTATCTCGAAAACGATTAGATTTAGCGATTCTAAACAAGTATACCTTTTTCATAGTAAATTATTTAGTTTTTAAAAAAATCAGTTTAAATTGCAAAAAAAGCAGAAAAAGTTATGATAAAATTTAAATTCAAAATTTAGGTAAACTGGTAGTAAGTGAATGAGAAATTGCAAAACTACAATACCATATAGTGAAGAACTTAAAATTAGCCCCCATGGCAGTTTTTATCAAGATAGCTTCATAGGAAGAAAAGTTACGTTGGTTTTTGTTTTTTGAAAAGTAAACTCTTCAACTGGGTATAACTTTGCAGGGAAATATTTTTAGGCAAAGCATTAGAGGAACTAGTCACCTTAATTTGAAGTGATAAACCCGTTCCACTATGTCTGTCCACATAATTACGGGACATCCTGTATTTACGATTAATTTTTATTCCTCTAGTGAATCAAAATTAGGGGTCCTATATTTGAGCATATTTCTAAACGATAAATTATTCGATGGAGATCCTAAAAGGGAAAATAAAAGTCATTCCTATTTTCTGAAGCTTATTCATTGCCAATCGTTGATAATTAATGTAGACCGCTAGAGCACGCGTGAGGTAGGAAAGGAAAATCATGAAATCGCTAGCATCTAAAGTTTTTCTTGTCAAATTTTCAAATTTCTTTCTGACTTATAAACTAGATTCATTAAATTACAACTGTTTTGTTCGTGTGTTTCAATTTAATAGAGAAATAATTAGAAAGTTAAGAAACTTTTAGGTCATTATATTTTTTTATACATTCTGGATTTTTTTCCTCTTTACCAGATTTAGTATAATGAAATTTTCTTGCACTAGCGTATCTGGTGACACCTAACACCCATAAACTTCTATTTATGCCTATTGGGAAATCACTTTTAAGATTTAAGACTAACTGAGAGTGTTAGGGATGGAAAAACGAGGGTCACAAAGAATTTAGTGAAATAAACTCCGAAAAAAATTTTTTTCTTCAAACGTCATTAAAGTACACTCTTCTGTGACGTTTGACAGGCTTAAAAATTTCACTTTTATGTTCGTTGATTCTATGGTCATTTTGTACTGCCTAGGAGTAGAAATTAAATTTCTACTCCGCTTATTCCGCAACCCAATATACATGTCGTATTGAAATTAAACAATGTTAATTATAATTAACATTAAATTACAGGGTAGCTAAAATGATTGTGGTCAATTCAAATTTCCCGCCTAAAAATCTGGGTAATTTGTTTGCTTCAAGTTCATAGTAACACAAAATCACGTCAAAATCAAAACAAAGTAACTAGATTTCGCAAAAGCAGAGGCGTAGGTATAACTTTTAACGGTGTGTCAAAAATTCAGATTTTAGAATTTCGTTATTGAGCCTTCTATTTCATAAACGTCAGATTTTATCAAAATTAATTTGCGTAAATCTTTGTTTTGTGTTAGCATCTGCCTCGAAAATAAAGAAAAACATTTTCAATATTTGACATTTGCTTTGAAATTAGAGATTTTGGAAAAAACTTTTGCTACGCCATTGGATTACTAGGAGATTTTCTTTTTAAGATTTCAGTTGTACCAACCTGTATATTTGGTTGCCTACATGTCAAACCACAATCATTTTAGCTCACCCTGTATAATTAAAAAAAAAAAAGTAGAAATGAATTTTAGGCAACCCAATATACACTAACATTGTATTGTGTGTTGTATGTAAATTAAATGACAAATTTTAAAATTATTTATTATACAGGGTGATGATAAAGTTTGGAACCTTATTCATAACTGCCGTATTTAATTGTTTTGAGAAAATCGCTCGGACAGGTCAATTTTAGGTTTTGAAATGCCATCTCTTGATATAAAATAATATTAATGACGTCACTGGTGCTTTAACAATGACGTAATCAGCGATTTTTTTAAATGGAAGCCCCCACTTTTTTTACTCATTATCGATAGAAATTCATTTCACTTAAACAATGATATAAAAAACAATTAAATTTTTAAACAAATTTTTAAATAAAAAATCTTTTTAATTCAAAAAAGGAAATTTTTATTTTAACGAAAAAGGTTTTATAAAAATAAATTAAAATGAATTTGAAGTTACCAATAATAACAAAAGAAAGTAAATGTTTAAATAATGCGCATTCTAATGCAAATGTTAAATGTATATTTAACAAAATTTAATAAATAGTCTTGAAAAACTAATTTTTTGATTCCATTTAAATGTAAAATAAAATTTTAAATTTACCATTTATTGAAATCGGCCAAAATAAATCTTATACAACATTCAAATTTTTCAAATTTAATAGTAAAAATTAATTTTAAGTTAATATTAAAAAATATTTAAATGAAAATTTGTTTACAAATGCAACAATTTTTTTATATCATCGTTTAAGTGATTTAAATGTCTATCAAAAACCAGTGAAAAAAGTGGGGGTTTCCATTTAAAAAAATCGATGATGACGTCATTGCTAAATCTCCAGTGACGTCATTAATATTTTTATTATACCAAGAGATGGGATTTTAAAAACTAAAATTGACCTGTCCGAGTGATTTTTTTCAAAAAAATTAAATACGGCAGTTATGAATTAGGTTCCAAACTTTATCATCACCCTGTATTACTATTTTATAAATTTCGACGTTTGAAGAAAAAATAGCATGTTTTATTCGGAGTAAAAGAACTTTTTGTGGCTCGCATGTATCTAATATACTATTTTATTATCAAAACCTTTCATACATACAATATGATTAAAAAATGCATTATTTTAAAATAATTAACTTAGCAGACTTCACATATTGCAAAATTTTGGGACAGGTAAAATTCCAAATTGTTGTTGTCCTGGAATTTTTAGAGAAAATATGTTCTTAAATCACAGTGGCGTAGCGTCAAATTTCGAAAATTTAGGACTTTTTTTCAATAAATTATTTTTATTTTACAGCTTATTTCAGTGTTTTTTGTATACTTAATAAAAGTTTATCAAAATAAAATTAAAAGGTAAAAAAATTTTAACAGTTAGTAATATATCAGTATTTCGATTTAATGGCGAATGAGTCGCCAAAATTATGATAAACTTTACGCGGTAAATTTCCCCTTTTCGAGATTAATTTTTGGGTTAAATTTTTCATTTTGAAAATATGTAACAAAAATATCTAAAAAATCAAAAAAAAATTGCTCCATTTTCATGAAATTTCATTTAAAAACAGTTATTACAGTTATTAAAAACAACATTATCATCAAGAAACAAAACCAAATTTGACAAATAATAAAATAAAATGTACAAGATAAAAAACGGGTCTCTTTTAAAATTCCGCGGGACAAATGTTAAAAAATCGGGACTGTCCCGCCATAATCTGACCACCTTAAATATAGGTAATAAAATTGATAGATAATTTTTTAAAAGGCCTTTGAAATCATAATTGCCTCTATTACGCTCTATCAGCCCAAAAAGGTTTTGACGCGGCCTGAATTCCTTTTGTATTCGAAAATCGTAAATCTGTAGGCTTGGGCCCTAAAATTTCAGCGGGGCCCACCGCACCGCGGGTTTTGCGGGACCCTAGCTGCGCCACTGTTAAATCATTAAATATCATCCGAAAATGTCAAAAAGTAGACTATAGTCTCTTTTTTTGAGGCAAATTTAATTTTTGATATTGTATGTATAAAACATATGTATGTAAGCTTTATTTCCCATAAGACATCATTCGATGTATCAGGTATTGTCACACACGCAATCACAGTATTAATGACTGTGATGTGTGGCGATCCACACCTCGACTTTTTAATTTACTATCTCCAGATTCGCCGCACAGAACTTGGGAACAAATGACTGTAAAACAACAAAAAAAAACAAAGTACTTAATTTAAAAAATCTTAAGTCATTATTTATTAACACTTTACAGGTTAATATAAAGGATAAATAGCCCCAGTTTTACAATAAATTAAATTATTTATGTCTTGTAAAATTAAAATGAATTATACCTAATCCGAATCGGAATCATCAGATGAATGCTTTCGTTTCTTCTTTTTAGTCTTCTTACTTTTCTTTCTTTTTTTACTTTTACTTCTTTCTTCATCAGAAGAATCGCTATCATCATCAGAACTACTATCAGATCGATGTCTCCGCTTCTTTGATTTTTTAGACTTCTTTTCTTTCTTTTTCTTTGATTTTTTCTTCTCCTTTTTTAGCTTCTCACGTAATTCTTCTTCGCGTAATTTTGTTAATGGTGTCAAGTAATCCAATTCTGAATCACTACTCGTACTACTTACATCCAAAACAATATCTTTGTTGGGATCTACTTTAATAAAGTTCCTACATTGGTATGTTAAATGACCTGAGTATCCACATTTTTTACAAGCAGGCCGAGCACTTTCTTTACTTGGCGGAAGTAAACGAGACACATATTCTTTTTCCATCTGTAACAGATTAAGAGGATATGGAGTCTACAAAATTATATGCGTTTTTCCCTGTTTTTATATTTCAAACTACGTGAATACTTATTGAGCTATATACAAAATAAGAACATCATATGAAAGTGGAACCTCTGCTTAAGACTTGTGTGCGACAGTTTTTTAATATATTATATCCAAAATGGCCAAAAAAAAATCATTAAAAATACGTAAAATTTGGCATATTTTAAACTTATTTTTTGGACTTAATAATTTAATTTTTGAAAAAGTCGTCGTATAGAAGTCCAGTCATGAATGTTATTTAAACTATGCAATTATAAATCATAATGTTATTTACAAAACATGGTTGTAGTTTGAAATAATTGCAAAGCATATTTCGTAAATTTTGAACTCGCATTATAACTGTACAAGCAGCAAATACCTTCGTAGTTTAGGTGATACAATTTTTAAAATACAACAGTAATGAAGATTTTTATTGGTACTTTGAGCCTAATTATGTGGGATATACTTTGGGTCAAGATTTCTTCCCAAATTCAAGAAGAACCTCAAAATATGTTTACTATCGGAGTGCCGTTCTATTTAGACTCCCAATCCTCTTAAATTATATTAGCAGAGGTTTTTGATAGATGGACATTTTGGATCCCGAACAAATGCCATGAAAATCCTAAAATAAATAATAGGTTCTTTGGATTCGAAGAATCACTTAAGGCTCCATTCATGAAATCTCACGTTTGAGATGAAATTATATTAATTTGGGTGAGATTTCAGGGCTGTAAGGTCGCAAGTCCCAAGAATTAATGTCATATTAATGTTTATTTTAATAAATATGTATATAGTAAATATAGGCCTTAAAAAAGTGAGCAAAATTCTGATTCTATCCTATATTTTTTATGTTAAAATTCAAATTTTTTGAATTGAAAAAGATCAACTATAATTTTTATAAGAAAAATATCAGGAAATTAAATAAAAACATTTTAAAATTAAATAAATTATACCTTTTTGGTTTATAAATTAATTTTGAACATAACCTCACTTAAGCCATAGAAGTAATATTTATAGACGTGTGTCATTTACGTATATTTGGTTGCCTACTTTAATCAAATATATCATATAAAATCATAAAAAATAATTAGATATTTATTATCTTTGATACAATCTTAAGCTTAATGGTAAAGATAAAATAGAATTAAATATATATTATTTTCGTATGTATTTGAAAAGTTTTAAAAAATAAACATCGCACTCAAAAATTCTATGATATTACCATTCTATAAGCGAGTATTATTTTGCCCCAAAAAAATACTAAAAAAAAATTTCCAAACGTACTTTGAAGAATAAATTAAATATCTCGTCTACATAATGTCTCAAATTGCTGAGCCTTTAACACTTTCTCGAGGTAAATTATAATTTTTACAACACGCCCTAGTTTTATTGATTTATAATTGTTTATTAGATATCAAAAGATCTGTAGAACTATTAGAAAAACTTCAAAAGAATGGGGAAGTTCCTGCAACAAAATTAGCTGCATTGCAAAAAGTTCTGCAATCGGATTTCTTAAATGCAGTTCGTGAAGTTTACGAACATGTATATGAAACAGTGGATATACAAGGCTCGCAAGACGTTAGAGCTTCAGCCACTGCTAAAGCCACAGTAGCTGCTTTTGCTGCCAGCGAAGGCCATGCCCACCCGAGAGTGGTCGAGTTGCCTAAAACAGAAGAAGGTCTTGGATTTAATGTGATGGGTGGTAAAGAACAAAATTCGCCCATTTATATTTCAAGGATTATTCCCGGGGGAGTTGCTGATAGACATGGAGGATTAAAACGAGGGGACCAACTTTTAAGTGTTAATGGAGTTGTAAGTTTATTAATATTAAATTAATTGTAATATGTTAATTAATTTAATTTTTTTATAGTCGGTTGAAGGTGAAAATCATGAAAAGGCTGTTGAGTTACTGAAGCAAGCGATTGGTTCTGTAAAGCTGGTCGTTAGGTACACTCCAAAAGTTTTGGAAGAAATGGAATTACGTTTCGATAAACAAAGAGCTCGAAGGAGGACAAATCTTAATTAATTTAAGTTGCCTACGGTAACAAATTATCTACAAAGTTGAATTATTATTAATTGATGACTTATTTTACCTAGTACTTATAGCCTATCAGTTTATACAGGGTGTGTCATAATATCTGCAACACTTATACAGGGTGTCCCATTTGATGTTGGTCTGTATGGGTATCTTTTTATTATTGGAGATAGAAAGTCGGTTAAATAGACAAAGTAGTAGAAATTTTTTGAATATTAATAATTCATTTACAAAAAATTTGAATATCCGTTCCAACGCTATGTTGAAAAAACAAGAAAATGCGATTTTTAACATATGGCTATAACTTCTTTATTTTCTGTGGTACCAAAAAACTTTTGACTTAATTCAGACAATTTTTGTGTTCAATGCACTAAAACAAATGAATATTTTTTTTTTCGATAACGGATTGACCGGAATTGAACCAAACTTATTTTTATTCTTATAGCAACCATATTGGATTTATACATATTTGGAATCAGTATTTTTTTCTAAGTAATTTGGTATACTATATTGAATACACAACAGATAAAATAAAATATTTGTGATTTATAAGAAATTTTATGTTATTACCCAAGTTAAATTAATGTAGTGTATAATTGCATAATCAAAGAGGGCGACTTACAAACTCTACTTGCCTAAATTAAAAATATCTGGTTAAGGCCATCATCAGTACGTAATGTAATAACCTGCATTTTGTTATTGTGCGAACCATTTTTGCTTGTAAGAACACCTTCTACTCTACTCCACACAGATAATACCAAGCCTGAAACTACATTGTACATGCGTCTTCTTAAACCAACTTCAAAATCATGACCTGGACTTGCGTTACAACAGTTTCCTCTCCAATAAGCATAGAAGCATGTCGTTATTGATGATTCATATTGGGTAGTCCAAGATTCCTGCGCGTCATCTAATTGAACCTTTTTATACTTCTTTTCCAGTTCAGCGAGACTTTCTTGCCTAAATTGTAAACCAGTATTAGGCCTGTAGACACAATACATCTGTTCAGTTTTACTTTCAGGTTTTTTCAAATTACTCAGAAAAATACACTAATTCTGAATATGTGTAAATCCAATATGGCTCCCATAAGAAAAAAATAAGTTTGGTTCATTTCCGGTCAATCCGTTGGCAAAAAAAATATTCATTTATGTAACTGCATTGTACACAAATAATTGTTTGTATTAAGTCAAAAAAATTTTTTGGTACCACCGCAAATAACGAAGTATATTTTGAAAATCGGATTTTCTTGTTTTTTCAAGGTATCGTTGGAACGATGCGATATTCAAATTTTTTGTAAATGAATTATTAATATTGGAAAAAATCTCTGCTACTTTGTCCATTTAACCGACTTTCTATCTCCAATAATAACAAAGATACCCATACAGTCCAACGTCAAATGGTCACCCTGTATAGTGAGTGGTGATGTCAAAAGAATGATAAAAGTTTATATAAACAATATAGTATAGGGCTCGTTCTACGATATTCAATAAGAGCACCAAACTTCTACTCCTGTACGAAGTGAAAGCGGACATAAGTATTAGAACTTTTATGATTCTTTTGACAACTACTATCCATTGTGAAAATATGTCCCACATATTAGGTGTGCTTTATTTGCTACTTTTATCAATTAATTTGGAACGTATCACTTTTTCTATCAAATAAAATTTTTAGCTTTGAAATCGTAGCCTATTGCAACAGCTGCATTTTGTACGCGACACACTCTGTATTTTATAACTTAAATACAAAAAATTATTTGATGTACAATTTCCACAAACTATATTGTTATTGTGTTTTTTTTAGCAGATTATTTTATCCGCAAAGTATGGTTCTAAAAAGGGTATTATTATTTACTTCTTCTTCCGTAAATTTGTATGTATTAAAACAAATTTATCAAAATTGTATTATAATTGTTATATCTGTTTATAATATTGGAGTATTAGTAAATGTCTAAGTATAGTATAATTTAGTATAATTAATTCTGTAATATTTTAAAAATTGATTATTATATCTTATTTATTTTTATTAATCGGCAATTGTGCAAAATGTTATTACAACTATAATTTATAAAAATAAAGCATATAAACTTATACATATATTATTTTTAATTGAATATGGCAATATTAGCTGTAGAATTTTTTTGGTACATTAGGAAATTAGAAAAAAGCATTTATGTCGGAACGAAACTTTTGATTGAAGAGCTTATTTAAAAGGATAAAAAAGCGATTGTTGCGGAAAATTGTAAGTGGAAAGCAAAATTTAAAGAAGACTATTTGCTAAGCGTTTCTATTGTTTTATGTATGAATACTTGAAAGAGCTCTTCCGGGTTGAGTGGTTTAGCATCAAATATTTACAAAAAGATCAAAAATTCACGCGAACAACCGCTTTGCATTATTATTAATTTTGGAATTCTCTGTTGGCCGCGCCTTACGCATCGATTTTAAGCGCGTGAAAATTTGGTGGGGACATCAGTCCACACAGTGCGCTTAACAAAAGACGCCAACCGTCGCGACGCTACGCGCCTGGTATTTATTATGTAGTTATCCGTCGATATGTTAGTATCCCCTCTTAATAAAATAGGCATAAAATGAAATAAATTTAAATCCTTTAGATACCCTTATACACGGTAAGTGTTTTATAAATCACAATTAATTTTCATGATTTTTTAATAAAATCCTTGCTTGTTTTTATTTTCAAAGAGTAAACTGTTGAATAACATAAAGCAACAAGTCAATAACATCAATACCCATTAAAAGCTTCAATTTACTAAAATTTTGTTTGCTTTTCGTTTAATTAATAATGCTCAATATTTCCCAGGAATTTCTTATTATTTTTCACTTAATTAAAGCGTTTTTATAATTTATGCTTACTCTGCTCGAGTTTTAAAACTAATCAATCATTTTGTAGCAAAAAATGCAATATGCATGTACATATATGTGTACTTTATGTATTAATTTAACTAATTAATTAAAAGTAAAAAATATGTTCTCTTGTTATTTTTTATCAACAAATACTGTTTATATCTTATCTATGTATAAAACAAAATAATCCTAATAATTTCGGGGGATAAAATAAATAATAATAGATTTTTTTATGAAAAAATAGAGAATTATTGTAATAAATTTGATTAGTCAAAAAAGAAAAAAGTTAATACAATTTTCTCAATTTATGGATTTTTTAGCTGTAAGTATATAAGAATAATGAAAATTTGTATGAAGAAAGAAAATGAATTTCGATTATTGCACGAGTTGGTTTTGTCCAACAAAAAGCGAGAAAAAATCAGCAGCTTCAACAGATTGCACTATAAATGTATCATCTGGTCCAAATCCAAGTCCGGGAAGTTCAAATTCGTGTGACGAAGTAGTGCCTCCTCCCAAAAATTGTTACAGATTAGTGATGCTGGGTAAGTAACCAACTTAATAGTACAGTTGGTCCCAGCTGAAAGTAGGACAAAAGTAATCACGATCGCTTATTCTTTGTCCTACTTCCAGCTGCGAGCAACTTTACAGTAAAATTAGCACAAAAACAGCCTGAATAAGGAAAAAATGCAGAGTTAATGAAACTCGGCTTATTTGTAAATCATGTACATTTAGGATTTAAAGAGTCCCGAGTTGTGGTGTACCTTGTACCTGCTTCTGGGGTGGAAAACGGGATGAAAATGGTTTTTTCCAAATATCTCGGTTTCTATCAATCCTACGATAAAATTATTTATTATCAATCTTATAGAGCATAAAATTTCCTACAACTTTTGTTCGAAACTTTTTTTTGTAGGGTAAAATTATTTTTAGTTAAAGTAGCACGAATGCCCCATACGTAGAAATTTTGCTGAATTTTGTTACATTTTCAGACATAACTAGATAACAAAAAGAGATAGCAAAATGATTCTTTTTTTGTCGTAAAGCGGACCTTGAAAGCTTTCTGAGAAGGTATTTTACATGACGGTGAAATTTGAGGGGTTGATTAGACCGAAAAAAGCTTCAAAAATTGCGACAAGAATTGGGACATTAATAAAAATATTTTTTCGGTATTTTTTCGAAATTAAAAAAACCCTATGTGTGGTTGGTTTTTTTGGTTCTAAGAGTAGATTTAGCAGAGTTTTTAAAAATGAAAATCCGTTAAAAAATGGCCTGACGGGAGCCGTCCACCATTAAATTCAAAAATTCGGCTTTATTTCCCCAACCCCTTCGAGTATAAAAACAAAATAGCATATTAGCTGTAAAAGAGAAATGAAATAAAATTTGAAATTTTTAAAAAATTGTGGGCGCCAGTGGTATAACTGTCCGACCGCGTTTCTGCGATTTTTTGAACATTTTACGTTCGATTTTTTTCTGAAGCAAAGGGAGAAAATTTAGAGGTTTCGATTTTTTTGATTATAAATATTAGTGTAATAAGCAAAATAAAAAATATCGTACCATAATATACAACCCCTATCAAAAGTTACGAATTTTTAAAGTCCGCGTCAAAAAAACAAAAAAAAAACGATATGCAAATTTAAAGGCCTCAATTCAATATAAAAAATGAAGATATCAAAAAAGGGGCTTAGATGGCCATAATAACTGGTATCTACTTTTTAAATCAAAAAAACCCGCTATTTTTTGCACCTGCCGATCCTCAAATATAAGGGGTACAGTTTGAACACTTTTGCCGCACGAAAAAACGCTAAATTTGTACACTTCGCGTCTCGGCGCCGGGGCGCCACACGGTTGCACCTGGAGACTTAAAAATGGTCACGGTCTATCCCCAGGATGTGAAAATAAAAGGAGCCAAATTTCGTCGCTTCCCTTTAAGACCGGACGGGGCTGTGATTTTTTAAACTTGGCGCCGGTGAAAACCGGAAAACAAGTAAGAAAAATCGGAATTTTTTTCAGAGTGTTAGAGTACTTTGAAATATTTGAAATTTGAACCTCGCTTAGAATCCACATCCCTCTTCGCGATGCAACCGGAATTTTTAGAATTTGAAGAAAAAAGCTACCCTTTTCGTGGCTCCGTGCAGAAAACGTTCGAATTCGGGGTAAAAATACAAAAGGGGTCGTATCTCCGCCCCCTTAACAGATAGGTCCGGGCAGGTCAAAACCACCGTCTTCAGAATCGGGTCCTCCATAATATACTAAAATTTGATGAGATTCGGGGTGAATTTCGGACACTGAGGGAAAGAATTTGATTTTTCGTTCGGGACTGAATAACTTTTTTTAGGGCCGTCCGATTGAAAAGGGACATTTAAACTTTTTTCTTAAAATTTCTCCTCCGTATACATACAAAATTTCAACTCTCTATGAAAAAAAAATACCTTCCCCGTTTTTTCGAAACACTATTTTCTTTCATCTGTAGAATATATAGGATGACATTCGCGCTACTTTAACTAAAAGGAAGTTCACCCTACAAAAAAGTTTCGAACAAAAGTTGTAGGAAATTTTATGCTCTATAAGATTGATAATAAATAATTTTCTCGTAGGATTGATAGAAACATTTTCATCCCCCTTTCCACCTCCATAACTCCAGAAGCAGGTACAAAGTACACCACAACTCGGGACTCTTTAGATCATAAATGTACATGATTTAAGCTACAAATTGTAATCTAAATTTACTGTACTATAAACAATGTCAAGGAGATGCTGGAATGAATGGAATGTTGCAATGTGCTAATTATTTGAAGGTTCAGCGAGGGTCGGCAAAACAAGTCTTGTGGCGAGGTTCTTGGGTGGAAAATTTCAGGAAAGCTACACCCCTACTATTGAGGATTTCCATAGAAAATTGTACCGGATTAGAAACGAGATCCACCAATTGGATATACTCGACACATCTGGAAACCATCCTTTTCCTGCTATGAGGCGATTATCCTTCCTGACAGGCGAGGCATAATCCTTTTTTTCATACATTTGCTTCTTTTCTTTGTTTACGCATCACCTACTTTTTATAATATTAAATTCACGCATGACTAAATAGTAGTAATAAAAACCTGCATTTCACATTTCAAATAACTAAAATGAGCTATGTAATGTAAATGAAACCGTCGTAAAATATAAACCTCGAACTAAAAATCTTAATGAAAATGGATTTTCCGCATCAAAATTGAAAGCAAGAAAAAAGCTTTTCAATACCTATGTAATATGTAAAGTGCAGAGTACAGTACCTATATCATGAAAGCAATTCATTGAATTGAAATATTGGAGAATAGAGAGAACATGGAAATATAAATAAAAAATTTATAAAATAATAAAAACAAAAATAACTTATTTTGTTTTATATAATGAAAGTTTTTTTTGTCTACAAAAAATAGTATCTCTCTCTAATAACGAAACATTTTATATGCTTACCGACCCAGAAAATCCCATTTTCTTTGATCTTTTAAATAAAAACTTATATTATTCCAACATAAAATACTTTTCTTCCTCAATTATTTTTATTTATTTTATTTTTATACGCTGAATATTTTATATTTTTATAATATTATTGTACAACAGCATTTTTATTTGAGAAAATGAAAACTAATTTGGCCCCAGGCACCGGCCAGATTTATTATACAAGTTTCTCAAATGATGTTTTTACTATAATTTTCAATATTATAATACACCATATACGGTGTTTCTGAAGTATCGAATAATCTACTAAGAATGGATTTTTGGACCAATTTTAAGACAAAAAGTAAGAATAATTTTTTCCTCTAAAATAAGTTAAAAAAACTCTAAAAACTTCACCCTAACTTTTTTTGAAAATTTTCGAATTCATTTCAAGGCGGTTGTGCAAAATTTGAGCCAATTATCATTAACAATGTAGATTTTATTTTAAATAATTGAAAAAAAATCGGTGCCCTACATTTCCGAAATGGAGCGTTTTAGCGGAAAAAAATATTCTTATTTCTTGTCTTAAGGCCGTTTTAGATGGGCACAATTTGTTACCAAAATTTTGTTCCCAAACCGACTCGGATGCAACTGCGCAATGTGCAGTAGCATCTGAGTCGATTTGGGAACAAATATTTGTTCCCAAATCGACTCATTTTAGCCCGTCTAAAAAGTTCTTTAAAATTAGTCCAAAAATCGATTCCTAGATTATCCGACACTTGTTCAGAAACACCCTGTATACAGGGTGTAAAAAAAGTTCGGCAACATCCGTTTATTTTTGAAATGAAGCATTTTTGAGAAAAATGTTTAATATAAAAGTGGTACCATTCTTAGAAACGCACCGTTTGAGAATATTGCCATGACCTTGAACCTCAAGTTGAAGGTCAGACGATAACAACTTATCTTTTTTAAATAGCAACCCCCCATATTTTTATTACACATTATTAATAGCTTACCTTTATAGGTTTACAGGGCATATTTTTTTATTTTTCTAAAGTAAATAGTTTAGAAGTTACAAGGGTTTAAATTTTCAATACGTAAAGTTACGGCATTGCCAAACTTACCTATTAAAACTTTAAACTCTTGTCACTTTAATTTGAAAATTTTTTCTAAAAAATGCTTCATTTCAAAAATAAACGGGCGTTGCCGAACTTTTTGTACACCCTGTGTGTAATTTTACGAATATTTATATTTTATATTTAAAATACCTTTGGACACCCTCCGAGTACAACAAAAAATTGGTTTTATCCCGAAATATCAGCAATTTTTTTAACATTTTTAATTTTTATTGATGGATGGGAAACTTTGTTATATAGAGTGTCCCAATTTGAGTTGCATTACATACTCACTTAAATTGGGACACCCTGTATACGTTATTGGGGATCCTTCAGTAATACTTATGACCGATCTCACCGACACGACTTAAATTTTCAATTGACAGATTTTGTATTGTGATCCTGTCAATTTAGCCATTAAAGTATTTCTTAAATATTGGCTCTAGTTTCGTGGACACCCGGTAAAATATACTATTGGGTTAAAATTATCAGAAATAGTTACTCAAATTAATCGTAAATCGTAAAAAATGTGAAAAATCAATAATCATCAACAAAACCTACATATGTATACCTCTACTCTAGTAACTATTATCTGCATGTGGAGATGATATATTTTCATAATTTATCTCGTTTTCCTTTAGGTGATTTGTTTGTAATTGTATTCAGTATGGATAGCCGACAAACTTTTGATGAAGCTATTAGGCTACGTGAACAAATTTTAGAAACGAAATTAAATGCAGGATCAGCAACAACTGTAGGCCTAACTCGCAAGAAAAACTTACCTAAAGTTCCAATGATATTAGCAGGGAATAAATGCGATAAAGATATGCGGTAAGTTTTTTTATTTGATAATACCTTATTTTAGACAATATCCTAATTATTCGTTTTCACGATTTTATTAATTGCACTTTAAAATTTTTGTAAAAAAAAAACTTTAAAAAAACATTTTAAACTTTAATTTATAAAACTCCAATCAACGAAAAATAATAAATATCACTTTCTTAAAATTGACATTAATTAAATTTGAGACAAAACTTAAAAAAATATGTAACAATTTTAATTAATAGTTTTTAACGTTTATAAAAAGGTATTTTTTCACTTCACATTTTTAAAGTTAACAAAACGTAAAAAAAGTGAAAATCTATCAATTTACAGCTGAAAGACCAAAGTTGAAATTTATTTAATCCAAAGTGCTAACCATTCATTTTAAAGTGGTGGCATTAAAGTTTAAAAATACTTTTTCAAAGTTAACACCTCTTATTTTAAAGTAGTTATTTTACAGTTTAAATCATCCCTATCCAAAGTGCAAGTTAATCATTTTATAGTTTGTTTGAGACATTTTTTTAAAATGCAATTATACAAATCAATTTTGATTATTATAAATAATAATGTAGACTTTTTAAAAAATTCACTAAAAATCATTAAAGACATATATAATGTGAGTTATGTGACTTTTTTATAAACGAGAACGATGGATTTTATTTCTAAGGTCTCAGGCGAAGAGCTTTTTGCCTCGCTTAAATGTCATGTTTTCATTATTCGTTTTGCCAAAACGTTACTCTGAGAAACGAAATCCCGCCTCGGGGTGAGGGTGGAGACAAGGCAAATCGAAATTGATATATATCAAGCTCCAATTGTTTTAACACGTCTTTTATTCTTTTTAATTAAATTTTAGGACAGTGAGTGTGGAAGAAGCTCAAGCATACTGTGAAACTCAAAACTCCGAATGTGTCTTCGTAGAAACGTCGGCCAAAAAGAATTTAAGAGTAGACGAAGTTTTTTATCAACTATTTGTAGTGGCGAACCTTCCTCTGGAAATGGCTCCGAATCACCATAAGAGAGTAAGCGCAAATTTCGGGTCGCCTTGTCCCTTGCCTCCTCCAGCACCTTCACATCATGCCAAAAAATATACGTTATCAGTGAAACGAAGATTAAGCGACGCTTGTGGTGTCGTTACCCCAAATGTTAGAAGGCCTAGTATTCGTACGGATCTCATGATAATGCGCACAAAAACCGTAGGCGGTGGTGAAAATAATGGAAATTCGGTTAATGCTACAATCAATTGGTCCCGTGTTGAAAGAGGGTGCGTTTTGCTGTAATAAAGTAAGGATGGGGAATTCTCATGCAACAACACACTTCCTACTTTACATTTTCATTCACATAAATATTTATGACCTGGAACACATAATTATATATATTATATATAAACTAAATATACTTATTATATTCAGATCACGTTACTCTATCTCGTCTCGTCCTGTGAATATCTTTTGTTTACATGTACATAGTTCTGATTTTCCATCTTTATTATACTTCAAATATTCAGATTAAAAAGTTTAATATCATCTGGCCATCCGTTAAATTAGAAAACTCCTATCAAAGCAAAAGATAATTATGTTTTAATTTTTCGAATTCGGAAGTTAAAAAATGTCTTCCAACTGCAGAAAATAGGTGTATCTAAATCGTGGAATACGAGAAATTAAATGTAATTTTCATGATACCTCTAAACGCTGAGTTTAATAAGTAGCCCATATTTTATTCCTAAACTCTGAAATGTAATTTATTGAGATGATGTCAGATGGTTTTTTAATATTCGCCCTAAAATTACGTTTGGGACCAGTTTCTTCAAATAGTGTCACATATACACTCATATATGTATAAGCCTAATCGTTGCGCCTTTCATATAACATATTTACATTATTTATAAAAAACTCGATTAGCGAAATTGTTAAACATATCGGCTTATGAAGCCTATACTATTTTATAGCTACCAAAATTTATTATCAATTATGTACGAAAAAAACATTTTCTATAAATTTCCAGTCACAATAATTGCAGAAGTTCATTCGAACCCAAGGTTCGTTTCCAGCATTTTCCCAACCATTTTATATGAGCGTGAAACAACGAACAACAAATATTTTGAGACCAATACATATATGTTATAAAATACATATATAGTAAAATGATCGTACATATTTAAAAAGTAATAATAAATTTTGTAGTAGTTATTTATAGTAAAACTTGTTATGGTTGTTGTTATATCTTATATTATCTCTTTCATAAATTGATAAATTCGATCAAAAATTTTACTCTATTTAGTTTTTATAAAAAATACCTTAACGAAAATTTGGCAATAATAAAAATATTTTTTTAAGATGTGTAGGTATGCAATTGTAATAAGATTATTTACTCTGTAACACATATTCAGCTTTTGTTTATTGTTCTGGAAACAAAACCCAACACCCAATGCAAGTGAGTCTATATCACCAAAAGGTCGATGAAGTTTGCACGATCGGGATATCGGTATAAGTAAATATGTAATAGCAGTTAGTAACAAAATAGTAATTTTATAGTTACTTAAAGTACGTATGTGGTCATGTGCTGATGGTATTGTAAAATATTTTATTAAATTACAATTTTCCAATACAAGCACTACTTTTTAAAATTTTCCTACTTACAAAAAGTTCGCAATTTTCATGTTTACCGCATCATCAATCATCATCATCATCTCACGCATAGGATATGGAATTTATAGGTGATAAAAGGGTAATAATCTCATATCTAACGACTCATCTTTGTTTAATATCACTAAAGTTAGTAAAGTACATATACCCTAAACGGTTCTAAATTCTAAAATATACATCCGTTTTTAATCTGAAATAAACCGTACAAAACTAATAAATATATGCTTGTTAAATTGTTATCATCTCTGTCTCTTGAATACATATCTTCACTAATAACTTTAAAATATAAATATAAACCGGGTTACCAAAAACCTACACCTATAATTATATATTTTTTTATTTATACATACTTATTATACACTTTTATAAGCTGTTACTTTCATTTTCGCTCTTTATTTGTATGCAAGAAGCACTGAGATTCTTCAAATACACTGTATAATTATTACTTTTATTAAACGCAAATATTTATCACTTTCATAAAAAAGCTATAGTAAGTATATTACATTCCGCCATATGTTAAACTATCCTAATTTCTTTCCATAATTATATAGTTTTTAGGAGTAAAATAGTGAAATTCATTAGTGTACCAATTGTTACCACGACCAACAATGCCAATTTATGTATTTTTATAAATGTACCATTATTAATGATGAAATTATATATCAAAAAGTGTTGATGTTGACCAATAAAATATTATAAAAATTTCTTTTCACGAGTCTCTTTAGCATTCAGTGCCGTAGCAAGGGGGGCGCCGGAATATAAAAAGGCCCCAACCACTGGGAAGGCGCAGAAAATTAACTTCAATCTGGCCCAGGGGGCGCTTCATGGACATCTGCTCCCGGGGGCTAAAAAGGCACGCTACGGCTCTGCTAACATTACCACAATTCCCTCTCCATTACCTCTAGTAGTCCTTGGTTTATATTAAATATTAATAAATCTTACATTCCAAATCGACATAAGTTTAAAAGTATAATAATATTTTTTATAAGCCGTATGGTCTAGATCTACTCCCGAACAATGTAATTAAATGGAACATCAAAATCTTTTGTCCCAAATGAATTAACCTGTTTTTATCATTTCTGTTACCCCCTGTATATAAATATTAACAATCACAATGGTCCATCAACTTGTTGTTCTGTGATCATTAGTATTGCCTTGACACAAATTATAACCTCAAAAATAAAAAAATAGGATTTGAATTCTTAATTTTAATTTAGGCCATAATAGTATAATTAAAATGTTTAACTCTAATATTATTAGACTACTTAGACCCTCTGCTTATATTAATAAAATAAAATCAACAAGGTACTATTAAATTTCTCATTATAATAGTTATAAACAATTTTAAATTTTAGACAACTTTGTATGGGGTCAAAAAATTACTTTAAAGCTAAAACTTATGAAGGTGATGGAAAAACGAACATTCAAATACTTAATATGGAAGCCAACCTTGGATTAATGGTAAACGGCATAAGCGTGGTAAGTCTTCGTCTTATTATTTTACTAGTTTTTAGCAAAACCAAAGGCGCAACACAACAGAAGTTGCGTTAATTATAAATTTAATGGTGTTTTAATTGCCCTAGAAATAATTTTTCCTTTTCAGCTTGGGTTTCGACTGAATAATGAAGTAACAGTACTTGGACCTATGGCTATTTTTCCCAGGTAAAAATCTTATTTTGCACAGAATTTTGATTTTAATAAACCCACTTAAGGTGGCCTAAGGCCCGGCGTGAATCTATGTAGGTGAAGTGGCTGGAAAGTGGTACCTACAAAACACTTTATAACGAATACAGTAGTAGCTGAAGTGACAAGGCAATGGGGTGCTACTAGAAAGATGTCACACTACTGCCTCAACACCCCAAATGTTCCATATATAGCACCTCGGTTTGAACCAAGCCTACTGTATATAAAAAAAATTGATTAATTTAAAATTGTTTTAAGTATAGTTATAAAGCTGTAATCAATATTTTTTAGGACTGTTCTATCATGGAATGTAAATGATGTAAATGACATAAATGAAGATTCGTTGAGTTTATTTTCAATTCTTGAACCAAAATTGGATGTTTTGGTAGTGGGTATAGGTGAAAAGCCTGATGATTTCTCCTTTTACAAAACGTTAATACCTATTAGTCGTAAATTAAAAATCACATTCGAAATACTACCTACTGAGCAAGCATGTTCGACCTTTAATTTCCTTAATTCTGAAGGAAGATGTGTGGCAGGGGCTTTTATTCCTCCAAGAACTCTACATGTAAACGAAGCTGACAGAGCAATATCCAAGGGACGATATGAAAATTTATTTAAAACACAATGGGTCATGACGTAGTTCAACCTTGTGTTTAGTTTTAAATAATATGTTAATTTAATTTATTTTTTATAAGTTGAAAAAGTTTAAATAAAATTGTAAAATATTTCTAATTGGTTTTTATAATTAAATAATCAATTAAGAGCAATGTCCTAAAAGGCATATACACCATTCACATTTATGTTAAAATCTCTCGGGTGGTGATTCCTTGGATAAATATAAGAAAAAATATTCCAATAAACATAGGTCCGAAAATGCTTCGTTTGGGAGATATTTTAACTCAAAGAGGGACGCAAGAAATATTATTGTTAATAAAAAAAGGTATTACTTTGAAAGTTTGCCAATTGTTTTCTGATATTAGGGCGCATATTCTAGTCCATTAAAAGAATTTTAAAAAGTCTTCGGGGATGGTAAAGTCGAAGACGACTACCATTATTTTAAACGTAACCCTCTAACTTTTTGGAGATTTTAAGTTTACTAAAATAATCCCTGAACATTTCTCCACAGAAAAGGTCTCTTGACTCATATCACCAATGTTCTTTGTTTTCTTGTAAATGCGGATTTTATTCCACTATGTTGGGTGCTCAAATTACTATTTTTTTAGAAAATCACAAAGTAGGCGTGGCAATTGCCTAAGCTTGCCACCTTATGTGATTTTCTAAAAAGTTAATAGTATTTTATACAAGGGGGGTAAGTAGTGTATTAATAGTCGAGGACTAGAGTCCGAAATTTGAGTTTTTGGCGAGTAAAATTTTTTTTAGGGGGCAAATGATCCCCTAAATTTCATCCATTTTCTATTATCTTTCAATTGCGGGGTCGGTTTAGGAAAAAAAAAATTTGAGATATTTTTAAGGGAAATCGGTTTTTTTTTTCTTTTTCGAAAACTATGAAAGTTATCGGTTTCAAATTTTTACCGAGAGTAAACACCGTGGATAGACGCGTTTTAAAAAATATTTCGTTAAAATCAGTTAAATAGTTTTTTTGGAAAAAATTTTGGTACAAATACGGCTCTGGACGACCTAATTTTAAGCCGAAGATAAAAATGTTCACGGAATTTGGTGGATTAGGTGACAGTGCGAATTTTAAGCTATTTAACGTCTCGGTGGTGCTAATAGCTTCGAAGATATTAATTATTTCCTGAAAAGTGAAAAATTTCAGACCGAAATTTTGGCTACAAACGGAGATTTTGCATGTTTTTGCTACATTTTCGGCCATAACTCGATAACGAAAAGAGATAGCGAAGTGATTCTTTTTTTGTCGTAAAGTGGATCTAAAGAACTTTTAGGGTAGGTGCAATTAGTGGGGTTGGAATGGAATTTGAGGTGTTAATATGACCGAAACGCGTCAAAAATTGGGACTTTTTTAAGTGCGATTTAAAAATAATATTTTTTTATTGTTTTTCTCCAAAATTTAAAAAACCCTAGGCGTAGGTGATTTTGCATCGATGAGTGCATTCAATTAAGCTTTTAAAATTCAAAATCGGTAGAAAAATAGCCTGACAGGAGCCATTCGGCCCTAAAATTAAAGTTTTGAGGTAATTAACGTATAACTTTCCAACCCCTTCGATTATAAAAACAAAAAATAGCCTACGGCATGTAAACATTACTCCTTTTGAGGAAAATGATGTTAAATTTGAAATTTTTTTATAAACTGTGGGCGCCAGTGGTACAACCGTCCGGCCGCGTTTGGCTCGATTATTTGAACATTTTACGTTCGATTTTTTTCTGAAGCTCAGAGTCACAATTTAGCAGTGTTGATTTTTTTACTCATAAATATTAATGCAATGACCAAAATAAAAAAAATTCGACCTTAATAGCCGACCCCTATCAAAAGTTGCTAATTTTCAAAGTCGGCGTCGAAAAAGCCCTAATTTCAAACCAAAAATTTGAGGGCGCCAAAAGTACAGAAAAAATTGAGATATCAAAAAAAGCGCTCGTTTTCTGATGTAGCGTGGTATGTGGTATGTAGATAGGAAATCAAAAAACCGCGATTTTTTTTCACCTGCCAAACGAAGCCGCATAGTTTTAGCACTTTTGCCGCCCGAGAAAACGCTAAATTTGTACACTCGGGGTGCCGGCACCGCGACGCCCTACCGTCACGCCTGGAGACTTAAAAACGGCTAAGATTTATCCCCAAGATGTGAGAATAAAAGGGGCAAAATTTCGTCGCTCCCCTTTAAAATCGGACGGGGGTGGGATTTTTCAAAGTTGACGCCGACGAAAACCGGAAAAAAGCAAGAAAAATCGACCATTTTCGAGAATTTTTTGTAGTGTTAGCATGCTGGGAAAAATTTAAAATTCGAAACCCACTTAGAATCGACATCCCTCTTCACAATGCAATCGGAATTTTTAAAATCTGACTAAAAAAACTGCCATTTTCGCGTCTTGTCGCAAAAAACGTCCGATTTCGGGGTAAAAATACAAAAGGGGCGGTATCTCCGCCTCCTTAATAGATAGGTCCGGACGGGTCAAAACCCTCATCTTCAGAATTTGGTCCTCTATAACATACTAAAATTTCATGCGATTCGGGTAGAATTTCGGACACCGAGGGGATGAATTTGATTTTTCGTTCGGGCCGGAATAACTTTTTTCGGGGTTGTCCGATCGAAAAGCGACAATTAAATTTTTTTCTTAAAATTTTCTCCTCCTTTCACATACAAAATTTCAACTCTGTACGAAAAAAAATACCTTGCCCGTTTCTTAAGGTTTTGTATTATACAGGGTGTCTCAGACCACCCGTCCACCCCTTTTATTTTGAGAACGCCTTGTCGTACAAGGCTGAAATAAAAAAAATTATTACCAAAGCAAATCCGAAGAATGTATTGGTGCACTTATTTTTTTTCCGGAATAATCCGGAAGTGCCCGGAACCGGAAGTTACTTTCGATTTTTAAATGGCAACATAGGTCGAGTATGGTATCGTTTGAAAGGTCTTTAAATAAACTATTTTTATTAAAATATTTTTTTAATATCTTTCATAATTAACAAATCAAACGAAAAACAAAAGCAAACAAGTGACAAATGGTTTCTTAAATTATGGAAAAATTAAAACACTACCATCATCCTCAATGGGTAAGGGTAGAGGCAATTATGATTTTTTAAATGGAAACATGTATTTTTTGTTTCGCTTGTTAAAAATAATCAACTTTTTTAGGTTATGTATTTATCTTGATTCAAAAAAATAAAAAAAAGCTGATTATTTTTGACGAATAAAGCGATAAACGCAAAAAAGAGTTTCAATTTAAAAAAATCTCTCTCTGGCCCATTTGCGGATGATGGCAACGATTTAATTTTTCCATAATTTAAGAGACCAATGGTCACTTGTTTGCATATTTTTTTTTCGTTTAATTTGTTAATTATGCAAGATATTAAAAAAATATTTTTATAAAAGTTGTTTCTTTTTAAAAGACCTTTCAAACGATCCCAGTAAACCAATTTGTAACTTATATATAAAATACACATAGATAGCTGGTAAATTCTCCTATGTAGCTAATTTAACGTAAAATATATGTATATTTTACATATATAATATTATATTATTTTCTCTATGTAAGTAATAAGTAAAATTTATAATGTGTTATTTATATAGAATTATTTACATATACAATTCATAAGTTCGTATACTGTATATTTTATATATAAATAATTATTTATTATTAATGTAAAATATCGCCTGTGTTATTTACATTAGACATTTAATTTAAAATATACCTACATAAATTATTTACTTATATTCTTTATGCAAATAATTCATACATAAAATATAAAATAAAATAACTTATTAGAAAAATGTATGGAAGTTGGGTTAGAATTTATTTATTTTGTTATAAATAATTTTAACTACTTAATTTTTATATTTAATGTCTTTATTTTGAATATTTTTAAAGTTTAGAATTTTTTCTTAATTTTTTCTGCAAAATTGCGCTTACCAAAGAAATCCAACATTCAACACCGACATTATTAGAAAAAAGTTGAGTTATAATTTATAATTTATTTATTTTGTTAAAAATAATTTTAACTACTTAATTTTTATATATAATTGAACTTCTTTTAACTTCACTAATTTATTTTTAATTTTTTTTTATTTGTATTAAAACAAATATAATATTTATTTAATGTGGAATTGCTTTAAAACAATGTTTTTGTGTATTCATTTCATGAAGCCTCGATAGTCCAACGGTTAGGTGGCTTGATTCGACAATTTGCGACTGCAACGGCGTGGGTTCGAATCCCGCAAATCCCACTTTAAGTTTAACATGGTTTAAGTTAAGATAATATTAATTTATTATACTTGTGATTACTTACTAGAAATGGCCTGGTTGCTGCTAATTACTACATTGTACCGTCCAAGCAAAAAAATGATATTTTTTGTTTTTATTTACTTATATCCGATATATATTTTGTATATAAAAATTTACATAATTTACACATAATAACCTATCCCCAAATATGGCTGACATCCTTACATGATTTATCCCTAATTTCTCTCTAGATTTTACATAAGTTTTCTTACATGTTATATATATTTTACATATATAATACCTCTTTTGGTTTACTGGGATACTATACTCGACCTATGTTGCCATTTAAAAATCGAAAGTTACTCCCGGTTCCGGGTACTTCCGGATTGTTCCGGAAAAAAATAAGTGCACCAATGGATTCTTCGGGTTTGCTTTGGCAATAATTTTTTTTATTTCAGCCTTATACGACAAGGCGTTCTCAAAATAAAAGGGGTGGACGGGTGGTCTGAGACACCCTGTAGATAAGATGACTAAAAATACAAGTGTATGAATTCTTTTTTCCGATCTACCCCAAAAAGTGTAGATATTATGCCGGGTAGGAGTAAATAAATAAATGATAGCATATGATAGGGAAATCCCAAAGTAATATGGTTTCACCTTAGCTACCTGCCATTTACAATTTACAATATTCAATTCTATTGGTTTTAAATGGGTTTTCCTGGAATAGAGGAATCGTACATTATATCCGTTCTTTTCACATATTTATACATAATTAATTAATTATTAAAATATGGCGAGGATACTACAAGAATATCAAACATAAAAATATACTTAAAATTATAGATGTTAGATGTTGAAAAATTTCGAAGAATTAAAAAAATAAGATAGTAAGCTTATATAGCGCGTAATAAAACCTTCTTTATTAAAATATAAAAGAAGATTGTAAAAAGTAAATTAAGTCGTAAACTTTATTTAACTGAAAAGCCCAATAAAGTTGTGAAACGCTCAACTTGAATTATTTAAAAAACAAAATTAAAGTGCAATTTTAGGCGTTTTATTTCAAGGTCTTAGCTGCCTCTTACATTTATCGCGCAGTGCAGCGTGTTGTTTGTGGTTTACTAGTTTACTCAACTCAACAGGTTTTAGTAGGTAGGTTATTTCTTAGTTTTGGTTTCTTTTTATTACCATTACCCATTACCAAAACGTGGCCCTCTGAAGCAAGAGTTGCGCAGTGATCAGTTGCTTGTTTTAGGACCGTTACATGCTATGCATAACACAATACACTGCTCCTGGCCAGTTTAGGAATTCAGATTGGAGATTGGGCCAGTCATGAGGTCGTGTCCTTTCTTTGTACAGCACCTGTTGAATAAAAAAAATCAAAGTGGCCGGGAAACACAAGAAATCGGGACTTCGGGTCTTATGGATACCGTCGAAACGTACCCATAAACATAAAAAGAATAAATACTACGACAGGCACGTTGATTCCCCAAAACGGTAAGTTACCTAAATTGAAAAGTTTGTTTTCTAACATTCCTTCATTACTTTCGCCGACGATTATCAAACATTTAACAAGTAAGGTAGGCTTTATTTAAGCACTACCGTTATTTGGGTTGCATGTTTACCTTGATTTCGCTCGGTTTTCAAATAAATCGTGCTTTATTACCGCTGAATTTAATCTTATCATTTTTATTGCTATAATTTATTTCTAAAATATTTCTTATCTTTTGGTAAGTTTAATGTTGAAAACTATATAACTATCATCAGCAATTTTCAGATTCTCAGAAAACAATAAATTGCAGATATTTTATATTTTAATAAGCGACGATTATTGTATTTTTAGAAAATAAATTGTAACTGAAGAGTATCTGACTTTTTTTCATTTAAGAGGATAGCCGGTGTATTCGGTAGGGTCTTGTGTTTTTTTCATCATAAAAACTTTTCTTTGAAAGATTTTTTTAATTTTCTTTTTGGGGTGCAATGTAGAATCTTCAGGCAATAATTTTTTGTAATTTTTGTCTTTGTGAAGTAAAAATTGCGCGAATTTGGCTATTTTCTTTAAATATAAACCCCAGAAAAACTACAACTTATTTTTGATTTTTTCAAAGTTAATTTGGAAAAGGATACCCCAAGGCATGTTTTGTATTAAATTTAAAACATAAATATTGCATTATAACATCGTTATAGGTTTTTGAAATTTAGAATTTTTTTTGCATTTTTAAAAATCACCCTGAATAAATATAAAACTAAAATTTACGAAAAAAAAAAAGGGAATCTTGACATTCTTTTAAATGTCTGGAAAAGATATGTGAAAACCGATTTTGATTTTTTTAATTGGTATGGCCGTACTTTGTCTTTGAAATCGACAAAAATTTACATTGAAATCGCCTATACCCAAATTACACCGGCTATCCTCTTAATTTATTCAATTTCCAAGTATATATAACATTTTTATTTTATGCGGAGTACTTAAACTATTATTTTAAAAGAACTAATTTTGTGGAGATATCCACAAATTTTGATGAAAAAGGACTATTTTATTTGATTAAGAAAATTTAAAGAGATACAAATATTTAAAATAATTTTTTTTTCTTAGCAAAATTCAGTTCATTCAATTTTAAATTTGAAAACTCCCAAGTTGCCCAAGTTTTGACAAATTTCAATATTTCTGAAAGGATCTGTCAAATATTTTCTTTTAAACTTCAAACAGTTCCTCTATTTTGCTCTATTTTACTTCAAATACATTTGGAAATTTTTATTTATACAATTTTATGGAGAAAATAAAGAAAAAACCAAGTACTAGTGGTACTACCAATTTAAATGAAAAGAAACGTTCTAAGTTCAATAAATTAAAAATGACATATCTTAGCAACAAATTTAAAGAGTTAATCATTTTAAATAATTTGGAAAATTATGATTCAAAGATGCTTCCATTTTTTAATTCAGAAAATTATCCGTTTTTAGCTGAAATCATCAGGTACCACAAGCTGATTATAATTTAATTTATTTTTTATGAATCATGACAGTTAGGTCATACCTACTCTAATCATTGCTCAATGCTTTAACATGTAATTGCTAACTGAACAAAACTGATGTTCTTTCATCAACAATTAAAAAAAAACTTTTGTAACTAAAAATTGCTTGAAACCAGCAAAACTATGACATGTTGGGTGGGTGAAAAGATTGGCTGTAATTTTCTTCCAATTTTAAAATACAAATTATCTTGTGTTTTGTTTTAGTATAAACATGTAAATATTACCTAACAGCACATTACGGCCAAATGTATGAATTTTGTAGTTACAACAGTTTTTAAATTTTTTTATAATGTCTAAAACTGGAACAAAACTTCATTTAAAAAATAATGGGTTCGTTCTTCTTATAAGGTGAGTTATTATTTCAATATATGTAACCTAAAACCATAGTGCTTAAGATAATGTACACAATTACAAGGTTTCAAATAACGCTTACTGCATACATAAACACGCTTGATTCATTTTAATGTATTACTGGTTGCTGATTATACTCATAAGATTAATTAAATTTCAGTTCAATCATGTCTGGTGACTCTCCCACATCAGTACACAAAGATAATGTTTTTAATTTCGGAGAAGCTGGACGTTCTACTCCACCTCCTACTACAAGTTTTCTTGCAACTAAACAAGAAAATGTTCCAGCCCCATCTATTCCTAGTAACGAGACAAATCTACCAGAACCCGGAAAGGACAAAGATGTAAAAGATGAAGTTGATATGCCATCTCCCGATGCTAACCCAGGGTATAAACCAGATGAAAACAAAACTGAACAAAAAAAGAGCGAAGAATTTAAAGATGGAAAGGATAATAAAGATGATGGTGACAAATTTACTGAAACTTCTAAATTAAATGGAACACAATTACTTGATGGACAGTGGGTGGGTGCTGATGTTAAAGAGGAAAACGAGGAAGACGACAGCTGCGTTGTAACTTGTTTGTATTATACAATACAGTGTTGTGAATGTACAATATCCTAAAATTCATTGCATTAGTTTACTAACGTGAATGGCGTCATTATTTTGAATGACCTAAAATTCATTTAGTGCTTTTTTCTATCATATACACACTTTTATATTTATATATGTACTTCCTTTTTATTCATGTAAATGTAATGTAACTTATATTAGATATGTACAAAATATATTTTTAAACCAATGCAAATTTTACTCAACCCCGGTATTAATTTTAAAAACGAGAAGTTGATTGGTAAATATTTTAAATAAATGTTTATTTTAGAACAATACAATATTAAAAAACTACATGTACCTATAGCTGATTGTAAGAATTTGAAAGCTAGCATGTAAATAATGAAACCTAAGCAAAGAGTTTTGTGATAGTTTTAAAACGGAAATGCTAGACGAAAATTATCCAGCATGAAGTAAGTATAAGCAAAAAATTAAAAGTGTTATTATTTATTGATTTTATCTCAATTATTGCAAGGATCAGATAATATACAAATAACAAATAAATAAATATATACAACGTACACAAAAGATTCATAAAAAGTGTCTTTTACAATAATTAAAGAAATACATGAGGATTGCAAAGTGGTAACTCCTAAAAAATATATAAAAATTACTCAAAATCAAATAAAATTGGGCCTAGTAAAATCAGTCGTTCATTATTAATGAGACTAGATAAAAATTAATCACCAAATCACGAGGTGTAAACTGGCAACGGATGAGCTTCAGAATTAACAACGAATTTTTCTAAATCTAACAATTTGGGATTGTCACTAAAAAGTAAGTATAGATATTTTAAAGTTTCACTTAAAAAGAATGATTCCATCATGTCTTTTGGACGAAGATTTGCAATATTTCTCACATTACCAATTGATGTGTAACCATGCGTAACTCTAGTATATTTTTCAAAACCCTGGAAAATTTGCCAACCCCAATCTTGATAAGTGCTGTTACCTGTTAGCTGATACATGTACCAAAGACTCTCGATAAATTCAGGCCTCAATAAATTATGTGCATCGTTTGTTTTGACGTACATGTCATTTGAATTTTCTCCCTAAAACAGTAGTTGAGTAACCCGATTAAAAATGAAAGTAATTCTTACTTGTATATTAAAATATGTTATTTCCGGTGCTAAAAATGTAGGTTGTTGTGCATAAGTTTGATAACAAGTGGTTAATAATTCTTCAGCAAGTTTCATGTGACTAGCAGGCATTCCTAAACTATAACCAAGAGCTAATGTGCCAGGCAGATAACAAGTTAAATGATCCATTTTTGGTTTAAAATCTTTTCCTCCCACCAAAAGTTCACCTATAAATAAAAACCCATTTGGCACTGTTCTTCTTGCTAAATGCTTTTCTACTCCTGCAATCGCTTCCATGTAATCCTCTTTTAAACTAAAATAATATCAATTTGAACAGAATTCACTTTTTAAATTAAATACATACTAGTCTATCGTACGTCCTGTCTGTATCCATTGTTTTAATAGATATTCGTAGTAACTGTCCCCTCTGGCACCTAAAGTTATTGTTGCGTATGATCGAAACTGCCCAGAATTCGCATTTATAAATATAGGAACCAACCCATCTTTTTTTTCCAATTTATGCACATGAGCAGAAACTTCAGAGGCAACCCTCTAAGATGATAAAAAAGACCATTGAGTTACTTATAATTAATTGTAAAAATAAACTTAATTGTGAGTTATACATTATACAAATAATTATTTTGGCACTTTATACTTGGTTCATAATATCCAATTTAATTAAATGATTTTATTGTTCCTTTTCAAATTAAATAGTTACCTCATATTTTGGATTATCTGTGGACCGGCTTAAATCCCTAAATTCAAGCTGAATAGTAGTAACTTCTGAAGTACTACTATCAGGAGACCATTTAGGAGCATGTGCTTTTCTTGTAAATAAATTAATATCAGAATATGGCACTCCAGTTTCCGTATCAAAACATGGTAGTAACCTATCACCCAAATCTACAGCCTTATTGAGAAACATTTGATCCCCAGATAGGTGGTAAATACTTAGAAGTCCACCTAAGACTCTAATCGTCACTTCAAACAAATTAACATCCCGATTTATATCGAAATGTAGATGTTTTTCTACCCATTCTCTTGCTTCGTCATATTCTAAAATGTAAGGTTAATTATATTGTTATTAAATGGTAGATTTAATTAGAAACCGTTTTTTAATCCCATAATGAAAATTGTGTCCAGTGAATCTACTATACTAAGTCCTAATCCAAACCAATCCTGATAACCTTCGGACATTGGTTTAAGATGATCGTGCCCCCAAGCAAACTCTTTATAACCCTTCCAAGCATGTTTAAAAGCTTGTACTACTGCTTGTTGACGTGAACTAACATTACCTAAAAATCCTTTTATATTAAGTATATTACAGAAATTTAATAGAAAATACAAAACAAAATATAAATTTAAACATTTAAAATGATACTTAATACTTTCTAATTCTAAACGGATACAAAAGTTTACAGGACCCCGACAAATAATTTTGGTTTTTGGTAGGGGTACAAACAAAATTTAAGCTTGTTGAGCTACAAACATCATGCTCACACGAAGAACAAATATTAATAAAAAAAACTGTATTACACATTAGGGTTATTAAAAATAAATCTTAAGAAACTTGAAACTTTTTCTGTTTAAAGGGTGGAGGCTATCACTTTTTTGCATGTAAGATACAATACTTATAAAAAGTAGAGCAACATTTAAATTATAGTTGATAAGCTCACAATATTAATCAATAAATAAATTTAATAATCTGTATAATAAATAGTATTGAACAACATGGTACATCTCCCTAAATGCAATAATATTCAGATTATTATGTTGCAGTTCTATGAAATTTTTGTATTTACTATTTACATTTAGTTATACATTTGTATTATTTTTATGTTTTTTATCATTAGAAATATTTATGGGGAATTGCATTATCAAAAATATCCCTAATGCTGTCAATTGAATTAAGATCGGAAAATTGTCAATTGTGACGTTTATTTCATTTAAAACTTTTTTACTGCTATAAACCATTGCTCTACCAATAACGACGTTTGCTTTGGATTATTGTTGAGTTGGTTGCAATATCCGAATAGGACTGTCTGGATATGGAACTATGAACTTATTCAAACTATTTTGCAGTGGCGCATTATCATTCAGGCAAAATTTCCTCAATGTTTTTTAAACAGACGAACTTGGTTATAACGAGAACGGATATAACGAGCAAATCCGGATACATACTGTTGTTCCAATGAATTTCAATTTAAAAATTCACGGTTATTACAACCCTTTTCACAGATATACTGAGTAAATATTTCCGGGAATTTCGTTATTTCCCTTTTAATGGGGTTTTCCATTAATAAAATGTATACAGGGTGTCCCACTTTTTTTCCAGCAAATTTTTTTTTTAGATAGTAAATGTCATTCTGAACAAAAATTTTCCCATAAACTTTTCTCGACTCCTTAAAAAGTTACAGCAATTTTAAAATTTCAAAAATTTAATGATTTTTGTGGAACACCCTGTAAAAATTTCATTTTATTTTAATTTTTCTTATTTAAATCAAGTATGCTTTGGATTGTATATATCTTTAAGTTAGTTAAAAACGTCAGATAACTATTTCCTAGATAAATAATTCTATAGTTTATACCAGATGTAACTCGAAATCCATTTATTTATAAAATGCATTTATAGCACGATTAGTTAGCAAATTTTGAAGCTGGGCAAATGGGAAATTCCATTTTGTTCTGGGACAGTGGTTATGATATGTCACCAACTATCTAATTCCACCATTACTTGAACTTGAACTAAGCTGAGGTATATTACGCAAACTACTTCGTCGTTCACTTATTTTAAATACAGCCAATAATGTTAAAAAAACCCAAATAATAATTGATTTAAATAAAAAAAATATAATAAGAAACAAAAAGTCGAAAAAACAACAGTTCATAGGAAAATAAAAAAATGCGTTTTTATCATTGTTCAAAAATTACGCCCCTATTATAGAGTCTACATGAAAAACAAAAATTCTATATGAAAACTAAATTCAATTTGAATGGCACTAGGCATCGTTTTTGTAAAATTTTTGATTACAAATGCCAAGAAATCAATTTTCACTAGCGAAAAGTACGTTTTTCAAACATTTCGCCGACTATCTTCTTAAATGCTAACATTAAATGCGTCACCCTTACAACCAAGCTAAACTTATCATTGAAGAGTTTCAAGTTTACACTTTTAAGTTTAGGCTGCTTGAAACGATTATATTTTGTGTCAGATTTGACTCGGATGGTAATGCACAATGTGTAGTTGCATTTGAGTCAATTTTGATACAATTTTATTACACAACATATAATAGACTAAGCCGGACGGTGCAAAAATCAATTGCTTTACTAGGAAAAGTAATGAACTAAATTTCCAAAAACCTTTTCTTTGTCTTCTCCTTTAAGAACACATATTGCTGTTCCAAGTGAACAGACCAAAAGCGATTTCGAATGGCTTCTTTGGTTGATTAGTGGTCAACCAAAAATTTGACAGCTACTTTGGTTCTTTCTCCCCAATTCAAACCGATAGAAAGAGATGGGGCGAATAACCAAAGATCGAACCGTGCTCCCAACCACGGTTCATATTTCAGTCAACCAAGCTTAAATTGGCCAGAACCAAACGATCTAAGATGTCATGCGAATGCGGTTGGTCTAAATTTGACAGACCAATCTTAGAACCAAAGACGAACTAAAGCTATTTGAAATCGCTTCAAGATTTAATTTAGTTTGATATAACTCCTTAATACAATCAAATGAGTTGTCTCAGTTTCAAAAAATTAAATATTTTCTATGTAACTGAGTCAAGTCGCAAAAATGAAATTTAGTTTTCAAGCATAGGTTTGAAACAAATATACATGTCGGTGCTAGGCAGGTCCGTGTCCGTGCAATGAAAATAATGGATAAAATAATTGGTGAAAAAACAACCATTTTTGATTTTTAATTAGTGCATTAAGAAATAATAACATTTATGTCGGTATCGCTCTGAAATTGGATGCGAACCGGGAAAGTGAGCGTTGACAAGAAGCAGGTTACTGGCAGCTTGCCAAGTAAGTTGACTAAAAAATGTCCAAATAAATGTTTACACTCAGCAAGTTACTTACCCATCTAATTGCTAGGTTTAAACCAGCCTTTAGAAATCGATATGTTTATATGAACATTTTTCATTATTTTGGTGTTTTGACAAATTTTATCCCACATATTATGATACACTCTGAATTTAAGACCCCTTGAAAGTAAATGATGAGTACCTAAATATAATCCTCATGTAGTAAAGCTTTTTCATTAATCTTGGGAGAATGCTTTTCAGGTTTAGAGATGAGTCCCATTAGTAAACAAATGAAGAAAAAAAAACAGCTTTATGTACAAAACGTTAATGGTCCCATAGTTAAGTACTCTCATAATCTTATTTCTTTTAACACAACAGTGACCCGAAAGGTATATTGAAGTTCGAAAAATTAAGGATTATGATAGAAAAAAATTATTCAACGATGTAACCACCACAATCGTCCAATATTTGTACATTTGTAACCCTTTGGGATATTTTGGTTAATGCAATTAAAATAAAATCTTGCAATGATTTGGATAGATATTTAATATTGTGAAAAATAATTAAATGATAAAATAATTAGAAATAATAAATAAATGATAAAATAAATAATTAAATGAAGCCAGTGACGTGGCGAAACATGTAACATTGCTATTAATAAAAAAGTTGGATGAATCATTTAATTGTTTTTCACAATATTAATGCAATTGCTCAAATATCAATGGTTTAATCGAAATAACATTATTTTACCTTTTTGTTTTTACATTTTTTGATGAATAACTAAGAAATTTCTAGATGTTGCTTTACTTGTTTCCGGCCCGTTTATTTAATTATTTCATAATAACTGCATTTTTAATTTTTTGAAATAACATATTTTAAATATAATACATGTTGAAATAACTATTTTACAATATTAAGTATTTTCTTACTAATATTGTAGTCTATGATTTAAAAAAATTAAAGGACCTTATCAGATTTTGGGTAGAGATTTCCTCCAGCAACGAAACTTATACTAATATGTAAATACCACTCAAATACAATTTTGAAGACATATTAAGCTTGATAGTGGCTGTTCACGCCCAAATAACGGATATGAAATTAATTAATTTTTGCACAATTAGACAACGATGTCATTGTTTTCTAACAAATGGTTGCCTATGTCATACTTTTACTTTGAATTATTAACAATAATACAATAACAATTAAATACATGTTTATAAAGATTTCATTGTATAATTATTTTTAAGTATATATTTTTGTCAAATATATGCATATTTTAATAATTTATTTTTTAAATTAAACAATTATTCCATTGTTGCCGTTTTTTTGCAATTTTTACATTTTTTAATAATGAAAGACTTTTCCAGTTTCCTGCAGCTCTAATATTTTTACTGTAAATTAAATAGTATCGGTCCTAATAGTTGTAATATGATTTGTAATAATACAGGGCCAAAAAAAAATAAAATCATTTTACAGCAAATCTCAAGACTTTTTTGCACAATCAGGCAACATTGCATTTATTAATAGAATTTAAAACCGACATTTTAAAATTATTACCTTTCTTTTAATTTAAACGTAAATTAAAAATAAAGATTATTTATCTGGCAGGAGTTTTGTCAAAATTTGAATTTTAGCGTCCACTGTTCACTGTTGCAGAGATAAAAATAGTTTTATAATGTAAAACCTAATAAAACTGTTCATAAGGTATATTTTTTACAGAAATTAAGTACATAATTAACATTAGGAGTATATTAGTTCCTTTTAATAGGTTTAGTGTATTTTTATTTTTACCCAAAAACCCGTATGAAAACAATAACGTCCTTTCATCCTAAGTACTTTGTAATATTACTGTAATTATTCAAATCACAATTTTTTATTAAAAAATTAAATACAACTCATCAACGTCTAGAATAATTTATTAGTTAATGTTATTGTAATTTTCCACACCTGATAAAATTTTAAATATTCAACAGATAATTTAGTTGTAATTATTCAAACAGGATCCTATACAAAAGTGTGTCACTGGTTTGTTGTATTTTCAAATACATATTTATTTACAACATATACTTTTTGTAAATTTTATTATAATACTTTTCCAACAAAACAGTAATTATGCAAGGACACACTTCTGCTTCAATTATTTGCAAATTAGTGTAAATTATTATGCAATATTTATTTACTTACCGCTAAATGATTTTTGTGTTTTATTATCTTTAAGAATATTATTATTATTTTCTACTCTAGGTATGCGTGCTCCTTCCGGTTCTTCTAAAACTTGATTTTCTACTGGTCCTATGTTCGGAATATCATTATCAATATCACGAGGATCATTTCGCATATTAAGCATAGTGTCCTTTTTTAATCCTTCTACTTCAGGTTCCTCTAAATCTACTATGGCAGTGGTGCTATCATTCGTAATAACATACAAACAACCACAAATCATAAATGCGACTAATATGTATATAGTATTTCTCTGGCATCTCGATAGCTGTTTCCAAATCTAAAATAATTCAAGAAATAAAATAGAAAAATGGATTTTTCTTGTAAATTACCCTCCAAATACTTTTTGATTTTTTATGTTCAGTATTTTCTCCAGGAAATACATTTAATGTAATGTGATCTATGTGCCTTGATACCATATTTTCGGATGTTCTGACAGAAGTACTGCAGGAAATTTTTTCACATTATTTTTCACTCTTTCATTTTAATAATTTGAATAGTTTCAACTTGCCCATGGGACACATCGAGGCCGAACGACTGTCAAACTTGAAAAGTCAATGCCCCCTTGCAATCTCGCCACCTGTTTGTTCCGCCACTGACCGCTAGTTTCGCACAAACTCGCGCATCATCGAATGCCCTACTTTCAAAACGTCATACCGAAGGCATCAATGTTGCCATATCTTGCTCAAACCAACACGGAATACACAAAACCAGCTTTTTATTAGTTTTATAAATTATACATAACAACCACAAATAAAGTTTATTATTCATATAAATGTTTTAGAAGAAAATCAGAGGGTTTAATCAAAATTATATTAAATTAAAACTTGCGAGTTTCGGGCGTAAGCCACTGCAAATTTTAGTTAAATAGTTGGCAACATTGCAAAGTCTTATAAATAACATGGCGTCAGATAAAAACATATAAAGTTATCAGTGTTTATTTCCGATTTTAAAACTATTAATTATTAACGAAAAGTAATCTTATGCGGCTCAAACGAAAAGTAAATCTTACATCATCCTGTATAATCCCAAAAAAATGAGGTAAGTGGAATTTTTCACAATTTAATTTACTTTTAATTTAGAATAAACAATAAGACTTCAATGGAATAAATAAATCTATTAATTGAGTATTAAGTACTTGGAATTTAATATATTATTAACAAACATTCAATTAACGCTGTATGGGTGTAGTAAATTTTACATTATTGTAAATTTTAGTTCATCCAGAGGTGGTATGTCTCAAATGAATGGAAGTAATAGGCGACCAAATAATTTAAACAGGATGCCCTCAATAGAAAAACCAACATGTGCCCAACACGATGATCTTATAAAGTACATTTGTGATTCTTGGCTTAAAGTATCACAAGAAATGGATAAAAGTAGTAATAATACCACTATGTATTACAATGAGCAAGAAAGCCATCATCTAAAAGACTTTGAGCCATTTGATCTTGAAGCTTATTGGGGAAGGAAACTAGTTCAAAACTTGCAACCAAAC
Organism: Stenus bimaculatus; assembly: GCA_963971135.1. NCBI lineage: Eukaryota > Metazoa > Arthropoda > Insecta > Coleoptera > Staphylinidae > Stenus > Stenus bimaculatus. Next base: position 11,051,501 of record OZ020185.1, on the reverse strand, counting down.
TTGCATTCATAGCAAATAAGAAATTAAGAAATTCGGAACAGAAAATTTTATTTAAGAGCTAAATATGTTTTTCCACAAATCTGTAAAGTTTTATAGATTTCTTTTGATTTACACCATTTCTCTTGTAATCTTTCGGAAATGTGTTTACGAGCCTACAAGATTATTGTAGCCTTTTTGTATAAACTTTTTTTTCTGAATTATTGTATAATTCAGTTATTTTTGTAATTTATGATGACTTTTATTATAATTTATTTATCATATTGAAAACGATTTTAAATTATTTCAAATCTGTAAATAAGACAAGTAATTTTTTTGCAAAATAATTTTTATAAGTAAATAATTTTATGACCTGGTTTTTTTCAAATATACAATTTTGACTGTGTTTTCTTGTTTTAATTAATTACTTTTCAATCTACATATTACTAAATTTTTGATATTCAACAATATAAACTTTTGCAGGGGAAATTTGATTTAAATTAAATGCAAAGGGAAGCTTAATAATGTTTATTTTGTAGTTAAACAAAGTCATTTAAAATATTCAAGTTTTTGTTCTACCTTCTGGCAAAGTCATATCAAAAACCACAGGTAGATTGTTAGGAATATAATTTATATCACAAGTAGAGGCATTAATAAAAATAATCTTTCCATCAGATGTAACTCCATACCCTAAAAACAATATTAATTTTTATTTAATTATTGTTTAATTTTTAGAATAGCTCAACCTTCATGTATATGCCCAAAAACATGATATTTTGGCTTTACTCTTTCTTGAACCGTTGTTAACAGCTCTACACATCCTGCGCGAACCCCGGAACAAGCTAAATCACCGTGCCCTACAGGTGGTGTATGTGTTACTAAAACATCTACATTTTCTGGAATTTGATTCCATTTTGCTAAACAAGCATCTCCTCTGGGCAAATTAAAAGCCCAACAACCGAATTCAGGTTGCCTAAATAAAAATAAATTGTAATCCTAATAATTACATAAAAAAACAAACTTAATACCAAGGACTTCCATAAATTTTAATTCCAAAAAGTTCAATCATCTCATCTTCTAAATAAGTGCAATTACTTAAATACTGCTTTATATTATCAGTCTTCACAGCATCACCAATACTACCAGATTTATTCCCATAATTTGGTATTTCATCATCTGAATTTTTAGAAGTATCTATCTTACTCTTATTAAAAAGACTTATAAAATTTGAATCGAAACTCAGCTCGTGGTTTCCACATATCACAATTTTATGCCGATGCGGTAAAGTTCCCAACCAAGTATTAAAAGCAATTACTTCATTAGGATGCCCACATTTAGTAAAATCACCGGCGTGTATAAAAACATCCCCTTCGGGAATATCAAACTTTATATTGTAAAGCAGTGAATGTGTGTCGCTCATACATACAAACCGTACTTTATTTGATTCCACTGGCTTTGTAGGTAGTTTAACATTCAATTTAAAAACTTTTTGGGTTTTCGAAAGTGCTATCCAAGCAGCTGTGGGGTTATTTGTTAACGGATGAGCTTGCACCTGCATTTTTTAAAACTAATGACTAGAAAATATTGTGCGTTTTATAATAAAATTAAGTAAAGTAATAAAATTTTCTAAAAATGAGATTTTAATAGATATGTTCGATAGTCGCTAGTGTTTATAATTTCGTAATTTCCGCCATTTTGAATTATAAATATGACAGTTGTGACAGTAGCTGCTTTCCGTTTTCTTACCAAAGAGGGGTGTTTATATACAAGGTGTTTAAATCGTAAACTTTAAATAAAAGTTTTGAAAAAAATCATTTGCTAAAAATATTTACTCAATATTTACGTTTTCTCATATTTGGCTACTAACGTATAGATAACTATGTTTCCTACAAAATTCTTTAACATTTTAAGCGAGATAATAAAACGGGTGATAATTATTATAAACATTTTGTTTGGAAACGGGTGAATATTTTTCGTCATTGGTGTTAAGACCACCATACACCTAGATATTTATTGTGCAATTTATATTGCAATCTCATATTGCACCGTGTAAGACAGAGAAAGCACAAGAAATAGCGCAACTTCTAAAAAATAAAAAATTTAGGACTGGTTCTATTTCTTGGACATTTCTGCGCGGATATATTGCGCGTGTGGTGACAGTTATTATTTAGTTTTGTAAAGGTTATTTTTAACCTTAGAATTCTAGATTCACTAATTATAGAACAGTTTTTTTTCTCTTTAAAAATATTATTACTTGGACCTTATTTTTCGGTTTCGACCTAATAGCCACTTTCTTTTCTTTTTTATCAAAACAAAAATGTTGCAGTAACAACAGCTATTGCGATTGCAGAATTTTGTTCATTTTCATTACGAATAAAATAAAAAACAAAACGAATTTCAATACAAATCTGTGTAGAATCATCTGTGTTTATTTTGAGAAATTTCTGCGCAAAACTATAAAATGTTTAATGTGCGCAGAAATTGTTCTAAATCTAAATAAAATATGCAGGTGTCTGAGAGCAAACAATTTTTATTGCAATATAAAATGCGCAATAAATTGTTCAACAAATATCTAGGTGTATGGTGGGCTTTATCTAACACTTTATTGATGTTTGTATAATCATGTTAACATCAACTTTTTTAAATGGAAACCCTATTTTTTTTTCTTGTTTTTAGGCATGTGTCCGTTCATTTTGGTAACCTCTCTTAGTTCCACTTAGGAAAACCAAAACTTACGACTTATTCAGAGTCGGTTTTCCTTGTTCCGTACTTTTGGTCATTTCACTGTTGTTTGAAGTTTATATTTGTAAACTTTTAATTATTGTTGATAAATAGTTATTTTCTACTATCGTATAAAAAGTAGATTTATGATCAGTTTTGTTAGTGCATAAAGTCATGCTTTTTTGCTTTAGTCCACAAAAGCACTACTTCTTTGTGTAAAAGGGCATGACTTAAGACTTAAATAATGCTTTCGTGCACTAGAGCAAAAAGAATGACTTTGTGCAATGACAACATATTATAATAAATGACCTACTTTTTCCACGATCGTAGTGCAATAAATTTACAGATCCTTTTAGGACTTAAAGGATGATATAAAAGTTGTCACTTAAAAACATTGATGAAAACATCGGTTTGCAAACATCCATGACGTCGTCTATTAAGTTTTAATACCAAATGAAACCATTTTTAAAATAATATTATAGCAGAATGCTGTTCGAGGTATTAGGGTTTTTAAGCCTGGCTTACATTGGTCGAGTAAGTGGGCGAGTAGGAGGGCGAGTTCGAAAACCGAGATATATTCGACTAAACGCCCTTTTTACTCACCCTACTGTTTATATTAGTAGAATACAATATCTCGGTTTTTGAACTCGCCCTCCTACTCGCCCACTTAGGGCGCGTTCCAGTAATGAACACTAAAGCCCACGACGACCGCAAAATCGTTCTACATAAGACCGCGATTTTTTCTTTCGTGCATCGATGGCGACCGCAAGAAGCCCACAACGACCGTATTTATTCGTGGGTTTCCGTGGTTGTTTGTTGAATGGTGACCTTTTGAGCTAGTGGAACGGGAAAATTTTGCGGTCGTGGTCGTGGGCTTTAGTGCTCATTACTGGAACGCGCCCTAACTCGACCCATGTCAAGGGGCAATTACGACGCCATTTTTCTGGCTAAACTTATGGAGCGTATAAGGGGGTATCTCTGTTTCTATTTATGTTTTTACTCTGTGGCACTCCCCTGCACTAGTCAGTAAAGTACCGCACTAGTCAAATTCACTTGTAACACGATTGGCTTATTTTAAATTAACTTATTTAGAAGTTTTTACTTGCGATTTAAATAACAAATATATTTTGATTTTGTGGAATATTTATTTATTATATACAAAAATGCGTTTTAAAGCCTAGTTTACATTGGTTGAGTAAACGGGCGAGTAAGTGGGCGAGTTCAAAATCCGAGATATACTCGACTAATATAAACAGTAGGGTAAGTAAAAAAACGCCCTTTTTACTAACCCTACTCACCCGTTTACTCGACCAATGTAAATCAGGCTTAATCACTATTCTTAACATTGATAAGCACTTGATATGACTTTATATTCTCCATTTGACATCCATTTTAAGCGCCCTCTATCGGTAGTTAAAATTCCCAATTATAATTTATTAACTAAACCACCTCCAAAGTTTGGCACCACCCTGTATGTTTTTACGGTATTTACATACAATAACTCTTAAATCCGTGCCACTCTGTGGTCTGTTATGCTTGTTTTGTTTTATTATTCTGTGATTATGCTCTTGCAACTTTGTAGTTCTATAAGCGTTGGTGAAATTTTTTTGTGAAAGATCAAAATTATTTACACTGTTTTGTTTAAGCTTGAGGTTTAATATTTCCAAATAAAATGTCATATAGGTTGTAAAGTAAAAATATCCTATGAATGGAAAATATGGGTTTTGAATTAAATAGGTTTCAAGGTGATGTAGATGAAGAACTTGTGTGCCCCATATGCTCTGGTGTACTGGAAGAGCCCCTTCAGGTTCAATTTTTATTTTTTACTTTCCTGCTAAATATTGAAATACTTCCTTTTAGGCTTTAGTTTGTGAACATGCTTTCTGTCGAGATTGTATTCATGAGTGGATATCGAGGCAACCTACTTGTCCCGTAGATCGTCAACACATCACTGCTGCCCAGTTGAGACAGGTTCCTCGAATATTACGAAATTTATTGTCAAGGTAGAATATATAAATTTTGATAATGAAGGGTAATAATACAATTATTTTAGACTTTCCATTAATTGTGATAACGCTCAGTATGGCTGTACTCGTATTTTAAAATTAGATGCCTTGGCTACACATATTGAAGATTGTGAACATAATCCTAAAAGACCATTACCGTGTGAATCTGGCTGTGGACTTGTTATCCCTAAGGATGAATTAAAAGACCATAACTGTATCAAGGAACTCCGTGGGTTAATACAAACTCAACAACAGAAATTAAACGAGTTCCAACAAGCTTTAAATGAACAACGATTTATTATAACAGAGCAAAAGCGAGAACTTCTGCTCTTAAAGGTATACTTAAGTCATAACTAGTCAAATTGTACTATCTAAATTAATAAAAAAAAAGTTAAAAAACAAAATTATATGATAGTACGTGTAGTTGCTTCAACTCTGTATATTAATTAACTACTATTGTTGTTTATTCATGTTTTTATAGGATTTTATGAGGGCTATGAGAGTATCCAATCCAGCTATGCGTGCTATCGCTGACGCTATGGAACGTGATGAAGTTCTCAGGTGGAGCAATTCATTAACAAGAGCAAGGGTTACTAGATGGGGAGGCATGATTTCTACACCAGACGAGGTTCTTCAGGTATTTATAACTAAGTCTTTGGTGTTGTTTAGAATCCAAAAATCTGACCTCATTTTTTTTAGTTCAAAAACCTTTATTGGCATAAACATAATATATTACATTTTATTTTATTTGTAAAACTTAAAAACAATTTATTTAACAATAACTACAGTCGAACTTCTATATAACGTTTCATCACGGGAACCTTAAAAAAATTCGTTATATAGAAAATTCGCTATATAGAAATTCGTAATTTTGATATAAAAAATTTATTTACTTTATAGCTCTTTATTTTAACTAAAAATGTGAAAAGGCTCGTGCTTTATACCAAAACTTCATTTGAAATTAGGCTTGTTTTTTATTTGCTCCTCTCTAACTATTATTTTAATTTCTCCTCCTTTATTTCAAAGTTTCAAGCTTTTCTTTGTAGTTATACCTACAATTTTATGAGATTTATTTTTTGTAGCGAATGATTAAACGAACTCTAAGTGAAATTGGTTGTCCTTCCCATATAATAGATGATCTTATGGAAAATTGTCATGAACGTAGATGGCCTCCTGGTTTATGTTCGCTTGAAACGAGACAAAATAATCGGCGTCAGTATGAAAATTATGTTTGTAAACGAGTTCCAGGTAAACAAGCTGTACTCGTTCTATCCTGTGATAATGCTCATATGAGTGAGGAAATGATGGTCGAACCAGGTCTTGTTATGATATTTGCCCATGGGATTGAATAAAACATTCCACTACTACGTTGAATAAAAGACTGATTGAAAGGGTGATGCCAAACGATCATTCGTGTTTAATAAAAATAAATTGTAATCAGTTGCAAAGATTTTAATATTAAGCTTGGCGGTTTAATAAATTAATTATTAAAACTAGGCTTCACACTAAAGTTTGATTTATGGTCAGTTAATTGGGAGGAGGTATTAAAATTAACAAAATGATTCCATAATTAATTATTTCTGTGAATGAGGACAATAAAAAACATTTACTTTAACCTTCTTTTAATTAGCTCCCAGTTTTGTGAAAGTTTTCCCATTTTCAAGCTACAAGAATAATATTATATTTTCTTTATATACCTAAAAATCTTAATTACTTTAATTTTCTTTTCGTAGCTTGAAAAAGGGAAAAACTTTCCTGAAACTGTTAGCTAAATAAAAAATTATTAAAATAAGTGATTTTTATTGTCCTCATCGCAAGATTTAAACATATTTAAAATAATGATTATTTTAAAAAACAGTTCTTTTCATAATTTATCAAAATCATGGCATTTTTAATTTTAAAAAATATTATAAATCATTTGTAAGTGATACAAATTTGCTGAAGTTTCTTTGTGGATTTTCTTTTTATTTTGATCTCGATGAAAATCCTCAACTTTTGTCATGGTTGCGGATACCTAGTCATCAACTTTGTTTCATTTTATATTTATCATTTTTAAATTATAAAATAATTGTCCTGAGTATGAATATGTAACTATTTAACCTCTCAAATCTCAAATTAACACTGTATCATTGTGATGTATTTTTTTTTTAATGTAAATAAGTTGTGCTTTAAATTTTATGTTTACTTGGGCATTTATGATTTAATCATTACAGAGTCCATTTTATTTATAAAATAAAAACCTTTCTAATAATTGTGTATATATCTATACTTTTTATAAATGAAAATACAATTTTCTATAAATGTAGATAGTGTCGATAGTACTTCTTTTAAGCTCTTACTCGAATTATATTTTGCAGGATTGGGCTTTTACTGTTAATCTTCTATATTGAAACCCATAAATTCTTGAAAAAATATTCATTAAGAAAATGTAATTCTCATTAGCTGACAAATTATTACAATGTGGTAATATTCACTCTAAAAATATTAAACTGTAAGAAATTTTATTATTTTCAAAAGTGCAATGACAAAATTACGTGTGCTAGTTCTAAATGATGCTCAATTGTGTAGTTTTAAAATTGTGTTTTCGGTGCTAAACTTATTAATTTAATTTGTTATTCAATTTTTTTGTCAAATTTTGTATTTTCTAAAATAGTTCTAACTAGAATGTTTTTTAAATTATAAATAAAACATGCATTTTTAACATTTGAATTATTATATCTCATATCTCTATGAAATAATTCCAAAAATGTTTATTATTTTAACGATTAATAAAAATATTCGATTCATTTTTATCAGTCACTTGTTGACCTATTATAAATTATTATGCATTTCTTAATACAGTTTGCTCTATGCAAGGAACAATAATACAAAATTGCATTAATAAAAGTTTCATTGTTAGAAAGTGAAATAACATAAGATTAATAAGTATAATAATTGATTACTTAAGAATATAAAAAAAAGCATGCATATTTTAGACTTATCCATTAGGGTAGATTAAAGTACATTCATATAAATGAAATATAAAAAGTTTATTGAAGAAATAATTTCAACATTGTCTTCTTAATATTTAATTTGTAGGACATGATCCAATGGTAACTTGGCCTTCAAACATATTTGGTGTAATGTTAATTCCAACGTTATTAACTTGAACATTTCTTATGCATCCAACGTAAGGCATTCTTACTGTAAGGCCTCTAGCCTTATGTATTAATCTATGACCTCCTAAGAAGAGGAAACCGCCAGTATCAGTTGAGGCTGAACGATGATCACCAACACCTGGCGATGAATAAACTCCATTTACCGCTAAAGTGACAACACTTTTTGATTTCACAGCTGAAAAAAAGTAATAATTAGAAAAAAGCAATATTATATTTAAATAAAAACTTGCAATGCAAAATATTGGGATAAATCTTAAAACATTTATTTGTTAGGTTCATAAAGGAAATAATAATAATTCTACAAGTTCAAATCCAAAAAAGCATGCTGCATTTGCAGGAAAAGCTCTCAACAACATGGCGCTGAGTCCTAGGTAGAATCCTTTTACTCCTGATTTTTTCCATAATTGAGTAAATGTATTTGTTGTATTTTTATGATATAAGTTTGTTCTCCTTGTTTGCATATGTGTTTTCACAACGTCAGCAGGCATAAATATCATCCAGTTTGAGCAGCCCGCACAACCTCCAGCTATAAAAGCTTCAAATCCAGTAATTTCATTTTGGCCGTTGTTTGTCAGTCGATTCTTAATAAATTCATATGTCATAAAATATAATCCTCCTGAAGGTACATCTCTTATTACAGTAGCTAAAGTACCTCTATAAATACTAAAAAATCCACCCTTCCTATATAATTTAAGAAAACAATCGAGGGGACCTTTATAAGGTTTTTGCCATCCCTTCTGCACTTGTAGTAAGCATTTAATTCTTTCACTGGGAACTGTTAAAAATGTTGTTAAAAGTCCAGCAAAACTTCCTGCTAAGAAATTTTTAGCGGGTGTATAGGAAATATCTTTATCATGTACCATCAGATTTTTGGCGAAGGTAAATCCCACAAAATAAAGTGCATATATTGGAGCAACACTAAGCAATGGTAGCCCCATTCCTTTATATAAACCAGAAACCCCTTCACTTTTATAAATTTTATAAAAACATTTAAAAGCACCAGTGTAGTGACTTTTTTTATGAAATATTGGACCACTCATAGTTTGGAGCCTTACTTTAACCGTATCAAAGGGATGTCCTACAATAACAAAAAATACACCTCCAATTCCACCACTGACAAATGTTTGAAATAAACTTCTTGATTTAACCACCTTTGGTTCAAGTTCAAAAAGAGTCTCTTCTACTACAACTATAGAAATTGGGCTTTCATTTTGCATTGAAGGCAAGTAATTTATAATTAATTTAAAATAATCACAAAATTATAGGGGTACAATAAAGTCACATTGATTGAAAGATATTTTTGTCAAAAGGTTAAAAAAAGCCAACTATAAGGAACTATAAAACACCGATTTTCAAAAATTTAGGAGCTTTAATTTAAAATAAATAAAAATATTATGTACCTTGGATACTATGCCACTGTCCATCACAGAATAAATGTGGTTCACTTGGTTGATATCTTGTTGTAATTGGTCCTTTTCCATTATCAACTGTGAGTTTTAAAGCACCGTCATCAAGTTCTAACACGAAGTAGTCATTTCTACCATTGACTGCCATGATCAAACCAGATAAATTTCTGGGTTTGATATCCATTTTAGCATCCAACTCCAATCCAACTTTAAATCTTTCCTTCAGTTTAATGTATCCTCCTCTTGAACCAAAGAATACACCGGGCTCAACATGATCTGAACATGGTATGACACCGAATTTCTCGGGATTTTCCATAGGTTTATTATTCATATGGAAATTTCTAATACAGCCATTAAATGACTCAGTAATATTTAAATTTCCAAGTACTGAGTTATAAATTGCCGGAGCTACACCACCCAGATAATAAGGAGGTGATAATTCTATTTTAGGAGTTTGACCAGGTGTTCTACCTTCTACCACGGTTATACCGTCAACAACTAATTTACCTAAATGACCTTCTCTACTAAAATGCACTTCGTGCCATAAATTATCATTAGATATTTCAAAAGATTTTAATCTCGCTATTCCAGAACCACCATGGAAGAGATAATGAAGCTATAAATAATATTAACATTAAATTCATATTATTAAATTAATAAATTTACTCACATAACCGTCCTTCATGAAGAGGGATACAAAATGCAAATGATTTGCATCAGAAACATAAAATATTATACCGTTTTTACTTGTAGTCTTAAAGTCAAGTGAAAAATCAAATGACTTTCTGTATTTTCCCCTTCCAGCTTTATATTCAATTCTACTACCCTTTTCAGTGCCTTTAATCAAAAATCATTAATTAAAAGTGAGTGAAAAATAATAAACTTTGTATTCACCATATCTATAAGATCCTGTTAACATTATGCTTTCGTCTAATTCAGGATCCATAGGTAGTGCACAAATAGATGGTGCATCAGTCGTTCTATTAGGGTGAGGTCTGGGTGTGGGCCATGTTGTAGTTTCAAATTGTGTTTCATCAAATACATCTGGTAAATCATTATCAGGATTTTCAATATCTTCGTTCGTTTCTTCATCAACTCCTCCAGCACTGTCCTTTCCTCCATCCCCACGTTTTGGTTCATCAAATTTCCAACTACTATCAGTTATATCTTCAGGGCTTTCAGTGGTGTATGTATCCAATTCTTGTAGTGGAGGTAATACAGGCACTGAAAAAATTATTTTTACCCAAAAGTTTTAAATAATTCCTTTGATTTTACCTGTGTGGATATCAGAATCGCTACCTATTTCTTTATCCAATATGCATTTACCAACAACTTCACCATATTTATCAGTCGAATTTGCAAAATTAATTATATTACCATTTATTGTTGCATCACCAATACAACCTGCAAATGGACTATAAGAATCTATTGTTCCTCGTTTAGGTGTATATCCTGAAGGTAAACCACCAATGAATATATCACCATATAGAATATGTAGTGGAGGTGGTGCGTCATCAGTTCTAAAATTTACATATTTTTGAAATGAACTTCTAATATTGATTATTTTGCAAATATGAATAGGTTTAAAAATGTACTTACACTTTATATCCATAATCATCAAAATCTAATCTTAAAGCCTCATTATTGTGGCGAATACTGACAACATGCCATTCATTATCATTAAACGTATGATTTTTGGAAGTTAACTCAGTTTTTTGGCTAATTAATTTTAGGTATCCATCTTTTAATGACAGAGAAATGGCAGTATCTTGATTTCTATCCGTTACATAGAATATTAAGCCATCTTTAACTTTAGTTTTAAACTTCAAGTTAATCTTGAAATCATTTGAAGAGGAAACATTGTCTTTTTTTATGTATCCTGGTATATTCGGATAGAATGCAACTAATCTACTAAACTAAAATTATAAATTAATATATTAATTGTGTGTAAACTAATTTATTTCAGTAGCTTACCTTTACAGGGCAACCCGGAGTAACACCGTAAGCTTTAATATTATTGCTCAAATCAACTGGATTTCCCATGATTACTACGTTATCAATACAACCATCAAAATCAATATTGGTAACTTCCTTAAAATCATGTGATTGAGGATATCCTCCAAAGAATATGGTATCATCTGGTTCAACGTGTATTCCTTTGATTGGGCCGGTTTTATCAGTAGCTATGTGATCATCAACAATTAGGCGACCGTTACCACCATCTCGACTGGCTCTAACTGTATGCCACTCACCATCATTATAAGTTTTTGGTGTATACCACGTTTTTGTATCATTACCCAAATTATACTAAAATAATAACAGTAAAAAAATATTCTACATAGTAAAAAACAAATTTATTACCCTATAAAGAATTTTACCATTACGTAATTCCAATGATATAAATGATTTTTCTTTTCCATACAAAAAGATTAGGCCTTCGGTTGCAAAAGTCTTGAAGTTTAATTGAATATTTGAACGGGTCTTTAAGGGATAAGAACGTGAGTTTAGTATAGCATAACCGTTACCATTAAAGCGGTATCCGGTACTTTGAATGTTACGTAATTTATCTCTGCAAAAAGAAATTTTACAATAGTTTTATTAAATTTAAAATTATTTACCTTTGTTGAGCTCCTTGATTATTTTCATATCCATTATTAAAGTTCCAAAGAGAAATCGGGGTTTCCCCTACAACTAATCCTTCCATTTCACCATCAAATGAATTTTGTTGTATTGTATCTTGGATTTTAAATTCAAGAGGATAACTACCAACAAATAATTTTGATTTATTTTTGTCTAAATTAAATATGGAGTATGGTCCTTCAAGTTGTTGTTCTACAACAGTTTCTTTTTCATGCCCATTAGGTAGCTGTTCTTTTATAATAAGTTTTGCATTCAATCCAGTTCTGCAAGTAAATTCTTATTATTTGCTTTATTTTTCATTTGTAATATATTACCTGTCGATTATAAATTGATACCAATTGTTATCTGAAACGTATTTTGAATTGACAATTCTTTGTGGCCCATTACCTAAATCAAGTGTTAACACAGGATACCCGTTTTCAATTTCTAACGCCATATAATCATCCTAAAACGAATTACAAGCCTTAATAAATAAATAAAAAATGTTTGAAGTTTACATACTGATTTGGTTCTACGTAGGTTTGTACCCTTTTCATTGCCCAAGTATAAAATTAGATTGTTAGGTTTATCAGTTTTGAAGTAACCCGATATTGGTGTTGAAGTGCTAAGATCACCCAAATTATTGGGATTTCTTAACTCGATTGTAGTTCCAGGGTTGAATTTTACACCTACATCAATTCTATTAGCCATATCTCTCGCTAAAGCTATTTGTTGGTTTAATTTGTTAATTTTAGCTTCTATATCAGGTTTAGGATGTTTTCCTTTTCCAAACTGTGATTTTAAGTTTTCAATTGATTTGATAATTTGTGGTAATTTTTCATTTACGGTTTCAATTTGTTTTTTTATTTGAAGAACATTGCTATTTGCTTTATATACTTGTTTTGGTAATTCTTTTGCACTATCTGTTCTATTTGATATCTAAAATTTAATAATTATAAATACTAATATTTTAAAAATAATAAATTATGTTTCAAACCTCTTTAAAACCAGTTTGCAGATCTTTCATGGTTTTCCTTACATTTTCTTGGGTTTCATCGGCGTTTTCTTTAGTTTTAATTAAAGATTCATCAAGGGACTGGGTTTGGAAGTTTTCAAGGAATTTTTCTATGTTCTTTAGTTGTTCACTATTTTTTTCGTGCAAGGAACGGATAGGTCTTGACATATTATTAGCCTCTTTTACCCTAGGTTCTAGTAACATAACTTCTTTTAATGCATCATGTGCATCACCCAATAACATGCTGGATTTAGATTCCGACTCTAAAGTCTCATCCTCAATCCCTGCAAGCATATTTACAGTAGCTAATACAACATCAGTACTTTTTTGTGCTGCAATTTCAGCATCATTTATAGCATTAATAATTTCATTATATGCTGTTGCTGCTTTAACAGCGTTTTCTGAAATGTTTCTTGTTTCCGTGAGAAGATTATCGAGTATTTCAGCTCTCCTTGATAATTCAGTAGCATGATCATTTACTTCAGGCAAAATTCTGTAGATGTCATCTAATTTTTCAAAATTCTCTTCCAAAGTCTTATTTAAGTTTGCATTGTCGTCTTCTAAAGTAATTTCTTGATCATGAATGGATTGGTATTGTTTCTTTGCATCTCGAAGCAGTTTTGTAGCATTTTTTAGTAAATTTTCCGAATCTTTCAGATTTTTTTTTGTTTCTTCTGTTTGTGCATTGATGTTTTCCAACTTTTTCTCCACTCGGTCTTTTCTGGATAAAATTTACAGGTTTTTTAAGTTCAAAAAATGTTTGTGGTCTTAAACATGTACTTATTAATTAGTGTTCATATTTTACTGAATTCTCTGAAGATTCACAGGCAGCTTTTAATTGTGCATTCAGAATTATTAGAAAAATAAAACCCAGATTAAAAATTAAAAAATAATGCAAGATATATTATCAAAGTTTGAGTCAATGAAAACCTACGGTAGATTATAAAAGGATTTCTTGAAATATAAAATTAAAAAAGAAATAATTCAATAAAAAGGTGTAGCTGACGGAGTTATTATTAATGATATTTGGGTATAAAAATAATATATTTAAGGTGGTAAACATTTTTTTTAAATTTGTTAAAGTAGTTATAAATTCCTTTAATAAAAGTAAATGTTTTAATACATTTTTAAATAAATTTATATTTCATCTTGTTATCTTATCAAAAACGATAAGTGAGCTAAAAATAAATATAATAATGATATAATGAAAAATATGAATACATATTTCATTATATTATATGCTTCTAATGGTGAATTTAAATGTTTTAAATTTAAACTCGACCCCAATATAGCCAAAATAGCTTGAAGGTCATACAACATCCGGAACATATTTGGGATCTAAGAACTGCTCATGCGCATTTTATGAGTCGGAACATGGCTGCGTTTCAACTTGAAAGCAGTGCATGTCTCAAATAAATGCCGTTCACGAAATTTTTAGTTCTATAGTTTTTTGTCAAAAATTTAAGGTTAAGTGTCAACTAATTAAATAAAATTGTTTTACTTAAAGTTTATAAGCAAAAATGCTTCCAACAACGGGTTATTTTAAAGACATTGATTGTCCATATTATGATACATCTTGCGGGCGTCCATATTGTCATTTCCGTCATCGAAAAAAAAACCAAGAACAAGAGTCTTCAGAAGATACACAAGAAGCTGAAACTGTGGAAGAAACTATTCCTCAATACAAACCAACACCAAAAAGTGAGCTTGCAAACACAAAAAGCCATATACCTATCCGTTATGTACCAGATCTGGTGGTTAAATCCGATAGAAGGCCTATTCGTACTTTTAATTTTGCAGAAAGGCCAACGTATAAACCAACACCTATTAGTTTATTATCTTCTACTAATGTTGCTAAAGATATTGAATACACGCCAACAAGTGTGTGTTCTGCTATTAGCAATGAAAAAACCGAAAGCAAAAGTGAAGAAACTCCAGAAGATTTAGATTTGGAAAAGTTATCAATGGAATTTGATATGATTGATGAAATACTCAGTGATACAGTGAAAACTGATGGTAATACTAACACAGTAGAATTAGATAAGGATAAAAAAGGTAAAACGGACAGTAGTAGAGACAAAAAATCACAATCTAAAAAGAAAAGTGAAATTCCTAAATCCAATGAATTAAAAGAAAAGAAAGAAGAGCGACATCGAAAAGATAAATACAGCCGAACTAGCAGTAGTAGTAGCAGTAAAAGTAGTCATCGTGATAAGGAAGCTTCAAAAGACAAAACTAGGGACAAAGAAAAATCTTCTGATAAGTCCAAGAAAAGTGAAAAATCTAGATTAAAGGAAAAAGAAAAAATTAAAGAAAGTGAAAAAACAAAAGATAAATGCAAAGAAAAATCAAAAGACAAAAGTAAAGAAAATGAAAAACACAAAGAAAGAACTAAGGAAAATGAAAAGCACAAAGATAGAATTAAGGAAAATGAAAAACGCAAAGATAGAAGTAAAGAAAATGAAAAACATAAGGATAAAAGTAAAGAGAATGAAAGACATAAAGATAAAAGTAAAGAAAATGAAAAATCAAAAATTAAAACAAAAGAAAGGGGTAAATCAAAAGAAAAGGAAAAGAATAGAAATTCGGAATCTCGTCACAAAAGTAAGACTAGCAGTAGTAAGAGTAGTGATGAAAGACAAAGCAAATACAGAGATAAACACTCAGAAAAACTCAGATTGGAAAGTGGCAGTTCTTCCGATGATCATATTGATAAGTTGGAAAATGAAGTATCAAGTTATTATAATTTTCATGAGAGTGAAGAAGATGAAGATAATTTTGATTCAGTTGAACAAGAATGTTATAAAATTTTTAACGAATATGTTCCACCCATTGTAAGTTCTGGGACGAAAAATGAGGACATGAATCAAGAGTCTGATCTTCCAGAACCAGTTTATATTCCCACTAAAAAGCGGATCGCTCATGACAATGCTGGTCAAGCAACTTCTAAGGTATTGTTTACCAAAACGAACCCAGTACCAAATGTAGCCTTAATGATAAATCAACGAATTAAAATTGCAAAACAAAAGCAAGCAGAAAACGAGGGTCAAAATTTAATAAACGAAATAAATAGGCAAAATTTGAAACGACCTGTTCCAGACAATAAATCTGAAATAAAAAAGAGAAAAATATCTTTATCCCTGTACAAAA
Source organism: Stenus bimaculatus (assembly GCA_963971135.1). NCBI lineage: Eukaryota > Metazoa > Arthropoda > Insecta > Coleoptera > Staphylinidae > Stenus > Stenus bimaculatus. The sequence goes on along the minus strand of OZ020185.1, from coordinate 11,035,450 downwards.
GCATAAAAAGTTCTAATGGAGAAAGTATCAAAAATAAAGAGGAACCTAAACCAGTTTCTTTGGTTGATGAAATTATTAATCTAAAAACTAAACCAATTAGAATTGCCCCAGTACAAAATGTTAATTCTATCCAAAGAGCTAAAGCGAAAATACAAGAGCAACTTAAAAACATAAAACCTATTAAAACACAAGCACAAACCATTAGCAGAGGTGCTAAACGCACAGCACATGTTCCTGAAGATTCTCTTGGTGAACTACCAGATGTACTGCACGCAGAAGCTTCCAAACTACCTGTTAATGTTCGTACTAGATATTTAACAATGTTAGCTGATGAATGTGTCAAATTATATGTTTATAGAGAAGATGCACACCAGCGAGCATTAACTGAAGAATTTAAGTGTTATGAAAAATGTTCTGCTTTGATAACTTACAGAAATTCTGCAATGCTTGCTGTAAATAGGATACGTAAGGAAGTTAAAGAACGTGAAAATTCTGGCTTGGGACCTATTAACAGTGGAGAATCCTCCAAAACAAATTCCAATTCGCCACTTGAAGGGGAGGCATTTTATAATAATATACTCCAATATGTTCTTTCAGAAGAGGAACTTGTCTTACATGGTTATCCAAGAGAAAGTTCAACTCCTGGAAGAGCTGATATACATTCTGAAAAACCATCTCTCACAGAACACTTGGAATCGAATGAACGTCTATGTTGTCGATGTCACAAGTTATATCAAGTAGATGATTATGGTTTTCCTTTAAATCAACAAGACTGCATTTATCATCCTCTTAGGAAACGAACTTTAAGAGGTGAGAGAACTTACTTATGTTGTAAATCTACTGAAGATACCGGGTGTGTTGTGTCAAAAACTCATGTTTGTGAAATAATGAATGGTACGGAATTGGATGGTTATCAATCCACGATGGATCCTGAAAAATCTAACGACCCTCGCAGTACAGCAGTATACGCCTTGGATTGTGAAATGTGCTACACGATAGTTGGTTTAGAATTGACAAGAGTTACAATTGTAGATACTAACTTAAAAACTGTTTATGAAACTTTAGTGAAACCTTTAAATCCAATTATTGATTATAATACACGGTTTTCGGGTATAACAAAAGAACAAATGGATCGTACCAGCACAAGTATTTTACAAGTTCAAGCAAACATTTTACATTTGTGTAATTCAAAAACAATACTCATAGGCCATTCATTAGAGTCTGACATGAAGGCTTTAAAAATCATTCATAGTACCATTATTGACACTTCAGTTATGTTTCCACACAAATTTGGATTACCTCATAAAAGAGCATTAAAAATGTTAGCCAGTGAATATTTACGTAAAATTATTCAAAATGATGTGGGTGGGCATGACAGTGCGGAAGATGCTCTTGCCTGTATGGAACTTGTACTATGGAAAGTTAAGGAAGATTTGAAAGTAAAAACCATGAAATAATCTTATTTCTGTCAAATAATTTTATATTTAAGTTGAAAATTTAATAAATTATTTATATTAGGAATGTCTTTTTTTTCGTAAGTAATGTTTTTATACTTAAGTGGATTTATTATAATATATTTTTGCAATAATTTTGAAATATCAATTTAATATGATTAATCCATAAAATTCATAGTATGGAACTTCAAAAAGGAGAAAAGTTTAGGTGCTCTGTACTATCTTTATCAACCTAACTAGAAAATAGAAATTATTTATGTATTATGTACTTCTGAAAATAAGCTACTTCTTTCTTTTTTAAATGGATAAAAAGTAAAAGTATCTTACTCAATTTTTTAATAAACAACTCCAGATGCAAAAAAATGTTAAAGCTTTTTACTCAACTTTCTAAGGATTGGTTTCCCTGAAAGGTCCCAAAAATTACTCTTTTAAATTTTAAATGAGAAACTAAGCGTGGGTGCTTTTGGTTCAAAGAGTTTTTATATTTGAGAATACGTTTAAAATGGCCCCACAGGAGCCCCCACCAATACATTCATAATTTCGACATAGCTTTCAAACCCCTGAGAAAGTAGAAATTATTCCTTTACAAGGTGGTGTAGTAAAATTAAATATTTTTTGTAAACTGTGCGCCCCAGTGGTAGAACCAACTGGCTCGATAATCTCCGATTTTTTGACCATTTTACTCGCGATTTTTTTCGAAGTTAAGCTAAATTCTGATTTTTTCGTTTATAAAGTAAAGAGGAAAATAAAAAACACCGTTATAGTTGATCCGGATCAAAAGATATAAATTTTCAAAGTCGGTGTTAAACAAGCAAGAGAAACAAATCGAGACATTTAAGATACAAAACATTTTCTAGAAAAAGCACAATACGTGATTTCTAGATTACGAATGAAGAAAACGCGATTTTTTTCATCTGACACAATTCTCAACAATGCGATCTTTGGTACTTTTATGACCTCTAAAAAACGCTAAAATTGTAAACTTCGCTTCCCGGCGCCGTGACGCTACTAGGTTGCGCTTGGAGACTTAAAAATTATTTGGGTTAATTCTAGAGATATAAGAATAAAAGGGGCCAAATTTCGTCGCCATTGTAAACCGAAGGGAGGTGCAATTTTTCAAAGTTGATGGCCGACAATCGTAAAAAATCAAGGAAAACTGTTCCCGGGCTTCAAAAAATTTAAAATTCATGCATATCTTAGAATGAACCTTTACATTGCAACTTAATTTTTTTAAATTTAAGGGAAAAACACCCTTTTTGGAGCTCCGCTTATTTGTGGCCAAATTTAAACAATTACAATAAAAAACTTACCCGTTTTTGTCATAATATTCCTTGGCTTCTGCTGACTTCGCTAGTGAATACTGAGTGTGATTTGAAAGATCATCCAGTTTCTCATTGATTTCTTTTAAATCAGATTTTAAACTTTTAACATCATCATTAAAAACATCAAAAGGTTCTTTAAAAGTTTTTAATTCGGCCATTAAATCCAAAACTTCATCTAGTTTATCATTTGCTTCTTCTTCTTTGTCAGTTAAGTTGTAAATTTTCATTAACAAAAGTAACTTGTCTGCTTCTGCTACTGCAGTATCAAGTCGTGGACCTAAAAATCACAATTTACTTTAGAGAAAAGACAAAATACATTGGAATTTCAATTTTTTAAGATTCACAATATACCTTCATCCTTAGCCAAGTTTGTAGCTAGGAATGTTATATCATCGATTGTATTTGCAGCATCATCAGAAGCGTCAATAGCCAACTCAAATGCTTTTATGCTTTTTATTCTTAAATCATTTGCCTCATGTGCTAAAGTTATGCTGTTGTCTAAAGAGTAATTCGCCTAAAAATATTAGTTTAGAACAGAAGTTTTAAATTTTACAGATTCAACTCTTTACCTTTCTATTCATGTTATTTGATTCTTGTTCCATAGCATCTAACTCCTGTGTTATTGGAACAAAATTAACTATATCCGATGAAAGTAGTTCTACTTTCGGTTTTAATTGTTTTATGGTATCATTGATATGGGTTAATCTTTGTGTTGTAAAATAACCAGAACTCACGGACTATAAATATGTAAGGTATTAATAAAAAAATATTATTTTAATTAATAATTTTACATCAAAATCTTGTTGAATAGGATCCAGTGTGTTAGCAAGTTCATCAGTGAAGTCAAGTAAATCATGAGTGCAACTATCACATCCGAAACAACCATGATCAGGAACAAAAGTCCACCTGTATGGACAACGGTCACATTTATCACCAGTAACTCCAGGTAAACATTCACATTGACCAGTTTGCGCATTGCACCCGAAACCAAGGGAATACTCACTCTTACAACCGCATGCTACAATACAATTAATGTTTAAATGAAGTTTTTAATAATCAAACTGAAAATTTCTCAAAATACTTACAAACACAACCCTCTGAGGTATAATTCCAATATCCTGCAGCGCATTTTTCACAAGTTCGTCCTGTTACTCCTGGTTTGCAACGACATTGTCCGGTAGCATCATCACATTGTAAGCTAATTGATGCTTCACCACATTCACATGGTGTACATCCATTTCCTGATTGAAAACCGTAGTGATCCACTTCACACCGGTCGCATTTATCGCCAATTACATTTTTTTTACAAATACATTCCCCAGTGTAACTATTGCATTTATCTCTACCAACCTGATCACATATACAAGCTAAAAACATATTATTAATTTATATATTTAAATTGTTGTAAAAGATGATTTTAAGAACTAAAATATTACATACTTTGACAATCTTTTAAAAGAACTGCATCTCCGAAATATCCTGGAGCACAAAGTGCACATGCTTCCCCAAAGGTGTTATTTAAACATTTTAAGCATTGTCCCGATACTGTATCACAAGATCCTGGCTCATTAGGGTTTATATTTCCAGAACATTCACATGGTTTACAATATTCACCTTAAAATAACATTTACTTTAAATTAGTTTTTAATTTAATAAAATAAATTAGATTTTGATCACCTTGATGATCTGGCCGACCATAAAAACCTGGTGCACATGACTGACATCTAGCTCCAATATAGCCATCAGTACAATCACAACTAATTTTTTCACCATCGGCACTCACATCACAAGATGTTGCAAAACTAAAAAAATTAAATTATTGGTAAAGCTCCTGTAAGTTTTTTTAATCAAATTACTTATTTGATGTAATTGGAAGAGGACAAGCACAAATTAGACAATCTTTTGGTGTTCCTTGAAGAGCATTACCATGATAACCAATAGCACATTGTTCACAATGTTCACCAATTGTATTATGCTGACAATCCTAGAATGTTAAAAAAATTATTAATGAAAAATCTATAAAGAAAATTTAATTTTTACTCACCAAACAAATTCCTGTATTAACATCACATTCCTCCGCATGACCATTACATTGACAAGGTACACAATAACCACCATGAGGTCCTGTATTAATTCGATAATAACCTGGTGCACATTCCTCACATGATAATCCTTGATAATTTGGTGGACAATCACAATGTTCCACAGAAGTAGCAAGCTCATAATTATCAGTAGTATTAACAAACTTAGCTGCTGTATCCAAAATTACTGTACTCAATCTAAACAAAAATATTAATTTTAAAGCTATATTATTAAATTTTAATTTCAAAATGTGTTTATTCACCTGGTGGTTTGCATAACACTCCAGTATGTGGAACGAATATAAATTCCCTTCAAATTTTTTAAAACTGTCATAAGATGTTCTCTTTTAGCAGGCATGCCATTAGGAAGGTTAAATTTGGATTCGACTATTTCTAAATAAGCTTCATAATCAAGGGCAGGTGGTGGTTGCTCGTTATCTTGGTAAATTAAGTGCAAACCTGCACCTTCAAAGATAACATCAGGTTTCATCGTTGCTTTTCCTGAAGTAAATAGATTTAAATAAAGTTAAACATAAGTAAATTTCATAATACCTGAATCACCAAGTGTGTAAAATATATGATATTTCAAAAATCCTCCGTAAGAAGTTAATTGTTTTCCTAAATAGGCTTCTGGTGCTGAAAAATATACTGTCTCATTCTTTATATTATCATTATTAAAATTAATTCCAAATGAATGAGATTCAACTTTATGTAATGTAATGTTTAATTTTGTGACGGTAAAATCTTCTTCGTTTATTAAAACACTATTCCAGTTATCCATGTCGTAAATGTAAGTTTTTAAAAGAGACGAACTGAAGCACCTTCCGGTTTTTCCAAAGCAGAAACATTCTGTGCATCCATCCTCATTATTTTCTTGAATATTGTAGGTGCCATCTTCACAGATATCGCAGGCTGGGCCCTTTACAAATTTCTTGCAGAAACATTCAGATGATAACTGATCACAAATTTCATCTGTAGTACCTCGGATATCACAATCACATTGGTCACAATAAGGAAAAGCATAGAACCCGTCAGCACAATGATCGCACTTACGCCCAACTACATTTTTCTTACAACTTTAAAACAAAAAATATATTAAGACTATAGTCGAGATTAATAAAAAATATCGTAAATTTACCTGCAATCTCCATTATACAGATCACATTGCAGGTCTTTTATAACTCCTAATGGATCACATTTGCATTCGTTACAACCGTTGAATGGATCAAAGCCATAAGATAGTGGTGCGCAACGGTCACAAAGTTCTCCAATAACATTGTCACGACAAATACATTGACCTGTTACAGTGTCACATGTGGAGCTACTTGGGCAGTTACAAGGTAAACAGTTTGGAAATCCGTAGTATCCTGTTTTACATATGGAACATTGTCTTCCAATTACATTTTCAAGGCAAGGACATTGGCCCCCAAATTTATCACAGGCAAAACTAAGGGAACCATCAAAATCACAATGGCAACCCAAAGCTCCGTTATTATATTCTGCTGTTATTGAGTACACAGAATCCTTACAAAATCCTTAAAATATATATTAATCAATATAATGTTCGTTATCTTCATATTATAATATTATATTACCTTCTTCAGAAGTATCTATATGAAAGTGATTACTTCCACAGGTTTTAATAAATTCTTCTGTACGATCCAAATTATCCTCCTCTAAAATTCGTTGGGAATATAAATCGTGTGGCATGACAATAACATAATCCAAATATACATTTTTATTATCGGGAAGCTGCAAATAAATGTTTACAGTTTAAATTATAATAAATATCAACGTAGTACCTGCAAAGTCATCATGAAATTTTCAGTTAGAGAAAATCTTGAAGTTCCATCTTTTTGAGCGATAACAGCTCTACAACCTGTTTTCGAAGGACAGTGTCTTAGGGGTAGTTTTGCTTCGTAAAACATTCCATTTTGAATTAAAACGTCCATTTCATATTCTAATAAAATATAATTTTAATTTCAAATTATCTCCAGAGAAATAAAGACACAAAATACCTGGATGTTCTGGTTGGTAATAATGTACAATGAACATGTATAATCCTGGATTAGGGACTTTGGAACGTAAATCAACCATTTTATCATTCGGATCCAAGTATAAATAAGAGGTACTATTTGAAATGTTAATAATTTGTTTCTTTTGGCCTTCATCCGTTATAGCTTCCTTTTCAAATTGAATTTTTTTGGATTCAGGTGGGATTGGAAAAGATGACTCCACACAAGAGCTATCTTTACGAATGCATATTGGCCTGGGTTGAATATAATCTAAAGACCATTCATCATATGGTACAGCCACTATTGACTGAATTCCTACATTAGCATTTGGACCCTGAAAAACAAGACAATAATTTAACTTGAAAAAAATTAATACCCAAATGTAATTACCATAAGTTTAATTTGAATTACATTATCATCTGCGTTATAGACACCTACGATACCATTTTTATTTGTGACAACTTGCCTACATACTGTAGTATATGGGCAGTTATAAAGTTGTACTTTATCGTATTTATAATCAATGTCATTACTTGTGATTACACCTACATCAATTGAATGCGTTCTTTGATCTTCGATTGGGGTTAAATAGTTTATTAAAATAACATAATAACCGGGTTTGCTTAATGTAATATTATAATCTATTTCATCCTGATTTTCATTTAAAAGTGGAATTTTATTTTTTACTCCCAATTCTTTAAGATGCTAAAAATAATCGTTAGTAATTTTAAATTTGAAATTAGTTAAATTAAAATGTTATTACCTCATCATTTTCGTAATATTCAGAAAGAGAAGCAATGCCCCCAGAATCTAAATCGATATACCCTCCTACTCCTAAACTTTTATCATACGTTGAAACATTAGGGTAACTGAATTCTCGACATAAACCTTTCATCCCAATCTTACAAGGGCCTTCAACACGCTCGTTTAATATCGACGCCATATAAAATTCTTCTGGAAGTAATACAAAGTAATCCTAAATAAATAAAAATCTGTTAAAAAACGTATTTTGCGGGTTTTTCTAAATTTTACCAAAAGTAGTGGATTGTCTCCTAAAATACTTATAGTCCATTTTCCAGGATTCATTACAAACGAAACAGGAGCGTTTCCAGCAGTAACTGTTATAAAAGATGGGTTTGGACTGCTTTTAAATTGAATTTGATATTTTTGTTCAATATCATTCGGATTATCAGGAATTATTTTAATAGTTCCTGCAAGATTATCTAAATTTTTATTAACATATCTTATTACCATTCTATACAAAGATGACTTGTAAATATAAATATCTCGCAAAACTTCTCTCTGGAAATATTTCAATTTAGAAATATATTAATAATTTCATTTTATTTACATACTTGTACTATTGAGAATACTGCATACCCTTTCCATGAAAAATCTGGGAATTCTTCTTCACTATATGAAAATCTTACTACTCCATCTTGCGTACGACCATCTTCTACTTCATATTGATGTTGGAAAAGAGTTGGAAAATAATGCATTTGAAGTGGTTCTTTACAGGTACGTCCAGTAACTCGTGGTTGACATTGGCATTGACCAGAAAATTTATCACAAACGGGGCTTATAGATCCACCAACATCACATCCACAATCCGTGCAACCAAAAAGATTATCTTCTTGTAAATTAAATGTTCCATCATCACACTCGGTACAACCTCTAGCAACAACTGAGGGTTTACAAGTACATTGCCCATTATCCGAATCACAAACAGATATACCACCCAAAACTCCAGGTGTATTACATTTGCATTCTTCGCAACCTTCAGGATTTTGAGTATTCAAATTCCAATAAAGAGGTTTACATTTATCACAAATACGTCCTTCGACCCTCTCTTTACATTGACACAATTCACCTTTTGGAACGAATCCACATCCGGCAAATGCAGCGATAACACCAGCAGGATTACAATTGCAATCTTCACAAGCAGGGAAGTTATAAAATCCTTCTTTACATTTATCACACTGTTCTCCATCAAAGTTATGTTGGCATTGGCAAATTCCTTCATTATTACATGTAATACCTATAGAGCCGTGAGTATCGCAATTACAAGCTAAAAAAAATTATTAAAAATAGTATTAGTACATATTAAATTTATAATACTTACGTAAACATTCAGGGTATTTGAAATATCCAGGACTGCAAAGATCGCAAGTTCGTCCGGCAAAATTCGATAAGCAGGGACATTTTCCCGATGCATCACAAACAACTGATGCTGAACCTACTAAACTACAATTGCAAGGCTTACACTCGGGATAACCGAAATATCCAGGTGCACATTGATCACATCTTTCACCACTGTATCCTTCCTTACAAATACACTTCCCATTATTTTTATCACAAATTTCAGTTTCAGTTCCTTTTACATCGCAATTACAATCTAAAAATGTTAAAATTTGTAAAAAGTTTCTCGAATGAAATTTCTATTTTACTTACAGGGACAGCTCGGATAGCTATAATAACCATCTTGACATTGATCACAATGTTGTCCACCAAAATTATTTTTACAAGTACATTTTCCTGATTCTTTATCACAATCACTTGATAATGAACCAATGGGGTTACATTCACAAGCTGTAAAAAATAACGTTTAACTTTGAAAACAATGTTTTATAAGTTTCTTACATTCGCATGAAGGAAAATTGTAGTAATTCTCTGCACATATCCTGCAACTATCGCCCCCAAAATTAATTTTACATTGACATTTTCCATCTGTAGCTTCACATTGTAAATTGGTTGTACCAGTTATGTAACAATCGCAAGGTTTACACGTGGGATAACCATAATATCCAAAACTACAACTATCACATTGTGGTGGACTGTATTCGATTTTGCACTCGCATCTACCAGAACCCTCAGCACAGTTTCCAGTCGAATAAAATTTGTTACAATCGCAAGCTGTTGGTATATAATTTTGTAATAGTTATTCAAAGCTGCTATTAATGCATAAAAAACTTACGTTGACATACATCTGTTTCATTTAAATCTTTACCGTAGGGTCTATAGAATTTTGGTTTACATTTATTACAGTTAATTCCTTCTGTGTTGTGTTGACAATTTTGGCAAATACCACCTCCTTCAAACTTTCCATGAATATCAAGAGACAAACGTTGTTCATCTATTGTGGCATTATAAACACATTCGTTACTGTGATTAAAACAATTGCACGCTAAAAAATATTTAAAATTACATTCAGTTTTTTTTTAATTTGTTTGTGTATCTTACGTTCACAAGCAAATGGAGCAGAACTCTTCGATTGCCTCCAAGCTTTTTGTTCAAAACCTGGGCAACAAGTATCACATTTAGGACCACAAGTATTATGTCTGCATAAACAAATTAAAATGGATGGATCGGTTAAATCTCTGTTATCACAAGAATCAGCATGACCATTGCACATACATCTTCCCCCGATACTTATGTCTTTAATAGAGTAAAAGTACTAAAATGAAAATAATGAGAAATAAAATAATTGTAGATTAAAAAGTTTTTCTTACTCTTCTGGTAACAGTTGGATCTTGTCGTGCCACGGACATGAGATGACCAAATAAGTTATTAGTTCTTAAAAGCCTTAGTCGAACATTTGTTGCTCTCGTCCACTCTTGTAATACACTGGAGTTGAAATAAGTATTTGCAGATGGTCTATTCAAAAGTAATGAAATTGGTATCTAAAATGATCAAATTTATAAAATTTTCATATTTTTATTTTGTAAACTATACCTCTCCTCCTTCAGCTGGTAAAATTTTAGAATAGTCAGTAGTGCATATAACTGTATCATCATTTGTAATTTGTTGAAGTGATTCAGGTCCAAAAAATTGTTCACAGTCAGCGATTGAATCTGAAAAATATTGCCATGGTGTGTAAGATTTTCCGTAATCCACTGATTTTTCCAAAATCCATAATCTAGGTCTTGGTGAATTCCCCATTTTTACATAGATGTATGCTACATGAAATTCCTGAAAATAATAATTGAATTCATTATTGTATGGTTTATAGCGAATACTTCTTAAATTTAATGGGCTTTAATGAAATGTGGAGATGTTTAATTGATTTTTTTGTTATTGCCGGGTATAAAATGATCATTTACAAATTATACCAGTATTAGTAGGTATAATAATCGACATGTATAAAAAAATCCTCTACCTAAGTAGGGTTGGCCCCTCTATCATGCCATTTGAAAAAATGAAGATATATGAAAAAACACATATTGAAATTTAACTACACTGGTTACTATGTTGTATGGCATAATATGAAAATGCTTTTATTGAACTAAAAAAAATTCAATTTCACTTCTGGGTTCACCGGAAATAACAAACTTTCTTATTTTAAAAGTAACACCCTATTTTTTTGTACTTATCATTAAACATTGGTAAGTTCCAAGTATGTTTGTGATAAAAAAATTTTTTTCTGAACTTTCAAAAAATATCCCGTTTTTGAGAAATTAATATTTATAATTTTTAAAATGTGTTTTTTATAATTTAAATTATTTAAGAGTAATTTTAATAGATTAAAAAAAAATTACCAAAAAAATACCAAACATTTTTTTGAAACTTCAGAAAAAAAAATATTTTTTCTCACAGACATACTTGGAACTTACCAATGTTCAATAATAAGTACAAACAAATTGGGTGTTACATTTAAAATAAGAAAAGTGATGTCGTTTCCGGTGAAACCGGAAGTGAAATTGAACATTTTTTAGTTCAATAAATGTTCTCTTATGCTATGCCATATAACATACTAAAATTTCAAATTTTTATTTTCATAAATAAAGAAGTTACAGGGGTGACCCTAGTTTTGTGGACACTCGGTATAAATTAATATCTTAAAAACCGTCGAATGAATTTAATAAATTATAATTTATTTTGTGTATTTGTAATATTTAAGAGTTTTTTTGATAGGTATTACTAATTTTTTAATAACAAAAATATTTTTTTAGATTTTAAAAAAATTGTGATAAACTTCCTGTCAACTTATCAATATTTAAAAGTATGTACACAGAAATACGATGTTACCTTTAAACAGTGGCGGTCATTTCCATAAGATTTATTAACTTGATATCGGCCAAAAACTTATCTAATACCCTTTTCAAAAAGTCAAATTATTCCTGAAATTTTAGACTTTTTTGAAAAAGATCGATTTCTCGAAAAGTATACGGGGTACATATTTAATTTAAATCTTGAAAAGGCGCTGATCAAATTATTTGACTCTAAAGTGGGATTTAGCACATATTTTTGTCCAGAACTCAAAAACAAAAAGTGATAAACTGATTCGTTTTTGGCCAAAAACTTATCGAATATCCTTTTCAAAATCATTTCAAAGTTAACGATTTCAATAATTTTCTTGTAAACTACTAAAAGTTAGCAACAAGAACATTTTATACAAGAAACATATGTATAGCACCTACATAAATTTTAAAAAATAATTGGTGAAATTTGGTCGCTTAGTTTTTCTATAATAAAATTGCAAAATATTTGCTAAAATTTGGGCACAAATCCAACCCTGGAGAGTTTATTTAAAGACCTTCAAACATTTTATTAGAATAAATAGGAAAATATAATTCATTCCTTACATTTTGAGCACTTAAAAGTTTTTGTACCTTGTAACCCCTGTGTAGTTTTCAAAAATCTAAAATTTTTGGACTAAATTTGACACAAAAATGAGGTTTTTCACATTTTTGTTCCGAACCCAAAAATCAAAATTGATAAGAAAATTATTCTTTTTTGGCTGAAAACTTATTTAAAGCCCTTTCCAAAAAATAAAACTTTTGGTTTACTTAGTAAATTTAAAGTTTTTTTAGGATTTAATTATTTAAATATTTTACAAATGTTAGATTTTACTAATTTTCTGGTAAACTAATATACAAAAGATAGAAATATCAAAATTTTATACATTTTAAACATATACATATATTGTTTATTATTATTTCTTTTTCAATGTATATTGTTTATTTCCCATATTATAATAATTTAATAGATGTCGCGGCGCCTTTTATCTATCTAAATATAACCCTGGTGATGGATGATCCTCTGGATCGCCACTATGCCTTTAAACTTTAAAATAAGAAAGTTCATGTCATTTTCGGCATAACCGGAAGTAATATTCAAAGTTTTTGTACTAAAGACATTAAATGATTATTGTTTGTGTTTCAAATACACACACAATACAGTGCGGACATAAAGAAAATCCCCCCCCCCTAACTTTTGAACGGTTATGTTTTCGATTCTTAAAATTTGTCCACTAAAGTATTTAATTTCGAACTTTCTAATAAAGGTATTTTTGATTTTGTGGAACTTCCGGTTATACCGGAAGTGGATGGCAACTTTCTTATTTTAAATGGAACACCCAGTATATTTTTGCATTTTCGTGTTCTCCATAAAACTACCATTAAATTGACCTAGCGTAGTGTGCTCTACTATTAAGGTGATAGCGAGTCAAATGTTGAAAAAACGATATTTTTATCTTTCCTGAATTTTTTTTAAATGTTTCAAATTGGAAACTAAAAAAAATAATTAAATACCGAACTTAAGTAAGAAATGCACTTTTATATGCAATTTTTATTTTTCATTTATCTAGATTTATACGAGCATAGTTTTGCCAAAATTAAAATATAAATATAGAAGTTTTTCTTGCAAAATTACACAAATGTAATTATAGATACATAAATAACAAAAATTATAAATGAAAGTAAAATTCTTAATTTAGTTTGGTATTTTCTTATTTTTTTGACTTTCCAATTCGAAACACTTTTAAAAAAATCACGAAAGGTAAAATCGTCGGTTTTTCAACATTTGACTCTGTATCACCTTTTTTATGCAACTTCATTTACACCGGAAGTTGGAGCCAACTGCCCCAACTTCCTTATTTTAACTGATTTTCTTTTGCAATTAAGTTAATAGCATTTAAATAAAATTATGTTTAACCTAAAGTTCGTTTGTTCGTTAATTTTCCACTTCAGGTGTAAATAAAGTTGCATAAACATGCGATTTTTCGAATGGGCGTAATTCCGAAAGTATTAATCATAGACCACACTATGCTAGGTCAATTTAATGGTATTTTTATGGAGAATACGAAAATGCAAAAATGTACTAGGTGTTCCATTTAAAATAAGAAACTTGGCATCAACTTCCGGTATAACCCGGAAGTACCACAAAATCAAAAATACCTTTGTTAGAAAGATCGCGAGTTGAGTCCTCCGTAGACAAATTTTCAGAATCAAAAACATAACCGTTCAAATGTTAGCAGGGGGGGGATTTACTTTATGTCCGCACTGTATACTAAAATTTCAATTTCTTGTTTTCATAAGTACACCCGGTAGACTGTTTTTTCAAAATAAATCCTATTAAATTTGTATAAACCTTTTTTCTGGTTTTAAGAGAAATTTCATGTATCGTAAATTTGTTTATAAAGAAATTTAAGCGGGATTAAAGTTTTTTAGATTATAAAAAAATATTTATACTTTTTGCGGACGAATTTTAATTTACTGTGTTTATTGTTTTTAAACCTTTTATTGGCATTATTACACATTAATACAAGTAAATTTTCACCCACCAACAAAGGAAACATATATTTATCTCTATCAACTAGGTTTTCTTTCCTGCACCTTTTGTTTATTGTTAGTAATTATATCAAAATTGAAAGTAAAGTGTATAATTTTATTGAAGAATAACCTTTAAGCTTAAAATCACAAGGCTTTATGTTGGGTATTTTTAAACTTAAAAGTCCCAAAATCGCCCACAAGTGCCTGTCTACCGAAACATGTGTTCACCATCAGGCTATTTGAATCCAGTTACCATTTGTTACATGCAGAAGCAATTCTAAGAAAACTTTAATACTTATTACACTTATCACACATCTTAAAAGATAATTTATAGAATTTATGATAAAAATACTAAATACTGTACATTTTCGTCTTTTATTGTTAATTAATTTATTGGTAATTTTCTTATTTTTACTTAAAATTTACATTTGTTAAATAATCTTAAATTGCAGGGTTCTAATTTCCGTGCAAATTAAATCCATAGTATATAGTTTAACAAAAATGAATATATCTTATCACACGTCATCGTAATTCCCGGCTCGTAATAATGTTGGACTTAAAATTGCTGCCACAGTGGGTGTCAATTTCCTGCTGATTTTACATTATCAATTGAAGAAGGATGTTTAGTATATCTTTAAATATTTATGATAATTAAAGTTTAGTAATGTCTATAAGAGAACTCAAAAAATATATTTTACCAAGATCATATTTTTTGAAATTCTGTTTGAAAAACCTAATAGAGTGTGTATAACTAGAATGGCCAATGGCCACCCATCCTGAGCTTTATTATCATTTTGTAACCTTGAAAAACTGAAACTGCAACGGTCATTAAAAACTTTTATTAACTTGTATGTATATTTTATGTCTAGCTCTGTAAGTTTTCGTTGCTTTAAAGGAGGAAGGTAATTTTTTTAAATGTGATAATCTAATTATTTTGTGTACATTATGTACTTATAAATTAGAAAAATTATATTTTATGGTTGATTTTGGTATTTGACAATTTAAAAAGGATTCAAAAAATCATTAACTGAATTGTTTTACAAACTTTTATTTTTACAATTTTTAGTATTTTACTACGGCCTTTTATTCCTTAATCCATCTTTTAGTAGTTATTGTTATTATTTTAAGATATAGAATGGATTAAAAGATTAAAATAAATTTTAAACTGAATTTTTAAGTAATAAAAGTACGTATATTCTAAAAACAATAGCTGAGGCAGTAAAATATATAAATAACTTAAATAGTCACTGCATAATTATCGTAAGTATTATTATTTCTGAAGAGGTTTTATTAGCACTAAAACATAATAGCCTGCAAGAATGCAGACTCAAGTCGGTTCAATCAAAAGGAAAAGAAATAAAGCACGTGTGCGAAATTCGTTTCGTTTGTTTTGCGACAGGTAACCAATTTGCAACCTGCAGCCACTACTCACCTGTCCCAAATCTATAGTAAAATTCACTTCGTTGTATTTCATCCCTCTGGACAATGGGGGACTTTGCCACCATGTCTCCATTCCGTCTACAGCGTACTCTGGAGGATGCACTTTTTTCGGGTTTGTCGAATCGCATACATCACAATGCTGAAAAAGATACAAAAAGAGTGAAAGTAGCTGCAAAATTTCATACCTAGGTCTTAATTTATCAAAATGTTCATTATTTAATATTATATTATGTATCATAGATCAAGTAGTAAATGATAAAGATATCTTTATTCTTTATAAAAATCTCCTACTTTTTAAGTAATTTCTCATTGCACACTTCACGAATTACGTTTTCTGTATTTTTGATAAACTTTACATAAATATCCTCTAAAAGGTTTCTCCCAAATAATTAATTATTACTAGAAATGTTAGTGACTATAAGCTAAAAACAACCTTTTCGGTCCCTAGGCACAAATTTTAATCGCGGGCTCCTTCCACTTTATAAAAACACTCGAATTCACATGATATTGAAATTATTATTTTCTATTTTGCAATCATTTTAATATTCAAAATAGTTATTTCCAACTTTTTTGAATAGGAACCACCCACTTTCATCTTAAGATGGCCGCAAATGCAAATTGTTAATTATTTGAGCAGAAACACGTTTTAATAAAAAAATTTAACTGATCGAAATTTATAATTTTATAAGTATAACGAAAATTAGTGATTCCAAGTTTATGTATTTTCGTCATAAAGTATTGACAGGAACAAATCCAAAACTGTAATTAATATGAATTGGATCTTAAGGATTAACTTCATTACCAATTTTTTTATTCTAATATTTTGTCATGCAACAACCCCATTACCTCTGAAGAAGTTTTAAATATAGAACGAAACGTTAGCAATTCTACTTTTTTAAAGTCCTTAGAGAAATAACTAAATTCATCAATTATTAATTTAAGCACGTCAAGTTAACTCAAAAGGAGAAAGATTTTAGATTATACAAATTTTTCTTAAAAAATATACATATTTTCAAAATAATCATCAAATAACTGTGAGCAACAGGCACTAAGTGCAAAAAAAATAATTTTAAAGGTTGATAGCATTCGAAAAAGTTATAAAATACAAACCAAAATTTGAAATCAAAAAAAATAATAAATAAAAAAATTGTCGCTAGGTCGAAAAAAGTTAAAGATCTGTAACTCTCTTATTTTTCCAAAAATAGTAGGTTATTTTGATGCACTAACAAGCTCTAACGAAGCACTAATAAAATACAAAAGAAAATTTGAAAAAAAATTATAAATAAAAAAAATTGTCGTTAGGTCGAAAAAAGTAAAAGATCTGTAACTTTCATATTTTTCCAAAATATGTTTTTTTGATGCACTAACAAGCACTAATGAAATACAAAAGAAAAAATATAAAAAAGTGCCAAATAAAAAAAATTGTCGATGAGCGTGAAGTTAGCAACAAAATTTAAATAAACATTTTCTCACATAATACCAGGGGGGTCAGGGGGTGATTTTCACCCAAATCCAGTTTAAGGCGCCTTTTTGGTATTAAATATTTTTTAAATTAGAAGAAATATTTCCATGATATCTGACTTTTTTCCAGCAGAATTTGATAGTAAATGTGATTCTGAACAAAAATATCATATGAACTAATATTTTTCACCACCTTACAGGTAGAGCAATTTTAATAGGACACCCTGTATAAATTCCATTTTATTATCATTTTTTTAATTTAAATCAAGTAAGTTTTACATTTTTTCTTTACCTCCTAGCCCATCAGATTCATTAGTTTTATTGAGCAGGAAATTTAAAAAATCCAAAGTATAACACAATTCCAAATTATCGTTGAGCATCATACTTATCAAAGTATAATTGTCTGAAGTTTGTTTAAAAGGGCTTAAGTCAAAATCAACTATTTTTATTTTATTGAAATTAAAAGTTCGAAATTGTTCTACATACAGGGTGTCCCAGCGCTGCGAGGGAGTGACATTACTCTAAAATGAAAAAAGATATCGACATGCGGTTTTCGATAGAATGTACAATACTTTTAAGCGCACATTTTCAAAATATTTTAATAATATACCGGATGTCCATTTCAACATGGCGGATCAAAGTTAAGTTTTTTTAAATGGAACACCCAGTAAATTATGACATTTTTGGATTCCTTATGAAAAAATAATTACACTTTGTATAAACTTTTATGGGTCTATCTTCACTCGTTTTGCTGATATTTCCCATTTAAACCGAAAAAAGAACCATTTTTGAAAAATCACTGCTCTAAAACAGATGAACATTTTGGGTTGAAATTTTGTCAAAAAGTTTTCAACATCGTCTAGTCTACAACTGTCTTGTCAAATTTAAGTTTGTGATAATTTTTTATCAGGTTGCCTTATGAAACGCAAATTGAACAATTAAACGAAATTTTCTAATGGAACACCCTGTATATTTTAACATCAATCGATGGCATTTTTTACAAGCTTTCTATTGATATAATGTTTGTATGGTCGCTTATCAATGGTTTAGGAGATATTAATATCCAAAGTAAGAAACTGTGAAAAGTAGACAAAATAGCAACTCTTGATGAATTTTTTTGAGGATTTTTTTTTTTAATTTCCCTAAAACTTATTTGTGTCTTTCTCTATTTTGCTTTTTTATAATGTTGTTTTATTACAATAGTAGTTTTAGTTGTTTTATAACAAAAATAAAATCGAAACTTGCAATTATCAATTTTGGTTTTCTAAGTCTCAGTATGCTTTGAAAATTTTGCAACTGATGTTACCAAGGAAACCCTTATTTTGTTGAATTTCATTTTAACGCCTTTTTCTGTACTTTTGATAAAAATTAACCGAAATAGTGAACTCTTCTATAGAAGAAATGTTAATTATGCTGTAAGCGTTTGGTGAAGCTGAAAGAAATCTGTTCTAGCTATCAGAAGAGACCGTAAAAACGAAATTTAACAAAATAGATTTTCAAAAATTGATCTATTTTTGACTTAAATGGCAAATATCAGCAAAACGAGTGATGATAGACCCATAACAGTTTATACAAAGTATAATTATTTTTTGATAAGGAATTCAAAAATGTCATAATATACTGGGTGTTCCATTTAAAAAAACATATCTTTGGTCTGCCATTTTGGAATGGACACCCGGTATATTACTAAAATATTTTTAAAATGTGTACTTAAAGGTATTGTATATTCCATTGAAAACCGCATGTCGATATCTTTTTTAATTTTAGAGTAATGTTACTTCCTCGCAGCGCTGGGACACCCTGTATTCTGTATTCTATATTAGTTCATAGGAAATTTTTAGTTCAGAATGCTGGAAGAATGGAACACCTTGGATCCTAACCATATATTATTAGGTCTACTATCACCAGTTAACCGTTGTCGGTCAAATTTTGAGACACCCTGTTGACCATGTATACATTGCCATTCTTTTTGAAAAAAAAATAATTATTTATCAAAATAATGTATTAAAATTTAAAATTCTAAAAAATGCTATAGTATTTAAAAAAACTTTACTTTCTGTAGTAAATTTGGATATTTCATACAGGGTGGACCATATTTAACTTGAGACAAATAAATATAATTGAAAAACTAAAAGGTTTGGACAAAAAACTTTCAAATAAAAGTTGTTTGGTTTAAAGGGGCAAAAACGATGATACTGGTTATTTTTTGGTTATAACGGTCATCTTTATGTTAATTTTAATGAAAACCAAGTTTTTTTAGATAAAAACCTATATATATTTTATAGCAATTTTAAAATTTACTCTAAAAAACAAATAACTTTTATATAAATCATTTTTTTTATTTGACACATTTTAAATTTCAAAAATTTTTATTAATTTTTTTTTGACGCTTGACGAAAAAATTATGTAGTATGTTCTTTATTTTACCACCTTGAAGTTACATTCGAATGCATTCAATTTTATCTCGAATTTTACATTCGTTTAAAAAAAAATTCTATATGATCGTAAACTTACTCAATTATGTAAAAACATAATTAATTGAACATCCAAAAATTTTGGCTAATTCGGGGGTGGGGATAAACCAAACATTTTTTAGCGTATTACATCCTAAATAAGAACATAGTAAAAAATTAAAGTTTTACATTTTTTTGTTTTAGAAATAGTTTGAAAAAACTTAAAATTTTATGAGAAATTCATCAATTAAATTAAATCACGAGGCTCGTACGGGGGTGGGGATAATAAACCAAATATTTTTTAGAAAATTACATCCTTAGAAACCAGCCTTGGAATTTGCCGCATTTTTCAAAATTTGCTGGCTTTTTAAATTTACCCCCTTAATATTATTAGTAGTGGTTTTTCTTTAAAATACGTAACTTTCATACGAGAGAATTTAGTTGAATGACTTCTCTTCTACAGGGTGTCTCACTTTTTTTCCAGCAAAATTTTTTTTACATAGTAAATGAACTATGAACTAATATTTTTTCGACTCCTTAAGAAGTTACAGCAATTTTAAAATTCCAACATTTTAACTATTTTTGTGACACCCTGAATATTTTTTTCTTTCGTATCGTCATGTTTTTATTTAAAAGATTTATGGTTTGGATTTTGTCTTTCCCAACTTGCCTTTCTGAACATTATTGACTGTTTTTAAATTAAGTGGAGCAATTTAAAATTTCTGTCAAGAAAATTAACCTATCTGATTGGCTTACAATAATGTCAAAATCCAAAGCACGCTTGATTTAAATTTAAAAAATTCAAATAAAATGAAATTTATACAGGGTGTCCCAAAAAAATCATTAAAATTTTGAAATTTTAAAATTGCTGTAACTTCTTAAGGAGTCGAAAAAAAATATTAGTTCATAGGAAATTTTTTGTTCAGAATAACATTTACTATCTAAAAAAAATTTTTGCTGGAAAAAAAGTGAGCACCTTGTATAAAAATATACAGGGTGTCCTGTAACTACACCGAAAAAAAATCGATTTGGCCGTATTAATCTATATCGAAAAATGCACCCCTAAGAAGTTATAAGCTTCTGAAATTCATTTTTAAAAAATTATTTTTTTTTAATTGCTGCCAGAGGAATAAAATTTTTTTGCCTTATGTGGATAAATTCAAGAGAAAGATTTTTTGTTCCTTATAAATTTTGTGTAGGATGTGCTCTTTTTGAATAAAATTAAAAATAATGATTTCATTTAAGGTGATTTTAAAATCGTATCCATGGTAACAAGTTACATCTTCATCTTTGCAACTGGATTTCCTAATTTTAAAATTTAAGTTCCCATTTAATGAGTATGCGAATATGCATTTAATATGGGGTAAACGCAATGGTAATTTTTGGGCTTTAAATAAACAGTTTCTTAAAAATGTATGTTAAAAAGCCTAACTTACTAACCATTTGTTAAACTATTTTTTTAATGTTACTCAGAAACTGCACATCCTAAGCAAAATATGTAAGGGACAAAAAAAAATTTCTTCAATTTTTCTACAAAAGCAAATAATAATTTACTAAAATTTTTGAACACCTAAAAAGATCTCAAGTGTTTTATGTTCTTTGGTACCATGTAATCAAGGATTGGTAAAATTTTTACAAAATGAGCGTTTTTTTATAAAAATGCATGCATACAAAATTTCATCATGACATTTTTATTACTTTGGCAGCAATTAAAAAAAAACTTTTTTAAAAATGAACTTCAGAAGCTTATAACTTCTTAGGGGTGCATTTTTTGATATAGATAAATAGGGCCAAATCGACTTATTTTCGGGTCTACTATCACCAGTTAAGCGTTGTCGGTGTAGTTACTGGACACCCTGTATAAAAATATTTTTTGGTAGTCCGCCAGTTAAAGCTGGTGGAACCCTTTAGATTACTACAGTACATTTGCCGTTTAGGAAATTACTCTTAAACGAAAAAGAAATAATATTCTAAAAAGTATAGAAGTATACAGGGCGAGTTTAAAGTAACGCATAAAAATCATAACTATCTTATTTTTTTAAATTTTGAAAAACGGTAAAAGATGTGTCGCATTGTTTTTAAAAAACTGTATTTTGAACTCAAGAAAAAAAAATTTCGGTTGGCTTGACGTCACTATGACGTCATCAATTTTTTTTTAAATATATTGATATGGTTTTTATATCATAAAATAATACCTTATTAAGAGTGTTGTACAACGGTACCAAAAACTTTATTAGTGTTATCTAGATGTCATTAAAAAAAATATTAAATTTCACCTTAAAGGATAGTTTAAAGTAAAGCATAAAATTCATAACTCTCTTATTTTTTGGAATTTTAAAAAATGGTAAAAGTCGTTTCGCACTAGTTTTGAAAAACTTTATTTTGAACTCAACAAAAAAAATTCTCGTTTGACATGACGTCACTAAGACATCATCAATTTTTTTTAAATAGAATATGGTTTTTATATCATATTACAATACCTTACTAAGAGTGTTTTACAACGGTACCAAAAAGTATACACTAACGCCATCTAGATGTCATTAAAAAATTTATTAAATTTCACCTTAAAGTATATTTTGAAGTTTAAAGTAACCTCATGTCAATTTTGTTGTTGATTTCTTAATAAAGTTTTTCAAAAACAATGCGACACGTCCTTTGCGGTTTTTGAAAAATGGAAAAAATAAAGTTATGATTTTTATGCGTTACTTTAAACTAACCTATCGTTTACGGGAAAATTTAATAATTTTTTAAATACATTTAGATGGCGCTAGTATAAACTTTTTGGTACCATTGTAAAACAATCTTAATAAGGTATTGTTTTACGGTATAAAAACCATATCAATCTATTTAAAAAAAGTTTCATGACGTCGTAGTGACGTCACGTCAACCGAGAATTTTTTTTGTTGAGTTGAAAATAAAGTTTTTCAAAAACAGTGCGAAATTTTTTTTACCGTTTTTTTAAATTCCAAAAACTAAGGTAGTTATGAATTTTATGCGTTACTTAAAATTATCCTTTAAGATGAAATTTAATAATTTTTTTAATGACATCTAGATGGCATAATGTATAAACTTTTTGGTACCGTTGTAAAACACTCTTAATAAGGTATTGTTCTATGATATTAAAACCATATCAATCCATTTAAAAAAAAAAGATTGATGACGTCATAGTGACGACATGCCAACCGAAAAAAATTTTTGTTGAGTTCAAAATAAAGTTTTTTAAAAACAACGCGATACATCTTTCACCGTTTTTAAAAAATCCAAAAAATTAGATAGTTATGAATTTTATGCGTTACTTTAAACTCACCCTGTATACAGGGTGGCCCACGACGAGCTAGCCAGGGCATATCTCGAAAACGATTAGTACGATCTAAATGAAATTTGGTACGTTACTATAGTTTTAGACAGGGTCCATTTTAGTATAATAATAATTTACTTCCGGTTTATTGTTTCCGGTTACGTGAAATCAACTTTAAAATATTTAATGGAACACCCTGCATATTAATGCATTTTTGAGAAAATTATTTCAATATAAATTCAACGATACCATACACTCTATGTTTTATTTTAAGGTAATGGGAATAATCTCAGTTTAAGGAAAAATAAAAAATTACTTTATTGTTAAATAAAAATTATTCAAAATTCAAAAAAAAATATTCTAACTAATAATTATGAACAAAATGTTACCAACAGTACGTACTAGAAGAGATGTTCAAATTGACTTCCACCTTCTTGTATGCAATATTCGAATCTTGACCGTAGGTTCCTGGTGCAAGACGCTCTAATCATATTTGGTGTAATTCTTTGACATGCTTCCATGATCCTGTTCTGTAAGTCTTTTATGTCAAGAGGTTGTATGGTATACACAATTTTCTTTAAGTATCCCCACAGAAAAAAATCTAGGGGTGTAAGATCTGGTGATCTCGCAGGCCAATTTATAGGACCATTACGGCCAATCCAGCGTTCTGAGAAGGTAACATTAAGGTATTCCGTAACTTGACGAGAAAAATGTGGGGGAGCACCATCTTGTTGCCACCACATTTCATCCCTTTCATTTAGTGGAATATCTTTTAGCAATTCTGGAAGTACTTCTTGGAGGAAATTTAAATATCTGGTACCAGTCAATGTACCATGGTAAAAGTAGGGGCCAATAACTCGGTCATTGAATAAACCACACCATACATTTATACTCCAAACTTGCTGGAAATTTGTTTGTTTGACCCAGTGCGGATTTTCGGGAGACCAATAGTGACTGTTGTGGCGGTTAACAGTACCATTGTTATGAAATTTGGATTCATAACTCCATAAAATATTTTTAAGGAAAAATTTCAGGTATTAAACCTTGCACTAAATGTATTTTGTAGGGATTTCACTTGAACATAAGCCAAAATATTAATGATGTTGTTTTCCGTTTGAATTAATTGTCTTCTAGGTGTTGCTAGTTTGCCATTTGGTAGCGAACCATTTCGTAATTTATTTTCGATGTGGGCAAAAGAATTTTCGTTTGGAGTTATACGACCTATACACATCTCGAGCAAGTCTCTTATTTTTTCGGCATTCGCCATAAACAAGGAGCATGTCTACATATTCATCATAAATAAATTGAGTAGGCATTTTGGAATAATTTTGAAAAACAACAGAAGGCCACTCGACAATCCAACGCCAACGATATCAAAAATAAGTCAATGCTCATGTGCACAACAGCAACATTAGGCAGTTGTGAATGTAAATTTCATCTTTTATTTATTTTTATTTGTTCACCTACATTTAAATTCGAGATTGGCCAGTTTTTGTTCATAATTGTTAGCTAGAATATTAATTTTTTTTGTATTTCAAACAATTATCATTTAACAATAAAATATTTTTTATTTTTATTTAAATTGAGGATATTCCCATTACTTTAAAATAAAACATAAAGTGTATGGTATCGTTGAATTTGTATTGAAATACTCTTCTCAAAAATGCATTAATATACAGGGTGTTCTATTAAATATTTTAAAGTTGATGTCAAGTAACCGGAAACAATAAACCGGAAGTAAATTATTATTATACTAAAATGGACCCTGTCTGAAACTATAGTAATGTACCAAATTTCATTTAGATCGTATTAATCGTTTTCGAGATATGCCCTGGCTAGCTCGTCGTGGGCCACCCTGTATACTTTCTTCCTCTTAGTTGCTACTTTTTTAATTTTTTTTTTAAATATGGGAAAATTATGAAACCAGGGTACTGTACGTTTATAGGTTTATTATGAATAAGCGATATGATAACACTCATTGATATTTTTTTAATTCTAATTTTAATAAGCAGGATTTATTTATGTATAAGAGGTCATGGATAATTTTTTTATCTGATATCTAAGGTCACACAAAAATCGGGACGGGTATTATAAATGTTTTTTTAAATTTTGAAATAGAGGTCACTAAACGATAACATCCCTAAAAAATTAAATAAATATTTTTGTAGATAGTTATTTTAATTTTAGATATTTCGGGGAATATGCTGCTCTTCAGTCATTTGGTCATTATAGGAAATCGGGGATACTCAGCAACATCTTGCGAGGATATGAGACAAAGCAGGTAGCTGGATGTTTTTTTGGCTTTACCCACCACAATTTCATTCACGTTTCGGGCACTTTTGAAAGATATGTCCATGTATTCATTAAATTAAAACCGAAGTTATTTTAAAATACATTCTAACAAATTTCCGCTCATTTATTTACAATTTTTTATACATTTTTTAAACCAAAGAGTTTTAAACTAAATTAGGAATCGGCAATTCCTAAATCATCCAAAACCTATTTATTTTGGGTAAAAAAAATTCTATAAATTTTATTTTTTTTCCTATAAAAAGAATTTTTGCGGCTTACCTGTCCTTGTATAACATTAACATGAGCATCATTTTCGGCATTTGTAGGTCCTACAAGTTTGCAATATAATTCAGGTCCTTCCGTGTCTTCGCCGCAAGTAGCGGAAGCATAAACCTTTTTGCCTTCGGCTAAATTAAAATACGGAGGTGTTAAAATTTCTGCACGAGTCGCATGTAGAAGCACGAGGACGACGGCCAGTAGCCGGCACCGACGTGCAGTCACCGCGAACATCTTCTCTTTACTAAATGTAAAATCTACTAAACCAAACGGAAGATCACGTTTGAAGTCTCAGATTAAAAATCACAGCATCGCATTGGTAAACAGCCTCCAAAGCTCCAAAGGACCACTGCTGAAGAATAGCCTTTCTTCACAAGAGCTCAGCGTCGTATTGTCTACTATCTTCTATATTACCTACCACCTTATTTTAGCACCATAAATCTCAAATTTAGCCCCAAAATTGAAAAATATGTTTTTTGCATTATAATTCATTTAAAACTATAAAATACTTATATATAGAACTTTAAAAATTTAGAAAGCATTTTTCATTTTATTTTGAGTTATAAAGATTCTCATTTTCAATAATGTCTCAACAATTTTAATAAGTGATGATGTGATTTTTTGGATGCATCATTGTTCCACTCTACATCAGCATCTGCGAATTTTATTTAGAAATAGCAAAATTCGTCACGTATACAGGGTGTCCCGGAATAACTATGACAAATTTTTTATGGTGATAGAGGAAGTCAGAGCCGGATCTACACATTTTGTCACCCTGGGCAACATGCAAATTTGGCGCCTCCCCCCCATTAAAAAAATTATTCTATAATAAATTATAACCAAACGTATTTTTTATTATAAAAAATAAAACAACAAAAAATAAAGACTACTAAAAAATAATACTGTATACAGGGTGTCCAGAAATTAACCGGCAAAACTTTAGAGGCGATTCTACAACTAATTTTAAGAAAAAAACTTCTTATAAACATATGTCCGATTTTGCTTCTTAAGGGATCTACAGCCCCTGAAATATTGTGTCTAAAAGTAGGTTTTTCGTCATTTATTTGAAAACGGATTTTACTAATAGAGATTTGAAATTTGGTGTGAATCATTATACACTGAAGATATAACTTTATGATTTTATTCGTATTTTTTGAACTCTTGAAAAGGATAGTTTTGAGGGTTAAGTTTAAAAATAGCGTTAACTTTTTTATGGTCAACATTACAAAATATTTGTTTTCATAATATTATTCCTTATTTAATTTTGAATAAAAAGGTTACTCTTAGAAGACTTAATTTAAATTTTTATACCAAAAAAAGTATTTTATAAATAATAATTCAATGTCAAGAGAATAAGAAAAGTTCATATAAACTTATGTCCAATTTCGCCTCATAAGGGAGCTATAGCTCTTTAAAGGTGCTGTTAAAAAGTAGGTTTTTTTTTTCTGTTTATTTAAAAAAAATTGAAGTACAAATTAACAGATTTGATATTTGGTATGAATCATAATACAGTTAGGATACGTTTTCGAGATTTCTTTCAATTTCAACAGTTTTGGGCAATACAATAAAATAAAATAATCCATTGCTAATAACATGATTTTTTTAAATTTAAATTGTGTTGACCATCAATAAAATAACTAAATGCACTTTAAATAAGAGTACCTTTTTTTGTTAAGAATTAAATGGAGAACATTAAAGAAAAAATGTTGTAAAAATTATCTACAAAAAAGTTATGACAATTTTTAACCTCAACTCACCCCGAATGTACCCAGTGCGGATTATCGCACAGGCGCATGAGGCGCGCGCCTGTGGCCTCCTAATTGAACCGTCCTCAAAAAAATTGAAAAAAATTATGCAGTCACATTTTTTTACCAGTCATGGTCGTTTTTGAAAACTTCTATTCAAATAAACCATAAACCTAACAAACTAATTATACAAAGGAGTTTTTCTTTCCAGTTCCAGACAAGTTGACTTTATAAAAGATTCTCTTTCTGAAATTTCAGAGACCCACCTTCTAAAATTTTGTCGGTTCGAACGAACCAGTTATACATATAGAGGGTGTCCCAAAAAGAAGTGCTCGGAAGAAAATCCTAGACAATAGACGAGGTTTCATCAACAAGAAAACTAATAGGCAGGACCACCTTTTTTGATGGGTCATTGAATTTTGTTCCTACAAAAAATGTTGTTAATTCGAAATATTGTTGTAGTTCATAAACTATTTGATCATTTTAAAAGAAATAAGTTGAAAAGTCAAGCTAATTAATGCCACTTTGGCTTGAAGTTAAAAAATATCATCAGAAGAATGTTTTGATCGAAAAAAAATTCTTCTTTCAAAAAATTAACGAGATTTCACCTTTTTCTTGATATTTTCACTATCTTTGAAACAAGCCCCATAAAGGTACCATTTTTTATATCTGTAAAACTTCACATTAAACTCTGTCAATTAAGATTTTCTTCTGAACACTTTTTTTTGGAACACCCTGTATAATTTACTTTCTTCTTTAATTTGAACTTTTGGTTATATTTTACAGTTCATCTAATTCCATGAAATTTTTTGAAAAAGAGAAAAACGAGATGTTTTTCCAAAGTATCTGGAAATGCTTGACCTGCCATTTTTTTTAAATTTCACCTATGGCGCTATATTCAAAATTTGCACTTCTAAGTTTTCCTTAAACTAACCCCTGAAACGTCTGAAACTGATGTCAACTAAAAAGGTCATCTTATTTTATTTCAAAAAAATAGCGGCCTCAAAATCAGGTTGCGCCTCAGACCTCCAAATGGCTTAATCCGCCACTGAATGTACCCTTTCAAAGCAAGCAAAAAAATTTGAAAAAAATTCAGAAAAATGTATCCTAGATCAATTATGATTCATGATTCACACCAAATTTTAAATGTCTAATGTCTACTCCAATTTGTTTTGAAATAAACGAGCAAAAACCTACTTTTTAACAACACTTTTAAAGAGCTGTAGCTTCCTTATGAGGCGAAACATAAGTTTATATGTACTTTTCTTATTCTTTTGACATCTACTACCCACCCAAGAACTGGGTCCCACATATTATGGGACACCCTGTATAGGTATACGCAAAACTCACAAGACACACGAAAAATAGCTAACTTGTGGCGACCTATTGAAGATTAAATTAGAATTTATAATATTGCAGCGTAAGTGGTATTTTTCAGTGAACACCTGCATAAAAATAACAAGAATCATAAAAACACATGCATCGTGAAAAAATGTCGATATCGGCGCGATTGGGTCGATCCTGAAATTTAATAAAAAAACAATTTTTTTAATTAAAAAAATTGTCTTTTTTCGCGCCCCCCTTTGACTTTCACCCTGGGCGAGTGCTGCACTCGCTCCACCCTAGATACGGCTCTGGAGGAAGTGAAACTAAGCATTTTTGACTCATAAAGTATTGTCCGAAAATGCTTCCTTAAAAAGTTATACCACTTCAAAATTTTTCAAAAAAAAAACATTTTTTTTTTAATAAAATAAATATTATAAGAGATATTAATTTGAAATTTTGGCCACAGTTTTTTCACATAAGGATACACATTTTCGGCCAATAAAATTTTAAAAAAGATTTTCAGGGGCGTTACATGTGGGGATGTCATCAACTTTTTTCATCATATCTTTTGTTTCTTTAAGTTTTTGATAATTTTGAAAGTACTAAAATCCTTGATCAATGTTCTTCAGAAAAGGTACTCTTATTGTATGTCGCCGGTGATTCATTTCGGAGTAAAATTAGATTTTATAATTTTTAGCTAAAAATATGAATTTAAAAAACAACTGTAAATTAAGTATAGCAACCGTTTGTTATTTTATTTGTATAGCAACCATTAACAAAACTAAATAAAATTTTCGTGGCCTCTTCCTTATTAAATATAACTCTTTGAATTTCAGCACTTATTTTTTAAATATTCACCCTTGGAAGCAGGGACAGATTTACAATTTTGCCGCCCATAGTCTATGAATTTTTCTGCCTCCCCTATAATGGGTGATCATACAGGGTGACCCGCTTTTTATCCAGCATTTTTTTAGATTGTAAATTCAGAATAAAAAAATCTAATATGGTTTTTGAACTCCATAATCCTTAAAAACTTACAGCCAATTTCAAATTTATAATTTTATGGGTCACCCTGTATAATTTTTGTTTTATTAACAATTTATTTAAATACTTGATCTTCGTCGGATTTTTTGATTTAAAAACATAATATAGTCGGAGGTCATTTAGCCTCAGCCTTTTTAAAATGTTCCAACTTCTTTAGGAGACGATTAACGTATTAGTTCATGGGATTTTTTTGTTCAGAAAGACTTTTATCATGTACAAAAATTTTCTGGAAAAAAATTAGACAGGGTGCTGAATTGTCGCAGACACGTTCCACTATACCTACTACTTTGTTTAGAAGTAACCATTCGACAAGAGTAAAATAATTAAAAAACATTTGGATGAAAATACCGATATCGATCTTTTAAAGAGGTATACTTGGATATGACATTTTTCAAATATGCAAGAATCAATTGGACAAAATACAATCTATAATATTTTATTATTAAAATGCAAATATCTTTAAAGAAATGTAATAACAATATACAATTAACTTTATATTCGGTATACACATATTCAGCAAAAATAAATAGAAATGTATACAGAAAAAGGTTTAACTTTGAGCACTCAAAAGGATTTTTTATATATTTTTCTAATATAAAGTAAAATTCTTGCTCTTGAGGATTTGGATAAATATTTTAATATAGTAAAATATAAATTCTTTTTATCCAACTTTATTTTAAAATACAATCTTAAGTTGCAACTAGTTTCGCCAATTCATTGGCTTCGTCAGGCAAAGCTATA
The DNA here is from genome assembly GCA_963971135.1 of Stenus bimaculatus. NCBI lineage: Eukaryota > Metazoa > Arthropoda > Insecta > Coleoptera > Staphylinidae > Stenus > Stenus bimaculatus. The sequence continues at coordinate 11,004,952 of OZ020185.1, read as the reverse complement.
CAATTCTAAATTAATACAGATATATAAAATATAAATGAAACTTACATTGTGAATTGATGAAAATAGAGAACTAAATAACACAAATAAAAATATATAAACCAAATGTAAATAAAACCAATAAAAATAATGTAAAATCTTTTCAAAAATGAGTATATGCAATTTTAATTGCTTACTGACAAATATGTCAAACAAAAATTTTTTTATTTATAAAACCCACTTTGATGTATAATTAGTTGTATAAAAAAATTTTTTTATAAAGTTATTTTCAATAATTTATTTAAAAAATCAAAATGCGGGCATTCTAATTGAATATTTAAGTTTTCGACTAAAACATTATTATGACTTCTAATTATTTCAATATTTTCTAAATAATTCAATAATGAATTGTCCAAAACAGTGTGTAAAATTTTAATATTATCTTCTTCAAATGAATGCTTAAAATTGATTATGTGATCTGCAAAATTTGATTTATCCAAATATTTATGTCTAATAGAAGCAGAATGTTCTTTGATTCTAATGGAAAAAGATCTTCTAGTTTGTCCTATATATTCAGCTGTACAATTGCTACAATTCAATTTATAAATACCACTTTTTGAAAGTAGATCATCTTTCTGTTTGTTATTTTTATATGAACTAAGAGAATTATTAGTTTTGAACGAAATATTGATATTGTAAGATTTAAACAATTTAAATAACTGATAACAATTCTTATTGGTATAAGTAAAAGTAGCATATTTAATTGATTCTTTTGAAGTTGAAATATTTTGTGAATATACATTATTATATATTAACTTTAATCTTGTTTTTAAAATAATTCTTTTAATAATTGTATCTGGAAAATTATTATTTTTTCCAATACATCTAATTGTATTAATTTCATTTATAAAATCTTTGGAATACATTGGAATCATAAAAAGTCTATATGAAAGACTATAAAATGCAGCAAATTTATGAAAAACTGGATGATTTGAATTGAAATTAATAACGTATCAGTAAAACTGGGTTTCCTGAAAATTGAAAAATTTAGTTTATTTAAAGATCTAAAAATATTAATATCTAAAAAGGAAATTTTATTATTAATTTCTTTTTCTATAGTAAATTTAATATTTGGATGTATTGTATTTACTAATGTAAGTAAATTATTTGCATGAATTGGCGAAACTAGTTGCAACTTAAGATTGTATTTTAAAATAAAGTTGGATAAAAAGAATTTATATTTTACTATATTTATATATTTTTCTATTGTCTAATGAATGCTACTGAACAGCGCAGCGTGTAGCGAAAACGCGATTTTTTTAGCACCCTGTATAAATTAGTATTTTTAAACGAAAATTTACCGCTCTAGGCTATAGCCTACTAAGCCTATAGCTAAATCCGGCCCTGCTTGGAAGACAGGTAGAAGTTGAAATAGCACGTGTTTTCATATTTCATCGTATTTTCACTTGTACGCTCTCCCAAAATTTTATTTAAAAAAATTAGATAAAACTTAAAGAACTTCTTATACAGGGTGTCCCGTTCGTGGTTCACAAAACGTCAAGGTTAGAAAGTTAAGCAAATTTTATCAAGAAAAAACCAAAAAAGTAGGGGTCTACCTTTTATGGTTTGAAAGTTACAGGGGTTTGAATTTGGCATCGCCCATATTTGCCAGAAATCAGTAAATGATCAATAGTTGCTTAATAATCAATTTTTATAAGCAAAAGTTAAATTTTTATGGCTTTTGAAACAGTTGTATTATTAAATAATAACAAAAATGAAGGCGCACCTCAAATGTAACTAACTATGCTTAGAATCAATTCTCATGGGAGTAAGTTTAGAAGGCTCTAGTGAGTACATAAAAAGAGTTGGGGTTTCAGAATTTTTCATAATTTCTAGAGAATTTAACGAAGTTTTAGAAAATTAAAAAGACCACGCCCTTAATTGGAGAAAATCTTCAAAAACTGCTAAAAAAACAATTTTTTTCTGGATTTTTTTTTTCTTTTCAATTTTTTTTAATACTTATTACCAATGGAAAGAGGAGACTTTCAGCTTTAAAATTATATTTTTTCTAGAATCCTTTTACTAAGTTTTTAAGTAGCTATTGATCATTTACTGATTTCTGGCAAAAACGGTCGATGCCAAATTCATGTAACTTTGTAACTTTCAAACCATAAAAGATAGACCTCTACTTTTTTGGTTTTTTCTTGATAAAATTTGCTCTACTTTCTGACCTTGACGTTTGGTGAACCACGAACTGGACACCCTGTATTAGTTATATACAGGGTGTATAAAAAGTTCGGCAACGCCCGTTTATTTTTTAAAAGAAGCATTTTTGCAATAACTACTTAATTTTTTTAAATAGCAATCCCCCATTTTTATTGTATATTATTATACAGTGGTGTGAATTAAAATAGGTGTATGGAATTTTTCTTATTAAGTTGTTAAAAACTGGCAAATAGAATTATAAAAGAATATAAAATGTGGTGTGCATTGAAATGCCAAACTAAATAATGTTGGCTATCAAGTTTTATTTACAACATAGTATCAATACATTAAGATTTATGAAAATAAATTTTAACTAGAGGTGTGAAAAAAAATAGGTGCAACAAATATTATTTGATTAAAGAAAGAAGTAATTTGTAATTTCAACCTCATAAGTAAATTAATTGAATAGTAAGCTAGTTATTTGAAAGTTAGGTTTATCATTTGTCGCAAAACATATGCATGATTTTAAGATTTTTTGTCAAAATGGGTGGAGAACATTGTAAACTGGAGTCTTACCAATTGACTAACAAGAAATTAGTGGTATCATGAGCTGCTCTCAAAATATGCTGGTGAAAAACGCATTAAAACATCATCCACGAAAAGAAAACAGGGACGGAAGAGAAAAATTACAGAAAAAATGGAACGTAGGATTGTAAATCTTCTAAAAAATCCATTTATGACAACGACTGCTCTAAAAAAGAATTTAAATTTAGAAGTTACAAGAACAGCTATCAGAAAAGTATTAATTAAAAATAAATTGCCAGCACATAGTCGCAGAAAGGTACCTCTTGTTTCCCAGGGAGACGTACAAAGCCATTTAAACTTTTGCGCGTGAGCATTTGAATTGGCCTGTAACAAAGTGGAGGAATATTTTATGGACGGATGAGTCCCAAGTATATTTATTTGGTTCTGATCGAGGTAAACAATATACTAGACGGTCTCAGAACCAAGAGTTGATCCCAAAATTTATTCTAAAAATAGTGAAACATGGAGGTGGTTGAATTGTAGTATGGGCTTGCTTTTCGTATAATGGTGTGGGTCCTAATTTCTGGATTAAAGGCATTATGAATGCTCCAAGCTATGTTCATATTTATCTACAATAATCCTACCATATGTGGAAGAGGAATTGGCTCTTAGGTGGGTGTTTTAGCAGGATAATGATCCTAAACACACATCTAAGTTAGCAAAAAAAATGGTTTGAAGACAAAACAATTAGGGTTATGGAATGGCCAGCACAATCACCAGATCTCAACACTATTGAGAATTTGTGGCGTGATATTAAGCTGACAATTGCAAACAAAAAAAATTAAAAATCAGGATGAATTGTGGAAAGCAGTTGAAGAAGCATGGAAGGCAATTCCTGTTGAGCGATGTCAACGCCTAATCGACTCAATGCCTCGTCGTTGTGCAGCTGTACTGAAAAATGGAAATGCTTCCAAATTATGATTTATAATACAACTTATAATAAAAAAACCATTATAAATAGTTTTTCCTTGACAAAAATATGTAACACACCTATTTTTTTCACACCAATATTTCACAAATCTCCAAAAAAAAACTGAATTTATTACATAAGAAGGTAATATAAAACAATATTTTTCAAAACGGCGATTGTTTTTGTTGGTTTACGGAGAATTGAAAATATTTGTATTACTTATTATTAAGTTAAGCATGAAATTTTTCATACACCTATTTTTATTCAAACCACTGTAGCTTGCTTTCGGAGGTTTACGGAAAATATTTTTTTATTTTTCTAAAGTAAATACAGTGAACATTCGATATAGGCAACTTGACTGACAACAAAATTTCAAAAAAGTTGATTATATCAAGGTGAGTAGTCAAAATTAAAAAAAATAATTAAAGTCAAATGTTTGGAAGGTAACATGAGTTTTTATTATTAAAAGAACATATTTTGTAATAACATGTTTATTCGGACTTTTGAAGAACTGCTTTTTCTCGAATTTTTCTTAGGAGGAGAATATCATTTATATGAAGGCAAACACTATCTGACCACTCAATAACTAAATTGAACGAGTTGATAACTTTGTCAATATCAAATATTTGAACATTGTTCCTCTCATCTAAATTTTCTTCGACATGTTCCATGTTCATGACGGAATCCAAATCATGAACGTGTGATAGTTCATTTTGTCCTGCCCTTCCGCCCATTCCATTATTTCATCATCAGTTGCGACATTTTCTTTATTACTGAATTGAATAATCTAACAATAGGAATATCATCCTCTTCTGTAAAATGGCCAATTAGTGATTTAAAATTAAAGTCTTCAGATGACGAGTGCAGCCTAAATGCATTTACAATTACACTCTGTGGATATCCTTGCGGTAACTGACTTTAAGAGATTTGATTATGTGCTGATCGAGGGGTTGTAGGTAAGGGGTCATATTTGGAGGAAAAAACAAAATTTTTAAATTTTCATTTTCAGTTGCCCCATGACACGTTGCATTATCGATGATTAGTAGAGCTTTCATAGGTAACTTTTTGATGTCAAGTACGATCTTACTTCAGGAATAAATTGTTTCAAAAACCATTCCTTAAATAAATTTATCGTCTGCTAGGCATTTTTGGATGATCGATAATATAACGGAATTGTAACATTTTTAAAACACCTTGGATGAGCAGCCTTTCCTATCATCATTAAAGGTAATTTGTGATTGCCTGTAGCATTAACACAGGGCATTAATCCTTTCTATTTTTTCGACCAGGAGCTGCTACTTCATTTCGATGAACGTTAGTTTTATTTGGCAATCCTTTGTACACTAGTCAAGTTTCGTCACAATTATAGATTTGCTCCATTACATATTGGTTTTCATTAATTATTTCTTTAAAATTGTCTAGGAAAACTGGAATTTGCAAAGCGTCGCATGACAGTTTTTCGCCGGATATAGTTAATAAGCGAATGCCATGCCTTTTTTTTAAGTTGATCACCCACCCATCACTTGCCAAAAATGTCCCAGAAAATCCCATTTGAACATAAATTTCCTTACCCTTTAATTTTAAAATTTCATAAGTAACGATATTTTTCAAGTCCCACTGTTGTAAAAAAACCATGTTCTTTTTTGGAATATTACAGCATGAGGCGATGTAGGTTTCTAAGTTTTAATTATTTTTCACAATTTTTGAAATTGTAGATTTAGTCACATCAAATTCAACACACAGCGCTTTTATCTTCGTCCCCTTTTCGATTTCACTTAAGTTTTTGTTCAATAGTTAATGAATGTCTCTTGTTTTTTTCATCTTTATTAGGGTCTATAGGGTTGAAAATGGGTTGAAAAGACTATTTTATCGAATATAAAAAACTAGTTTATTCAAAGGTGACTATATCGAATGTTCACTGTAGTTTGAAAGTTACAAGGGTTCAAATGTTCAATACATGTCAAGCTGAAGTTGCATTTAAATGCATTCACTTTTATATTTACTTAAAAATATAATTTTAAAAAACAATGTTTGTCCTTAATTCTTCTATATGTTGTCGTATAATATTAAATTTACACAAAAACATTTATTTTATTGCTTCAACCCTCGAAGGAGACTTTTTATAATATTTTATTAGCTCATCTCAAAGGCGTTTATCATGTATTTTTATAAAAAATAAGAACAACAAAATGTTCGCTTCTAAATTTTTAGTATAATGTTAGGCAATGAAAAACAAACAGAAAAATGTTCACTTCATTACCCCCACTCCCGTAGGATACTTTTTATATTATTCTTTCTACACTTTTACCAGTATTTTTCCAAGTTTTTAATGATTAAAAAAACGAAAAAATTTCGCATCTAAATTTTTGGTATGTTGTTAGGTAATGAAAAACAAACAGAAAAATGTTCGTTTTATTACCCCCACTCCCGTAGGAAACTTTTTATATTATTCTTTTTACACTTTTACAAGTATTTTTCCAAGTTTTTAATAATTAACAAAAACAAAAAAATGTTCGCATCTGAATTTTTGGTATAATGTTAGGCAATGAAAAACAAACAGAAGAATGTTCATTTCATTACCCCCATCATTTTCATAAATAGGCAATCACTTTTACGAGACGTCAGTAAAAGTGGTTGATTATTTTTGAAAATAATTTCCACTTTTACGAGTCGTCAGTAAATGTGGTTGCTTATTTTTGAAAATCATTCCCACTTTCGGGTTGATGCCTCTTTTCCTGTCAGGTTTGGGAGTGGCAGCACATTTCTTTATCAATTTGCTTAAGGGTCATTTATGTTACTCGCGCCGCGCACCGATATAAACAATAAATACCCAGTTTAAATAAATACTAGCAACAATATACACAGTTTTGCATGATAATTGAAAACTATTGTACATATTATTTATCTTAATGAGTTTTTTTTTGTTGCTGCGTTTAAAAAATTGTGAAAAATCTTGAAATCGAACATTACTGGCAACAGCATATCTCTAGTTTCTTTTGACAGATTTTCAAAATTTAAATATGTAAATTAAATGTCACATTTTAAATTTTTTTTACATTATTCTCTCGCAGGCCTAGTCCCGCAAACCTACATACTCGCCACAAAAAGTATTTCTTTTACTCCTAATGAAACAATATACAATTTTTTAATTTAGTCACAAGGGTAATAACTTTCTGGGCCATAAATCAATTATAGCCTATTTTTCAAAAACCTTGTAGTATTGGGAATTTTTAGATTCCGCTCGCCCTCTGGTGGCAAAATATGAACTTCGATATTCGGTACTTACGTTTTTGATTTAAGGCATTGGTACATGTTTTTATAGATTTACTGAAGCTTTAAATCTATTTGTTTTGTTGAATACATAGTTATAAGGTACAAGAATTCATTTTCAACACAATTTTTGACAATGACAATTCCCAATAATATTGTTATCAGCGTTAAATAATTTTTCAGCACGAAAAATTAACTATCACCCTGCATATTACATTTTTTTTAAATAAGCTTCAACCACAGAACAACAATTAGCTAAACGAAAGCACCTCCAATTTTATCGGCTTGTCAAACTGGGAAATTTTAAGGTTAGAAATTTAAAAACTGACAATAACCTGTGAACTTTAAAAACTATAATTTTTACAATATTTGTTTATTAAAGTATTAAAAATATTTAATCAAAAGTGATATAATTGTTGAATGTATCATTGATTCAACCTTAAAAAGGTTTTATGTAATTTTTACTTTTAATTCCTGTCTTTGTTTTGGCCCCTTTCCATAAATCCTACAGGAACCTTAAAATATTTTTAGTTTCAAATAAAAATATAATATTAATTTATAAGGTGAAAACACACATATTTAGCTACTTCGAAAAAATAAAATTTTAATTTCTTCTATAATACATAACGAAGCAGCAAATACATATTTTTTTTTAAATAAATGTTAAAACTAATTAAATACATCTTTAATTTTAGGGTACAGATAAGAAAGAAAATGAGTGGTGTAAATTTAAACGAGAGCTATAAAATACTTGCAGTAATTTCCGATTTCCTAAGTATCGTGACTATAACAACATGTTTTGTATTAAAAATACCACAAATAATCAATATAATCCAAGTAAAAAACACTAGAGGTATTAATTTAACTGGTTTACTCATGGAATTATGTAGGTAAGCAATAAAAAAATTTTATTAATCTACAAAACTTAAACCATATAATTACATAATATTCTTTCATTTCAGCTACACAATAATGTTTTCTTATAATTTCCGTCAGGGATATGCTCTTCTCTCTTACATGGAATATCCAATTATATTAATACAACAGTTGATGCTAATTTTTTTTGTATTATATTATAGCGGATTATTAAATCTAGGAAGTTCTGTCGGAGCATCAATTTATTTTTCATTTGCATTTGGTTTTCTGACAGGTATTCTTCCAAGAGAAATTTTAGTTTTTTTAGTGGTAAGTTTTTTACATAATTAAAATTAATATTCTGCTTAAAACTTTCAATAATATTTAGCCATTATGTACCCCAATTGGAGCATCTGCAAAAGTTGTTCAGTTGGTTGAAATAATTCGAATGAAAAATTCTGAATCAGTCAGTGTTCTAACATGGTTTATCTCAGCATTTACCAACATCAGTAAGTTACTTTTTTTATAAAAACTTTTATTCATAAAAACTATTTTCAGCACGAGTATTTACAATCCTTATAGATTCTGCAGATTCAACGCTTCTTTTGAATTTTATTGTAAATTCTTTACTTAGCACTTCTATTATGTTATGTGCTATTTATTTTAAACCCGATAAGGGGATTGATTCCCGAAAAAAAAGCAACTAGTTACAAAGTATAATTCAATCAGTGAGTTTTTGAGGTAGTAGATTTAGATAAAATTCAAAAGTTAACTATTAATATGTTACAATTTAAGGAATGTTATTTGCATAGGTTTTATAAAAATTTAAATTATTAGTGTTGTTATACAACAATGGTGTTCTATTGCATACGTTGTAGAAGTTTTGCTCGCCAATTTTGCTAATGTAATTCAACTTCAACAGTTACATGATTATAGAAAATTGCCTTATGGGAGATTAAAAAATGCTTATTAACAATTGATAGAGTTTAAAAATTAGATATCCCATATTTATAATGTAACTTAAACCTCCTTCTCAATCAAACTTACATTAGTTCCGGTATTACATGGCTAAAGTATTAAAGTTGATTATGTTTTATGTTAAATATGTTTTATTATTGTTAATTAAATTTCTTTATACACATGTTAAAGGCAAGCAAAGAACTGATTTTTTATAAAGACATATCTTGTTAATATATTTTTTTTGTTAATTTATTTTCTGTTATTTATCATAAAACTATTTTTGTTAATAAACTGTTGATCATTTTTCTTGAATTTTAATTTATCTATCTCCCTAGTAAAGGAAATTAACAACTTTATCAGAGAAAGATGTTAGGAATAATATAGGACATACGTTTAATATATGTATTTATTACGTTCACATAGTTACACTTATATTTGCAACATGTATGAATTAAGAATGCTATGTATTACCTAAAATAAGTGCAATTCTAAATTTTACCCTTTCAAATAATCTAGCATAAATAACTTTCAATATCACTTACGATTGATAACTAACAAACTATTTGATCGTGTCATATTAGCAAAAAATAAAAATGCATTCTCCATAGAAAATTATTTACACTAAATTGATTTGTTGGAATAATCACATATAGATACTTTCTAATTTAAAAAGCTTATTTAAACAGTATTTCACCAGACAAAAATCTAGGAAAAATCACAATAAACCTCTCCAAAAACTAAGAAATAATATTATGAGATACAAGAACATATAAATGGATATATAAACTGATTATAATTATATTTTATTGAATTAATTCAGAAATAACTAACTGAATGTCATCATTATAACGAGCTAGTAGAGTAGCATTTAAATCTCTATTATAAAATCCCATTTCAGCTAAAAGGCGTAACCCATTCTCACGCTTAGAATTTGAACTTTCAGAAACCCAATGACCATTTACCCAATGACCTTCCTAAAATTTTTATTAATAAATCAAATATTTTATTCATTCACACTTTCTTACCCCAGTCTGCATGACAAGACTCATCATATTACGGGCTGTACTCATAGCAGAGCTTGCAAGAATTGCAGCTCCTGTCAATAAATTGTCTTGAGGTGAATTAACATGTGGCTTTTGAGGGCGTACATTAGTTTTTTCTTGCCTGTTTGAATTAGTACTTCCACTGTCTGATTTTACTTCTGAATTTGCTTCAGAGTTATCATTTGAAGGAGGAGGATATGAACAATGAATTGGACTGCATCTTTTGACCTCAGGGTGATCAGATTCTAAAGGATTAGGATTAGCGGAATCGAGTCTCTCTTCATATTTTTCAGACTCTAAAGAATGAAATCTTTCAAATTGCGGTTCTAAAAATTTAAGCAAATTCCATAATTGTATTATAACAAAAAATGCAATTAAAAATAGAATTTGTGATGCAATTGATATTAGGTACTTACGAAAATTAGATTCACATGGACTGGAACTTAGAGATGTGAATGTATCAGGTATGCTGTCAACACAAACTGCCATACTTGTCAGGGTTTCGGCTTCACCATTTTCTGTTGGATAAACCACTTCAAACCCTGGGCTATGCCTTGGAAACACAAATAATCTATTTTCTGAATTTTGTGAATTGTTTCTCGATCTTTCATTTGCCGAGGATGAACTTTCATTTGATTGAGTCTTTGCCTTTTCAGCTGTTTTAAAATATTCCTCATTTAAGTATTTTTTATGGAAAGCATATTTTTCACCATTATAATGAATATACGCATATTCTAAATAATAAGTAATGAAACATTAAATTAATCAAAGAAAATATTAGTACCTGGATTTTCAGAAGAGGAAGCTAGATCTGGAAAACTATTCAATTCGGTTTGCTTATCAGTTTCTGTCTTAATTAAATGCATTGCTAGATTAATATTAGCATTATCTAACTTTTCAAATAGACTTTCATCAGAATCAGAAATCTCCACTTTTGCAATTTCAGTTTCATTTGGATGAGAATCTTTGTTTTCATTTTGTTCATTGTCTTCTTTATTTTGAACTTTATCATCAGCACCTATGAATTCAAAAAGATCAGAACTTATTGAATTTCCTCCGGACATTGAAATTATGCTAAGATTGTCTGAGTCTGAGCTAATTTGACCTTCATTGCTTTCCTTTAATCCGGTCAAATGATCTGAACTAATGTTTAGTTTTTCCATATCTTGATTTAAATAAGTAAATAAATTAGGAAATGAATAGTTAGTTTCCTCAAGTGAGTCAATTGTTGTTTCTAAAATATCATTAGTAGCTTTATCTTCACAAACGCCAGTGGGTTCATTGGAGGAATTATTTTTGCATTCTTCTTTTAAAACACTAGTTGTGGGTAAACCAGGAGGAGTATAAGATTTCCTTAGAGGAGATTCATCAACAATCAACTGACAACCTAACCAATGTCCGAATCGTCTTCCAAAGTGATAAAAGTGCCAATAAGATTCATAATTTCCAGGTATATCTAAAAGGGCACAATTAGAACTGGAAATATTTTTTTATAGAAATTAATACTTGGTACATCTAGGCAAACAAATACTTCGCCTTTTTCACCAGGTTGTAATTGTGGGCAACTAACTTTTTTCTCAGCGGGTTTTAAAAGTTCCGACCCCCAAGCAAATCTTAATTCAGTCTATAAAATATTTATTTATTGTAACCTGTTGCTTATATTAAATTAATAAAAATGCTGTAAATTTATTTTTAAGCATGTAATTAAATTTTGCTTACATTGCTAGTCCAAGGTTGAGTTCCTGTGTTTATAACCTCCCATTTTTGGAGATATCTTTCACCACCCAACATTCTTGGAGCCGTAGTTTGATAAGAGTTTACAGCAGTTGCATTCATGGCATTATCATTATTATCTAGACACATACCAATGAATCGGCTCTTTACAGGACATAGACCTGGATCACTATCACTCGAAAGCTTCATTGTCTTTGATTTAGCTTTAATTCGATGATTCTTGCTTTCTAATTTTTCCAACTTGTTTTCAATTTTCATTTCGAGTTTATTAATGTGATCTTCACTGCACCGAAATCTAAGCAATAAAAATAATTATATTATAAATATTAACAGAAGTTTAATATTAATACCTTGCTAAATACTCATCCGAATATTTTCTTGAACGTTTGTACATATCAACCTTACTTTTCCTGTGATGTGAAGTATGTTGGTGAGAGTTTTTAGAAACCGTGGTTATCATTGTTGAAGTGATTTCATCAATAATGTCTTTCTTAAACTATTAAGTACATAATTAATAAAATACTAATTATTAAATTATTAAATACCTTTTTCATGTATTTTGAAAACCATAAAGGAGGAACAATAAAACTATCAAGGCAATCTTCTTCAGTTACTTCAACACATTTATTTTTCTTACGATTTTCAATTTTTTCCATTTTTAACGTTATAATTTCATTATTTCGAGCTTTCTTTCTAAACGAATACAAAGCTAACTGGAAGTCATTTTGAGATTGAATTGGAATTTCCTTATCATTCGTATCAACAAAAGTTACTTTTACATCTGCACTGGAATTTCCAGAATTTTTAACCTGAAATAATAGTAAAGTAATTTATTGTAATTTATTTAAAAGCGTCTATATCTTATAATTATTAGGAAAATTACTAGTTTATAAAGAGTAATTCAGACCACCCACCATACCCATTTATCACTACATTACAAGACTGAATTAAAAAATTTTATTACCAAAGACCAAAGTTTTTAAATAACAACAAAGGTCGAGTTTAATATTGATTGAAGGGTCTTTAAAAAAGAAACAACTTTAAGGTAGTAATTTCTAAAACAGTCAAAGCGGGCAACTTTTACGAAGTACTCTCCTTGTTGACCCCCTAAAGTTGTTTGGATTACCCAACAAAGACAAAATTTACAACAAATAATACTGCAAGACTTTATAATGCAGAAAAAAAAGAAATAAAACAAAATTCAAGTACATATATGATTTCCAACCTAACATGACACTGAATCAAGTCAGCGACACTGAATTTTCCCATTGCTTGCGGAGAGTTGTAGTAAAGAATGTAAGTTAAAATTTTACGATGGAGTCAGTTTCGAAATTAGAACTTCCCAATCAAAATTCAAGAACTCACAAATGGAATAGAAACAGTCTTTTACTAATACCTTATTTTTCTATTGTTTTGTATCAATTTTATAGTAAGTCCCACTTGAAGTTTAAGTGGAACCTGTGCAACTGGACCTTAAGAGCCCCTACACACTAGACACTAGAGTCAAAATGACACGCGGTAAATGTTCACGTGTCTTTGCTGTACATTAGACTATACCGAAATATCGCTCGTCAACTGAACGCAAGTGTGTAGATGTCTATATAGGATAATGTACAGCAAAGAAGTGTGCAGGTCACAAAGAATTTTAGTTTGTGGAAATGTAGATTGCTCCACTTTTACTAATACATATACAGGGTGTTTATGGTTCACCCGTTAACCTTTGAAGAAGTGATACTAGAGATGAATATAAGTTGAATGACAAAAAATCACCTTAGTAAAACTTTCTTCATAATAGAGTTACAGCCTTTTGGAGATACTGCCAAAAAATGAGTTTTTACGCATTTATTGCCGAACAGTTTACATTATAGTTTTCAAATTTGGTATAAATCTTAAGAAATACTTAAGAATTAGTCTTATCATTTTTTTGAGATTTTTCGTTGCTTCTAAAGGGTAGTTTTGACAGGTGTTGAAGATAAAAATTGTCTAAACTTTGCAATGGATTTTTCTTTCAAAATGATAATCTTTATTTAATTTTCAACAAAAAAGATACTCCAACTCTAACTCGATATGATGCATCGCTTACACAAAAAAGACAAAACAAAATTATAAAAATTGTTCGAAATTGTCACCCTGATGTTGAACACAAAGGCTCTCTCTGTGCAAACATTCACCGCCATATGTTTGAAGTCCTAGTCCTAACTTTATACTGAATTTGAAAAATTTTATGTAAACTGTTTGGAAAAAAAATGCGTAAAAAGTCACATTTTAACAGCACCTTCAAAGGGCTGTAACTCCGTTATAAAGAAAGTTTTACTAAGACGATATTTGTCAATCGGCATCACCTCTTTAAAAGTTAACAGGTGAACCGTAAAACTCTGCATAATATAGGTGAAACACAAATCACACCAAGGGTTAAACAAATCGAATCCCAACAAAGCAGATTTCATTTTACTCTTATGCACTTTGTGAAATTTGCATACCATATGGTGTAATTTAATTAAATCTATGATACCGTAAACTTCCAATTTCCAAAAAAACATTAAAACTTGTTCTATAAGAAATAAGTCATTATGTCAAATATATTAATACTTTTTAGAAAAAGTACAAACATTTTCTTTGTGATAATCAGGGATTCTAACTGTTTAAAATGTCAAAATGGTTTTGGTTTCAGTTAATATTTTGTTCTAAAAACAGGTTCGGTTTTTTAAAATTTCTAAACAGTTTCGGTTTTGGATAACTGAAAAAATCGATTTCGGTTAAGATTCAAAAAATGTATTTTAGCTATATTTTTAATTTTTATTGTAAAACGGGTTATTAAAATGGTTAAAAACCAGTTAGTAAGATAGTAAAAATCACATAAGAACTGGTTTTGGTTACTGTTAGTTCAAATAAAAAATTTGACGAAGATGAATAAAATACTCTCGATGAGATTTTGTCGTTTTAATAAATACGTTGAAATTTACAGTCACTTTTTTTACCATATTTAATGAGGAATTATTATATATTATAATGGAATTGTTATAACAAATTTTGTTTATTTAATTACTGCTAATTTTTGAATAAATCAAAACAAATTCAACAAGAGATGTCTGCTTAAGAGTGAATGTGAATGGTAATTTTTCAAACCATTTGGTGAGATTACGAGTTGAGCAAAATAAAAAATTTTAATTGCATGAGAAAGAACATTTCTGTGTTAATACAGTAGATGCCATTTTTTTTACTTAAAATTGTGAAAAAAATCCTGTAATGTGCAAAAATATGCTAGTTTTATGACCTTTTTTTTGGAGTTAATAAATTTTTTTTCAATTTTTACCGATCTACCGGACTAATTCTATGTATTATTTCAACGATATAGTTTGAAATTAATTAACTTATATAAAAATGTGACCAAAGTATTACTTAGAATTAGAAGTAAGCCATTTTTCAATACTTTTGCAGACGAATAACACATTTCACTGAGTATCCTCCTAAAGGGCAATATTATGAAATTAAAAAATTAATTTACCATTATCATGTCTGGCGTTTACATAAAAATTCCAAATAACTATATTCGAGTAAATCCCCCTTAAGATTACAACGTTCATTAGCGTATAATTCTTATTTTACGATGGTGTAATGAAAATTAACTAAAGGATAAATATTTACACGCATAATTTGAAGATTACTATAAATAGACAAGTCGTTTCAGTAATTAGTGAAAATTCATCATCTTATTATAAATAAATATTAAGTAAGGTGGTTTGTCTAAAAATTATTTTTAGATATCAAAACACTCGAGTTACTTTTTAAAAGCGAAGAATATGGACTCTTGTAATCAATAGCAATTAGTATTAAATAAAGGGGTGTGTTTATATTAGTTAAATCTTACCAAATAAGCTTTAAAGGTATCCCAATCGAGTGTTGTTGAAGGAATGTCATACATTCCAACGATATTTGACGACATATCATTTTCGTATCCATATTTGTTTTTCCAGAGAAGATTGCACACGATTTCTAAATCCCGATCGCCTTTCTTTAGCCGTTTAGCACAAGACATTGTTAGCTTTAAACTAAGATTTTTACAAGTAAATCTTTTCTTCAAACGCTGATGTTTATCAACATCCAGTAATTACATAACTTGAAGCTGGATGCACTGATTTATTTGTAAACAAGAATTTCTTTGTTTTGCCAGTCAGCAGGGAGCAAGAAATGTCACTGGTGAAAGTTGGAACTTGACCAATTAAAAATAACTACTCGCGCAAGCGCTCCAGATAAATTACGTCTTATTTTATAATTATTTGATAAATATCGATCTAATTAATTGAATCAATTATTTAAATACCACAATTTATTATTCCTTTCACGGATTTTTATAAGAAAACCTTTTTTTTTATAAACTATTTTCAGAACGGAATATTTTCCAAGGCCATCTTTACTGCAACACATACCACACTAATGCAATAATTTTGCCTACACGATATTTAAAATATTAAAACAATTTGTGGTTCAAATATTATATATTTTTTAAGTTACTAGCTAAAACACAACTATTATAATTATTTATATAATTAATTTATATAACTATTAAAAAAAACCTACGTAAAATTATTAAAATCAAGTTACGAACTAAATTAAGATTAAGATCCTTTATATGTTGTGTATCCATAAGGACTGATCAATAAAGGAATATGGTAATGCTCTTCATCTGGTCTACTGTCGAATATGATCTAAAAAACAACATATTAATAAAACTTGTATTAAAAATATACAGGGGACTGTACAAAACAATACCTCATACTCCTGAGACCAAAATATGTACGACCAAACTTATCCTCTATCCAAAAGTTCTTCGCTAAGATGCTACAGACCATCAAAGTTCCTAAAACTATTTTGTATTTTTTAAATTTCTAAATATTGGCTCATACGATTATAACATAATTTGGTATGTGGCTTTGTAATGGAAAAATGTATTTCTAAGCAATTTGTTTTTACTTTTTCACGTTATGTAAGGGGTCAAAAATAGGTCACAGACATGCAAAATTTGTTATAACTTTTTAATGGAAGAATAAAAATTCATAAAACTTTACTTGTAGCTAAACAGTGTAATTACAAACTTTTTTTGTCTCCTACAAAATTTTTCTATCTCCTTTATTTTAGGCAGAAAAAAATTATTTCCATGTGGTACATAACGACCTAACTTTGAAAAAATATCTTTATCCAAAAGTGCTTCCTTAAGCCTCTATTGACCATGAAAGTTATTTAAAAACATAAGATTTTTCAAGGTCACTAGACACTTAACGAAGTACTTTTCGATTAAAATAAGTTTGGTTAAATCATTTTATTTTGGTCTCAAGAATATGTGGTGTTACTTTGTACAGACCTTTTGGCGAAAAATTTAAATATTTTTCTGAAGTTAGGTTATGCACAACATGGAAATATTTTTTTCTGCCTAAAATAAAGGAGTTAGAAAAATTTTGTAGGAGACAAAAAAAATTTATAATTACACTGTTTAGCTGCAAGTAAAGTTTTATGAATTTTTATTCGGCCATTAAAAAGTTACAAGAAAATCTGGATGTCGATGACCTATTTTTGACCACTTACATAATGTGAAAGAGTAAAAACAAATTGTCAACAAATACCTTTTTTCATTACATAGCCACATACCAAATTTTGTTATGATCGTATGAACTAATTTTTAGTAATTTAAAAAAAAAAACAACATAGTTTTAAGAACTTTATTGGTCTGTAGCGCCTTAACGAAGAACTTTTTGATAGAGATAAGTTTGGTTAAATCGTCATATTTTGGTCTCAGGACACCCTGTATACTAAACGCAATATTATATAAATTTCAAATGCTTTTATAATATGGTAGACATATTAGTGTAGATATTTACCTCAACAAACGGATATAAACAACTTTCGTTTTTATTCTTAAAATATTTGTCTACATCGAAATGTATTTTATATCTTCCAGGATGAAAATCCTCTGCATCCAAGAAATTAGCAAAACGTCCATCAGTGGAAGTTAATCCTTCATTTATATAAGTCCATCTACCTTCAATAAGCTTGTATAAACTAACTTGAAGAGCACTTATAGGAGAACCTCTAGTAGTGTCTAAGACGTGCACCGAAATAGGTGGTTTACTATTACTAGATGACATCCCTTGTTTTAAATTTTGATGCTAAAAAGATCACTTATTGTAAAGACTAAGTTGAAAATGAATCTTTAGATTTTGTAAGGTCAAATGTTATCTACTGTGTTCAACAGATTAGAAAGAGGAAGATAAAAGCTATCAAATCATGCATACATGACTATAGTCCATTTATACCTTTTGAAAACTAACTGGTAAATTTACAAAGTGCATATTTTCTTCCTCTTCTTCATCGAGTTCTTCACTCTCACGACTTTCATTATCCATGGAATTTGTTGTAAATTGATCCATGTCTTGAACTAATTCACCAGAATTAATAATATCTTGATCTTGGCTTGAAGAATGCTCCCCTGATAATGATGCTATTTCCAGCCCAGATGACTGAAATAAGAATGATTTATTTTTTGTTCTAATACTTTAAAATGACTTCAGCGAGTATTCAATTACATAAAACCACCAAAAATTCAGGAATTAACATAGAACCTGAAATAATTTTAACCCTTAAGAGGATACTCGTCAAATCTAAAAAGTTTGATTTTAAATTGATACCTGCCATTTTTGGTCTAAATTTTTCTTTTTTGAGAAGAGAAGCCTAAATTTTGATATTTTCATACTTATTTTAATGGGGTGATTCTGAACAAAAAATGTTAGCCGTAACAGCGATGTTAAATTTGACAGTTACCCTGATGTCATCATAAAAGCTATTCTGTAAACTTTACTGTTACTTAACGGCAATTTAAAATAACATTTTTGGCGTTAAAATGCATTGTACATCTATGTAATGTATTATTTTGATCAATTATACATTAATGTATTATTATTATTTTGATCGATGTTGTTTTAACACCGAAAATATTATTTTAAATAACTGTTAAGTTACAGTAAAGTTTACAAAATAGCGATTTTTTTGACAACAGGGTGACTGTCAAATTTAACATCGCTGTTACGGATAACATTTTTGTTCAGAATCACCCCATAAACCTTAGTTGCTAACATACGTCTTTCAGACTTTTCATTGTTACCAACTAAGAGTAAAATACATGTTCAGGAACAAACCCATAAATTAGATTATTCGTGAACCGATTCAAAGAACCTGAAGAACTGCCAATTTTTAAATTTTCAATGCTCGATCTTTAGGTGAGTTTAATCGGGTAACGAGTAAAAGTGAAAGAAAAATTTACGTTTAGAGCAAACATTATCTGTTTGATTTGATTTATACTAATATAAATAAATAATTACCTTTTGTTTGAATTATAAATAAAATATGTAAAACTTTGACTTGTTTTAATCAGCTGTTTCACAATAGTTAACAAAAATAATAATTCTCACAAAATTTTATTTACGTTCATAACCTAACAAACTGGATATTGATTCACCAAAGCTTTCGCCGAGAAAATTGAGTATATAGTACACTTTAATAAAGGTACTAATTCTCCCACTCTTTTTTCTCATGCAAATTCTTTAAAAAATATGTACCCTGCTTTTTAATTTTCTACATAAAATAAAAAAATTACCAACTAAAATAAGTAGCATATATTTTATTGAATTACCTTACGAGTAGTATAAATTTGAGCAGCTTTTTGATGCTTAATAGTACAAGTGTGTTTTAAAAGGCTAAGGCGATGAGCATGTAAAGTCTTTTGGCAATAAGTACAGAATGCTCTTGTTGGTTCTCCAGTAACTCCTCTAAGCCAGCCTAAAATATTATTTTATCAAAAATAAAAAGTTAAGTTAAAAAAACTAACCTTTAAAATCAGGCATTAATTCCCAAGCAGTCCTATAAGTTTGTTTATAATATTTTCCTTTTGTACTTGATAAAGCATTAGTATTAATTAATGTATGCTGGGTAATACTATTCTCATAATCTTCGTCAAAATCACTATGAATGCTTATTCCTTTATTTGGTTCCGACTCGTCTTCCAGCTCAACTCTTTCCATTTCAAAATATTCACTTATCACCAAACACCAAACAAAAAATATTACTAAAGTCCCCTAAAAGCTCAAAATGGAAGTAGAAGCCCGGAAAACGGATACGCCGACCATAGAATGTGGGACTTTTTTTAATAAAAATCAATTACATAGCTCGGAATTATTATTTTTTTAATTTTCTGCTAAAATTATGCATTTTTTAATTATTTTAATAATAAAAATATTAAAAATTTTCAAAATTCGAAAATAATATATCTCTTTGTATGTCATATTTATGTTGGCTTCATCTAGGGGTGCGT
This sequence comes from Stenus bimaculatus, assembly GCA_963971135.1. Lineage (NCBI taxonomy): Eukaryota > Metazoa > Arthropoda > Insecta > Coleoptera > Staphylinidae > Stenus > Stenus bimaculatus. Next base: position 10,985,055 of record OZ020185.1, on the reverse strand, counting down.
TCCACTCGCAATGCTCACGACGACCGCAAAGTCGTTCCACATAAGACCGCGGTCATTTCGTTCATGCATAAAAGCGTCATCGATGACGTAACGAATCGCGACCGCAAAAAACCAACAACGATCGTATTTATTCGTGGTTTTCTGTGGTCGTTTGTTGAACGGTGACAATAGGTGTGTTTCTTTTACCAAAATTTGACTGATTTGCTCGAGCAAATCACTTTCCTTCTCCTTTTAGTTCTATAGGAAAAAATGAGACAGAATATGATTTGCTCATATCTGCTCGAGCAAAGTATGTAAAAAAAACACAACTATTTGCGCTGGTTTATTATGAGAAATAAAATCAAAAATGGCAACAAAATCAATCATTTTATTTGATCCTGAAATAGAACAAGTTATTCAACTTCAGATTTCCCTAGAAGACGCGGTACGTGACGAAATTGGTATTTGCGATTGAGTAAAATAGGGTGATCTACTATTTTTCCTCTTCCTCAAGAAGTTTATTTAAAACCTTGATAAATATATGATGTTTTACAGATAATTCTTTATTAAATGGAGCCATCCAAGCAAGAGTACTTCTGAATCTTTTTCAGAACTGTATCAGACTTGGATAACTAATAACTGTTTTCCGACCTCACGTATTCTATTTGCACCTATTAGCGTTTTCGGCTTAAGTGCACTTGGTGCGAACTTGCATTGCCCCAGTTTATTATCCAGGGCACCTCTAGTGCAACTCCACCAAACCAGTGCACGTTATAAGCCGAACACCTTTTAGTGAACCGGTGCTGAATTTATCATAACTTAACAAGTCGCTAAAGTCTCAAAAAAAGAATTCATGAATATGGACGACCCAAGGAATATTACTCAACAAACTCAAGAACCATATATCCATGAAACTTTTAATTTTTGGGACTTTTTTTAAAATTTTCCCAGCTTAAATGAAAAATTTATCGTCATCCGAAGAAGAGATGATAAAATATTTGGGAACATTTCCATTTTTGTAATTTTTTTTATTTTTTGAGCTTTGTTATTATCGTTATTATCTTGGAATAAGTCCGCCATATTTGCACTGAAACCAGCACGAGCTCTTGGAGCCGGTGCGAGAAAAGCTGCACTCAGTGCACAACTGGTGCACTTTTCGCTCTAAGTCGAACACTCGGCACCGAGAAAATGCGAGTTGAAATATAAGCCGAACACCCGAAATGCACTCAGTGCAACGCAGTGCAGGCCAGTGCAAGTAAGCCGAAAACGCTATATGTTTACAAAGATTAAAGCGTTGACAGCTATGTTTATCAAACTGTTATTAAGAATTTTGGGGTTATGTTATGCATTCCACATTCGCAACGCATAGTTCAAAACCCATTCCACTTATGTTTTCGATCGCAACTTTTTAAGCTAGTGGAACGGAAAATTTTGCGGTCGTGGGGTTTACTCTTCATTAGTGGAACGCGCCCTAGATAAATCTGGAGTCGGAATGGGTGCTCTAAAAAAATGGCAAGCTACTTTTAGTAAATATGATGCGCATTAACAAATATCTTAAAAAACCGTAACCACGTTTAAAAAGTGTACTAAACTTTTCAACGGCCACAAATTAATTTAAATTTTAACTTTGAAATTATTAAGAATACAAATTAATCACTTATTATACCAAAAAAGTTGAAAAGGCATGTCTTTAAAACCCATCATCAGTAATGATGAATTTTCTCTTCCAACAATTTCTCAGATTTCCCGACTTGAAGTTGAAAATGATATTAATCGATTAATTGATATTAGAGCATCTAAAGTTATTCTGAATGAACTTAATATAAGTGGAAATTATAATAAAATAGAATTAATAAAAAATTTAAAATTGAACGAATCTAACGAAACTTTTTCAAAAAATAATAGCTTTGGTGAACAAACAGGGACAAATATTGAAGATGAGTTTAATTCAGTGCTTTTAAAAAGAATTAAAAAAAATTCAAAAAAAAGAAAAAGTAAATTAAGTTTGAAACAAACATTCGGACAGTGCAATATTGAAAAAAACTTTTTAAAAGATGAAATTGAGACAAAAATGAAAGAGAAAAGGGTGATTTTAACTAAAAAAACAAAATTAAAAGAAATTACAATTATCGATTTGCTAGAAAAAACAGGAAACGATGAGAAAACTCATTTAAATGATTACGAAAAAGCTACAAAGAAAGAAATTGGGGAACCAATCTTAATTGGTTCGTCTGAGAGCGAATCAGAAAGCAATGAACTCATCAAAAAAAATAAAACAAAATCAAATGGATTTTTTAAAAGAAATAAAGAAGAATTTAATACTCAATTGAAGAATAAATGTGATGCAGCAAAGGAAAGCGATAATTCCTTTAAAATTAAAACCATTAATAATCAGCCGATTAATTCGAAAACTTTAGATGATTTTTATTTTAATTTATTTGATGAACTTGAACATGAATACAATAATTACGGTGCTAAATACAAAAAACATAAATTGTAGAATATGTGCAATTCTTCAAACCTATAATATTCTCCATATTAAACATAAAACGTAGATGTATTTGCAATATCTCAAGTATTTCAATATGTATAAGAAAATATAAATAGCTCATAAATTATTTATGGTACTCCTTTTTTGAACTTTTTGTAAAATTGATTTTTGTATATATTTACCAAAAAAAAATAATTGTCCATGTATTGTAAGGTAAACAATGATTTAATTTATTTAAATGTAGAGATTTTGTAAATAAAGCTACTACCATTATAAAAAATGTTTAAGTTTTCCTGATCACATTTTTGAAAACCTGCCCTACTTTTTTGGTTCTCATTTTGGTTATATGATTTTTTTCATGTAATTTTGTAAGTTATATGAAAAACATTGACATATTATAAAATATGCAAATAAATAGGCAAAAATGTGTAAAAAAATTTAATGATTACATGCTGAATAAGATTTACATAATTTATAGAAATTAAAACTAAAACAGTTCCAGTTATTATTTTTAACTAAGAAATTTACGATTATTGTTATAGAAGACATGATAAAATATCTAAGTACATAAATTCAAAACTGGCATAATTTAAATTTATAAAAGAACGTAGAGCAAAAACATAAAATATGAAGTTACACAAAATTCTCATTAACAAGCATTTAATTAAACCAAAAAGTTAAATTAAGATTTTACTTTTTGTTTTTTCTTAAGAGACCTTTCCTTAGCCTTTTCATAAATCGGTAATAATTTGCCCTCTTTAGCCAAGATCTTTAAAATTTCCATAATAAGTGGGAGATAATTATGCTTCCTCCTGATATTTTCTATTTTATACTGACTAGTTTTATTATCTTCTTCCTCTATTAAAAACTTTAATCGAGAAATTTCAGACTGCGTGTTATCAGTTTCCATTCCTTTTTCAGCCACCAACTTTTCAATATCTTTTAATTCCTTTTCGTACAACATTTTTCTATCAGATACTACAGCCATCAAGTTAAAATGAATTTCTCCTTCACTGTACCTAAAAAATTTAACAAATTAAATTGTACTTTTTCGTAAATTAAAAATTCCTACTTAAGCATTCGTTTTTCTATTATGGGTCTAACTACATCAGTCCATTCTGTTTCTGGTGGAATAGCCCCTAAATCAATAGGGCCTGATTTTAACCCATCCAGCTCATATAAACGTCCATCAATTGGAACATAACTAACAAAATGAAAAACGTCCTCGCTTTTACTTCCCACTGTTGGATCAAATTCAAACAACTGTTGCCTCGCAAAAGAGTTGTGAACAGATCTTATTACAGGTGAATTACTAATAGTCAGTCCTTTCATATTGGCATCAAAACCAGCACAAAATTCCTTCAATTCAGTTAATGTTTGACCAAGCTTTAAATCAGCATGACGTGCATTCATAAGTACACTTAAAATAGCTTGAGTCGCACATGCATTTTCAATTACTTGTCTAGCAAAGAAAATTTTATCCAATCGTGAATCTTGTATCACAGGACCACTAGGTTCATCATCTTTAGTCCATTTGAATAGAAATATTAACCCTTGAATAGGTCTACAAGAAATATTAATTATTGCAAGTCATTACAATTCACAAATAATAAACTAACTTTAATTTTTCAAATTGCTCCCCATCCAAACTCCACAGTTCTTCAACTTGAACACCTTTAACTCCTATTTAAATTCAAATTAGATTGTTATAGGTTATTTAAACAACAAACTTACCGAAACCACGAATTAGTTCAGTAAAAACACCGGGATCGCTTTCAATTAAACACCAATTACCAGCCATTGATAAATTATTTAAATTAAATATAAATATTAAATATTTTAATGCGAAGAATTAAAAATGAGCATGCAAATAATTTTTGACTTTTGCAAATACTCTATGCATGCAGTGTTCTATGACCTTGACCGTTGACGGCTTGAATGAGCTTTCCTTTTTTTTTGTTCCGAATGGAAATAAAAAAAATTTGTAAAATAAAGAATCAGAATAAAAAATAAAGTAGAACAATTTACAACATAATAAATAAAATTGATAATAGCTAATGTAATAAGTAATAATAATAATATTTATTATTGTAACCACAGAATAACAATATACAAGAGTAAAGAGATGACTCATGACTCCATCCTCCATCTCTTTCTGGTTTGAATCAACGTTTGACGCCATTAACCTCAAATTATTTACAAAAGCATGTCAGTTTGTAGATGAAAACAAAATTATTCAAGTAAAATAAATATAAATACCAAATATGAAACTTTTAACTCATAATATGTTAACGTCGAAGTGCATTAAAGGGGTTGCTGTAGGATATCCCTTAACAATTAATGTAAGTTCATGTATTGATTAATTATTAATTAAAACATATCGTTTTTGTTATAAATCTGAAACTGTTTGTCAATAACTTTTTATAAATACATGATAAATCAATGAATTCCAGCAATTCAAATATAAAAGCACTTATCAAGACTCTTATATTAAAAAGTCCCTAGTTGCAGAATTTCAATTACATCGCCATATTAATAATATAATGCTGGGTTTAGCCCTAGAAGTTTTATAGACTCTTTTGTGATTTGCCATTTAAAAGACTTGTTTTGTGAATTTGCCATTTTTAACTGAATTTTATTAATTTTTAGGCAGTTGATGTAAAAGTATCAGAAGTGGATTTTAATCCCGACTTCATTTCGCGAATAATTCCCAAATTAGATTGGCCAGTTTTATGGAAAGCAGCCGATACTCTCGGACAAGTTGAGGATTTACCTAAAGATATTGTACCTGAATATGAAAACGATAATGATTTTCTTAAAAAAGTGCATCATGTATTATTAGAAGTTGAAGTCATTAATGGAGAACTCATCTGTCCAGAAACAGGTCGGAAATTTCCAATAAGCAATGGAATACCCAACATGTTATTAAACGAAGATGAAGTTTAATATATTTGTTATGGGTATAATTTTAATTGCAGCATTTAAGTTTTTTATTTTTTGTAGATTTTTGAGATCTTAAATTAAATGGTTTTGTTATAAATTAACTGTTTTATTTGCAAACTTTTTATCAAACCAAAATAAAATAAAATCGAGCAAAATAAAATGACAGTTCTAATTTATGAAAAACACGGATTGTTTTTGTTACCCCAAAATCCGTACACCAATAAGTTGTTTTGCTTACAGATTTTTAAATGTAAAAGAAAGTGAGCAAAACTGTCTGCTTTTCTTGCTGTAGTCAAGTCGACATCCGTTTATTTGGTGGACAAACTATACGCCATACAATCCATAGCATATTTTGCTCTAGGAAATTAATCGAAATTTTATAATAAGTAAGATCCCAATGCAATTTTTTAATTTTATTTTCCTATATTGTCTAGTACATTTACAGCAAAACAAATATAAGCCTACAAGTGTAGATTTAACATTACAAAAATATTTCCATTGAAAATATGCACATCTATTTTATATTTGCAAAAATTGAAAATTATTTTTTAATGAATGCACAATAGTGTATTTCTTTTAGAACAGGTGTTTCTTTGCAGTTGATTTAATAATGAATATTTCTAAGGTTTCACCCGATTTTCTTGTTACGAAAGAACTTAACAGGTTGAAACCATATAAATATGCAAACACTATTTTCTATTTCAAAGAATTACTATTAAAAAAATAAACTTTATCAATATTTTTATTACCACCAATGAAATTTATAACGAAAAATGTAGATTATTTCTTCCTCTGTATTTTTGGTAAAAAATTAAAAATATAAATATATTGAAAATTAGATCATTGGTTTAAAAAAATGTTTTCTAGTTGGTAGCAATAAAAATAATACACATTGCTAGTCTTAGCAAACCTAATAAGTTGATTTTCAAATCATTGATATATTTTTGTCATAAAGAATTTCCTCCCAAGATTTTTTTATATTTCTTTATTTATACTAATAAAAAAAATAATTCTTTATTTGATGTATTCAAAAGTTTTGAAGCTATCATTTGTTGTAAATTTTGTCTTTGTGGGGTAAACCAAACAATTTTAAAAACAGAAAGTGGTAACATACTTTGAAGAAAATGCCTAAAATTAATGCTTAACATGGCCTTATTGTGCTTTATTGTTTTTTTATGGGGTTCAGAAAAATAACTAAAATTATTAAAAAAAATGAAGTCGTTATAAGGATGCATAAAACAAAAAAGGCCCTATTAAGTTTTTATTATAAGCATTTTCTACAAAATAACACAAAAAAAATACGTTATCACTGTTTGTTTTTTCTCTATTTCTAAAATAGTCAAATTGTGTATCTCTTTGTTGCTTCCTTAAAATTGTATGGTTTACCCCATAAAGACAAAAATTGCAACAAATAATAGCTATGACATGTACCCTAAAAACCGAAAATTATAAAATCATCTGCAGAAAAAAGTTATGACCGTAACTATCAAAGAAATTTTAAAATAAACTTAGATTTGCCGACTACCAACTTAATATGTTTTCTGTGATTGTTACTACAAGCACCACCTATAAAACACTTTGTACTAATTTAGTATTTTTTTAGTTAATTTTGTTTTTATAACAAATACTTATTTACATATACCGGGATATTATAAACATTTGAAAAGTTTTCCAAAAACATTTTACAAAATAGAGTATACATCTTTGGCGCTTTTATACTATTATTTTACAGACTAATTGAACATATTTATTTTCATATTGCTCAGAAAATTAGTGAGTGAGGAAGGTACAGTAGTCGGAACGAAAACATTTCGTTTGGGCGGCATTCATTTCAAAAATCCCACAGCCTCCATCCAAGAAAAAAATAGGACAATTTACTACATTTACTTACATTAAATTATTCATTTGTTTACACAAAAAACAAATAGTGATTAAAACATAAAACTATACAACTATACAAGAAATTGCACGATAATTCACTATGAAAACATGAAGTTTAGAAACAAATAAGTTTGCTACTAGTGCAGAATTATTGAGATGAACAATTGTTATTCCAACTTTTCATGATCTCATAGTGAATGCTATGTTGTAAATGCTACTGTAATGTGTTTAGCTAGATCATGATTATTGCTAAATTTCAGTGTTAACCTTCCTTAAAAGTTCCGTTTCATAAACTCAGTATAGCAAGAATTGTCGGCTTAATAAAAATACTGGTGGGCTATAAAATTAAATTATTGTACAATTTAACTGCTATTGACCACGTGATTCTTTCAAAACAACATTTTTCAAATGTGAGAATATACTGCCTTTAGCCAACCCCAAAACAGGACCTTTACATAATGCAGGATTAGCCCCAGAAACTTTATAAGTTTTTTTTAGAAGAAGACTCTTGTTAGGTCCTTTTGCCAAAGATTTGTCATTTCCAATTAAAAGACTTGCGTTAGGCCCTTGCCACTTCACATAGTCTTCCCTAAAAAAACAGTTACACATTTCATATTTGAATATATTTTTTTAATACGTACAAAAGTAAATTCTCGTTAGGCCCTTTAGAATATTTCGGATTTGATCCATTGGTGCTGCTTAAGTTTGGAGATTTGTAAATCATACTGTTTTCTTCAACAACTCTGAAATAATTTATTATTTAAGTTTAATTCCAAGGTTATTGGAATATTGATTCTGTACATCACCATGACAATAAAGTATAAATAATAAACTACTTTTTAAAACAATTGAACCAAAAAATTTACCTGCTAAAAGTAATTTTTTGATTTTCTGGTTTTTCTTTAAGTATGGATTTTAAAGACTGTCTGCTTTGTGATGTTGGGACTGCTGGTAAAGTTAGAGTATCAGTTGGTACTTCATCCGTAACATCTCTAAAAATAAATATTAGGACTACACCAATTATTTTTGAATTGCCTTACAAATCAATTTTAGGTTCATCAATGACTCCCTTTATTTTGTTATCTTCTTGTAACATTATTTCCAAAATTTGTACTGCCCGGTCTTTATGAAAGTTGACACTTTCAAGTGCCATTGTCATTACATGCTCTGGAAGATCCTTATAGCTACTTTGTAAATCTTTGATAACTACAAAAAAGAGTTATCAAATTGAAATTGATAATAAAATATTAATTTACTTTTTTTCTTTTCAGCAAGTGTTTTAAGAGGTACTGGTGGTGGGGGTGTATTAGCTTTTAATAAAAGCTCCTCTTTAGCTTTGATTTCTTGCATTTTATTATCATACTCTTGTTGCTTAATTTTTACAACATCCTTCTTCTTAAACCCCATTTCATTCAACTTTTCTGATGCTTTTAAAATATTATTATCATGATTTGATAATACATCAAGAATAATGGTCTCTTCAGCTTGTGGAAATATTGACTTCATATACCTAAATAGAAAACGTAAATTAAAATTCTTAAAATATTGATAATTGAACATAAACTCATTACTGCAAAATAAAACAAAATATGCTATCATGCTATTTCTAAGAGAAAAAATAATCAAATATCAATGGATATACGATAAAACTAAATAACTACAGTAACAGGATAATGGAAACCATTTACAGGGCGTACTAAACAAGCTGAAACTTTTAGTATTTTAACCTTAATTTTAATTTTGGAGATGAATGGGGCCTGGGAGAATTTCGATAGTTCTCTCCAACTTTTGGTGATCCTGTGTAAACACTGTTAGTACCGGATGTAGTTCTGTATGTAGGGCTACTGGTTCTAGAAAAAGCACGAATCCCTAAAGGTGGCGTCATCTGAAAAGGAATGTTTGTGTTTCGAGTAGGGGGAGGAGTGGCAAAAGGGCCTGGAGTAATAATCGGGTGTTTTTCCACCTGTAAAGCACTAATAACAACTGCTTCCCTGTTGTGGTACCTGTAATATTTAATTAATATATAAACCTTATTTATTTTTATAACTCACTTTTTTAACAGTAGGCGAATATGGGTATCAGAAACCGTTGGAAATAGAGACCCAATTTTATTCACCATTTCATCGGTATCAGGAATTGTTGTAAAACTTGAATCTTGAATTTTGGCAGTCCGAACGGACAAGGGACTGGTATTGGAAGAACTTCGCATTTCCTTTAAAAATTGTATTAATTAAAACTCTTAATAATCTTGAAATTTAATATGAAATAACAGAAATACCTGCAAAGGAATATATTTAGGACTAGGATGTCCTGGTATTTGAAATGCAGGTATTGGTGAATGTTGGCTGGGATAAACTGTGTTGCGTTTTAATTCAGGAGATCCATGCTACCATTATCCAAGCAGCAAACAGAGAAAGCGTGTTAGTAAACATGTTAGGTAAACATAAAGAAAAAATTTACTGCCGTATACACCTGCAGGGGTATGTATTCAGAAACTCCGGTAGAGATATGTAATGGGGTCCCATGGTAACGATGTTTGGTCCTCGGATCTTCCCAAGTAGTACTTTTGGTGTAATGATTAATAAAATACCTAGAATTAAAAATTAGGTCTTAAGATAAAATTGTAATTCTATGTAAACTACTTACTGTTTTCCAGAAGTGGGGTCTACTCTGGATTCCCAACCGGGAGGGATAGACTTATGAAGGTCGGTCATTTTTTAAATTAAATTAACCTAGTTATTAATAATAGCGGAAGTTTACGGAATGTATGTAAATGCAATGTAATCATAAAAATTCGGAATTGAAGTATTGATTTGTTTGTCAAAACAAACCAACTTCATGTTATTTATGGGAATAATGAGGGTTATCATTGACAACTTCACTCAAATGGTTGTTTAGTATACAGAAGGTTCCATAAATCCTTTCATGAAAACATATGTGATGTGTTTTTTATTGTTTTTTTTCGTCAACTAGACTAAAAAAAGTATGCCTTTTCCAACGGTAGTAATCTTAAGGTGCAGACGGGGCTAATAACAGCCCCAGAAAGCTATCACCCATTTTAGACGCCCCAGATTTTTTTAAATTTGCAACTTCGCGATGCTGTTCCAAAAAAGAGCAAGCATTTTTTAATGTTTTTTTCGTCAACTAGACTAAAAAAAGTATGCTCTTTCCAATGGTAGTAATCTTAAGGTGCGCACGGGGCTAATAACAGCCCCAGAAAGCCATCACCCATTTTAGACGGCATCACGAAGTTGCAAATTTAAAATATTCTTGGGCGTCTAAAATGGGTGGTGGAATTCTGGGGCTGTTATTAGCCCCGTCCGCATCTTAGGATTAGTACCGTTGGAAAGGGCATACATTTTTAGTCAAGTTGACCAACAAAAACATAAAAAAATCGTGCTCTTTTTGGGTACGGCATCGCGAAGTTGCAAATTTAAAAAATTCTGGGGCGTCTAAAATGGGTGATGGCTTTCTGGGGTGTTATTAGCCCCGTTCGCACCTTTAGATTAGTACCGTTGGAATGGGCATACTTTTTTTAGTCTGGTTAATAAAAAACTTCAAAAAGTACGTGAAATTATTTTTATGTTAGGTCTTTCAGGATAGTACGTTTGGCAACGCCGCGATACGATCGGGTATCTTCGGAAATAGGTGATAATTTTTAGGGGATAACTTCACATCGGTCAACATAACCTATAATAACAAACCAAATACCAAAATAAAAAAAAATTGTGAATTTATTTAATCCTTTAATAACTGGAAGAAAATGTGTGAAACTATGCAAACATGTGATTATAAGTCTGCTTGGAGTATGATTCAAAAAACTTTTCCTATCTTATGCGATACATATTCGTTGGTAAATAACTTCCCAATACCAAAAATAAAAATCGAGTTACTTAACAATAAACTTTTTAAAAGCTTTAAAATTTATATTTTATAGTGCATATTTATAAATTTTAATTAATTTTATTCTTGTAGCCGTTCCCCTTAAATTCAAACAAAGAGGAATTTGTGGCGGTTTCAAACATAATCAATGGCTTAAAATTAACAGAAGCTGTACAAAATCTATTAATTAACCGCATTGAAAAGCATGTGAGAGAAATAATAGTACCTGAATTTTGGGCACATTTTAAACACCCTAACAATGATTTTGAAGGGTTTCGTAATTTCTACTGCGCTGTTGAGCTTTTATATGAGTATTTCATACAGTTTAAAATATTAGCAAATAGTATAGACAATCTTCGAGAAACTGTAAAATTTACAAAACACATTAATTATAAAGAAAATGCTGTTGAAGCTTTAAAAACTATTTTTAAAGCTGGAATATCTGCCCAAATTCCACTTGATTATAAAGACACAATACAAAGTTTTTACCAAATCGCCTTACGATTGGAAGACCATGAGATTTTTATTATCGACAACCAGTGTTTAGTATGTCATCAGGAAACTTGTTTGTGTCTTCAATACTTTAATGAAACTAACGAGTATTGTATTTGAATGTTGAAAGTTTATTATTATTAATTGTTGAAATTTTAGGAAACTAACAAATTTAAATTTAGTTGAACCACTAATAGGACAAATTTTGACTTCATTGATTTATGTTTATATTGAAAATCATGTGGAAAAAACATGTAAGGATAATTTTGATTTCTCATTTATAATCCCTTTAGAACAGGTAATACTATTCCACCACCATTTAAATAAATTTTGTTAATATTAAAATTTTTAGTGGTTGTATAACGTCGTTATTCCATGTCTAAACAAAATTTATTATTCTCAAATACCAAGTGAAAATCTTGAAGTTACGTTGATAAAAAAACTTATAGAATTTCTGTATGAAACATACACAAAGATAAGAATAATTCAGTTGTTTAATATTATAATCGGTAATTATTTTTTTAATTAATTATTATTATAGACTTATTATTGTGAACTTTCTTAGAGTATCCTGAATCAATGCCTGCACTTGAAGATTTGCGGCATTGTCTTCAGAAAACAGATCTAAGGTCTTACTTAACGAAAAAGTTACAAAAAGCAATGGAAACAAGGTTGTTGCATCCAGGTGTTAGTACACCAGATATACTTACAGCTTATGTTGCTGCAATAAGATCCATGAGAGTTCTTGATCCCACTGGGCTTTTGTTAGATACAATAACACAACCGGTACATTTATATCTCCGAAGTAGAGAAGATACAGTACGGTAAGTCTTATTAAAAACACCTTTATTTTTTTTAATTTTCATTTGTTCCTAGATGTGTAGTTAGTAGCTTGACTGAAGAAGGGCCCAATGATTTAGCTGAAGAATTAGTGAAAGGGGAAGGCATTCCGGTCGATGAAAATACTCCTGTTGAAGAGGATTACGAAAATTGGGAAACTTGGATGCCAGATCCTGTAGATGCAGATACACGTAGATATCTTCCTCCTTAATTATTCTTTAGGTAAAATTATATATTTCAGACAAGTCTTTAAGTAACCGCCGCAGTAATGATATTATTTCAATGCTAGTTAATGTCTATGGCAGCAAGGAACTATTTGTTAATGAATACAGGACTTTATTAGCCGATAGATTGCTGTCACAGCTAACATGCGACACTGAAAAGGAAATAAGATATTTAGAACTACTTAAATTAAGATTTGGAGATTCTCAATTACATTACTGTGAAGTTATGTTAAAAGATATTGCAGACTCGAAGCGAATCACACAACATATAAAACAAGATGTGGAATATGTTGAAGCTGATATTGCGATGAATGCAATGGTGGTATCTGCACAATTTTGGCCTGTATTTAAAGATGAAAAACTGGACCTTCATTCATCAGTAAACGAACAGTTTGAAAGATACACAAAAGCTTTTGAAATGCTGAAAGGAAATAGGACTTTATCTTGGAAAAAACATTTAGGGATAGTGGATATAGAAATCGAGTTACCTGATAGGACATTAAATTTATCTGTTACTCCTGTACACGCCACCATCATAATGCACTTTCAAGATAAAAGTAAGTCGCGTTTTGCTTATTATGAACAATTTTGATGTAGTAAATTGGATCATTTTAGATGTCTGGCCTTTGGGGGAACTAAGTAAATTAATGCAAGTTCCTGCGTTAATACTGAGGAGAAAAATAGGTTTTTGGCAATCACATGGTTTAATATCTGAAGTAAAACCAGACTTATTTGAATTAGTAGAAGAAAGTGAGAACAAAGCGGGTCACCAAGAAGTTGATATAGTAGTCGAGGAAGAATCTGAAAGTGCAATGGCTAGTGCACAAGATCAAAGAGAGGAAGAGCTACAAGTAACATTAATAATTCATTCAAATTTATTTAAATTCACCTATTAATTTTTAGACTATTTGGTCCTACATAATGGGAATGCTCGTTAATCTCGACTCGATGCCTTTAGAAAGAATACATCAAATGCTTAAAATGTTCGCTTTTCAAGGTCCTACCATTGAGTGCAGTTTACCCGAATTACGCCAATTTTTAGACAGGAAAGTAAGAGAACATCAGTTGGTTTATATGGGAGGACTTTATAAATTACCAAAACCATAATTTTTGTTATTGAGTAAACCATTCATTTGCAATAACAGTAACAATTTCATAAGATCAATTTTAAATATTATTAATTACCAATTTTAAATATGATGTATTAAAAAATAATTTTCGAACTTTAAAATCTATTTTCTTGCTAATTGTTACACAGTTTTTATAAGCATTCAAAATATACTACCATTTAGTAAATTATACAATATAAATTACAATAAAGAATCAAATCTACAAATTGGGCTTCTTTGAACCATACACAAATCAACTTTAGGCCCCACAAGCTCTCTTATGTTATTATAACCATATTTGATCATGGTTGGTCTTTCTAAAGATAAACCCCATGCAATCACATTAACATTTTCAGGTATAACCATAGGTAAAAGCATTTCAGGTCTGAACATCCCTGAATTACCTATTTCGATCCATCTATTTAAACCTGCATGGTAGCAAAACATTTCCAAGCTTGGCTCAGTATAGGGATTGTAAGTAGGTTTGAATTTCAGATCAGTTATCCCAAGTTTATTGAAGAATTCTGTTAAAACTCCCATAAGATCACCTAAAGTGAGGTTGTAATCAGCAACAACACCTTCAACTTGATGGAATTCGGCAAGGTGAGTGGCATCAAGAGTTTCATTGCGGAAAACTTTATCAATACTGAAGAGTTTAATTGGTTTAAAACCTTTTTGTACTAATGAATACAACATTCTTGCACTTGCTGCAGTTGTATGGGTGCGTAACAAATTTTTTTGTGCTTCTCCTACCTTCCAATCATACCCGTATCCTAAAGATCCATACCCACCTTTGCTATGAACGCTTTTCACTTTTTCCAAATAAACTTGTGGAAAATTTAAACTAATTTTAGGGTCTGAAATGAAGAATGTATCATGTGCATCCCTAGCTGGATGCTGTTGAGGTTGAAACAAAGCATCAAAATTCCAAAAAGAATTCTCAATATAATTATTAGTAGGCATTTCTGCAAACCCCATCTCTAAAAATATTTGACGAAAAGCCGTTCTAACTTGGAGGAGTGGATGCAAATATCCACACTGAAGAGGCGTTCCCATGGCATTAAAGTTGTATTCTTTAAAATTCAATGTCTTCCAATTGCAGTTAGTTAAGATTTCTGTTGTTAAATCAGTTTCAAATTTTGTTAATGTTAAACTGAAATGTGGTCCCTTTTTTAAATCGTAGCTATTTTTAGTTATTTCTTGTAATAATTTACGTTTCTTGTAGTCATTTCTAATTTTTTGATTTATTGTAGTAAAGTTTTTATCTTGGATTAGTTTTAAGTTATCACGAGTTGTATCATTTATGTCAACAACTTTTTTTTTTATGAGGGATGTGCCAGTGGATTTATCGATATATATCCAACCTGATGATATTGCTTTGTCAATTCCAATTTTCGCCTTGGGTTGTTTTATTAATTCCTCTAGGTGGATGCCTTCTTCCGGAACTGCATTAAAGATTTTCGCTTCATAACTTCCTTTATAAGCAACTTCTTTACCTTCTTCTGTTAATTCTAAAGTCTTATCCATACATGGTTTAACTATTAATAATTCACCATGTGATTGTATACTTTTAAAGGCTCCTATTATTTTTTGATGATCTTCGTTAAGTAGCTCAGCTAATTTTAGTGTGTTGATACTATCGGTTTTAGATACTAAACCTAATATTTTTTCCACAATATCATAATTCATATCAATCTTTGTAGTATTAAACCTTCACCAGTATCTTTTAAAAAGTTTTTATGAAACCACTTAAATCTTGGGTGGTGTGATGTGCATGATGCAATAGAGTAAAAACTTGTGTAAGTTGTGAGAGGTAGGGGTTCTCAACAAATCTTTAAAAAAGTGGGTTTAAAAGAAAAATAACAGAAGAAAATGGATTTGAATAGAAGTGATTTAAATAAAGTAGGTACTTATGTGGTAAACACTTTTCTTCGAGGGGATAAAATTGAGAATTCCATTCAAGGTTCTTTAAGGGGACAAAATTGAGAATAGCATCTTTGGTTACTTTGGAAGGTCAAAATTGAAAATAGCGTCCCTAGTTTTTTGCAATTTCAAAATTTAGAATAACATCATCTCAGGATAAAAAAAAAACTTTTGTTTAAAAATTATTTGCTTTCGTGAAAACAACGCAAAAGGGAGATTATTTGTTCCATATGAATTTTGCGTAAGCTATGCCGTTTTTGAATAAAATTAAAAAAAATTATTCAGTAAACGGTAAAAGTAATAAACGTTTTAGGCCACTCATCAGACATTAAAAAAAGATTTATTTAAAACCCAAAAATTACCCAACTGCCTTCATGTTCGTAGTAGTCCTCGAAACTAGGGCCGTAATTTTTTATTTATGAAAATAAAAATTTGAAATATTAATATGTTTATATGACATAAGAAAACGCATTTATTGAACTAAAAAAAATTTAACTTCCGGTTTCACCGAAATTGACATCAACTATTTATTATTAAACATTGGTAAGTTCCAAGTACATTTTTGACAAAAAAAAAATTTTCGAACTTTCAAAAAAAAAGATTTTTTTGGTAATTTTTTAATAATAAATATCTACTCTCAAATAATTTTAATTCATTTGGCCGTTTTTGAAAAATTAATATTTATAATTTTTAAAATGCGTTTTTTGCAAATATCTTTATTTTTTCAAATGGCATGATAGTGAGGCCACCCTCTATTTAGAAAGGATTTTTTTCTGATTATATTGATACCCAAGATGTAGGTTAAGTTTACTTACTTATTTATAAACAGCAGTTTATAAATTGATAAAATAAAAAGGTTTAAAGAAATGAGTTTATAGCTACTTGTTATAGTTAGGTATCACACTGTCATAGGAAAAAAAACCTCTATCGAAATAGGGGGTGGGCCCACTATTATGCCATTTGAAAAATAACAATATTTGCAAAAAAACTAATTTTAAAAATTATAAAAATTAATTTCTCAAAAACTGCTGAATGAATTTCATAATTTACAATTTATTTTATCTATTTAAATTATTTAAGAGTAGTTTTCATAGGTTTTATTAAAAAAAAAATACCAAACAAAATGCAAAATTTTTTTGGAAAGTTCAGAATTTTTTTTTGTCACAAACATACTTTAACTTTAAACTTACCAATGCTTAATAATAAAAGTACCAACAATAGAGTGTTACATTTAAATTAAGAAAGTTGACGTCATTTCCGGTGAAACCGGAAGTGAAATTGAAAATTATTTTAGCTCAATAAATGCGTTTTCTTATGCCATATACTCAAACTCAAAAATTTCAAATTTTTGTTTTCATAAATAAAAAAAATACAGGGGTGGCTCTAATTTCGTGCAGTGGCGGATCTACAGTAAAATTCTAGGGAGGGCGATGAGCAATTATACATTTTTTTCAGGACTTGTCTTAAATGGTAAATATCATTAAAAAAAAATTTTATTTTAATTTAAATTAACGTCAAATAAAAATTAAATTTTTTCTATAAAAATTATTTATGAAGAGTGGGTAGCAAATAAAATTTTTTAATGAACTGTGGATTGATAAATTAAGTGAAATTATTTAAAATGATTTTTTTGATAAAATCATTTCAGCACTTGGAACGTCCAAAATCATATTTTCACTGAAGTTATACTTACAAAATTAGTTTGATTAACAAATTTAGAAAATTTCCTATGAAATAGATTTATGTAAATAATATTTTTCTCACAGGAACTTTTTTGAAAATTGATTATAAAAATACTCATTTTTGGTGTATAAAACGATTCTTAAAACTTGATTAAAAACTTAAAAACTGGTAGTTTCTATGAAATAATAACAACATTTTTGAGTTTAAATTAAAGATTAGGGTATAATCCATAATAAGAAAGTCTAAAATCAATCATTGGCTAAAAAATAAAATTAATATAACCAATAGAAGTTAAAGTTTTTTTTGGGGGAAATTTTTAATCGTACTTTAATGACCTAAAAAGAGTATTTATAGTCAAGATATGATAATAAAATAAGTTTTATTACAAAATTTGGTTATTTTTTTATAAAATGGACCATTTAAACAATAAAATTTGCAATGGAGACTTTTTTGAAATCCCGTAAAAAAAAATTTTTAACGCTTTCATTTAAACTCATGTTTTTGATATAAACTTTGTATGCACTTTGAACGCCAAAAAATAACATTTCCACTGAAGTTAGACTTACAAAATTAGTTCCATTATAAAATTTTGACAATTACCTATAAAATAGGCTTATTTAAGTATTTTTTTCCTCATTAGGAACTTTTTTTAAAATTTATTTTAAAAAATACTAATTTTTGGTGTGTTACAACTGTTTTAAAAGTTCAAAATTTTAGTGATTTTTGGGATTCCTGTATATTTTTCTAATATCAATGATTTTATTAGTAACAAATATGCTTTAGATTTTGTCTTTAAATTTCATCCAGATATCTTAATCGCGATCGGCTCTGTATCCGCCACCGATTTCGTGGAAAGCTGGTATATTTCAAAACAAACTAGATTTTCCTAGACCACACTAGTTTATTCGAAGTGGTTTAACCTGGTTTTCTAGGACAAACTGAATTATGATGGTGTCTAAACTGGTTAGAAGTTAGGAGAGTATATGGAATCTCAGCCGTGGCCTCAGAATTAGCTTCGTCCAGTGGACAAATACAGGGGCGGATGGGCCATAAGGGAAAATAGGGAATTTCCCGGTGGATATTATTTGTATCCGTTTTAATTTGGATAACCGCTTCTTTTTTGTTATGAGTTGGCGAGGCGGTCGTCTCAGAGCGGCACTTTTTGAAGGGCGGCATTTTTTTTTAAAGAAAATTATAAATTGTCCAAGTTTGGCCGGCGCGTTCCTGTTGCTTCAATTTCTAGACCGGGGGCACCTCTATCCTTATTTGCATCAATTCCATGATGAAAACAAGTTTTCCCAATTGGAAAATCACGGCAATATTTTTGAAGTTTTGTATGATACATTCCATCGGAAGTCAACACAGTTTCTTTTTAAAAATTCTAAAAATTTTCATACAAGTCAATAATAACTTGGATACAGATCCATTCGATTAATATGTATAAATGAATGTATGTAATTATTATACCAGTTTTATAAAATGAAAATAAGGAAATGTGGGGACTGCAAGTGTTAAATTATATTATTGTCACAAATAATTTAATGGCAAATGTTCCAAATCTGTTTATAAAACTTATAATTGCGCTTTTTATAGTCAGAATGCAACTGCACAATGTGCAATTGAAAATTTGCAATAAATGGCACAATAAATATCTATAGTAGGACCGGCCAGCAAACAGGAATTCCAACCTAACTGAAATTGAATCAAATCAGCGACGTTTAATTTTGTATCCATGCTGCAGGGTTTTAGTAGGGAGTACTACTACTAGCTAGAAGGTTGTAGTAAAGACTAGTATTAATACAACTTTCCAGAATTGGTAGGAAAATTCAGCTTTGCTGATTTCATTCAATGTCAGTTAGGTCGGAATTCCTGTTTGCTGGCCCGTCCTACTATAGGTGTATGGTGTATGCTACAAAATTTATCAAAAATTATTTACATTCATCGCAGGAATCTTTTACGAAATTAACGATATTATAAATATCAATTAAACATAAAATAATTTAAATTTGATTTTTGATGATATTAAAGATGTATTTTCAAAAAAATGGGCGTAGAATGTAACGTTAAACTTAAGTTTTTATTTAATAATTTATTTTTCTTATTACTATATTTTTGATTTATTGGTGTAATAAATTTTAATTTGTTATTATGGATTATTGATATAATAAAATTTAAACAATAAAAATATGTCCCTATATTTTTTGATAGAATAAAAGGGCGGCATATAATTTCCAACTAAAAATAACTCGCCCCAAAATTTTCAAAAAGAAGTAATTTCCAATAATAAAAAGGGTTTTTGAAACAGAAATTACGAATTTCTTGTAAATTTAGTTTATTTTCAGAATTTCCTAGAATTTATAGTGATGAGCTTGAATTATTTTTTATATTTTAATTTTGGAGAAATTATGGATTTTTGAAATATTATGCATATTATTTTAAATTTAAGTGAAACTCTCACACACTTTAAAAAGTTCTAGACTCTACTTAAATCTAATTGAATTTAAATCAAATTTTGAATAAGTTTATCAATGTTATTTTTTCTTAAATTCAAGAAAACTAAATAGTGGTACAGGATGTCCCATAAATGGCGGAAAAGCTCTTCAGTACTTTATTGGGAACAAATGGCTTCTTTTTAAAAATTTACTACATTAGATTTGGATGGTCTAGATTTTAAATAAGTGTTATATCCAAAACAAACAAAAAACACTACATTAATTAATATATTTAAATTGTTTCACGGGTCGCTAATCAGTTGCCCGTTTTCCCCTGGACAAATAAGTGATTAAAAAGAGATTTGTGTAGGCAATTTTGCTATTTTTTGGCTGAAAAATTATCTAAAGTCCTTTCCAAAAGCACATAAAACCTAAATTTAATTAGTGAATTTAGTTTTTTAAGACTTTATTATTTTATATTTTAAGGCGATAGTTGGCAAATTTGAGAGGTTAATTTTGAAATTCGCTTGATATTTGCGGTTTTTGTCATAACTTTTTTTTAGTGAAGCTTTTATAAAAATTTCTTTTTTGGTACACAGAAGACTCTTCTGTCTACCAATTTCTTCGTTTTTTGTTTTTTAAGTCAAACCAAATAGTCTTCGGCAGCAGTAAAACTTTCGCTATTATTCTAATTCGAAATATACAGGGTGTTTTAAACCAAGGGTCGGTAACTCTGTCATCATATACCTGTTAAAAAGGTCCATTTTCAAAATACAGGATTTTAAGGATTTTTTTAAAAATTATGTATGTATTTTGCTTATTAATCCATAATTATACTCGTGATTGGTCAACATCGGGGCTTCGTGCCAGAGACCAGCAAGGAAGAGCGCATTAAGATGAAGAAGAAGGTATTTTGCTCAAATGTTGACAAATTTTGGCAGTAGTACTTAGATAATTCACTGTATTTACTTAGGCAATTTTTGACTCTATTTTGCCTATATGGTAATGCGCCACTGCGGGGGCCTTAGACTTGGATAAATCTTGTATCCTGAATCCTGGTAGTTGCGGTATTATTTTTGGATAAACTAGCTTGGATTGGCTAAACCAGTTAACCAGTTTGGCGATATAACACTAAAACACTTTTGGGAAAAAATATTTTGGCCTAGGAAAAACTAGTTTTTCATGAGCCGGTAACATATACAAATAATTTGATCAATCCTCTTGAAACAAAGATTTTCACCATATATTTTATCCAACTTTGGGAAGTGACATCGCACATACGTTTATTCCTCCTTTTTTATTAATTTGATGTAATTCTGCCCTTTACTAAATTTTGGCGTTAATATTTTGGTACACACTATATGACCCTATAAAGATTTTACAACAAATACTACTTTCTTTAAATAACTATATAACTACATCTGTTCATTAGCGCTCGTGTTCATCGAAGTTAAGGTGTTATTTTCTTAATTATACATGCCACATGTTTTCTTTATTTCTCTTATTAAAATGTCTTAATGTGTGCTTTAGCTTAGAATGATAAGATTAAGAAAGTATGACATTCCTAGATTCCACACTTCTTAGAAGCGAAAAGAAATTAATAAAAAAGGATATCTAATTAGTTGTAGTTATACTTATCTACGGAAGATTAATGTAATTGCATATAAATTGATTAAAGTTATTTTAAATTATACATGATTAACACCATTTTGTAGGACACTATAGTGATTTTATTGGTGTTATTGCTTTTTAATCAAAAACCACAAGCGCTAATTGAAATAAATAATAGTCATTTACATTTCATTTCACTATTTTTTGGAAATGTATACTGTATACAGGGTGTTTCTAAAATGGTGGTCATGGTTTCGTGTGCTTATACTACAAGTAAAAATAAGACAAAATGTTGTTATAAATTTTTTTCCAAAATTAAACTGTTACCGTGATACAGGGTGTTGAAATTTCCTAATATTTTTAGATTTTATTTATTCTTTCTCTGGATCGGCTAAATCAAAATTATTAAAAATTTTAGGGCGAGGGAGTACTTCTCATGGGTAGCCACCTTTGGAAATTACTTTTTTCTTAATTTAACAATCGAGTGGTGTAGAAACTCCTTATGGTGCCCCTTTTTTTAAATTTATTTGATACGTAACTGCGAAATTGCGGATTTGTTCTCTGTTCATTTTTTCATAAAAAATGACACCTGTTAAATTTTGATAGGATTTTAGTGGTAAAATCAAACAATTTCCAACATTTTAAACAAATTTAAATTAAATTAACAAGAATATCTCTTAGAAAGACTTGTAGTTGGTGTTTTAAATAAATCAACAAGTCAGAAACACTTCATTTAAAATTTTATAAAAAATTAATAGGAGCGGTCATTTTGAAGATTTTTCCAAAATTTAAAATGTGACATGTTTTTTTAATTTAAAACACAAACAAAATTTCATAAATTTTTAATTTTAATTTTCCTTATTTGAATTTAATTTGTTATAAAATTTTGAAAATTAAAAAAGGTACTAGAATATAAAAAGCAAAATTATTGAAATACCACTAATCCTATCAAAATTTAATATCTATACATTTTTGTGATAAATTGAATGAACATTTTAAAAATCCAAACAAAATTGTAAAATGTTGCAGAGGTGTATCAAATAAATTTAAAAAAGGGGGCACCTTAACTCGTTTCTACGACACTGGATTGTTAAATTCAGACAAAAGTTATGTTATAGACAAATATGAGTACCTACGAGAAGTATACACCCTAAATATTTAAAAAAAAATATTTTGCCGAACCAGAGGAAATAAATATACAGGTAAACGTCGTTTTGCGCCGGTTCCCTTTAAGCTGATTCACAATTACGCCGGTTGGTGCCGGCGTGGGATTTTCTTAGTTTTCGTTTTGTTTTTAAGAAAAATAAAAAGATGTGATTATATTTTTTATTTTATTATAAAATTAAAAGAGTATTCAATTTGTAGTTTCATTATGGGCGACAATAGTGATTAGTGATTCAGAAGTCAAACATTGTGCGAAAAAAAGCATAAAAAATGAGTGTTCATTTTACGCCGATTTTTTTTACGCCGGTGTCTCTCGGAACGGAACCCCGGCGTAAAACGACGTTTACCTCTAAAGTTACTAGTTAAGAATACACGATCGTGATTACTTTTGTCCTACTTCCAGCTGAGAGCAACTGTACAGTAAAAATGTCGAAACGCAAAAGTATCGTAGCGCAAACATGTCGAACCGCTAAATTGTCATAAAAATCTGTAAAAACGTCGACCGTAAAAACACGTCGAACGCAAAAATGTCGAAACCCAAAAATGTCTATCCGTAAACTCGTAGAACCCAAAATTGTCGAAACGTAAAAATGTCGAAACGCAAATACGTCGAACGTAAAAATGTCGAAACGCAAAAATGTCGAATCGGTGATACTTCAAGATATTTTATTTTAATATTAAATATTAATCAATATATCCTTATAGATAGGCCAGTCAAATTAGCATTCTACTTCGAAAAAATTAGATTAAAGCTGGAAATAGTTTAAGTCACTTTATTTTTCATAAAAAAAGAACATATTGAGCTTGTCCCAATTTTCGTGCAATGCTCAATGTGCTGGTGCTGTGTAGAAAAACCCAAGAAATTTTCGGCCATTTTGCAGTTTTTTCAAAATACAGCCAAAATTAGGCGTCTGCAGGAAAATACTATTATTTCCAATTTTAAATATCGTTAAATTCTCCGTCGATTGAGTACCCAACTTTTAAATTTAAGTGTCAAGATGTTGGAAAAAACTAGAGTCAAAAATTACCCCCTTGGAGAAACAAAAATTTTCTTTCGTATATACCGATATTTAATAATAATAATAATAATAAATCATTTATTGACAACTTTAAAAATAACATTAATCAATACAAAAAAAAATAAGTTAGGAATATAACTGCGTTACCAAAGGGTACAGGATCAGCTCATAACATAGCAATGTTGTGCTGTTCTTCCTCAAGACCCAAGCAAGATAAAAAATAATACCTATGACTAAAATATACTGACAAAATAGGCGAACACAATAGACTAAAAAATACATACAAATTATATCATATTAACAACATATCAAGTAGAAAAAATACACATAATAAGATACAAAATTACTTGCCACTAGAATAAGTTTGGAATCATAAGCTAAACATAAGTGGATAAAACTAACAAAGTGCGAGAAGATCCTCATGTAGATATTTATTGACCGGCTAAGAGAAGAGATTTAAAATTTTTTTTAAGAGCTGGTAAACTTTGGAACGAGAAGTCGTACGAATTATAGAATTTGGCCATGGTATAAGCAAATGTGCGTTTAAAAATTTCTTGTTGATGTTTGGGAATGCTCAATTTGTCCCTTCTACGAATATTGATATTGTGAACATCCGTACGAAATCTCAATCTATTGAATAACTAAGGTGGGCATTTCGACTTGATAATTTTGAAATAGAAACAACCGGAATGAAAAACTCTTCGATTGTGCATGTTTAGCCATTTCAGCTCCTTGATTTTGTGTGAGATATGTTGAAATTTTATAATACCAAAAATGAGCCTGGCACAAGAGTTTTGCACCAGCTGCAATCTATTTGCTGTGAACTTATCAATAAATGAATGATACAAGGAGTCACAATAGTTGAGATTACTGAGGACCAGCGCTTCACAAAGCAGCACTTTGTTAGCTTTATTGAGCACATGTCGATTTATATAGATGTTTTTTAAATTAATATAAGCTTTTTTGATTAGATGAGTGCTGTTATCTCTAAACCGTAATTCATTGTCAAAGTAGACCCCAAGGTTCTTTTCACAATTAGTGAACTTCAAAAGTTCTCCATCAAGATAAATTTTTAGCTGATTCTCAACCTTACTTCTTCTATTTTTGGGGCCGAATACGAGCATTTTAGTTTTGTTCTTATTAAGTTTCAGACAGTGTTTTCTGGAATTGACAGCCAGCTTCAGAAGATCAGAATTAATTTTGTTTTCGGCCTCCTTTATTTTGTCGATAGGAAACGAGAAGTATAACTGAGCATCATCAGCGTAAAGATGGTATGAGCAATGGTCAATTATCTTATATAAGTTACTGTGGTATAAATTGAGAATAGTAAAGGTCCGAGAATTGAACCTTGGGGTACCCCAGACTGAGTATGATTAAAACTTGAAGAGTTATTTTCGTAGCATACTTTTTGGTAACGACTAGCAAGGTAAGAGTTGATTAGTTCATATGCAGATTTGTGAAACCCATTGACACCAAAAGCTTGTGACTGATAGTGTCAAAAGCCTTCGAATAATCAAGAAGGATTAAATCAGTTAAGTTATTGTTATCCATCGCTTTAACTACATCATCTGAAATACAGGTGAGAGCACTACAACAACTATATCCTGGTCTAAAACCCGATTGAACGTCAGGGAGAATGGATGCGTTAGTATCTAAGTAATGACGAATTTGTTTTACCAATATAGTTTCAAACACTTTTGAGAGAAGTGGTAACAATCTGATTGGACGGAGATCATTATATGATTTAGGATGAGATATCTTCGGGACTGGAACAACAATTGCTGTTTTCCAAGAGCTGGGAAAATGAGATAGATTGATGCAGCTATTAATTATGTGAACTAAGTAGTCAGATACATAAGGATAAGAAATGCTGATCATCTTCGCATCTATATTATCAGCACCATGGCGACAAGGTTTGATCCCGGAGATAATATCTGAAAGTTCACTAATAGTTACTTCAGTAAAACTAAACTTAACTTTACCAGGGAGCGCTTCAGTAGAGTCATAGAAGTGGATCAAATCATTTGCAAGGATCAATTTTAGAAATATTTGAGGAAAAGTGAGTATTCATATTATTCACATCTTTTAGTTCATTTCGAGAGATTTGTAGTAAATAAAATCTTTAGCACCGGATAAATTTGTAATGACAAACACACATTGTAAATGTCTCTCAACAGTTGTTGTTCACGAAAAGTGTAGAAAAGCATACAACAAAAGGAATCAAACATCAATGCTGTAATTTCCGTAGAAGTTCCCAGTAAGAAAGCTAGACGATCATCAACAGAGTTCAATTTTAAGAAGAATTGTGTGCTTAGTGGTGAAGATGCAGCATCTGATTTTGAAAAAAAACAGCTAAAAATGAATAAAGATTGCGCGATAGCGTACATCGCGTGATGACTCTGAGATTCAAAAACAATCTTCTGGAAGTTGATACAAACATAAGTGATGCATGGGGTCAACAAGTTAGTAGTCGCATTGCAATTGTTCAGATCTTGTTGCTTCTGAAGCCAAGTATCATGGGGTATGTGGAAAACTATTCTTCAAACCTTTCGCATCTAGCAGTAGCAGACGGCGTCCCCTGGATGATGATGTTACAGCTGCAATCGATTATATAATCGGCTACATGGAGGAAGATGAAAGCCAGTTTAACCTGACTGAAATCCTTCAAGGCTATTCACAGTACGTTCCGCCGATAGCAACAATCAAAAAAAGACTTTTCGAGAAATATGACGATAATATATAATTATTCCCAGGATTTCAGCAGGAAATAAACATAAAAGTACAATAGTATGTTTCAAAAATACTGGGTACTCAATACTGTCAGACAACTGGTACGCCTCAAGTAAACAGAACAAACAAGAAGGTCTTCGCGTGACTCAAAAGCTTGTGCAGACTACGTAAGAGCTAAAATTCGATCGAAAGCATACTATCTCAAAAATTATCCTAAACCCGTTGGTTTCTTGGATATCATTGATGATGATATTCCTGAATCTCTTTTGCTGCTTCTGCAAATAATAACTGTCCCAAGATCCTGAAGGAATAAAAATGTGGATAAAGGAGTGGACGCCAAAACTGATGTAAGTGTCAAAGCAATCGCTCACGAAATTATCGCTGCTACAAGGCCAAGATCATTCATGTCTCCTCTGCAGATCGGACTTGGAGCATTTCTGCATAGAAAATATGATTCGCGAGATTTGCTGGATGTTCTATCAACGCTAGGATTTTGCAGCTCATATATGAATGTAAAAAACTTCGAATTATCTTGCATGCAGCATGCAACAACCTACGTCAGATGTGCCAAGAAACAGTTTTCACCAGTTTGTGTTTGATAATGCCGATGTGAACATAGACACGAATAATGGTTATTTGAATATTTTTCATGCGATGGGTGGCATCCAGTGCATTACTCCAAAACCTTTGGAAAAGCTATTCAAAAATTAATCAGTATATACAGAATAAAAAATTTACATAGGCAATTTTTTTCTCTAGTTTTCTCCAACATCTTGAGGTTTAAGTTTAAAAGTTAGGTACTCAATCGATGCAGAATTTAACGCTATTAAATAATAGCCATTTTTAAGTTGTTACATTCATTAGAAAGTTATCGGGTGCTAAATGCTAAATATCGATATATCCGAAAGAAAATTTATATTTCTCCAAGAGGGCAATTTTTGATTTTTGACTCTAGTTTTCTAAAACTTCTTGAGGCTTAAATTTAAAAGTTGGGTACTCAATCGACGCATAATTTAACGGTATTTAAAATTGCAAAGAATAGTATTTTCCTCCAGACGCAGAATTAGGGCTGTATTTAAAAAAAAACTGCAAAATTACCTAAAATGTTTTGGTTTTTTCGACACAGCACATAGAGCATTGCACAAAAATTGGGGCAAACTCAATATAAGATATGATCCAAAAATTTACTAATTTAACTAAAATTTTATATGTTTTTGGAAAGGGTTTTAGATAAGTTTTTAACTAAAAAATAATCATTTTGTTCTCCAGTCATCCATCCACTATCAGAACGACCTATTCCCCAACCTTTTGGCACCAATTTTGCAATTAATTGAGGAATCCTTTTATAATTAAATAAAATCATAGGAGGCGCAAGCATTCCATCTGCATTTCCGGTTACCAATGTGGTTAAACATTCCTTATCATCATTATTAATAAAGTTATATTCCAAATTTTCACCTTTACGAACTAGAACTTTATTCTGGTTTAGGCGACAAAAAAAAAGGCAGATTCGTCACAGTTGAAAACCGTCTTAGGTTCATTTAAAATATACAGTGAATTGTCTTTTTGTAAAAATTCTTCAATTTCTGCAAACCATTTTCGAAGCTTTTCTTCCGTAACATTAGATCTGCTGTTTGTTAGGTTTTGTGATATTCGTTGTTTAATTATTGGATGTCGTCAGGCCCGGATACGAGGTATGACACCGGCCTTAGTGCATGGGAAACCAGCTTCTGAAATTGTTAAAATCCACTTCTGTAATATATGTTCTTCATCAGTAGATAAAATTTACTCGGGTCCCATTTTTCTATCTATTGGAGATTTCCCTTTAAATTTATATAATAAAGTTGTACGTGGTAGTCCATAAATTTTATTGGCCTTTAAAATTGGTACACCATTACGGATTTCTTGCAATGCATTGTTAACATTTTCTTGTGTATATTTACGTTTAATATAAATTTTAATACATGTAAAACTAATATTAGAAATTTTAACATCAGAAAAATCATCTGACTTTATCAATCAAGTATTTTTTAACAATTGGTTTTAATTTTTCTAAATTCAATTCAATCAAGGGCTTTAGATAAGTTTTTAACTAAAAAATAATCACTTGTTATCACTTTTTCGTTTTTGGGTTCGTTCTGGACAAAGTTGTGCAAAATCCCACTTTCGAGTCAAATTTAGTACCGAAATTTTAGATTTTTTAGAAAAATATTTGGGGTTACAAATTAAATTATTAAATTTGAATCTTGACTCCTTTTGAGCCCGCCACTGATAAAATGTATATTTCATATTAAATCCTTTTGATTTCGTATAAAATATGCAGATATTGTGTAGAAAATATTTTATCTGTAATTTGATACTTTGTAATGAATTAATTTAGAATTAATCCTTGGGATCGTGTGGTATCTTCATTATCCATCTACTTTTGAAATTAAAATTTTTGTTCCACATTTTTGAGAAAGTGCCCAATAGTATTGATTTCATGAGACATGTGGCAAATGGTAAAAGCTTTGTCTTGGCCCGGTTGACTTTTGATTTATAGTTGTTTTCATTTAATAATTAATAATGAGTGATGTTCATTGATTTAATAAATTATAAGCATTGAGAAAATTAATTATTATATTTATTCCCTGATGTAATTTATTAGGGTTGGTAGAGTTTTATAACTTTTTTCTAATTATATAGCTAATAAAAGTCATTACCAATTAAAAATTCTTAATGATCTTTTTATGCTTCTCTTAAGTAAATTGATAGTGGTTAAAAGTCAGTTAAATTATTCTTTGTGAATCGCGTGGATTATCACTAAGAGCTCTGATTAACATCGCAAGGTGAATAATCTACTTTCGATTTCCCAACCCGCAACCCACAGTAATATCCTAGAAGAGCCGCCAATTATCTGCTTTTACGATTTAAAAATTAAACCGGCCGAGAAAATGTTTGCCACCAGAATGAACGCCACGCGAAAGGCACCAAAGCGTGGGGAACTCAGGATTGTTGGGGGCGTCAAAAAACAAATTAACGAGATTTGCTTATAAGAGTCGGCAATTCAAATCTTTTCCATAAACGTGTTGGAAGTGAAAGAATTTTCAGAGAAAATGAGATCGAGATTGTCGTTGGTAATTTTGTTATTATGTGCGATTTGTGTTTTTGTGGAGTGTGATTTAGAGCGACGCGATATTCATAGGATCATTCTTAAAGGAAAATCGAAAAAACTTAAGGTACAGAAATTAGTATTTTTTTTACAATCCCAACTAAAACTAATTGGAAACCTCGAAACTTTAAGAGGCACAGTTGTAAATGTTGTATGCACAACATTTTTGACATACAAACTATAATTTTCAATAGAAACAACAAGATACCTAATAATGAAGCAATTTCAAATATAAGTGATAAATTTTTGTTCAAAAATGAAGATGGGTATGAATATTAAAGAAAAATCTCGGGTAAAGATCTTTGAGATATCAAAAAATACTAAAAAAAAATCTTTGAGATCACAAAAAATAACTTAAAAATAATTGCAAATAAAAATCAAAAAAATTAAATTTTGGTAATTTAAAATTATTTGTGGTTAGTCTTTATTTCTTTTATTTATTTTTCAAGAACTCTTGATGCGAATCAACAATAACACTGGATTTAAGTATCTGTCATTTAATAACATTTACTGAACTTATACTGATTATAATCGATTTTCTGCATATTACTTTCCTCTAATGTGCTGAGAAAGTGTTTATAGTTGAAATAAGATTAAGAAAGAAAGTTATTATACTTGCACTTTAAATTAAATCTTAAGATTTAAATTAGATATGCACATCTTAGTATTTTTCTGAATTAATTCATTAATTTCACCTTTTTATTTATTTAAGATCGCATTTTTAAACATTTTCGTATTATCAATCCAAAATATAAAAGAAGAATGAAAATAGAGATTATAAATATTAATTTTTGATATATCTAAATAAAATACCTTAGATAAAAAGAATTTCTATAAAAAAATGTTTAATAATAAATCTTTTAAATTTAAAAAAATTATATGATTTTCCCTTTCTTTAAATTGAACTATACTGTAAATCCGTTAGGAATAATAAGCATAAAGATATGTATGAATATTATTAAAATTTACCAAATTTTCAACCATTTATTCTACACGCACATATGGAACCACTTTCTAATATTTATTCAATATTTATATTTCTATCATATTAGTTATTTATCTTTTGTTTGGATTCAAATTTATGTGCTACTTTCTTAAATCTCATCAACCATATGTGATTATAGATTTAATAATAAAATTAAATTCCCCAAATAAGTATGGAGTAACTAAAATAAAAATAATTTAATTTTTCAGAAGAATCGACCGAATAAACCGCCGATTGATCATCATGAACATTTACAAGGAAGTGTAGAATATTACGGATTTAACGAAAACGAAGCTCTTGCTTCAAACCAATTCAACCATGAACTTATGAATCATCACCATTATTACAATTCCCGAGACAAAGGACGACCAATAAATCATCATCACAGAGATAACTATCATCAACATGAAGATTATCAAGAACCAATAATAAACAAACCTACACATCAACATCAATATAATGAAAAATTTCAAGAACCAATAATAAATAAGCCTGCACATCATCAATACAATGAAAATTTTCATGAACCAATAAAAAATAAGCATACACATCAACATCAATACAATGAAAATTTTCATGAGCTAATGAAACCAAAACATAAACATAACGAAGAATTTTATGAACTAATGAAGCCAAAACCCCCTAGCCCAGATAATTTTGTAATTAATAGTTATCCTGAAGAAATGCACACTTACGAAAATCAAGGATCGCCCAGTAGTAGCTACAAAATACCAATAAAAACTGAAATTCCAGAAAATTGGTCACCTCTTGAGAACCAGAATTTTCCCCCACATATTCCACAACATGAAGAATATAATCCAAAACCAGCAGCTCCCAAAAAGAAGAAACATCGAAAGCAACCTACTGAAAGACCACATCAAAAGACCACAATAGAATTCACAACTCCAATCAAACAATCGTCGCCACATCCAGTTACTGACGCTCCAAAACACGCAAAACACCAAAACAATTATCAAAATTACTTCAGGAATAATAATCCCTATAATTCGACTTTCAAAACTGAAGCAAGTAATAATAGACCAATAAAATCTTTTCCACCCTTCCAACCGGAAAAACTGCAATCACCTCAAAGTTCCTATGAAGTTTACGAATCTTTTGAAGATTCCCGACCGCCCAAACACAAATTATTGCATAATTTAGCACCAGTAGCTCCCACGGTATTCACGCAATTATCGCATACTCAAAAATACCCTTCTTCTGGTTCGTATCAACAACAAAAGTACCCATTCCGTACAGAACAACCGTTAAAATACAGCTCGGGGGAAATTAGAGATGAATATCGTAACAAGTATAATGGAAATTACGGAATGCGGACCCAACCAGGTCGTACTACAGAACACTTTCGTTACAATTAGTTAATTTATCATATTTATAATTATTTATTTATTGTTTTATTTTATTTGCCGTTGTTAATTAATGCACTGATGTTATTTTTTGTTGTTCAATAAAAACCTATTTTAAATTAACTCATTATTTTCAGTCCTAATTATAATTTATTGTAGTTTTAATTTGATCCGAAACTCTGATGGGCTCATTCTAAGTTCTAATATACCGAGGGGTGCACAAAAAAACGGCCAACAATGTAGCTTCGTTATTTCTTATCCGATTTTAATAAGTGATACGTCAAATTAAGTGGTTTGAAGAATACTACTATTAGATAATAAAAGAATAATTTTATATTTAAAAACAACAGAGGAGGAGGGGGCAACTTTTCTTTTACAAATACCAACATATTTTTTTCGATTGAAAAAATCATTAACAAAAATAATCCAAACCAATTATACCAACATTTTTTATTTTATTTTTTTTTGAGTTTTCAGTTTTTAAATTTAAAAAAATAAACTGAAAACTCTAGAACAAAAAAAAAACAATTGAATTAAATTAAAAAAAAAAATAATAAGTAATAAAAAAATTTAAAAAAATAAGAAAAAAAAATTAATGGAATAATTGGTTTAGATTATTTTTGTTAATGATTTTTTTCAATCGAAAAAAATATGTTGCCATTTGAAAAAGAAAAGTTGCCTCCTCCTCCTCTGATGTTTTCAAAAATAAAATTAATCTTTTGTTATCTGATAGTAGTATTCTTCAAACCATTTAATTTGACATACTTATCACTTATTAAAATCGGATAAGAAAAAACGAAGCTACATCGTTGGCCGTTTTTTGTGCACCCCTCTGTATAAGCGTAGCAAAGTTATAAAAATAACAAAACACCTGTTTATTAGTGACTAAAATAATTTAAGGATAATATTTACAAACTCAAAAACTATTTACATAAAACTTTAACATTTAAATTTTAATACTATGGTATTTAATAAATATTATTTGATCTTAATACTGGACGAAGAGGAGGATTCCTTGGATTATTTAGAGATGTGCTTCTTTCATATGGATTAGCTGGTGGTGCTCTTCTATCATTTGGGTATCTCGGATTAACCGGTGGTGTATTTCTTTCATAATCAGGAGCTGGAATGGATGGAGGAACATTTGGAGGAGGAATAATACTTAACGTAAGAGGCTTTCTTCCACGTCTTCCAATTGATGCGTATTTTTCTTCATCTTGATTGGTTTTTCCAGTATCTTTATAAGGTTTAGATGATTTGCGTACTGGTGACATTGCATTCGTTC
This sequence comes from Stenus bimaculatus, assembly GCA_963971135.1. Taxonomy (NCBI): domain Eukaryota; kingdom Metazoa; phylum Arthropoda; class Insecta; order Coleoptera; family Staphylinidae; genus Stenus; species Stenus bimaculatus. The sequence continues at coordinate 10,951,867 of OZ020185.1, read as the reverse complement.
CGATATCGTTTGCAAACATTGGATTTACAAAAGAATTGTTTGGTTTTGCGTAATTATTTTCATTTGCAACCTCTACAAACCAACCATTTGGACTAAAAAATATTAATTTCTAACTAACAGTTGAAGATTTTATTGGGAAAACATACTCGTTATTGGTGCTTTCCTTTCGGTAACTACTTGTGACAGGATTTTGGTCTGGGGGGTGCTGATGCGTTGACCATGGATTGTTCATATTAGGTTGTTCATTAATTATATCAGGTTTTCCAGGCTCAAAGCTTTGGGGTCTATCTAGGTACCAAGGAGGAGTCCTAAAATAGGTTACAAAATGATCACAATTTTATATTAAAATCAACAAAACTAAACTTACGTATTTTCATCAAAAGCTGATATACTTTGAGAATAAATAAAATCTGTATCTGGTTGCAGAATCTATAAGAATATTTATTTAGTTTTTAATTCTTAAAGAATTCGATGCATTAATTACCTTATTATCAATTATCCATAACAAAACCGATAACAAAATTGTTGCGATGATATTAACCAGTAACAGTATGTATCCCCTTGCCACAATTGTCATCACAACCCCAATTGGACTAACTAAAATATATCCAGTGGCGGTATCTATCATGGCTTTATGTAAATCTTTTGCAAGAAATGATGATAAAATCAAATCAAGTAATGATATTAGGCTTGTGGTAATGATCCACGTCAAGAAACAAATTCTTATACGATTCCACTTTGAGTAATAAAGTGCTAAAATATATTAGATCAGAAAACTTGCTCGCGATTATATATTTTTATTGTTTTGTCCTTACTCCAAAGAAAATAACATGAGATACTTAACCATAAAAGAGACAAAATCAGGTAAACTATTGAACATCCCAAAAACACATCGCTATTTATAGAAGTTTTAATAGGGACATCAGTACTATCGGGATTGCCTAACATAAAGAAACATGATTAATATTACCAAAATACTAAAACTGTATATTAAAAAATAATAAACTGGTTTTGTAATTTAATCTTAATTAATTAACTTACTTTTTAAATAAGTTTTATAAATGCCCAGGTTAAGAAACTCCAAATATGTTCTTGAAACCGTCAAGTCCTCGTCCACCTTAATAATTTTTTGATTTACTAAAATGACCAGAAGAGATAATAAACTCCATACCACCGCTTGAACCTGAAAAATTGGTAAAAATTCCTTGGTCATCACTTATTTTACTTAACTTACTATTCCAAGGATGCCAATAAAAAGGCCATAAGGCCGTACAAGTGGATGGAGCGTCATTTATTCACAAGCAAACAATGTGCTGTATTCGAAATTATTACACTACTATAGTGATGCTTTCAAACTGATAAGCGTGAAAATTAAGCACATTGATAAAGATTGATAATAATTGTTTTTAGTAAAGCAAACACAACTTACGTAGAAACCTTTATTAATCATTATTCGTCACAAAAGTTTAAAAAATACATCATATTAGAAAATTTATTACATGAATCATAAATCTACATATTTACAGGCACTTACAACTTTGAAACTTGTTCAATTGATGAGTCCCAATTATCTGAAAGAAACAAAATTATATATTTAAAAAAAAATATTTTTTGCGAGAGTGAATTGTAATTATAATAGTAATCTAATCGATTGTTAATATTTTTTACTTGTTTTAATCACTTGCAAATATGAGATTACGAAATATTTTTGAGAAAAAAATGAATTTTATTAAATTAAAAAAGAAACAAAATCTTACCAATTTTAGCCGTTGAATAAATCTTCATTACTCTTTTTGGCTTTGGCTTGATGTTAGGTAGTTGATTATTTTTGATAATATTGTTCGCAGGAGTATACGTCCAGGGTAATTGATTCCCAAGCACATTCATGGGAATTGTAGGTCCAAAACTGACGATATTTCTGGACTCCATGTTACTACCATCCATTAACATCGTAGAACAAAATGGTGACGCTGTTCTTGTACCTTCAAGCTCATTAAACCTCAACTCTTTATTATTGCTTTCAAAATCCTTAAACGTGTTAGTATACGAAAGGTCGTTTTTTGAACTTTCTTCAATCACTCCATAAAATTGTTGCCAATTTTTTATTCTAACTTGCGCACTGTTATTTAAACCTTCCTTGCTGCGATGTCGAGCTTCATCTTGATAATGCGCTCTATAGGCTTTAATAGTGCCCTTTGTAACAAGGACAAGAAGAAAAAAGTTTAGCAACCAGAATAATCCAAATCTTCCAGACACTAAGGCCATTATTATAGGACGAGGTAATATCAGCCCAAAAATATTTCCATTATCAGGTTTACTTTGTGTATAGAATGAATCTTTGGACTAAAAAATAAATTAATTAACCTTCATCGAACGTATTTATTTTAATTAAAGAACAAAGTTAAGAGCATCTTCCTAGACACACGCGATAAATAAGGAATAGAAAATCCATCCCATTTTTCTGGAGCTTCTTTGCAAATTATGACCAAATAACTAATAATTAATGCGAATCCCTAGAGGGCGCGCGAGTTTGGGAGGAAAAATTGTAATCATGAAAACGAGCATTAGTTCTGCAGCCATAACTCAAGTTTCCCTCGCTAGATTTTCAATTTTTTTCCAGATTTATAATCTAAATTGATTAGGCTACATGCTGCCAGAGAGTTACCTTTTGCAACCTAGAACAAAATTAATTAGAGGGGTCCAAAGTTAAGGTACTTTCAGATCATTATATTTTTTTTGTACATTCTCCAATTTTTTTCCTTCTGGCAGGAATGACATTACTTCTAAATCATCTACAAAAAAAATTATACAAAAATGTTGTTCGTACTAGCTTTTATGACTGCAGAACTAAACCACTATATTTTGCGTTTAGGAAATTGCTCTTAAGAGAAAAAATTAAAAAGTAGTACTTCCTCATAAGTTTTAAACCTGGGGTACGTTTGTTAAAAATTATCGAATCGGTTAAAAAACTTGATTTACCTGTGAATGTGGGATTTGTAAACAATAATAAACCGCGCTGAAGACATCAAAAGTAATGCCAATTAAATTTAGAGTGATCCAAGGAGCGAAAAATATTATGGCTGCGGTTTCTTTTATTCTTAAAACCGTTCCAACTGAAATTATTGCGAAAGTAATATCTTATTACATGCGAAAAGTATTTAATATTCTTATTACCAAGTAGTGAAACTGATGCAATTATCCACAGTGCGTCGTGAACGATGTAAATATTCATTAGTGTATCAGTCATTTCAAATTTATAATTATAAGAAATCGAAAAAAGAAGTTCACTTTCATTTTTCTCTTGGAAAATGCCTTTAACATAGCTATTTACTTTTTGTAAATGATCATTTTCCACGGTATTATTACAACTATAAGCTAAAACAAACAAATAAATAATTAATATGTGGAACTAGAGATGAGAATTCAGATTATTTTTATTGTATTTTTTATATTGTTGTATTGCCATTGTATTTTATAATAACAATATTGTGTATTAATTTTCAGCATAGCTTTTTTATCTTCATATTATTACAAGTCGAGCGTAATTAAGGAGTATAAAAATAAATGGTATGGATGGAATTTATAGATAAATATGTAAATCATTATTTTAAATAAATATAATCTTTAATTTCTAATTTCCTTAAATAAAATACTTGTTAGCTTAGTGAAAGTAGAAAAGAAATTACAAAAAACAAAAAACGACTCGCAACATACAAGAATCAAAATTAAAGGTGCGTTAAAAAATATAATAAATTTATTTAATAATGGAAGGTTAAAAATGTTCGTTAACAAAGAACAAGATTGTTAAAATGTACAACACTAATTTCCCAGGATGATAATGTTTACTATTCATTGTTCATACAGGGTGTTCCAAAAAGAAGTGATCAGAAGAAAATCGTGGAAAGTAGACGAGTTGAGACGTATTTTGACGGGTCTTTGAATCTTGTTCCCACAAAAAATGTCGTTAATTTGAAATTCTGTTGTAGGCTAATTAATGCAACTTTGGCTTGAAATTAAGATATAAAATCATCATCAAAAAATTATTTTGATAGAAAATAAATCTTCTTTCAAAAAAATAATGAGAATTCACTTTTTTCTTGATATTTTCCAAATGCGTAGCCAGAGGAGTTCAGAAGGTGATTTCACCCCCTGACGCCCAAATCCAGTTCAAGGCGCCTTTTTTGGCATTATATATTTTTTATGATTAGGCTCCTTTTTAGAGTCAGAGTACTCTGCTAACCAAAATTCTTAAGGTGATAGCCGGCAAATTTGAGCGCTTGATTTTGAAATTCTCTTGATATTTGAGTCATGACTTTTTTCCAGAGGAGCATTTTTAAAATTTCTTTTTTTTTGGTATACAGCTGTCCAAAAATTTCTTAAAATTTTCCTTAATTTTTGGGATGCTGTAAAAAGTTTAAAAATATACTTAGAACAAAAAACAAAACGTCAAACTCTTCGTTTATTGCTAGCGTTGGAAAAAATGTTATTTCAATTAGTTTCTTTTTTTTTGTAAAGAGTCCGGTTTACTGCTGCCGTATGAGTATTTGATTGGACTTACTAAAACAAAACAAGAAGAAATTGGTGGCCACAAGACTCTTATTCTGTGTACCAAAAAAAGAAATTTTAAAAAAGCTTCAATAGAAATAAAAATTATGAGCAAATATTAAGCGAATTTCAAATTCAAGCGCTCACATTTGGACATTTGCAGAGTATCCTCTTAATCATTTTAATTAAAACTTTTTCAAAAAACGTTAATAACTCCGCCATTTTTAAACCAATTTTTTATTTTAAACGCACATTAAAAACCTACATTAATTGACTTTTTAAAGGAATATTAAGCTTAGTCCACACTGTGCAACAAAATTGTTGGCAACATGTTGACGGTTGTATGTGTATCCCGTCACAAGCAACATGTTGATGGATACTCGTCAACAGTGGGCGGCATACATCAGAGAATTTTGTTGCTGGATGCTTGTATCTCTGTTTCCCATTTTAAATGGATAACATCGCTCAGTGTGGACGTTTTTGCCAACATATTGCGTGAATCCCCAATCCTTTTTTGATATTAGAGGAGCTACCAAACGAAGAACTTCTTCATAGTCAGTTTTCGTCAATCTGACATTTAATGAGATTTAATAGCAGTTCAGACATCAATTTGTTCCATCTTTTAAAAATTCTCTTTGCCAATATGTTCTTTTTCGTTTTTTGAAATTGGCAGCTATTACAATAAATGCAGCATAAACACCAGCAACAACTGCCTTATTCTCGTCCATAAATCAGAACTTGACTGATAAAATGGTGTGGACGCGCAACATCACTGACAACATGTATCCATATACATTGGCTGCAACTGTATCTGTTGGCAACAAATTGTTTGGCAACATAAAAACGATGTTGCCAACATTTTGTTGCCCAGTGTGGTACAGCTTAAGGCGATAGTCGCCAAATTTGAGCGCTTGATTTTGAAATTCTCTTGATATTTGCGATTTTGGTCATAACTGTTTTTCCAGTGGAGCTTTTTTAAATTTTCTTTTTTTGGTATAAAGAAGAGTCTTCTGGCTACCAATTTCTTCTTTTTTTTGTTTTGGTAAGTCAAACCAAATAATCAGACGGCAGCAGTAAAATGGACTCTTTACAAAAATGTTCGCTTAGCGGCGTTTTGAAACATTCTAAAAAACTAATTGAAATAATATTTTTTTTCCAACGCTAGAAATAAGTTAAGATATAAACGAGAAGTTTGATGTTGCGTTTTTTTGTATTAAATATATTTTTTTAAATTTTTTACAGCATCCCAAAAATATCTTAAAATTTTACTTAATTTTTGGGATGCTGTAAATGGTTGAAAAAAATGAGCAATTCTGACCCTGAATTTTGGTTTTTTATCGATGAAATCTCGTCTACTTTCTACGGCTTTTTTCTCATCTCTTGTATAAAAAAGCAAAAAATAATCTGCGGGAGAAATTTTCTAAATATTGGTCGAAATTCGAAATAAAAAAACATAGTACTTACTCTGGATTTGTGTAAAATATAAATTTAATGTCGGCCTTGTCACTTCATTTGGATTGTTTGGACAAAAAATTAGTTTTCTTCCGTAAATAATCCAATATGCATGAATTATAGTTTGAATCTAATGAATATAAGGAAATATCTTATTTGTAATATTTACATAAACATAAATTAATTAATTAATTAAACACTATTAAGTTAATGGGTGTTAAATATATTCAGTGAAAGTATTTAGAAAAGTAAATTATACAGGAGTTTTTCCAATGTTTTTGTTGGAAATATGCTTGATCACCGGGATTAAAGATCCTGTGGTTATAAACAATGAATTTAAATAATTAAAAAATATAGGTACTTACAATTGTCCAAACTGCAGCTCCTATGCAAAGCCAAAAATCGGACGGTGCAGCCATTTCTTTTTAACTGATTTAACTCACATGTTCGCATCAGCACCAATATTGGGATTGACGAATTTGATTATTGTTATTTTAATTTCTGCAAACCTATTGTATAGTATAAATTATAATATACACGCACAAACATTTTAATAAAGATAAGATACGGGACTTCTAACTTTTATCGATATCTGTTAAAAAGATAATTTTCATGTAATTAAAACTCAACCCGGAAAAAATACAAAATTGCTCGATATAATTTACCATATTTCCATGTAGTTTTAAAAACCAAAAAAATCTTCCAATCAGAAGTAAATACAGCAGCGTGTACTCAGCGACCGTGATGAAAATTTTAGAGACGTCGTTAAAGTTAATCACGTCTTTAAGAAAATATTTCTTATGAAGAAATATTTTTTAATCACGGTCGCTGAATACATCTAGCGTTTTCAATTCGATATCAAAATGGTATGAAAACGTAGTCACTACCTATAGAACCTATTTTTGGAATTTTGTTTGTTATGGTACTTTTATTTTTTAAAGTAGCTAATAATTAAAGCAACACCAAAAAAGTACATATTTAATTTGCAAATAACATTTTATTTACCTTTTTAGTTATCATTGTAGATCACTCATCGGAATAAAACAGTACTCTTGTTTATTGTGATTAATGTGTAGACAAAAGTAATTAGCGTTACAATTTATGCAACTCAAATTATATAAATGGCAAGCAGAATTAAATTCATTCTTATATCTAACTAAAATAGTACTTACCCTGTACTTCAATAAACACGTAACCATGTTTAAACAAGTAAGTATTAAAATCAAAAATATAGTTGTACATATTTAAATTATTCTAAACCTGCAAGTTTAGATCTGAAATCTGATTAATCAAATATCTCTAGTTCAACAATAATCACAAAAAAATCTTTTAAGACTCAGGAATCGCGTGGTGATACATCTATATGATTTGTCTAGTATCGCTTTAGAAGAAAATGAATTTTAGTCAGCCAAGTATATTATATGTCAAGTAAAGCACTTATTATTATGGTATATGCGATTGGATTTTAAAATTTTGCAGAAATAGCTTGATTTGCGAGTAAACTTATTTCCATCCCACTTTTTTTATTTAATTGCATTTTTTTATTTTATTTATAGAAAAGCTTGTTTTTTAACTTTATTTATGACATGCCATGAATAAAAATGTAAAATATGAAAAAAATATATTTACAAAAAAAAAAATTTTTAACTTTAGTATGTCAAAGAATATATTTTTCCTTTTACATTAATAGTGCTTTTTTTCCAAATCAATTTAAATAAAAGAAACTGCTACAGAAGTCGCAAAACATTGGGGATTCCCCAACCTTAAGCTGCTTATTTAAAAATTAATATATTTTTAGCATGAAATTGGAATGATTTTGCTAGTTTTTATAACATTAACCTATGGTTCACCAGTTTCCACAACACAAAACAAAGAATCTTCATTAAATACACCTTATGAAGTTGAAAATTCAACAGTTCCCGCAGATCTGTAATACAATTATTATTAATTTAATTTTATATATTAATTCTTTGCAATTCCAGAATTATTATTAAGGAGTACGTTTACGAAGTAGGAATTTTAGCAGAAGCCCAAAATGACTCGAGTAATTCAACAGAAAGGTAATTTTAAAACCTCTGAAACAAATATTAAACTTTTTATTGTAATTATAATTCTCTTTCATGATAAAATTTTCTTTATTATTTTTGTTGTAGTAATGAAGAAATCGATATAACGTTTTTTAACCCAAGACATAACGGATCTCAAATTGATCTCAACAACATTCCACTTCCGATCCAAACTAATATCAGTGGAGTATCAATTACAGGAATAGCTCCGATAAACTTGGGGAATTTGGATCTTTCAGCAAATAATGGAACTCCTATAATCAATGGGACTATACTTCCAAATGCTGTAGTTAGCGTAAAACATAATATAACTACTCTAGATGGTAAAAAGGGAGAGGAGTTACTCACTGAACTTTCTCCACTGTTAAAGTTAAATTCTGCGACACAAAATTAATAAAACAACCATGTATATAATACATCATTTTATTACATTATCTTTTGTTTTATTTTCTTAATATATGCATATTTACGAAAACATATTTTAAAGAAACAAGAGTGTAATTTTAACTTTAAAAATATATCAGTTGAAAAATAAAGTTGTGTAAGTAAATTAATATTTTATAATCCGCACTTGTAGGTTACACTTTTAACATTTACAGTGTTTGCTCTGTAGTAGAAAACTTTTGTATATACAATCGATGTACAAATTATAAATATTTTCTACAAAGCAAGTAAAGCTACCCTGCATACCTCAAATAAATACAATAAAGAGCAAGCACATACAAGTGTTCTTCAATAGAGAGCAAATCAATTCAACAAAAAAGGGATACGTAATATACTTTTTTCAATTTGTATTCACAAACAATTAAAATTTACTATTTTGCACTTCCTTAAATAAATTATATAAGTGCCTTTCCACTACTACTCCTGAAGTGTTCCTGGAGTGCTCCTTTGGTTATTAATAACCAATGGAGCGGGGGAACAGGATAGGATCAGTTCAAGCACAGTAATGGAAACCCACTAAAATTGGAACAATGTGCAATAAGATAATAACACATCATTAAATTAAAAACATTAAAGTTCTGGATTCATTTAAATAAATAGCACTAAAGTACAGAGTATAACATATAATGCGTGTTTCTACAAGTATTTGGGATTTATCACTAAATAAAAAAAAAAATAATAACAATTTTCATTTAACCATTTACTCTTATGTGTTTTGGTCCATAATGTTCTTCTTGGATTTAATAAAACATCACTAAATATTTTGTTCAAGTCTCAACGCACTATTTATATTTATACATATTTAAATTTTTATAAAAAGTAACTAACAGTCTCATTTATCTTCAACTAATGAAGTATTTCTTCGAGCCGGCCGATCAGCTCTACATAAAGAAGTTTCACCAACTAGAATAACAAAAAGAGGTTTTGTTAATCTTAGTAAAGTTACTAAACACTATTGAAAATGTATGTTGTAGAGGTAGAATGTCACGCTTTATGTTTCGATACACAGTGTGTTCTATCCTAGGTTTATGATTTGGATTTCTCCGGACTCTATTGCGGCTCCTGTTACTGGCACTTCTTTTTTATCCAACTGCCTACCTGTATATTTTAAGTGTGTTTAGTCATAAATTATTTAACATGCAGCTTTGTTTTAACTACTTCTACTTATCCTTCACCCACTACGTTTTCATGCATGTATTACACAATAAAATAAAGTGGCACAACTAATTTAGTTTAATAATTTTGAAAAAAAATAAACTAAACTTTCGATTTTAATTATTTAATATAAATCAAATTATGTTTTTTTTAACTACAAATAAAGAATTATAAAACAAGTAAATTTACAATCATATTATTTGTGCACAACTTCTTCAAAAATAATTTTATTTAAGTGACAATTTCTTACTTTTAGTTGTATTTCTAGAACTTGTTGACGGACTGCCTTCTTTACTGGAACTTGCTCCATTTGATTTACCCATTTGGGGAATAATTGTTATTTCATCGTTAATTTTTAAAGGTTTTAGTGATTCACTTTTAGGAGTACTAGGTGAAGAAGTATTTGAACCTTTTTTATCCATCGACCGTTTAGCAACCACACTGTGCGCAGAATATACATGGTTTTCAAATTGCTTATACATCCCAAAAGTAGCTGTGCAAACTGTACATTTATATGATAAGTGTGCCGGTTTTAATGTCATTCCATGATCACGAGCAACATGATTAAGTAATTTCCATTGGTAAACCTAGAAAAAATACCATACATCAAAAATAATTATCTAACATTTATTTAAACCAAGTATGTATTAAATAAAAATTAAAAATATCAATAAGTCATCTTTTGGTGCCAAAATATCAATTATTAAAATGCCTTTAAGGCTGCTGTAAAACACTTACTCTTCCACAGACAGGACATCTACCAGAATCTTTGCATTTGTTAGCAGCTTCTTGCATACTTGATGTTACAAGTCCATGCGAACCCAATAAGTGCCGTTCGAGTCCTTGGTCGGTGAAGAAACGGAATTGGCACTTCTGACAATTAAGGGGTGGGCGGTTGTAAATCATTTTAGGATGAATTTTCACCTTATGAATCCATTGCATATGATTACGTAATTGTTCAAGGTCCTTAATATAGCCGTCACATATTTCACAAATAACAAAAGAGTTCTTTGAAAGACAATCTCCAGGTTTAATTCCTCCACCCGCTGGTGGAGGTATAACCCCTGTAGATGGTGGTGAAACTGTCGCTGATGCGTTAGAGCTACCCCTTGGAAGAGGAGTTATGGAAATGCTAGGTTGGTGCACTGGCTTGGATTTGTTTGAAGTTTGATTCTAAAAAATAATTACAAAAATTAATAAATTATAAGTATAATTTATAACATTAACATGCTTTTAAATTAAAAAATAATTATTAGTATAACCATAAGCCATATACTACTAATTATAAAAATAAAATATCCTTTAATAAAAATTAAAGTTAGTTTTGAAAAATATGTATTCCACATTTACTGATATCATACCTGGGTAGATACGGTACTACTGGTGGAGGACATATTGGGTATAAGGCCCATGGGGCCCCCTATCCTACTTGCAATATCTTGTCCACCAAGAACCTACCACACATATTTTACTAAATATGCAACGACTTTCACAAGGACATCATTGATAAACAAATGTAAAAAAACTTACAAAATAATTAAAAAAAAAAAGTTTACCTGATATAACTGATTTCCACTTATTTGATAGTTGGTCGGAACAAGTACAGAGCTTCCACCTAAAAATGCAATTTTAGAAATTTATATTTGATATAAAATCAGAATAATCTTACTTGATACAGTTAAACTTGGTCGGCCCCTTCCACGATTGGCCGCTTGCTGCGACACAGCATTTTGTTGCATCTTCATGTATTGGATTGAAGACTTAGCCATCGCTTGATACATTGCAGCTGTAGTACTTAAGCCTGTTTGTTTCATTCTTGGTGCTCTGGGTATTTTTGCTGGAGGTTCCCAGTCAATAGGAGGCTCCATATTTCTCTCAGGTTTGAATTTTCTGGCACAAGCCACTGAATGTCTCGACAGTTTACCCTTTTGATTATCTTCAAATGCACAATTGGGGCATTGGTGGAAAGCAGGTGCTCTCTCAAGTCGACCTCTTACACAGTGCTCAGCCTCCATGTGAAACAGGATATCATGAGGATTCCTCACTTCATATGAACAAAAATTGCATCTGTATATGAAATTTTTCATATGTGGAGTTTCCAAATGAAAAGCCATTGCCAGAGCAGACTCAGTTTTATAATTACAAAATTCACAACGTTTGCTGGACATTTTATAATGTTGATTATTTTCCTTTGTATACTCCAAGCCTTTAATTAAAGACTGAATAGTTTTATTTGTAGAAGAATTCTGACCACCTTCTCGCTCCCTTTTTCTTTTTTGCTGTTTTAATAAATCCGTTTGAACGAATTCCTGGACTAAATTGGAACCAATTTCAACAAAAAACTTCCCTAAAAAAATTAAATGATATTATCTGTGCACATAAGTATGATATGTATATTACCGATTGGACTATCAAAGAAGGTGTGAGGTTTTTCCTTTTTAATATCATCTTTTTTATCATCAGAATCGACCTCCATCTTTTCATTCTTTTCCTTTTTGATCTCCTCATCACTTTCATCATTTTTGGAGTCTTTATCATCTTCTTGATCTTCCTTATCTTCATCTTCTTTTATAAGCCTTTTGATTTCATCAGCCATTGTTTTAATAAAATCTTTTAAATCTTTAACTGGTGGTTTTTCATATACATAAGGTACTATAAATGATGGAGCTTCCACAACAAACATATCATCAGTTAAAGATGGCAGTATTTGAGGTTGAGGTGCCGGGGCCGGTTGAACTTGAATTGGTAAAGAAGAGGATGAGGATTTTGTGCTAATGGGAATGGGTGTAATGGTAGCGCGCATATTTGGTGAATACATACCTTGAGCAGGTAAGGCAACTGGTAGCATGGAATATGTGGATTGTTTTTGGGAAACTGGGACTGGACCCCGACCTGACAAAATAGAGTTTGTATCGATTATAACAAGCGTTGGTTCTTTTTTGGTTGAATTATTGGTGGATTTAGAAGCAATTTCAACTAAGCGCTTTGTATCTTTGACTACTATTGGAACAGCTCTTGATATCTTTTTTCTACCCTTATCGTTACCTCCTAAAGGATCCACCACGGCTAAAGGATCATCAGGTAGTACCTCTTCGATATCAGATTCCCCCGATTGTGATTTATCATCGAGAATATAGTGCTTGCTTTTTCTTACATTTCTACCACTCCTTCTAGGTGTAATTTCTTTTTTGGGTGCTATGACTTTTATGGGGGTTTCTAGATCGATTATTTCAGGCTTATTTACTTTGGGATCACCATTCTCTTTAACATCTTCCACAATCATTACATCATCATCATTTTTGTTTTCATCATTTATTACAACTGCTTCTGTTTTTTCATCGTCTGTTCCATTTTCATTAACACCACCATTTTGTTTTTCACTGGACTTATCATCATCATCTGATATAGTAGATGTCATTTCTATATCATCTTCACTATCAATAACGTGCGAAATTTCTTCATCAGCTTCTCCATTGGATAAACTTTTAGCTTGATCATCTTGAGAATCAGCTTGTGAAGGTGTTTTTTCTTCACCTTCCTCAGAACCCTCTTCTTTATCATCTTCATCTTCTTCGATTACTTCAGCATCTTCAATAGCTTCAGCCTCATTATCGTCTTCAACAGATCCTTCAATTTGATCAGCTTCATCAGTACCGTCTTCATTTTCATCTTCATCAAGAACATCTCTATTTTCATCAAGTATTTCATCATCATCATTTTCGTCTTCCTTATCTACTTCCATTAATTCATACATTGATTCTTCCTGATCAAGAGATTTGGTACTAACATCATCCTGGACTGAGTCTACTTCACCATTCATCACAACACCTTCTATAAAAATAAATAAGTGTGGTTTGTAGGGTAGAATGCTTTTTAACAAATTTGAATCAAAATGTACTTTATTATGATCCACATATGATGAAAGATTGTAGGCCAAAAATATAAAAATCATATAAGGCATAAGGCAATAAAAAACATGTAGATAATTTTTTTAAGATCATTCAAAAATTGTAAATACAAATTTTGGTTAAAGTTAAGAATTGTTATTAAACAAGGAAATTAATATTTTTTTCAATGTTTACTTTTTGTTACTTATTATTAAAATGAATATCAAAAATGAAAAATGACGATTTTAATCGAAAATATTGATTTAAGTATAAAACTAATTTTTATCAAAACATTTGAAATGCTAAGTAGAAGAGCAGTTAAATTAACAACTTATAAAAAATGAAATTTTTGAGTTTGAAGATATTTAATATTGTTTTATTCATTTTCAAAAACGTGCTACGAAGTATGAAGTTTTTGATTGCACTAAATACATATAAAATTTTAATTTTTAAGTGAAAACTAAGGTAAGTCCTGTTTGAATATACATACATACTACTACGTTTGTTAATAAGTTTTTCTAAATATGCCCAATATGATTTTAGGAATCAAGTTCATAGTGATTTTAACTACCTATTTTCAAGATGTTAACGTTATGAATTTGAACGTCATTTTGTAAAATGATCTATGTTAAAGAAGTTTACGATTCATTTTGGATAGTTCCTTACCTGAGACATTATCATCCTTTGGATGTACATCATCTACTTCGCCCATTTCAACGACAGCTGCCATGGCAGAATTTAAAACCTGAAAAAAATCAGAAATTGTTATTAAAATATTAAATTTAAAAAGTTTTAACATTATTATGATGGGTATTTAATATAATATTCACTTTTATTCTATAAAAATCATTAAATCTATTAAATTTAAAAAAGTTTAAAAATTTATTATGGAATTTATTATATAACATAAATATAAAAATCTTTGATATTTGATGCAATAAATCAAAGAGAAAAGGTCATTTGTACGAGCCCATGGTTGCTAGACTTATGGCCGAACTTTAAAGAGTTGCTTGTAACTCAAGAACGAGTTTTATAAAAAAAATAATTTCTGCAAATGCTTACTCAAATTAATCGTAGAAACCAAAAATATACCACTAATAAAACGAACATCCTGTATATTAAAAATATGTTTATATGGTAGCTTCTTTAAATTGAATAAACTTTTATCTAAACTTTATTTTAAATTCAAAACGGTTCAAAAAATATTGAGATGTTTTCGTTTTTTTGGAGGACCCTGTATAATTTTTGTTTTCATTATTTCATGTTTTATTTGTGATTTCTTAGTATTTTGACACACGGAGCACCAAAAAATACAGAGTGTTCCGTCTGGGTTAGTAACTAGAGCTATTTTAATCGATAAAAAACAATAAAAGTGGGGGTCTATCTTTTTTAGTTTTAGAGCTACACCGTTTTGAATTTTACATCACCGATTTTTGTCAGAAATCACAAAAACGCTAATAACATTTTACCCAAAGTGCGTAGGGATTTAAAAAAATTATCATTGGTTAGCTAAGACCATCCTCTTTCAATTGGTGACAATAGTAATACAAAAATTATTGTTAAAATGTTGAAAAAAAAATCGGAAAGAAAAAATTTTTTTTTCAATTTTTGAATTTTTTTCCAAAATAAGACCCATTAAGGTTGTATTTTTTATAAGTTTTTTTAAAGTTCATCGTATCAAGAAAAAATTGAAATCGTAGTTCTTTTATTTTACTTACTATAGGCATCTGAAGTTACTCCTACAAGAAGCATTCTGAGGTTAGTCTGATAACATCGGAGGGTTGATAGACGTGAAGTTGTTATAAAACACTTGGAACAGGGTAGGGAATCTCCCATATTAAAAGTTTTTTCCCTAAGTTCGTGAGGATCCCTACCGTGATGGCGCTGCTTTATTAGTTTTTTTAGGCAACTTTTTTTACAAATCCTTACCCCTCTATGCTTCCCCTTAATCAAAAAATATAAAATAAATAAAAATTAGGATAAATAAATCAATTTTTCAAAAGTAAAAATATCCATTACATTTTTTTAATTGTTTCTTTAATTTTCTTAACTTTGCATAATTTTAAAAAATTATAATTTTTATAGTAAGCTTTGAAAGTAATGTCACTGTCATACTTGTATTTTTAACTTCGTTTTTATTTTTGGGCTTTTCGGTGTGTGTTTTTGTGTTAAAATTTTAAGTATTATGGCCTGATATACAATCAATAGTGAATTTTTACCAAGAATAATTTCTAACTTGGAACTTGAACAAGTGATTTGCAACTGTTGTAAAAATAAAATATTCCAAGTACCTTTGAACTCTTGAAACAGCACCAGCACAAGACCTCAAAATTATTTTATTTTTGAAATATTAAATATTTTGTAAGTATCCATAAAATGTACTCATTTACAGAAACATAAATAAATATTAACCATTTAATTATATTTGTTTCTTTTTGTTCAAATAGCTAAAAGTTAAAGTGCAGAAAAATGTTTACTTTTTATTAAATATTCTAAACGACAATATTTATTAAAAAGGAAATATTAAATAATTTTTAAAATGATAAGCTTATTTTACAAAATATTTAAATTTTCCCGCTGTTTAAACGTCAAAGTTGCCGGGGAACCCTTTCAGATGGCGCTATTTTTGATGTCCGAAAATTTTGTATCCCAGTTAGCTATCTATTTTATCTATGACTTGGAATTCCATCAGATGTCACTTATCTTTTAGCCTAATTGATAAACTATGTACCACTTTTGACAAACTGTGCAGCCTATTTATCAAACTATGCTCAGTACTACTTTTTGTAGAAGTAACTTCAGGAGGCTTTAGTAAGTAAAGAAAAAGGGTTACGGTTTAAAAATTTTACCTGGTTTGTTAAGAATATGAACAAGTTTTCGAAAATTAAAACATATCTGTAAGAGTGGTGTCTTGGAAAAAAATTTCAAAAACTAAAAATAAAATAATTTTTTTTACATTGCGATTTTTAACAACTGCTTTTGTATTAATGTTGTTACTAATTCAAAAAGGATAGTTTTAGCTTGCTATTGATAATTATTTTAAATCCCTACATACTTTGGTTAAAATGTTATTTAGGTTTTTGTGATTTTTGACAAAAGTCGGTGACCTAAAATTCAAAGCTAAACTCAAACTTAAACTAAAAAAGATAGACCTCCACTTTTTTGTTTTTTCTCGATTAAATTTACTCTATATACAGGGTGTCCCAAAACGTACCAGCAATATTTTGAGGATGAATTCTAGAACTTATTTAGAGTTGAAAAGTCCATATAAACATATGTCCTAAATGTAAACGTTAACGAGTTATTGTTTGTTGTAGAATTTATCCGATTGGAGTAGGACGCGTTACATGGCCACAACGGTCGCCGGACCTGACTCCATTGGATTTTTATCTTTGGGGTCACATGAAACAGATTGTTTATGCAACTGAATTGCATACAGTTGAAGAATTATGCCAAAGAATACAGTAGGCTGGCGATATTAGGAATAACCCGGCAACCATATTGGGAACCCAATGATCTCTTTTCCGTCGTGCGGCTTTGTGTATCGAACACAATTTTGAACATTTCTTATGATAAACAATAATAATTTAAAAAAATTCGTTGAATTAAAATTTTACCCAGATAAATTCAATCATTAACTCATTGACGGGTACATTTAGGACATATGTTTATATGGACTTTTCAACTCTAAATAAGTTCTAGAATCCATCCTTGAAATATTGCTGGTACGTTTTGGACACCCTGTAGTTTTCAACCCCGAAGTTTGGTGAACCACGAACGGAAAACCCTGTATAGAGGTAATAGGTAATAATGTAAACAAAATTTTCAATATAAATGGGAAATTTTCTACTTTAATAATTCTAAATTTTTGAATTGTGATACTAATAACCAGTAAGTATTATATTTTTGGGATGTCACTCCCCCAATTAAACACTCAACTACATTTTAAATGCTCCATTTTAAATTTTATCGGTCTTCCCAACTGTTATTTTAAGATATGGCAATCCTGTACGAGCCAGTCAAGGTTAATAGCAGTTACCGGTTATAAAGTCTCATATTCTCATTTTAAAAACTTTAAAAATTTTGAAATAAAAGTACTGGTATAATAATATTTTTAATAGGATAGTTGGTAATCCTAAAAAGTTGAGTTTGAAATCCAGTTGATACTTGCATTTTTGGTCATACATGTGTGGTAAACCTCCTAGCTCAAATTTACAGAAAATGTGTTTTTGTTTCAATCAGATTGGTTTATATTTAATACACATGCTCGCAATACATCGTATCTTATTTTTTAAGATTTAATAAAGTCAAATTCATTGTGTTGTTAAAATGAAAAAAAAATATAGAGAATTGTAGAGTTTTTTGAGGTTTGTCTTAATAAGTTAATATTTGTATTAATGAGGTATTGCGTAGATGTGGTTGATGTGAGAAATAATATTATTTTTTATTTTTGGAGAATATTCGGTCTTCTGCTGAGGGAAATTTTTCATCACAATACAGGGTGTCCCGTAATTACGTGGACAGACATTATAGAACGGGTTTATCACCTCAAATTAAGATGACAAGTTCCTTTAACACTTTTCCCAAAAATGCTTCCCTGCAAAGTTACAGCCAGTTAAAGTTCACTTTTCAAAAAATAAAAACCCACATAACTTTTCTCTCTATGAAGGTAACTCGATAAAAATCGCCATAGGGGGCTACTTTTAAGTTTTTTATAATTTGATATTGTAGTTTTGCCATTTATTTACTACCAGTTTACATAAAGTTAGAATTTAAGTTTTACCATAACTTTTTTGATGTTACTTTTTTTGCAATTTCAACTTATTTTCTCATAAGACAGATAATTTACTATGAAAAAGGTATACCTGTTAAAAATCGATAAATCTAATAGTTTTAAAGATAATCTCAATTAAAGTTTCATAATTTATTGTAAAATTTATTTTTTTTGTTGAACCAAGTAGTCCGAAATTAATATTTTTAAAGAAATTAAAACGTTTTTACGATTTTATCACACAATAAGAGCAGCTCTTTTGTGCTTTTTAATCATCTTCTAAAATAATATTCAATCATACATTCTATTAATAATGGTATTTAGGGAATGGCCTACTTGTTTTAACAATAAAAGCACATTTTTATTTTTATTTCGAAATTTTAATTGAGATTATCTCGAAAACGGTTGGATTTAGCGATTGCAAACAAGTATACCTTTTTCATAGTAAACAATTTATTATATAAGAATATCAGTTAAAATTGCAAAAAAGTGACAACAGAAAAAGTTGTGGTAAATCTTAGATTTTAAGTTTAGGTAAACTGATAGTAAATGAATGAGAAATTGCAAAACTAGTATACCATATCATAAAGCATGAAAAATTAGCCCCCCATGGCGGTTTTTATCGAGATAGCTTCATAGGAAGAAAAGTTATGTGGATTTTAATTTTTTTTAAATTGAACTTTAACTGGGTGTAACTTTGCAGGGAAGCATTTTTGGGCAGTGTTAGAGGAACTTGTCACCTTAATTTGAGGTGATAAACATGATCTACTATGTCTGTCCACATAATTACGGGACACCCTGTTTACGACGCAAAAATTACGGAAGTGCTGCGCTAGACAATTTCCTATCCCTTTCATTTCGAAAACTATACAACCTAGGACCTCAATTTTTAAAATACAAACGCATCCAATTTAAAAAGTAGCTATAAAATTCCAAGCGAATAACCAAGGCTGACATGGGACTGCAAAGAATCTACCTTGACTGTACTCTATTTGAATCAACTCTATTGCGAGTTAATCGTTACAATTTTTCGTCTGAATTTTCTGCCTATTACAGAGTCTAAAATAGCAGTTGGCATAGTGGCACTCTAAAAAAATCTTCACAATATCAACCAATTTAAACCTTCAATGTGGAGTCATACATGGTAAGTCATGAATAAAAATCAAATTTACTGCGGAGTGCGATCCTTAAAATAATGAGTGCTGGATGAGAATATGATATATTGATATTTAGTGAATTATATTTTAATTTTTTTCTCCCGCATCTCATATAGTAATAGATTTTTTAAATTTCCATGCAGAAATCACTGCACTAGTGTAATTCTGAGTTAAGGACTTCCACATCGGCTAAGAGTTATTGCTATTCCGTTTAACTCGAGACGTAGAAAAAATACGGTATGTTTTTAAAAATAAGTGAATTATAGGTAAAAATAAACATAACCTCAAGAAACAAAATGATGTTAAACTTACATATTCAGTCGAATACGATCCTGGAATATTTTGGGGCCACCATTACATTAATTAATACTGTACACAAAGCACTAATTGAGTAAGGGTTTATACATAACAAATCAACATAAATAGTTTAAAAATTAGTGTCTTATTTATTATAAAGAAAAGGTCAAAAATTTTTGTATAATAATAACTGTAAAAATACGTTTATAATAATTAAGTACATAAAATTTTTGTGGGTTATTAAAAAATTGTTTGGCAACCCGGCAGTAATGCCAACTTGAAGTGGGGGAAAAGGCGAATGGTTTTTTTGAGGCACCGTTAATAGGTTATCTTATTTAGAAAATGATGTTTCTTAATTTGTTTTAATTATTTCTTCTCCGAACTAGGTTAGTTCCCGCCAAACAATTAAAGGTAATTTGTCAACAAGGCAATAAACAGCTGCACACCGCCAATAGTAACCATAGGCAATCGTAAATAGCCGAAGTAAAACGCGGCGTCCGATATTCAAAACCTATTAATGTTGTCACCTTATACGGCACTATTTTTATTACAAAAATACACTGGGAGATTATGTTTAAAACTAATTAATTTACATAAGATATAGCGGAAATTAAAATCGCATCACAAACCCCGAGAGCTGCACTAAACTGCCAATATGGCGTCTAACGGTGCGTCACGTGATACCAAGCCGTGACGTACCACTCTAGACCCGCGATGTCTTAAATTTTTTCTTTACGTAAGCCGGGAAATAAACGGGCAATATAATTATTATAATAAACAATAATAACAGCCTGGTCATTGATTTAATCCTGAAATAACACAACTTTGTAGTAATTCATCAAAAAATATTTTTTTGTTTTTTTTTTAACAAAAAAATTCTACCATTTATTTTAAGGGCATCAATTTTTCCATAATCAATATTTTAACGTAAATAATTTCTCGCAAAATTCGTTTAAAATTGCATTATTTTTATTTGAAATTGATGAGAGATTTTAATCCCGTTACGTTGTAGTTTTTTTCGTTTTTAATGGGGAATAGAAAGTAGCCCAAACTACATCAACTATTTAGAATGAGGGAACAAGCATCCATCGAGTTGAGGCCCCACAGCCGCCAACCATGTTGCCAAGTAAAATAAAGTTACTAGTTACGTAAAATTTTCAAGTTCAGACTCCCGCAACCCGGCAGGAACTAAATTCGATTTTTATAATGCGTTTACGAGGGGAAGAAATTAGATATTTTTTTTATTAAAAACCAGTTTCAATATTAACTTTATTTTTATTAGGACTAGTTTTTTTTTACTAAAAGAAGCTCTCATTTCTAATTTTTGTATTTTTCATGAACAAATTGGATTAAATCGTTGCACAAAAACATCAATTCCTCAAACAAAATTTTTACTTTATTCTACTGGGTGTTCTATTCGTGATGAGTGATGAATCAAAACGTTTGGGTTAGAATAAAGTTGATTTTATTTCTATTATCTTTTTATTTCTAACATTTTCATATACAGTGAATTCAAATAAGATTGAAACCATTGACATTGCAAGGTAGGAAACCTAAGTTTCCTACAGTTGGCTACACTGGAATGAATACGTTGTGCTCCAATGAAAAAACCATCGCAAATATTTTAACTGCGCTAATTTTAGTTTTGAAAAGCACTGTTTTTTATTAAAATTTGCAACACACTGATAAATTACTAGACAGAATACCCGAAGAAAAACTGCTGATAGACGCTTTGGTTAAAGTGACAGATCAGATTTAAATTTGAATGAGAATTAACAGGTACACTACCTTAGCAAGTCTAAAATCACTACACAGTATGTTTGGTTGCATAGTTGCGGTTTCAATCTTTTTCTAATTCACTGTACAAAAATTACTTTTTATACAGGGTGTCTCACTTTTTTTTCAGCAAAAATTTTTTTTTATATCGTAAATGTCAATCTGAACAAAAAATTTCCTATGAACTATTATATTTTTTCGACTCCTTAAAAAGTTACAGCAATTTTAAAATTGATAAATTTTCATGATTTTTGTGGAAGACCCTGTATAATATTCTTTCATTTTATATTTTTTTTATTTAAATCAATTATTATTTGGATTTTTTATTTGCCAAATTGACATTATTGGCTGTATTTAAAATAAGTGAACGACGAGGTTAAATTTCTCTCGGTAAAATTTTGCATCTTATTGGTTTAAAGATATACAAAATCCAAAGCATAATTCTTTTAAATAAAAAAAAATTAAAATAAATTGAAATTTATACAGGGTGTCCCACAAAAATCATATAATTTTTGAAATTTTAAAATTGTTGTAACTTTTTAAGGAGTTGAAAAAACATAATAGTTCATAGGAAATTTTTTGTTCCGAATGACATTTACTATCTAAAAAAAATTTTTGCTGGAAAAAAAGTGAGACACCCTGTATAAAAATATTTTTTCTTCAAACGTCATTAAAGTACAGTCTTCTGTGACGTATGACAAGCTTTAAAATGTCACTTTTATGTTCGTTGATTCTATTTTCACTTTGTACTCCCTAGGAGTACTGACAAGGAATAAAAGGGCGGAGTAGAAATGCATTTTAAGCAACTCAATATACACTAAAATTCCGACCTGAATCGAGTTTACTTCGTACTTCCAAGGAGTAGAAATTCGAATTTCTACTCCGCCTTTTTGGCAACCCAATATACATTCGAAGTAATAGAACAATATAGTATTTAATCTATAGAATTATTTTTTTTTGATCTATGAGTATTATAAATGCCTATAGCAATAAATGGCCTATAAATATAATGCTTTTGATCTATAGGATAGAAATAATTATCAAATATCTATAGAAATAATTTTTAATCCCATAGAAATAATTTTTACTTTTTTGTTTTTTCAAAAATTAGCAGTAATTAAAGAACCAAAATTTGAATTTGAATTGAAAAAGTTAAATATAACTTCATATACATGATGGGTTTAAAGTGACGCCTAAATAGCATACCTGCTTACTTTATTATTTGGAATTTTCAAAAGAGAAATTTTTTTTATCAGTTGACATAACGTTTCTATAACGTCATCAATTTTTTAAACCGGTTGATATATTTTTAATTTTCTGTTACTCGTTTTTATAAATCATAATATGATTTTTTTATACAGAGTGTCCCACTTTTTTCCAGCAAACATTTTTTTTAGATAGTAAATATCATTTTGAAAGGAAATTTTCCTATGAACTATTATTTTTTTTCGACTCCTTAAAAAGTTACAGCAGTTTTAAAATTCATAAATTTTCTTTATTTTTGTGGAACACCCTGTATAATATTCTTTCTTATTGTATTTTTTTTATTTAAATCAATTATTATTTGGATTTTTTCTTTGCCCAATTGGTTTTTTTGAACGTTATTGGCTGTATCTAAAAATTTTCTAAAATTTCTACTTTACAACAAATCAGGGAAAAATTTGAAACTGTAGCTTTTTAGTTACAATCGGCAGGTGGACTGGCGTGAAACTGTTATAAAATATTTGACATTCCATCAGGTATCCTTTATAGCCTAATTGACAAGCTATGCACCCCTTATGATATACCGTATTTGACAAACTAATGGTGCTCTATACTTAGGACTACTTCTGATAGAAGTAACTTCAGAATTCAGAAAGCTTTAATAAGTGAAGGAAAAGAGTTACGTTTTCAAAATTTCTCCTTGCTTGTTGAGAATATGAACAAGTTTCAGATAATTAAAAAAAACACAACCGTAATGGGTCTTATCTAGGAGAAAATTTGAAAAAACTGAAAAAAATAGGTTTATTTTTTATTTTCTTTTTCAACATTTTAGCAATTGGTTTTGTATTACTGTTATTACTTATTGAAAGACGATGGTTTTAGCTTTCTATAATATTTTTTATCCCTACCCCATTGGTTAAGATGTAATTAGGTATTTCGTGATTTGTATTAAAAATCGGAGACCTAATATTCAAAAGGTTAAAGCTCTAAAACTAAAAAAGCTAGACCCTCAGTTTTTTTATTTTCTTGTCGATTTATCCCCGACGTTTGGTAAACCATGAACGGAACACCCTGTCGATCACAATTTATACCTTGATCGATCATTGGAAATAATAAAATTCCATAAAACATGAGCTTAATGACAAATATTGATTTTTTATGTTTTATGATCAATAGTCAGTGCTATTTTGCTCTAGTGCACGAAAGTTTTACTTAAGTCATGTTTTTTGTACTAAGTAATGCTTTTGTACACTAGAGCAAAAAAGCGCGATCGCAAAATAAATTATAGTTCGTTTTATAACTAAAATGTTCAAAATTGTCAAAATTTAGTTTTTTTATTTTCGATATTTTCTGTGTCCAGAAATTAAGCGGCCAAACTTTAGGAGGCGATTCTACAACCAATTTTAAGAAAAAAACTTCCTATAAACATGTGTCCGATTTCGCTTCCTAAGGGAGTTACAGTCCTTTAACTATTGTGACTAAAACTAGGTTTTTTGTCATTTATTTGAAAACGGTTTGTAATATAGATTTGAAATTTGGTGTGAAAACTAATACGTTTAAGATATAATTTCTCAATTTTTTCAGATTTTTTGAAAGCACTGAAAGGGTAATTTTAAGGAGGGTTGGGGTTATATACAGCGGCAACTTTTTTATGGTTAACATAAAATCATTTTTCTTTTTATACTAATATGCCTTATTCAGTTTTTTAAGTTTTTTTTTCTTTATGTTTTTTCTTAAAATTAGCTGTAAGATCGATTCTAGAGTTTGGCCGCTTAATTTATGGACACCCTGTATAATGTATAAAGATTTTTATATACAAAATATTTTCCTAAACGACAAATTTTGTTTGAGTTTTACATCCTTTCAAAAAGAAAGTGTCAATTAAAAATCACCCTGAATAGATCATAAACTGATTTTTTTATAAATCAAAATTTGATTTTCTATAGATCAGTTTTTAATTATCTATGGATCAAATATTAATTTTATAGAGATCATATTAAATATTTTCTACACAGCATTTATTAATTTTTATAGATCGTTAACTGATTTTCTTTATCTTTAACTAAATTAGCGTTTTGAAATTTAAATTAACACATGTGTGGTTGTTTTCGTTCATGTTTAGAGTGGTTTAAAAAACATCAAAAAATAAAAAACTACTTTTGTTTTATTAAGTTTTACATTTGTCAAAAACAAGTACCTAAGTATCAAAAATCACATTGTATAAATAAATATTTGGTTAGGCTAACATTTTTCATCGATTTGATTTAATGTTTTTAAAATATTAATTTTATATACTTTATTTTTTGTTTCTGGAAAAATGCTAAATAATATCCCAACCTAGTAAAATTCGTAATTAGCAATTTGTTTTGGATTTGGTAAATAGTTTAGATTTTTTAATATCTTCAGGTATTATTATGGACATACTGAAGTTACTAACTACATTAAAAAATATACATCCGCATTTTTTCAAAAATATAAAAAAAATTGATTAAAAATATGAAACTTGACATAAAATATGAGCCCACTCACTCTGATGAATGTAAAAGAAAAACGTGTAGTGGTGTTAAATTTCACTTTTGTTTAATAATTTCTTTCAAAAACAACATTTTTGTTTTATAATTTCCCACATGCTTCAATAAACAATAAATAATTAACTGTATAGTAGCGGAATTGCCGTTAAACTAACGAAGCTTAAATTTAGGTATTCCAATAAGTAGTTTTTAATATTTTTTAATAAAAGTTTTAAATATTAATATGGATTTATTATTATAAGAAATTGTAAAGAAACAAAAGTTTTTTCTTTTAATGCGAGATTTACTTTTCAATGCTTTTTATTTCTTTTCAAAAAAAGGTTTTCAAATTATTATTTCAGTTTTGATAAAATTCTTAATCGTTGACTGTCCGCCATTTTTTATTTGTTTTTCTAAACAACGTTTTTTCATTATTTGTATCGATTTTTATAAAAAGCTAAGTTTAACTAAATTTTAATTATTTAAAAAAAAATTAAATTTTGCAAAATTTTAAAAATACATAGGTACAAATACAAAAGTCCAAATTTTTTATATCTTAAAAATGCAATTTTTTTCTGATTTATTTTTATCAGTTTCTATAATAAATAGTTCCTTTTTATTATTATTATTATTATTATTTGGCTAAAACAATTTAAATTTTTCATAAATTGCATAAAAACTTCTTATCATGAGCTAGTAAGCAAAAGGCACTAATGGGGTAATTCTGAACAAAAAATGTTAGCCGTAACAGCGCTGTTAAATTTGACAGTCGCCCTGTTGTCAAAAAACGCTATTATGTAAACTTTACTGTAACTTATCGACTATGTAAAATAACATTTTCGGTGTTAAAATAACATGAATCAAACTAATAATATTCAATTAATGTATAATCGATCAAAATAATAACATTAGAATGATGTACAATGTATTTTAACACCGAAAATGTTAATTTGCATTGCCGTTAAGTTACAGTAAAGTTTACAGAATAGCGATTTTTTGACATCAAGGTGACTGTCAAATTTAACATCGCTGTTACGGCTAACATTTTTTGTTCAAAATTACCCCATAAGTTAAAAAATTAGATTTTCGTAATTCAAATTTTAAAGGTTGATAGCATTCGAAAAAGTGTTTTTTATATTAGTTGCATAGTTCTAAGGTACACTCAATTAATCTTCCAGATTCTAGATGACTAATGGGGTGATTCTGAACAAAAATGTTAACTGTAACATCGCTGTTAAATTCACAGTCACCTTGATGTCAAAAACAAACGCTATTCTCTAAACTTTACTGTAACATAACGGTTACTTAAAATAACATTTTCGGTGTTAAAATAACATCTATCAAAATAATAATAATATATTAATGTAAAGTTTATCAAAATTATACATTATTTAGAAGTACAATGCATGTTAACGCCGAAAATGTTATTTTACATGGTCGTTAAGTTACAGTAAAGTTTACAGAATAGCGTTTTTTTGACATAAGGGAGACTGTCAAATTTTACATCGCTGTTACGGCTAACATTTTTTGTTCAGAATTACCCCATATACTTCATTTTTTAACAAGGAGGAGTCACAGGGAAGGACAACTCACACTATAAAAGTTACTAGAAAAATAACCAAACAGGTTATAACAGGAATCATGACAGGAATTTTAGGTTATTTTGGCTTTTTAATGATAAAATATGTACAGAAATATTATGTATGGGGTGATTCTGAACAAAAATGTTAGCCGTAACAGCGCTGTTATATTTGACAGTCACCCCGATGTCAAAAAAATCGCTATTCTGTAAACTTTACTGTAACTTAACGGCGGTGTAAAATAACATTTTCAGTCTTAAAATACATATTACATCAATGTAATGTTAGTATTTTGATCAATTATACACTAATGTAAAATTATTATTTTGATTGATGTTATATTAACCCTGAAAACGTTATTTTACATCGCCGTTAAATTATAGTAAAGGTTACAGAATGGCGATTTTTTTGACATCGGGGTGACTGTCAAATTTAACAGCGATGTTACGGCTAACATTTTTGTTCAGAATTACCCCATAAATTCCCTATTTCTTTTTACTGAATACAAATTTATACCAATAAATACATTACTAATTAAAATTTAATGATTAATATTTTGAGGTTATACGTCAAAAATCATCCAAAATAATTGTTCGGTGGTTAATTTTTGGCATTTTAGCGCGGGAAATTTAAATTACTCCTCCTAGTTAAAAATTAAAATATAATTTTTTTTTACAATAGTAAATATTAAAGCAAACCTATTTTTGTCTTAGTGACACGTTAAAAAATTGATCAAATGACCAATGACTTATGTAAGTTTACTTTGTTATCCTAACCATATTAGTCTGACAAGTGACAGGTAATGTCAAAATTAGAATTAATTTGATAAGTTTGATTAAAATATCCTAAAATTCTTTACCTTACTTACTCCTAGTACTCAGCTTGAATCCAATAGTAACAGGTCTTCAAGTATAAACATGGATATTTATCTGTAGCAAAATATTTACAACAAAATTGGAGATGAATCTTAACCAAAACCACAAATGGAACATAGGGCCTACAGGGGTTTTTGTACAGAAATTATCCGAAATTTACAAAGCCCACTCTCTTAAAAATCAATCTTTTGTTTCCTAATTCAAAATATTTAAAGGACATTTTTTATGTAATGTACCTCCAAAAATATCACTTTTTTAATTTAAGGATTAAATTGATTTAAAAGCACATAGATGATTTTTAAACAATAGAATCGAACTAGTATATACTTGTGTGAAACTAGCAATAGATTCCAGCAGTAGATGTTTTTTCATATAAAAATTTGTTTTTTTGATTTTTTTCTTTCATAATTTGCTTCAATTGAATAATATAAACCTGGGAAATGCATTTTCATAAGATTTTAATAAATTCTAAGGGTAGAAACCACCCCTAAATAATTTAACAAAAAAGGGTTAATTTTTTTTAAATTTTACTTTTGCATTTGACTCTTAAAATAATTCGTAGTAACATATCAAAAATTTGAGTGGCAGTTATTTTTTGTTTCTTTGTAATACACGTTTAAAGTTCCGCGATTTAGTAATATTACCCATATGTATCTGTACTATTATATTCTTCAAAAACAGAAAAAGGATTTATTTTTTTGTTTTAAATTATTCATTTAAACATTTTTAACTAACATATCAAAAAAGTGGATTGCAGTAATTTTTTGTTTTTTTGTAAATCCTGTTTAAAGTTCCGATATTTCTCAACGTTGATCCTATATTATATACATGAATTAGTCATTCTTCAATAACAGAAAAAAGGGTTAATTTTTTTAAATTTTTTCTTTTGTGGGCATTTATTTAAACAGTTTTAAATAAAATATCAAAAATTTGGATGGCAGAAATTTTTTGTTTTTTGTAAATTGTGTTAAAGTTGCGCTATCTCTCAACGTTGATCCCATTATGTACATGAATTAGTCATTCTTCAATAACAGAAAAAGGGGTTAACTTTTTAAAATTTTTTCTTGCTTGGTCATTTATTTAAACAGTTTTAAATATCATATCAAAAAATTGAATGGCAGTAATTTTTTGTTTTTTTCTAAATCGTGTTTAAAGTTGCGCTATTTCTCAACGTTTTGATACCATTATGTACTTGAATTAGTCATTCTTCAATAACAGAAAAAAGGGTTAATTTTTTTAAATTTTTTCTTGCTTGATCATTTATTTAAACAGTTTTAAATGAAATACCAAAAAATTGGATGGCAGTAATTTTTTGTTTTTTTATAAATCGTGTTTAAAGTTGCGCTATTTCTAAACGTTTTGATACCATTATGTACTTGCATTAGTCATTCTTCAATAACAGAAAAAAGGGTTAATTTTTTAAAATTTTTTCTTCCGCGGTCATTTATTTAAACAGTTTTAAATATCATCAAAAATTTAAAGGACATTTTAAATATTTAAAGGACATTTTTTATATGTATGTAGCAATCAAATATTAAATGATTCTATTTATTACAATAAAATAACAAATACAACTGACACTTAATTAAATAACCATAATAATAATTCTCCTTAGTTACCTAAGTGTACTTGATTTTTATTGACCCCCAATAATACTCCCCCCCAGAGAGCGAAGTACAACGATAGGGAAAATAAAAATAAGTACATAACTTGATAAAAGGAGTGTAAATAATAATATAAAATGATACAATTATTTTAAAAAGCAAACAAAATTAATAGATGAAGTTCTAAATAACAATTTAACAAAATATACAATTATTAAAATTTCAATTAAAAGAAACACGTTTAACGGCCGCAAAAGACAGAACATGTTCCACTAGAGCTGGCTTGATCCTGTCCAATGATACATGATCTTCTCGTCCATCAGAAAATAAAACTTTAAAAAATTTTGGAAAACGTTCCAACACTTTATAAGGACCAACATAAGGTGATTGTAATGTTCCTTTAATTTTGTCATCTCGAATGTAGACATGTGAACATGTGTGTAAAGCATCTGGTGTATATGACTTCCTGCAACCAACACGAGGAGGTTTGTATTTACAATGTTTGAAAAATTCTCTTAAATTGATTATGTAATCATTATTAGGAGTGTGAGGCACATCTGAAATTGAGTTGTCAAAATATTGACCAGGAAGTCTTAAAGTTGTTCCATAAACTAATTCAGCTGAAGTACAATTTAAATCTTGTTTCAAGGTGTTCCGTAAACTAAGTAACACAAGAGGTAAAATAGTAACCCAATGTTTAGCATCCTTATAAGTGGTTAGAGCTACTTTTAATTGACGGTGAAAACGTTCTATTAAACCATTTGAGGAAGGATGATAAGCTGTTGTTCTAATAGACTTGATACCAAACAATTCAACAAATTGTCGATATAAAGTAGACAAAAATTGTGCCCCCCTATCAGAAGTCACAGTTAAAGGAATTCCAAAACGAGAAACCCAACCAGAAGTGAACGCTTTGACAATAGAAACTGCAGAAGTATCTTTTAAAGGAAAAACTTCCGGCCAACGAGTAAATCTGTCAATACAGGTAAGCATATAAGAATTTCCTTCGCAAGATGGTAATTTTACTAAATCAATATGAACATTTGTAAAACGACCACTTGGAATTGGAAATGTAGAAACTGGAGTTTTAGTATGTCTGAATACTTTGTTAGACTGACAAGAGGAACAATTGTTTACATAAGTTTTAATGTCCGTATTCATTTTAGGCCAAACGAAAGATTTTCTAATTAAATCACGTGATGCTTTAATGCCTGGATGCGTCAAAGAATGTAAAGAA
The DNA here is from genome assembly GCA_963971135.1 of Stenus bimaculatus. NCBI lineage: Eukaryota > Metazoa > Arthropoda > Insecta > Coleoptera > Staphylinidae > Stenus > Stenus bimaculatus. The sequence continues at coordinate 10,921,308 of OZ020185.1, read as the reverse complement.
TCGAAAACTTTTTTACGTAGTTTAACAGGTATAAGAGGACGTTTAATGCCTGAAGAAATATCACACCACAAACAGTGTTTAGAATTCGGCAATGTTTCAGCAATTAGCTTTAACGAATTGGATTTACTTTTAATAAAAAATTGTAACTCTTTATCTAAAAACTGCTCTTCAGCTATTGTACTAAAATCTACAACATTTATTAAAGAAGATATAGTAGAATCGTCATTCTTAAACTCAATTCTTGATAAAGCATCCGCAACAACATTGGCATTACCTTTAATATGATTAATATTTGAAGTAAATTGAGTAATGAAATCAAGATGTCTATTCTCGCGTGGATTATGAGAACCTGAACAATTTTTAATTGCAAAGATAATTGGTTTGTGATCAGTAAAAATCGTGAAATCACGACCTTCTAAGAAAAAACGAAAATGTTTAATTGCACAATAAATAGCCAAAAGTTCTCGTCCAAAAGTGCTATACTTTGTTTCAGTATTACTAAACTTTTTGGAGAAAAATGCTATTGGTTGAAATTTTTTATCAACCTCTTGTTGTAAACAGGCTCCCATAGCCACATCAGAAGCATCAACTAACAAACTGATATTTGTATTAGCTATTGGATGAGTTAATAAAGTAACCTTAGCAAATGCCTCTTTGATAGAATTAAAAGATCGGATATGCGAAGAATTGAATTCTACAGGATGACTTTTACTTACAGAATGATTAATTAAAGCATTTAAGGGTCGAAGTAATTGAGCGCAATGAGGAATAAATCTGTTATAAAAATTAATCATTCCAAGAAATAAACGAAGTTCGCTTTGAGACGTAGGTTGAGGAAATTGTGTTATCGCTTCAACCTTGGTTTTTAATGGAAATATACCTCTAAAATCCACTTTATGACCAAGAAATTCAATTTCTGTTTTGGCAAATTGGCATTTTTCTAAGTTAATTAAAATTCCGTATTTAGATAAACGTTCGAAAATTATTTTAATATGCTCATAATGTGTTTTTAAAGAGGAACTAAAAATCAAAATATCATCCAGATATGAAAAACAAAAATCTATATTAAACAACACTTCACTCATGAACCTTTGGAAGGTTTGAGCAGCATTTCTTAAACCAAAGGGCATCTTAAGGTATTCAAATAAACCAAAAGGAGTTGTGATTGCTGTTTTGGATATAGAATTTTTCTCAATAGGAATTTGGTGATAAGCTTTTTTTAAATCCAATTTAGAAAAAAATTTAGCACCAGCTACTTTTGAATTAAAATCATGCAAATGTGGTAATGGATAACGATCAGGTTGTGTTATAAAGTTTAAAGCCCGATAATCTCCACAAGGTCTCCAAGAAGAATCTTTCTTAGAGACCATATGAAGAGGAGATGACCAGTTACTATTTGATCGACGAATAACACCTTGTAAAAGTAAATCATCAAATTCAGCTTTGGCAGCTGATAAACGATCAGGAGCAAGTCTTCTACATTTAGAAAAGACTGGAGGGCCAGTAGTCTGAATGTGATGAGTAATATTATGTTTAACCGGAACTGAATTAGTTGAAGGAACAATTACGGATGGAAAACATTTAAGGATTTTTTCAATATTTGGATCAGATTCAGTAAAATGTGCCACATGTGACTTTTCATTAAGTAGTAAACGTTTGTTACGCAAATCAACTAATAGATTATAATGATGGAGAAAATCAGCACCAATAATTGAACATGATACGTTTGTTATTAAAAAAGTCCATTTAAAAGGCTTATGTTGGTCTAAATAAATTGTAAAGGAACGCTCACCTAAAACTTTGAGAGATGTGCCATTGATAGCGCGTAGATCAGTAGTGCACGATGCAGGTTGAAAGGTATTAACGAAACGACTTCCAATAATGCTCCTATCAGCACCGGTGTCGACCAAAAACTTCAAATTTGATTTCGAATCAGTAATATGGAAAGTGTGACTTTTTGAAAATTGACAGTCAGCGAAAGATGTCACAATTTTCCGCCGACAACTTAGTTTTCCGAAAATCTACACGGAGAAATGCATCGATGAGCCTTGTCACCAAACTTCTTATGAAACCAGCAAATACCATCTCGTAACCGACTTTGAGAAGAAGATCTGGAAGTTCTGGAGTTTCGATGAATCAAATTCGATGTACTATTTGTAGAAGGAGAACTGGAACGTGACCAGGCTTGTGAAGAACTATTCCTTGAAGTGGGAGAAACATTCCTCGAACGTGACGATGTCAAATTTATAAGTAAAGCTTTGATATCATCTAGTGTAGTACTTGGAGTTGATTTGATACCAGAAACAACATTACAAGATGTGTTTGAAACGGTCATAATATTATCTGCGAGTTTTGCTAAACCTTCTAAGGGTGTGTCAGGAGATGCAGCTAAAATGCGTTGAACATGGACAGGAAGTCGTTGAAGAAAGAGTTCTTTTAAAATAGTTTCGTCCATAACTTTGTCACCGAGTAAATTCTTCATAGCCCGCAATAATTCGGTAGGTTGACGATCACCAAGTTCTTCTGCTGACATGAGCCGATGAAGTTTCGCTTTTTCATTTATGGACGTGCGGGAAATCAATGCCTCTTTAAGAACGTCATAGGGATTGTTGACAGGAGGATTCAAAATTATATCCTTGACTAAAATAGCCGCTTCAGGAGCTATTGCCGAAACCAGATGGTGATATTTGAGTTGTTGGTTAGTTATCCTTTGGACGGTGAAGGTTGAATCAACTTGAGACAACCAAAGTAACACATCTGTGGACCAATAGGTGGGCAATTTAACCGAAATAGCACCAATTTTTTCATCTACGTGCGGTTCTGCCATGATTCGTCGGGGTCACCAAATTGTAGCAATCAAATATTAAATGATTCTATTTATTACAATAAAATAACAAATACAACTGACACTTAATTAAATAACCATAATAATAATTCTCCTTAGTTACCTAAGTGTACTTGATTTTTATTGACCCCCAATATGTACCTCCAAAAATGCCACTTTTTTTAATTTCAAGATTAAATTGATTAAAAGCACATAGATGATTTTTAAACAATAGAATCGAACTAGTATATATTTATTAATGTGAAATTTATTTAAGAAAACCACATTTTTTTATAATATAAGTAGGTGTACGTGTACTTTTTTATGTTAAATTCTTCAGCAGTCATAATTGCTGGATTTTATCTAAATTTCAAAGTCCAGAAATTATATGAAATAGGATAAACTCATTGATTATCTCTACCATGCATTTTTCAGTAGTGTAACAAAAAAATAATACATATGTATATCTACAAAACAGGTTCCCCTAGTCAAAGTTAACTACCAGAATCGCAATTTATATACTAAACACCCTGTATATCTATCACATATATATTATGTTGAATTATTGATTTAATTTTGTACAAGTAACAAGTATAGCGCCTGATATAAATAGTATAAAATGTCAATAACTGAATTTAAATAATTTTTACTATTTATTTTTGAAATATTTTCGATATTCCTTTCTGAAAACATTAGAAAAAAAAAACAAACAATGACTAACACTAATCTATATTTTAGTGCAATTTTTTTCTTCAATTTTTGTTTTTGGAAATGATTGTTAATTAATCAAAAGAAATAATTTGAAAAAAAAGTATATTAAAATAAAATGATGATTTCAAAATGAGTCCTAAAATATTGTAACTTAATTGAGTTTCCGCATGAGCAAAGAAATTTTTGGAACGTGGTGGATTTAGGCAACAAACCGCGCTGCGCCACGCCGTAGTTTTTTTTTTGTTAAAAACTTAGTGCGGAACTCCCTTTCTATAAAGTGGTTTAGTCCGAGGATCCACATTTTGTTCAAACTCTGTTCTAACAAACTTTTCCTTTACGTAAGCGTCTGCTTCTGGCGCCCTGTCTCCTTCTAACGGAAAAAGGCGAAACGATGTTGTAAAGCGTCAGAATTGGTGGGGGACGGAGGCGGTGGCTGATATTTTGCTCTTCTTGGAGAGAATGGGTTTCGTCCCCGTTGGAGCTCCCTTGAACTTTCCAACCGCAAAAACCAGCACGGGCTTACAAGATTTTTCGATTTTTTTCCACCTAATTTTGGGGACAACTTACGGAACTACAAACTTTATCAAAAAGACTTTCGATAATTCTGTACCACACTTCTTTGATTAAGACTGGGGGAACGTCTAGTCAGCTATTTTACATACAATCTAATAATTTTATTGGAACAGACTTTTTTGAAATCATTTGGTTTGAACTTGCAACAAATTTTTCAACACCCCTCATCCTGAAGTTTGCTTCAAAATAGCAATAAAATATGATAAATATTTCATTCATTTTGAAAATTTAGGTACACCAATATTTCACAAGTTCACATTTTGTTTTCTCTTTTTCTCCTGACAATTAGTAAATTTTGAATAAACTCTGCAGGTGTCACAAAAAAATGTACATAGGTACAAGATGTGATTAGTCTTAGAAAGTAGGAAGTTTACAATATTTAAGTGCCCAGGAATTTCAACAATTATTTATGGTCTTAACGAAACTTTAAGAAAAAAACCTAAATGATTTTGACAAAAACAACATAATTGTAATATGATTGAATTCGAGGATAAGAAACTGGGAATTTTAAATTTCATAAAACTGGTTAAATTTTTCGAGAAATTTTCATGTAACAATTTTTAAAAAATAGTACTTAAGATGTTATTGTGTACTTACCAAATATTTTTAATCGTCGTTTTCTTCTTCGTCAAAAGAAAGCAACGATTTCTTTTTAGTTGGTTTTTCCTTTTTTGCACGTTTGGTTTTGGGTTCTTCAGAAGTTTCTTCTTTTTTCTTAGAAGGTACTTTAAAAGTAATAGGTGCTGATAGATCAGCAGGTTTTTCTTCTTCTTCTGCAACAAAAATAATGGAATTGATAAATGGATGTTTCCAAAAAGACAAAGTTTTGTTATTTAAACTGTTTGTATTAATCATATAAATATTTTATATAAATAACAGAATGAATCATGTACAAATTTCAGAATTTTATGGTTAATTAATAAATCAGCAGAATTTGCTGATATGTAAATTAATGATTGTGAAGTCTGCGGTTTTGTTTAATTTGATAATAGTAGTAGGTAGCAGCACGAAGTAAATTGATGCAGAAAGTAGATAAACCCTAATCTATAGGTGAACAAAGTCCATAAATGCAATTATTGCGTAATGGGTTATATCTTTCACTTAAACCCAATTTGTGCAATTGATTGGGTCAGAATTAAGAAACAATTTATGACCAAAATAATTAAACAATATTATAGATTGTAGACCCTAAATAATAATCTTTATTTCTTTGGTCATAACATAAACTTTTCACTCTGAAGTGATACCTGATACAAAAAAATTAACAAGGAGAATTTGGGCCTCCTCAATAACTTTACATCTTAAAACTGTAAAAATATTTCAGAAATTTGAAGATTACAGAATCTAAGAATTGGAAATTTATAAAACGTTGAATTTGAAAGTCTTCTTTTCCGAGAATCGTTAATTTGAAGAACCCCGATTTTTCAAACCATAAAATTTAAACAGAGACAATATTTTGGAATGGTGTATTTATCCAAAGAGACATGTCTTTTTTTAGATTTTTTGCAGAATCTTAAATTCCCCAAAAATACTGATATTACAAGGTCTTCATTTAGATTTTTCAAAGTGAACATTCCTGTACGTTTGGGAATCCATAATACAAATTGTAGGAAGTACAACGCTAATTAAACCAAATCATCAATTAGTTACATAGAAAATGTATTTAACTTAATGCATTTCAAAGTATTAAGAGTTTCATCTTAAGATGTACATAAAATTTTTATGAAAGTATAAACCTATTAGTTAATTGATTAGTTAATCAAACTTAACGACAAGAAACTACGTAAACTTTTAATTATTCACGTACAACAGTAAAATACAAGTAGAAAAAACATTAAAACATCAAAATATAAAATATCTTGTTGGCTATTTGCTATTTGTTTGGAAATCATCATTGATATTGTGTTTTAAGGGAGGAGTAAGGTTAATTCGATACAAAAAAGCGTATTTTCGATAATTTTTTTGAAGACACAGTTAATATATATTTATTTCTGTACTTACTACATAATAAAGTAACATTTGAAGAATATTCTATGAAATTTTCATGAATTTTTATGAAAAAATGTGCCATTGACAACGAATCTTCGTGGACATCTCAAAAAAAAGTTTCATTGCGGTGCCCCTCATAATTCATTACTGGATCATCAGAAATCAAAAAACCAAAATGATTTTATTAGTTGATACGTTTCTGCAGGTAATGACGTCGAGTTTTTTTTTCTTTTATTGATTTTTAAATTTTTATAGCATTTAGAAGTCAACATACTGATTTTTCATCAAAAACATTGAAAATTTTGCTATTTTAAAACATGTTAAAATTAAAAAAAATAATAAAACTCGACGTCATTACCTGCAGAAACTTATTAACTAATAAAATAATTTTGGTTTTTTGATTTTCGATGATCCAGTAATAAGTTATTAAGAGATTCGCTGTGAATGGCTGATTTCTTCATAAAAGTTAATGAAAATTTCACACAATATTCTTCAAATGTTATTTTATTATGTAGTAATTATAGAAATAAATATATATTAACTGTGTCGTCAAAAAAATTATCGAAAATATGCTGTTTTTTGTATCGAATTAACCTTACTCCCCCCTTAAATTAAAATCTAAAGTTGAAAAACTATATTTACCCGTTAGTATGGTACTTTCACTAGAAACAAATAGGAATTAGTAATACCAAAAATGATAAGAAGATACTCCTATTAAACTTACGGGAAAAATTTCAAGTGTTAAAAATTCTCTGATGTTTGGTAAGAGGAGGGGTTAAGTCATTTTTGCTGATTTTTTTATTTTAATTTTATTACTACTACTATATTTTTGTTTTATCTTAGTTTATTTTTTATTATACCATTTCAATTATAAAAGGCAAATACATTTGTTTTTGTAGTTAATTACTCCATTTGTGGCACAATGAAGAACTTTTAATTTCAATTTTAAAAAAATCGATGATTTTGACTTAAAAACTTTATAACCATACTTCAGAAAATTGTTAAAAATTAAGCTGGGTCCTGTCAATACTGTGATAAATATTTTAATAATATAATATTAGCATTTTTTCGAACTTCAATTTTTCGTAAGTTAAATGTGTTTTTATTATTTTTGATATCACTATTTTCTTTCTGGTGAAAGTATTACAATCAAGTATAGTATAATTCCCATACAAATAGCCCATTTTTTTTGTATTATCTATTTTAAACAAAGAAAAAACATTAAAATATTAACAATAAAAACAATAATATAAACACAGTTATATCTAAAAAATATTAAACTTTTTAAATTATTAAAAAAAACTAATGAAAAAGTGGGAGCAATTTTAATTAAGTAAATTATAAACCAGATATTGAAAACATATTTATTTTAAGATGTTCTTTAATTTTATATTTTAATTATAATGAATACCTTGAAATGCAATAATAAAATACAACCCTGATTGTAAATATATTATAACTGCTCTAATCCCTTGATTTTTTTTCCTTTCCAGGTCTTAGCAGCTATAAATTAAGCATATCCTTATTACTAAGTCATTAAGGTTCACTTTTGCTTTAACGTTTGGAGGAACCCATCTATGAATTTTTGGACCCTAATTATTCCGAGGAAGAATAGATTTAAAGGATTAATTTTTAGTCAATTACTTGGAAGAACCTAATGTAACCAAATTTTACTTTAATACCAAAACCGTTATCTTATGTTTACTTTGTACTTTGTTCTAAAATACTTAAATTGCGTGCGCAAAAACCACCCAACGACGTAGCTCCGTTATTTTTGATTCAATTGAAATAAGTGATATGACAATTTAAATGGTCTAAAAAATTATTTCAAATGGCAACATGATCACAAAAAAAATATTCCAAGATTAATTTCGGCCAGTAAAACAAGTAACTCTTTTTTTCACTTTTTTCAAACTTTATATTTTCAATTTTTTTAATTTTATGTTAGTGTATTTATTTGAATGTACTTAACTTTGTGTATTAGAAACAACGCCAAAATTACGCAAAAAGTAAAAATAAAATCAACTAAAAAAATATTTGTATACGACTTAAAAAAGAAACAAATTAAGTAATTAAAAAAATGGATTTGGAATTTATTTTTTGGTTTGGTCAAAACTGGCCACCAAATTTATCCATAAAATTCTTATTTAATATTTTAGCAAAATTTTACACTTGTTTCAAGAGATTAAAATTATTGCGGCTTCGGCCAAAACTAAATAAAAAAATCATGAGATTCCAGAAAGGATGGTTCGAGCGAGGGTGTAATGGTACATATTTGTTTGTTTGTTTTAAATTACAATGAATATTTTTCAACGATGTTGAATATGCAATTTGGTAGTTAAAAATGTAATTACAATGAGTAAAAACAAAAAACATTGAAAAAAGTTCCCCTAAGAAAGACCTAGTGTGAACTAATTAAGGACAAACCAGTTCAACTTTTCAAGAATTTCACGAAACTGGATAAGTATATAAACATAGAAGTTTGCTTGAATGTGTTAAGAATGAACTTCAAAATGAATTAACCCACAATTTTGTATTAATAATACAAACATTAATTGAAGAGCCTAGTTTAAAACTTACATTTCCTTTTCTCAAAATTAAACTGATTACGGGCCGGGAATGCCAAAAAATTTTAGTTCATGGAGTGTTTTGATAGAAAAATTTTGACATAAAAAAATTTTATTATTAACCCTGTTTGTAGATATTAGGTGGGTATCGAATCATATAATTTTCAAAAAAAAATAAAAAAAACTCAACTTGCTTACAAAATTATCAAAATAAAATAGTGAAATTTATGTAATAGTGTTTTATTTAGATGTTAATTTACATATATCTTAAAAAAAATTTTTTTTTTTTTATTTTTACGATTTTTTTTTCGAAAATTATGTGATTCGGTAACCACATAGTATCTATAAACAGAGCAAATAATAAAATTTTTGTACGTCAAAATTTTTCTATCAAAACATTTCATAAACTAATCAAAATTCCGTAACCTTGCGCTATCTTTTAGGGAATATTGAAATCTAAGTTAGTACCAAAAAATCGAGCAACATCTTATCCTCTGCTAGGTGACTTAGAAGCATTGATTTTGGAAAAAGAGCATTATTACCTTCCAGGAATGTTTACACTTAAGAAGATCCTCGGCGAAATGTTTGAAAAGCGTACTTTTCGCTAGCAAACATTGTTTTTTGGGCATTTGTAAATAAAAATTTAACAAAAACGATGCCTAGTTCCAATCAAATTGAATTTAGTTTTCATATAGAAATCTTGTTTTTCATGTAGAGTCTATGATAGGGACGTACTTTATGAATAAAAATAAAAACGCATTTTTATCATTGTTCAAAAAATACGCCCCTATCATACATTCTACATGAAAACAAAAATTCTATATGAAAACTAAATTCAATTTGAGGCATCGTTTTTGTTAAATTTTTGATTACAAATGCCAAAAAAACAATGTTTACTAGCGAAAACTACACTTTTCAAACATTTCACCGAGTATCTTCTTAAAACAATTTATCTATACAAAAGTTAATTTTAATAAACGCTTACCTCAGGAAAAAACATTTCAAAAAACTATTAACAAATGAGGTCGTCCATGAAGTTTTTCAATTTTGGTAATGTTCAGGAACGTAAACATTTCTAGACTTTTTTAACTTTCCAATAATCAACGCTTTTAATTTAACTTGACCAGTTGCAATATACATACTAAAATCGTTCATGTTTTAAAATACTTATCTTTTAAAATAATGTAGGAAATTGCTGGTTCACCATTTGGAATACTCACATTTGAACACTCAGATTTGAAAAGATTTTTATTTTTTCCAAAAACACCCAAAAAACTATAGCCAACTTTTGTTTTGTAAATTCTAACGTGAGTACAAGAAATTCATTCCAAGAATAATCTCAGCAAATAGCAAACAATATAAATAAATCTTTTTTTCGTTTTTTAAGTTTTAAAAGAAAGAATAATACTTTTAAACCAGCGTTCTTTAAAAATCCTGATTACAATGACCTGGGTATTTCCAAAACAGTGTTATTTTTAAATGAATTTACTCAAAAATCGAACATAAATATTTTGAAACATTTTTATCTGGCTTCCTGATTTTGTTCAACAAACTAAAAAGTTGGTGCCGTGTTTTGTTTCAAATTTAAATTATAGTTGGTGCCAAGATTTGCCATGAATTTAAAAACCCAATGCTCTTGGAACTTTTTCGTATTCATCTTGTCATTTCAAAAACAACAAGTTGACAATCGTTTTTCAGACAATACACTTTCATCGACATAGCCTTTTCATCAAATGCAATTTCATCGACAGGACCGTTTCATCGACAGGACCGTTTCATCGACACAGACGTTCATCGACAACCATTTCGTAGACTCTACTTTTTCATCGACACAGATGTTTCATCGACATTACCTATTCGTCGACAACCGTTTCATTAATACTACCTTTTCATCGACAAACCGTTTCTTCGACAAGGACGTTTCATCGACACAGACGTGATATCGACATTATCTTTCCATCGATATAATACTTTTTCATCGACATTACCAATTCTTTGACAATGTCGTTTCATCGACACTACCTTTTTATAGCAAAAACATGTTTCATCGCCAAAGCTTCTCATCGTCAATATAAAGTGTGATTAATGAAACGATATTTTCGAAGAATTGGTAATATCGATGAATTGTGTGTGTCGATGAAAAAGTAATATCGATGAAACGTCCTTGCCCAAGGAAAGATTCATCGATGAAAAGGTAATGTCGATGAAAAGGTAGTGTCGATGAAATGGTCGTGTCGATGCAAAGGTCATGTTGATGAAACCGTTGTCGATGAAAAAGCACTGTCGATGAAATGGACTGTCGATGAAGTGCTACCACGTCATTTAAATACCATCCAAAATAATAAAAAATTCCGAGTCATTCCGAACAAGAAAAAACCCGAAAAAGCCGATTATTTCATTAACTAGAAAAGTTACAAAAAATGTTTTGAATAAAATGTTTTTTACAAACATCAACCTTCTTATTTTAAATGGGCGCGATATTGGATTTTCTTTTCTGCTTTCAACGGCGTTTGACATTATTTGAAATAAATTAAGTAAGTCATGGCTTTTTGACAGGTCTTCTTTATACAAATGACGATTCTAGCTGTAACTTTAGTTTATTATACCGATTTATTGTACAGGGTGAGCTAAAATGATTGTGGTCAATTCAAATTTCCCGCCTAAAAATCTGGGGAATTTGTTTGCTTCAAGTTCATAGTAACACAAAATCATGTCAAAATTATTACAAAGTTACTACAGGGTCCGCCAAAAAAATGGAAACACCTAAATATTTTTTGAACCATATTGAATTAAAAAAAAAAAGTTTGAACAAAAGTTTAATTAATTTAAACGAGCTATCATTTAAACATAATTTCAATATACAGGGTGTTCGTTTTATTAGTGATACGGCACCTAACTTTCGTTTTTAAATGCAACACCCTGTATATTTTTACATTTTTGAATTCATCGTTTAATTTTAGTAAACTTTTGTAGAAATCATTTTTTTTATAAAACTCTTTTTTCTTGTGTTACAAGTAATTGTTTAATGTTAAGTTCGGCAATATAAGAATAAGGTATTAGGTATTATTAACTTTTTATAAATATTAAAGAGTTCTAACAAAAGCCAATTCTTTTTTTTTAAGTTTAAGTAACATAAATTTTAATTTAACTCACTTTAGTTTAAGCAATTTTTGAAATTCAATAAACTAACCTAACCTAACCATTTTTTTTTTAAATAAAAATAAGGTTTAAATTAACTAAACTTTTGATATACTTTTTTTTAATTCAATATGGTTAAAAAATAGTTAGGTGTTTCCATTTTTTTGGCGGACCCTGTATAGACTACACAAAAGCAGAGGCGAAGGTGGAATTTTTAACGTTGTGTCAAAACTTTTGTATTTAGATATTGTACCTTCTGTTTCATAAACAACAGTTTTTATCAAGACTAATTTGCGTAAATTTTTGTTTAATGTTAGCAACTGCTTCGAAAATTTTTACATTTGACATTTGTTGTAAAATTCAAGAGCTAATTCTAGGTTTTTTTTTTCAAAAATACAAAACCTTAATAAATAACTTAAATTTACATATTTGTTTAGAATTCTTGATTTACTATGATTATTATATTCATTTTGAAAAAAATATTTGCTACGACATTGGTTTACTAGGGGGTTTTCTTTTTAAATTTGTAGGTGTACCAATCTGCATTTTTGTTGCCTACATATGAAACCACAATCATTTTAGCTCACCCTGTACATGAAGTTAGAATTAATAAATTTTAGTGATTGATTAATCATTTACAAATGGCAACCTTTAAACTAACTAAATGAACAATATGGCATGTTTAGACTTATATCCTACACAATAATCTAAATTTGAAAATCATATTTAAGTTCGTCTTAACAAAACAAAAAACTTTTATTCGAAACATTCTTTTTGTAAATTTTCTAGTTTAGCTAAAGAAATAATCGACTTTTAAAAAAATTTTATATTTCGTTTTTTCCGTTTATCTTCAAAATGGCTCAGAATTTTTGAAAAAAAAACAAATTTGTAATTGAGAGCTAAATAAAGCGATTTTTTTAATTCCGTAATAATTCGAAAACTCCAAAGAAGATTAATTTTCTCATACATATGAAAAGTAGGTTTGCTATCAAAAAAAATATCCCAAAATTACTTGGTACAAACTTTAGCAAAATAAAAAATTTCAAAGATAAATTTCTTCAATTGTTTTCAATATTTCGAATTTTTTTTTCGACTTTAAAAAAAATTTTGTAGTTCGTTTTTTCCTTTTATCTTCAAAATGGCTCAGCATTTTTGAAAAAAAAAACAAATTTGTAATTGAGAGCTAAATAAAGCGATTTTTTTAATTCCGTAATAATTCGAAAACTCCAAAGAAGATTAATTTTCTCATACATATAAAAAGTAGGTTTGCTATCAAAAAAAATATCCCAAAATTACTTGGTACAAACTTTAGCAAAATAAAAAATTTCAAAGATAAATTTCTTCAATTGTTTTTGATATTTCGAATTTTTTTTCGACTTTAAAAAAAATTTCGTATTTCGTTTTTTCCTTTTATCTTCAAAATGGCTCAGCATTTTTGAAAAAAAAGAAATTTGGAATTGAGAGCTAAATAAGGCGATTTTTTTAATTCTGTAATAATTCGAAAACTACAAAGTTTAATTTTCTCATATGAATAGTAGGTTTGCTATCAAAAAAAATATCCCAAAATTACTTGGTACAAACTTTAGCAAAATAAAAAATTTCAAAGATAAATTTCTTCAATTGTTTTTGATATTTCGAATTTTTTTTCGACTTTAAAAAAAATTTCGTATTTCGTTTTTTCCTTTTATCTTCAAAATGGCTCAGCATTTTTGAAAAAAAAAAACAAATTTGGAATTGAGAGCTAAATAAGGCGATTTTTTTAATTCTGTAATAATTCGAAAACTACAAAGTTTAATTTTCTCATATGAATAGTAGGTTTGCTATCAAAAAAAAATATCCCAAAATTACTTAGTACAAACTTTAGCAAAATAAAAAATTTCAAAGATAAATTTCTTCAATTGTTTTTGATATTTCGAATTTTTTTTCGACTTTAAAAAAAATTTCGTATTTCGTTTTTTCCTTTTATCTTCAAAATGGCTCAGCATTTTTGAAAAAAAAAAACAAATTTGGAATTGAGAGCTAAATAAGGCGATTTTTTTAATTCTGTAATAATTCGAAAACTACAAAGTTTAATTTTCTCATATGAATAGTAGGTTTGCTATCAAAAAAAAATATCCCAAAATTACTTAGTACAAACTTTAGCAAAATAAAAAATTTCAAAGATAAATTTCTTCAATTGTTTTTGATATTTCGAATTTTTTTTCGACTTTAAAAAAAATTTCGTATTTCGTTTTTTCCTTTTATCTTCAAAATGGCTCAGCATTTTTGAAAAAAAAACAAATTTGGAATTGAGAGCTAAATAAGGCGATTTTTTTAATTCTGTAATAATTCGAAAACTACAAAGTTTAATTTTCTCATATGAATAGTAGGTTTGCTATCAAAAAAAATATCCCAAAATTACTTGGTACAAACTTTAGCAAAATAAAAAATTTCAAAGATAAATTTCTTCAATTATTTTCAATATTTCGAATTTTTTTTCGACTTTAAAAAAAATTTTGTATTTCGTTTTTGCCGTTTATCTTCAAAATGGCTCAGCATTTTTGAAAAAAAAAAACAAATTTGTAATTGAGAGCTAAATAAAGCGATTTTTTTAATTCCGTAATAATTCGAAAACTCCAAAGAAGATTAATTTTCTCATACATATAAAAAGTAGGTTTGCTATCAAAAAAAATATCCCAAAATTACTTGGTACAAACTTTAGCAAAATAAATAATTTCAAAGATAAATTTCTTCAATTGTTTTTGATATTTCGAATTTTTTTTTCGACTTTTAAAAAAATTACGTATTTCGTTTTTTCCGTTTATCTTCAAAATGGCTCAGCATTTTTGAAAAAAAAAACAAATTTGTAATTGAGAGCTAAATAAAGCGATTTTTTTAATTCTGTAATAATTCGAAAACTACAAAGTTTAATTTTTTCATATGAATAGTAAGTTTGCTATCAAAAAAAATATCCTAAATTACTTGGTACAAACTTTAGCAAAATAAAAAATTTCAAAGATAAATTTCTTCAATTGTTTTTGATATTTCGATTTTTTTTTATTTATTGTACCTATAAAACTAAAAAATTATTGAAAAACTTCGTCTTAACAAAACAAAAAACTTTTATCCGAAACTTTTTTTTTTGTAAATTTTCTAGTTTAGTTAACGAAATAATCGACTTTTTAAAAAATTGCATATTTCGTTTATCTTCAGAATAGCTCAGCATTTTTGAAAAAAAAACAAATTTGTAATTGAGAGCTTCATAAGGCGATTTTTTTAATTCTGCAATAATTCGAAAACTCCAAAGTTTAATTTTCTCACATGAATTGTAAGTAGGAAAAATTCTTCTAAAATTACTTGTTACAAACTTAAAAAATAATAATTTGTTAATAACGCGGTGAAACCACTTTTTGTGAATTTCAAAGATAAATTTCTTCAATTTTTTTTGAAATTTTGAATTTTTTTATTTATTGTATAAAACTAAAAATTCATCCAATTTATTAAAAAATGTTTATTAGTCACTTTTAAAATATCTCAAATAGCAGATTTGATTTTTTTTTTAAATTAAAATAAAACTAATTAAACCAGTACAATTTTACAAAATTTAAAAACTCGTCTAAAGCTTATTTAAAAAAAAACTTTTTGAAATATAATTTTTTTAAATCGTACCAAGTATACAAAAATCATAATTTAGAAAAAAAAAATAAAATACCAAATATTTAATTAAAGGAAAAGTTTTCGTAATTAAATAAAGCACGTCCGGTGATTTCTTCTTCGAAAAAAAAAATCCAAAATGGCGGCGTATTATTATAAGTTATATCTTTGAGAGTAAATAAGGTATATATAGTAGTTGGAACTAACTATTTTCATGAAAAGGGGGAGTTCGCTTATAGCCTGTATGTACTTTCCATGACTACGCTATCAAAAATGCACCACGTGATCAAAAATTACGTTATCCCAGTCGAACTGCCTTTAAAGCCACTCTAGGCTCTCGCTCTACCATTATAGACTCTACATAACAAGAAAATTTAATCGAGAACAATACGTTCAATATTCAATATCAAAATATTTAATTAACTTTAATTACTTTAATAAATAATTAAAGCGCAAATAAATAAATACCACACATTAAAGTTGCGTAGTTTTAAATAATTTCGCGCGTACAATTCCCGCCATTTAAAAGCGCATGCGCTACGACCAGCGTGTGTCAGAAAACGCACGCCATTCCCCATCATTGTTGCCAATACATAACGTTTAAAATAAAGCATTTAAAAATACAAAAATGGAAACTACAGTAAATTTAAATATACCATAAATATTATAATTTAAATCTTTGTTTTTAATGTAACTTAATAAGTGAGAGTTTTATTTTCATTGCATCTGTAAGACGAAAAGGTTTGGCAACGTAGCAAAAAGGGGGCCACTGATAAGTGCTCTTACTCGGTGATTTTTCACACTTGTATCCCACATAAAATTATTTTATAAAAACGTACGTATATTTAATAACTCAAATAACGCTTACGTAAATAAAAAATTCGATTAAATAATTACCTTTCTCCAATTGTTGTTGATGTCTTTCAGCCTCTTCTGCGGTAAGATCACCTTCTTGGAGGACGACTACGGTGGGTTGTTCCTCAGGGGTGTCCTCAAAATCCTCGGCTGAAATATCAGCTTCTTGCCGCTATTCGTAAACACCATTAAAGATTATTAATAAAATCACCCCAAATCCTAACCTAACCTACCTTGGTTTCGAGTGTGGGGCCCTCCTTGTAACCTACTTGCTCCTTGATTTTTCTTAAAAAACTAGGTTCTTGCGGTTTTATGTACGCGATATTCCTTTTTGACATGGCAACATGTGCAAGGGAAAAAATTTGCTTTTGGGGTGCTTTTAAGAAAAAGAAAAAAACGAATTAACGCGCCGTGCACCCGACTGTGGAATTAGTGGAGTAGTTTAACCAGCGGCTCTCTGTACTAAGTAGTTTTTTCTGCACGTCATCGAATTTTGCGCTCCAACTCGACGCTGTCTCTCTCCCTATCCCGCATGGTTTTTACTTACCTGAACCCACTTTGGTCACGTGGGTAAATTATGCCAGCCGCCTTCTATCGCTTCAACTTTTCAATTGTTTACCCAAGTTTTTTTCATATCCTAATTAGTTTTAAGGGATGGAAGTGCAATAATGTTTTTTTATTTTTTTTCTGTTGGTTTATTTTATTTCACAACTTTTAATTTTTCTAAACTATTTTTGCTCACTACTCGGCGATTATTTTTTTTATATTGATTTGGTTTTCTCAACTTTTTTCTCTTTTATAAATTTTTTACATTTTTATTCTTCGTCTATTTTCTATCTCATAAAGTTTGAATTCGGATAATTCTGATAAACAGAAAAATCTACTTAATTTTTATTTTTTCTACTTATTATTCTTATTGTATGGTTTTGTCACCTACATTGACACATTCATTTTTTATTTTTTCTTTACAAAAATCTACTTCCAAAAATTGTTGACTTGGCTTCTTTTGGCTGTCGGCTGTCTTAAGAAATTTACAAAATATTTCATTTAAAAATTTCAAATTATTTAAAAAAAATTTTTAGGTTGGTAGTGTTTCTTTTCAAAATAGCTTAATTTTACATAATATGTATTTAGCAATTATTGCTTATTTTTTATACTCTCCTTCAATTGTAGGAAATTTAGACCAGCATTAAAATTTTTCTTATTTAATTAAAAAAGTTTTATATTTAAAACAAATATTTCATTGGGAAAAGGCTTTTCCTTTTTTCAAAAGAGCTTCTTACTTTTGGTAGAAGTTTTTATATAAAATTGTGAATATTCAAAACAAATATCAAGATGAATTTTTTTAGGGGAATTCGCCCTTTTTACCCTTCCAAATTTTTATACGACACTACTAATAAAAAAATCGAATTTTTAATTCTTTACACAATTCTAAAACTTTTTCCCTTAATTTTGTTAGGCACCTAAATGTAATTGTTCAAATGTGCACAAAGCACATACAAAACCTGAAGCATGCATGATTTATTTAAAAAATGGAAAAATTTGTACTTTCTACCTTATAATTGCTCAAATATTTTCCCAAACTTATAAATTCGGATGTACCGCACAATGCAAAAAATCCTAAAAAATTAAAACAAAAATATAAACTTTAATTTCTTATGTTTAATCCTTACAATTCTACTTAATAAACAAAATAAGCAGGGATTGGTATTTTTAGTTTGGTCGTTACAAGGCTTCAAACCTAAAAAATCTTGGAAATGCAGCGAAAAGATGCGAAAAAAAAAAATCATAAAAAATGAAAAATTTTCTTATGTAACAACATTACAATTATAACTATGAATTATAAAAAATGAGCCAGGAAATTTTGTATTTTTGTTTGGCGGTTACAACGCTTTAAACTTAAGAATTCTTGAAAATGAAGCGAAAAGATACAAAAAAATCATAAAAAATAGAATAAAATATACAGGGTGTCTCACTTTTTTTCCAGCAAAATTTCTTTTGGATAGTAAATGTCATTCTCAACAAATAATTTCCTATGAACTATTATGTTTTTTCGACTCCTTAAGAAGTTACAGCAATTTTAAAATTTCAAAATATTAATGATTTTTTGGGACACCTTATATAAATTTCATTTTATTTCAACATTTTAACGATTTTTTGTGAAACCCTGTATAATTTTTCTTTCTTATCATCATGTTTTTATTTAAAAGATTTATTGGTTTGTGTTTTGTTTTTCCCAACTTACCTTTTTGAACATTATTGGCTGTTTTTCAAATAAGTGGACTCATTTAAAATTTTTGATTGGCTAACAGATAATGTCAAAATCCAAAGCATACTTGATTTAAATTTAAAAAATTGAAATAAAATGAAATTTCTACAGGGCGTCCCACAAAAATCATTAACTTTATAAAAAAATATTAGTTCATAGGAAATTTTTTGTTCAGAATGACATTTACTATCTAAAAAAGATTTTTGCTGAAAAAAAATGAGACAGCCTGTGTAAGCATGGCTTAATTTTCTTATGTAAAATCCTTACAAGTATAACTAATAAATAAAATTACCAAAGAAATATATTTGAATTTTTTTGTTTGGCGGTTATAACGCTTCAAACGTTAAAATATAAAATGAACAAAAATTTCTTTTTTTTAATGTAAATTTTTTATAATTATAACTGCTATACAAAATGAGCAAAGAACTATTTTTTGGTATTTTTTGTTTGGCTGCTTCAAGCTAAAAAAATCTTGAAAATTCAGTAAAAAATGCAAAAAAATATAACAAATGAAAAAGTATATAAACTTAAAAAAGTTTTATATTTTAAGCCCAATTAGACCGTATACAGAGTGATTTTTAAGTCGGTACTTTTTTTGGAAAGGATGTAAAAAATCGTTCGGCAAAATATTTTGTACCTATACCGGGTGGAAATGAAAACCGGGTCACCTCGATAACTTTTTTATTTATGAATAAAAAAATTTGAAATTTGGCTATGTTCTATGGATCAAAAAAACAAATTTTATGTGCATTTTTATTTTCGAAATCACTTCTGGTTTCACCGGAAACACCATGAACTTTGTTTTTTTAAATGTAACATCCCATATTTTTATTCATGGCTTAAAATACTTTTAAAAAAGAAGTATTTTTGAGATATTAGTTTTTATTTTTTTTGTAAAAAAATGTTTTTCAAAAAAAAAAAAAGGTTTTCGAAGTCGGTGAAAAGTACCAAAACTAATTTTAAATAATTCAAATACCTAAATAAAATTGTAATTTGAAAAAATATTTAAGTGGTTTTTGAACTATTAATTTTTAAACTTAGTTGATGAAGATTTTATCAAATATCTCACTTTTTTTAAATGCAATGATGCCGGGTCATTCGACTTTTTAAAAAGAGGATTTTATAACGATTATTTTGGTACCCCATATGTAGGGTGCAATCAATTTACTTGTCCCAGTTTATCATATTTTTTGTACTCGGGATTTTTCAAAATTAAAAAAAAATTTAAAATGTATCACAAACACATACCCCCACATATGGGGTACCAAAATAATCGTTATAAAATCCTCTTTTTAAAAATTCGAATGACCCGGCATCATTGCATTTAAAAAAAGTGAGATATTTGATAAAATCTTCATTAACTAAGTTTAAAAATTAATAGTTCAAAAACCACTTACATTTTTTTTCAAATTACAATTTTATTTAGGTGTTTGAATTATTTAGAATTAGTTTTGGTACTTTTCACCGACTTCGAAAACATTTTTTTTTTTTTGCAAAAAATTTTTTTTACAAAAAAAATAAAAACTAATATCTCAAAAATACTTCTTTTTTAAAAGTATTTTAAGCCATGAATAAAAATATGGGATGTTACATTTTAAAAAACAAAGTTCATGGTGTTTCCGGTGAAACCGGAAGTGATTTCGAAAATAAAAAATGCACATAAAATTTATTTTTTTGAACCATAGAACATATCCAAATTTCAAATTTTTCTATTAATAAATAAAAAAGTTATAGAGGTGACCCGTTTTTCATTTCCACCCGGTATAAAAGTCTTCATATAAAAGAGTAGCTGCGCGTCTTAACTAAAATATTCAAAATAATTGTCAAAATTAGCTTTTTAATTTTTTTTTGTTATTTTCTTTTTACTTCATTTTTTGTGCTATTTTTTAATTTTTCTTTTATACCCAGTAAAACTTCATACTTCAACAAAATCACACGCATTAGTTTAAAATTTAAATAACTTTCTTATTTATAGACTTTTTATACGAAAAAAGTATCAACTTAAAAATTACCCTGTATAAAATCGCTCCTTGTTGGGTAAAGGTTTTTAGAAACATCCTGTACAACCAAAACAACTCATTTTTTTAAATGTTTTTTTGAATTATTTAAGCCAATTGCCTTTTTAGGACTAAACGTTATATGCCTGCCAATTTAAGTGTCACTTAAATTTTAAGTGGAAGTGGTGCAATAAGCTGATTTTTTTAAAATTATTAGAATTTTGTATTTTTCGGAAAACTCACCAAACTGCGTCATTTTAATTCTACAACAATTTTCATGAACAGATTTTATCTCATTATCCTTTTTTTTTCTTAGAATGAAGAACCTTGAAATTGTCTAAAATTACCAACTCTTTGTAATAGTCGTCATACATGTTGGCCGGATACAAACTTGGAAGTGACATATATTTTACAAAAGTATCGACATTTCGGAATAAAAGGCACAGTTTTTTAGCCAACTAAATTGTATGGCGATCACATTACTCTATGAAATTACCAAATTGCCTGAGGCCCCAACAAAATTATAAAAATGGTCAAAAAGAGCGGGAAAATCACACAACGTCAAAATAAAAACTTTTTACTAATCTGTAACGACTGTTTTCACAAAATGTATGGCGATTTGTTTTCGTTGGGCTTTTATCTGTTTAATTTGAAGCAAACGCCAGATGGTTAGATGAATTAAAGTTCTAGATTTTCTTTGGGAAATTTTAAAACTAGTGGTTTTAAAATTCAGCGAATTTATCTGGGGAATCAATTTTTGCGATATACCTACAGGGTGGACCTTTTAACTTGAAACAAATAAATAATTGAAAATTTGGACAAAAAACTTTCAAATAAATGTTGTTTGGTTTAAAAGAAAAAAAACGATGGTGCTAGTTATTTTTTGGTTAAGAGTCATCTTTGTTTCAATGTAAACCAAGTTTTTTTTAAATGAAAACCTATTTTTTTTAGTAATTTGAAAATTTACTCAAAAAACCAAATAACTTTTACATAGATTTTTTTATTTGACACATTTTAAATTTCAAAAATTTTTATAAAAAATTCTTTTTATGCTTGACAAAAAAATGGTATGTTCTTTCTTTTCCCCCATTTAAACCTAACAATTTTTATTTGACACATTTTTTTCAAAACCATTTTTTCTAATCTTTTTAGTTTGTTAGATATTTATTTGTCTCAAGCAACGCTTTTAACTATCACTTTAATATATGCAACCATGAAAGCTCCAGACACCTACCTCAAATTTTGAAGTAGCCTCAAATAATCGAAATTGTAGCTACTTATTTAATATTATTATTTAAAGTTTTCAATTTTAGTACCTACTTTTAAAATTTAAATAATGGAAAAAAACATTTTATCCTAATAAAGACTAAAATTAAGCGCGCAATTTTTTTATCTTAATAAAAGAATATTTAAATAAAAAAATTCATAAACTTTATAAAACTAAACTACATAATGTGAAATAATAAATTGTAATTTAAATACAATCTTTAATCTTTTCTCAGTTTTTTAGGCTACCACAGCAAAATCGCCAAAACGTCATATTATTTAATTTTTTAGAAAATTTGTTTAATTTTTTTTTTTAAATTTATTCACTGCAATATTTTACAAACTTTAGCTCAGCTCTTTAGCTTTATTTGTCAAAGCAAAATTTTATTCCCAATAAATTTATGCAAGATACGTTCCTTTCGACAAATAAGAGTATTTGAAGCAAAAGGTAAAGGTTCCAAATTGTCTATGGTTTGTAAAAAATATGATCACATTTTAGAAAAAAATTAAAAAAAACACCGTAAAATGTACTTTTATTTCTTAAAAAAATATACGCCCAAACTTAATAATAATCGGTTGTTTTAATTTTTTTTTCTTTATTGCGATTTTTTTTCATACTTTGAAACAAATTTGTGTTTTGAAGTCAATAATAATAAGAAAGGAATGAAAAAATTTAAATAAATGTCTTTAGAAATCCTTAGATGTAATAATTAAGTTATTCAGTTGTTATTGATATAAGCAATCCTAATTGTTGTAGATAAAGTTGTCTAGTTTATCAAAGCATTTCAGAAGTTATAACTAGTCGAAAATAGAAGTAACTAAAGACGTTTGTTAAAACTTAAAACTAGTTTTAACTAGTTCAATCGCGAACTAACTATTTTTTTTTTATTTATTTCAAAAATTATATTTTATTTTGTACATTTGTTTTTAATTATAACATATGTAAGTTTCGATAGAGGATTTTTTTCCGATTACAGTGATTCCTAATATGTAGGTATACACCTTTGTGTACTTACTCATTTTTAAAAATCTTTTTATTGAATCAATTTATCAACAGCTGTTTATAATTAAGTAAGTAAACTTAAGTATTCTACTTCTACCTACATCTTGAGTATCACTGTAATGGGAATCCCAATATCACGTTATTTGAAAAAATAAAGATATTTGCAAAAAAATCGCATTTTAAAGATTATTAATTTTAATTTCTCAAAAGCGGCCAAATGAATTTTATAATTTACAATTTATTTTACCTATTTAAATTATTTAAGAGTAGTTTTAATAGATTTTATCCAAAAAAAAATCCAAAAATTTTTTTTGGAGTTCAGAAAAAACATTATTTTTGTCACAAGCATACTTGAAACTTACCAATGTCTAATAATAAGCAATAAGCACAAAAAAGTAGGGTATTTTCAAATCAAATCAAATTTTTATTTTCGCAAATAAGAAAATTACGGGGGCTCTAGTTTAGTGGACACCCGGTATATGTGAAAAAAATCAGAGATGATTCCTTAACAAATACTCAGTTAAAAAGTAAGAATATTTTCAACTAGTACAGTTTTAACTAGTTTTTATTGATTTTGGGCTTTATAACGACGGCAACATAATACTATGTACGTACCTATATGTACAGGGTGATGATAAAGTTTGGAACATAATTCATAACTGCCGTATTTAATTGTTTTGAGAAAATCGCTCGGACAGGTCAATTTTAGTTTTTAAAATGCCATCTCTTGGTATAAAAAAATATTAATGACGTCACTGGTGCTTTAGCAATGACGTTATCAGCGATTTTTTTAATTGGAAGCCCCCACTTTTTTGATAGAAATTCATGTCACTTAAACAATGATATAAAAAACAATTAAATTTTTAAAAAAAATTTTGAATAAAAAATTTTTTTAATTCAAAAAAGGAAATTTTTATTTTAACGAAAAAGGTTTTATAAAAATAAATTAAAATGAATTTGATGTTACCAATAATAACAAAAGAAAGTACATGTTTAAATAATGCGCATTCTAATGCGAATGTAAAATGTTAAATGTATTTAACAAAATTTAATAAATAGTCTTGAAAAACTAATTTTTCGATTCCATTTTAATGGAAGGAAATTTACAAAAAACAAAATTTTAATTTTACCATTTAGTGAAATCAGCCAAAATAAATCTTATACAACATTCAAATTTTTCAAATTTAATAGTATACAAATTAAGTTTACATTAAAAAAATTTTAAACGAAATTTTATTTACAAATGCAATCTTTTTTTATATCATCGTTTAAGTGACATAAATGTCTATCAAAAACGAGTGAAAAAAGTGGGGGTTTCCATTTAAAAAAATCGATGATGACGTCATTGCTAAATCACCAGTGACGTCATTAATATTGTTATTATACCAAGAGATGGGATTTTAAAAACTAAAATTGACCTGTCCGAGCGATTTTCTAAAAAAAATTAAATACGGCAGTTATGAATTATGTTCCAAACTTTATCATCACCCTGTATATGTACATACATACTTTTATGTTGCCATCGTTAAAAATTGTAATGGCAAGATATTAAAGGCTTATATGAAAAATTTTAAGAAACGTATTAAAGTACAGTACCTTACAGATATTTTTTGATAAGCAATTCATCAGACCTTATCAAGTCTAAAATTACCACAGAGTATGTTTGGTTGCATAGTTGCGATTGCAGTCTTTTTTGAATTCACTGTACATTAAAACATTTTGATATAATATGTACTTATGTTTTAATGAATGTAAATAATTTAAATAAATTATTCCTTTTATCTTCTATTTTTTAACCAAAATATTTTCATTTTAAAAGAATACCGCGAAAATAGTACCTAGTTTATTTTTTTCATTTGTTAATTTACACACTTTTCTTTACCACAGCTTTTTACATTGTTTTTTCCCTTTCTTTCTTTTTTTTCAAAGAAGAATTATTTACATCTCGTTACTTTCATGATCGGAGAGTGTGCAGGGGTTTAGAACCCGCTTTTCTTTGTTCTTATAGGGTAAATATTCTCTCCTCCAAAAGGCATGCTGTATGAAATCGGAGACCAAAAACCGTCGCGAGCTCCCGGTCTATTAACTAAGTACTGTTTTCCAGAAAAAAGTTAATTTACAAAAAAATGGGCACGATTGGTTATTGCACCGAAGATTATTTAACCAAAAGGATTCTCCAATTTTTTGCAATTGGCATAAATTTGCATTGGCCCAACGCCCAACTCACATTACCGCTTTATATCACCTGTATCTACCTAAAGCAACATTTTATGAAATTTTCTAGAAAATCATATTCATGAAAGTTCCAATATCAAAAGTCAAAAATATTCAATAGGTATACAGGGTATCGCAAAATTCAACCAACAACTGGAGATAGTACATCAAAAAATAAGTCGATATAACTAAATTCATTTTTATAAAAATTGCACCCGCGAAGAGTTATAAGCTTCAAAATTTGATTTTTTAAAATAGATTTTTTTTTGTTGCATCCAAAGCAGTAAAGATTTTTTAATGAAATTTTGTATACGTACATTTGAATACTGAATGCTCAATTGGTAATCAAAAAAAGTTGATGACCCCACCACATGTAATGCCCCTGAAAATATTTTTAAAACTTTTATTAATATTTTTTTTGAAAAATTTTGAAGTGGTATAACTTTTTAAGGAAGCATTCCCGGACAATACTTTATAAGTCAAAAATGCTTAGTTTCACTTCCTCTATCACCATAAAAAATTTGTCACAGTTATTCCGGGACACCCTGTATAAATGATTTTAATTCAGAAAATTTTCAAGACTTTTATAAATATTATTAAGTTATACCTAACGGACAATTTTAAAATACATATTATAGAAGTATATACAGGGTGTCCCAGCGCTGCGAGGAAGTAACTTGACTCTAAAATGAAAAAAAAGATATCGGCATGCGGTTTTCGATAGAATATTCAATACCTTTAAGAGCACATTTTAAAAATATTTTAGTAATATACCGGGTGTCCATTCCAAGATGGCGGACCAAAGTTATGTTTTTTTAAATGGAACACCCAGTATATTATGGAATTTTTGGATTCCTTATAAAAAAATGTATAAACTTTTATGGGTCTATCATCATTTGTTTTGCTGATATTTGCCATTTAAGTCAAAAAAAGATCCATTTTTGAAAATCACTGCTCTAAAACAGATGAACATTTTGGGTTGAAAGTTTCTCAAAAATTTTTCAA
Source organism: Stenus bimaculatus (assembly GCA_963971135.1). Taxonomy (NCBI): domain Eukaryota; kingdom Metazoa; phylum Arthropoda; class Insecta; order Coleoptera; family Staphylinidae; genus Stenus; species Stenus bimaculatus. Next base: position 10,895,264 of record OZ020185.1, on the reverse strand, counting down.
CATCGTCTAGTCTTTAACTGTTATGTGAAATTTAAGTTTGTGATAATTTTTTATCAGGCTGCCTTATGAAACGCAAATTGAACAATTAAACGAAATTTTCAAATGGAACACCCTGTATATTTTAACATCATTCGATGGCATTTTTAACAAGCTTTCTACTGATATAGTGGTTGTATGGTCGAATGTCTATGGTTTAGGAGATATTAATATCCAAACTGAGAAACATTGAAAAATACACAAAATAGCCCTCTTGATGAATTTTGTTGAGAATTTTTTTGTTAATTTGCCTAATATTTATTTCTGTCTTTCTCTATTTTGTTTTTTTATAATGTTGTTTTATTACAATAGTAGTTTTTCTTCTTTTACAACAAAAATAAAATCGAAACTTGCAATTATCAATTTTGGTTTTCTAAGTCTCAGCATGCTTTAAAAATTTAGCAACTGGTGTTACCAAGGAAACCCTTATTTTATAGAATTTTGTTTTAACGCCCTTTTCTGTGCTTTTGATAATAACTAAACCGAAATAATGAACTCTTCTAAATAAGAAATGGAAAATATGCTGTAAACGCTTGGCGAAGTTCAAAGAAATCCGCTTCTGGTTATCAGAAAAGAGCGTAAAAATGATATTAAACAAAATAAGGGATTCCTTGGTAATAATAATTGTTAAAATTTCAAAATATACTGAGGTTTAGAAAACCAAAATTGATAATTGCAAGTTTCGACCTTATTTGTGTTGTAAAACAACAAAAATTGTTACGGTAATATAAAAACATTATTAAAAAAGCAAAATAGAGAAAGACACAAACAAGTATTAGGCAAATTAAAAAAAAAACCTTAAAAAAATTCATGTAGAGTGGTTTTTTGTGTATTTTTCACTGTTTCTTAGTTTGGATATTAATATCTCCCAAACCATTGATAAGCGACCATACAAACATTATATCAATAGAAAGCTTGTAAAAAATGATATCGATTGATGTTGAAATATACAGGGTGTTCCATTTGAAAATTTCGTTTAATTGTTCAATTTGCGTTTCATAAGGCACTCTGATGAAAAATTATCACAAACTTAAATTTGACTTGATTGTTGTAGAATACATGATGTTAAAAAATTTTTGAGAAAATTTCAACCCAAAATATTCATCTGTTTTAGAGCAGTGATTTTTCAAAAATGGATCTTTTTATGGCTTAAATAGCAAATATCAGCAAAACGAGTGATGATAGACCCATAAAAGTTTTTACAAAGTATAATTATTTTTCTATGAGGAATCCAAAAATGTCATAATATACTGGGTGTTCCATTTAAAAAAACATAACTTTGGTCCGTCATCTTGGAATGGATACCCGGTATATTACTAAAATATTTTTTAAATCTGCGCTTAAAGGAATTGTATATTCTATCGAAAACCTCATGCCGATATCTTTTTTCATTTTAGAGTAAGTGTTACTTCCTCGCAGCGCTGGGACACCCTGTATGAGGAATATTTGACAAAAAAATGGTGATTGTCCCCTTGGTATAAAATATATTTTTGAATTGTTATTTTTTTTTTATTTTCCTGTAAAGCAAAAATAGTAAAAAATACCACTTATATGTATTTAGCATCTCTATAATATATTTCATTCCAGGAAGATTTCCAACAACTATTACCCAGAAAATTTATTTTTTTAAAGAAGACAATGTACATTGCGAAGAAAAAATTTGAGGAAACTTAATTGTTAGTTAATAAGGCATCTCTGAAAAAAAATAGCAAAATCGGTGCATAGGCACATTGCCCATGCTTACTCGGCTACAGCCTTTAGAATAATAAAAAAGGTGGTAAAATTTTTGTTAAATTTAGGATCACATTAACCTTTCTTGATTCAACAAGAAACATCAATTAACTCCTCTTAACTCTAATTATAAAATATAAAAATTAAGTTGTCTACACTAATTAAAATTGTATTATACAGTGCGGACATAAAGTAAATCCCCCCTGCTAACTTTTGAACGCTTATGTTTTTGATTCTGAAAATTTATCTACTGAGGAATCTAATTGCGAACTTTCTAATAAAGGTATTTTTGATTTTGTGGAACTTCCGGTATAACCGGAAGTTCCACAAAATCAAAAATACCTTTATTAGAATGTTCGCAATTAGATTCCTCAGTAGACAAATTTTCAGAATCAAAAACATAACCGTTCAAAAGTTAGCAGGGGGGATTTTGAATAAACCTGTTTAAGTCAATAAGTTAATTAAATTCACGTGTGCTCTAAAATAGGCAAATTATAAGTATTATGGACCTTTTTCTATGAATTACAACATTAAACATTATGGCTATGAATTTGCACATTAGAATGTTTTATTTAAATTATATACTGTGGTTTTATATTAATATAAGTTAAGAGCATCTTCCTAGATACCCGCTATAAATTTTCCGTTCGAGATAATAACAAGGAATAGAACATCCATCCCACTTTTCTGGAGCTGCTTTGGAAATTATCACCAAATAACTGATAATTAACGCGCGAGTTTGGGAGGAAAAATTGTGAAAAATCATGAAATTGAGCATTAGTTCTGCAGTCATAACTCAAGTTTCCCTCGTTAGATTTTCAATTTTTTTTTCAGATTTATAATCTAAATTGATTAGGCTACATCCTGCCAGAGAGTTACCTTCGGCAACCTAGCACATAATTAATTAGAGGGGTTCAAAGTTAAGGTACTTTTAGATCATTATATTTTTGTTTGTACATTCTCCAAATTTTTTTCCTTCTGGCAAAAATTAAAGAAATGACTTCTAAATCATCTACAAAAAAAATTATACAAAAATGTTGTTTGTACTAGCTTTTATGACTGCGGAACTAAACCACTAACTATATTTTCCATTTAGGAAATTGGTCTTAAGTAAACTCATGTTTTGTCTAAATACTACAGAATTTATTTCGCCTCGAATGTTTGTAATGTTCGTCCTCGGTGTTATGTTGTTACTACTTCCAGTAAATACACTCCTACGTAGATAATAAAAATTATGAAGTCATTACAAAGTCCCCAACCATCAAGCATTTTAGTCATAGTTTTGTGAACATTCGAAACTTGAACGCTGACATGCGCCATCGCGTCTAATCTATAGACATGAGCTATCGGTAGGGCGCTCCGTAGCGTCGAGACGCCGTGTCCGTAGCGCCGCGGTATCGAACAGCTGTTCGCAAAATGGTGCATGAAGAGGTCGCGTAGTAAAAGACCCCAAAATTGGGGTTTTATGTGAAAGGAAATGCGGCGGCAACAGCAACAGAGCCTTACTCAACTTCACGTGGACCAAAGCGAAGATGAAAACACTAATTCCTTGCCGGTGAGTAAAAACCAAAATATTACTAAAATCTCAAAATCTCCAAAAAAAATTATTAACACATCTTCGAAAAATCAATTATTTTGTTATGAATTGACTCGAAGGGTGTTATTTAGTCAATTTTGGGGAAAAATTATAATCTCCACAAAGGCATTGAAGCGTAAATGTGTTATTGATTTTTTAAATTAAACAGGAGATTTACGGAAATTTTAGTTTTGTTTTACTTGCGTGAAACAGACCGCGTGTAGTGTTTTACAAGCTGATTCATTTCCAATGTCATTTTTAATTGCAGTCGGGTTACATGTTATAAAAATAAACAAATTATCAATCGGACATCCTCGAAAATGCACATAAAATTTAAAGTTAATTTATTTATTTTTTTGATAAAAAATCTCCATGACACTACATTTTATTTATTTATTACTAACTATTTTTTTATGTATAAAAGCGCAAGGTTGTATAAAATTAAAATGCGTAAATAATTTTAATGATACATATTATGTGAACAAGGTTGAATTCACAAATATTGTTGTAGGTTTACTTACATAAGACACGATGAGGGTGTCCTAGTTTAAAAAATCTAGTGTAATTTCTAATAAGACCCCCAAAAAGAAACAACTTCAATTAGGAATTTAGCTTTTATTAGCAACAACACACCTTACAAAAATAAGTAATTCTAAATAATAAAACAGGTATAAACGAATTAGCGAAATGCTAATAAAACCTGTAATAAAAACATTAAAAAAGTTTCAATTAATTTAAGTAACATCATAAAAATGCAATAAAAAGCTTTGACAGAAAGAAAATTATTTTTAATTATAAAAACTATAGGAAAAATTTTATATGCTTTATTCTCATTAGTTGAGTTTCTTGAGAAAGACCAAAAATTCTCTGTCATTACTTGCAACTTTAAATCAAATTACATACTTGAAAAAATATGACTAAAATGGCCCAGATGGCAATTTGGTCTTGTTAAGAATTTTTAGTTCTTCTTTTTCTTCTTCTTGAAAACAATTTACGAAAATCTGTACCTTCTAACTTCAAACAAATGAAAAAGAAAGCCTTCAGGAAAAATTTAACAAAGATCCAAAATGATTAGTGATTTTTGAAAAAAATGTTAGAGGTAATTCCGGAGTCTTTAAAGGAACTAATTTTAATTTAATCCGCTTAAATTCAATGCCAATACCATTTTATTATTATGCCATCAACTTTGATGTCAATCTATCAAGTGTGTTTTTGGTATCTATTTAAATCAGACTTTACTTGAAACTTGTAATAAACTTCAAACCTCTTGAAACATTGATTCAAGTCAAAAATAAAGTTATAAGTTCACTTTAGTTTTAGGAATTTAAATTCAAGTTACTTACGAGTTACGAGTACCTATAACTTTACTATAATGTGAATGAGAAAAAAATATAATATGTACCGGGTGGAAATGAAACTAGGGCCACCCCTGGCATTTCTTTATTTATGAAAATAAAAAATTAGAATTTTAGTATCTTATATGATCTGAGAAAACAAATTTTATGGATCGAATAAATCTTTCATTTTACTTCCGCTTTATCAGGAAATGGCACTCACTTTCTTATTTTAAATGTAACCCCCTGATTTTTTCTACGTAAAATCAAACATTGGTTAGTTTTAAGTATGTTTATGAGAAAAAAAATTTTTTTTTCAAAACTTTAAGAAAAAATGTTGAGTAAAACCTACAAAAACTATTTTTAAATAATACAAATACGTAAAATAAATTGTAATTTATAAAATTTATTTCACCGTTCTTGAGATATTATTTTTTTTAATTTTCAAGAAGCGTTTTTTGGAAATATGTTTACTTTTTTAAATAGGATGATATAAGGGCCACCCCCTAATTAAATAGAGGGTTTTTTTCCGGTTACTGTGATATCCCATATGTATGCTTAAAAATAGTTTTTGTACGTTTTACTCAAATTTTTTATGAAAAAAAAATTTTTTTCTTAAAGTTTTGAAAAAAAATATTTTTTTGTCATAAACATACTTAAAATTAACCAATGTTTGATTTTACGTAGAAAAAATCAGGGGGTTATATTTAAAATAAGAAAGTGGATGCCATTTCCTGATAAACCGGAAGTAAAATTTATTCGATCCATAAGATTTGTTTTCTTAGATCATATAATATACTAAAATTTTAATTTTTTATTTCCATAAATAAAGAAATGCCAGGGGTGGCCCAGTTTCATTTCCACCCGGTATATATTTTAATTTCTGCTCTTCTTTTTAGCTTTTGGTTAAATTAGTTTTAAAAAAAAAGTTTTCAAAAAGTAAGGTCTTTTACCAATAAAAAGAATTACTTTAATACTTCTTTTCGGGTACTTTTTGGAGTTAATAATAAGCTTTCATTTGGTATTAACATTTTTTAATATGATAAAAATAATTGAAGAGTTTAACTTTTAAATGGTCTAAGTGGAGGATCTACTATGAAACTAATGAAGTTGAAGCTCCCAAGAATTTCAGGCCCCCTTAATAATTTTTTTTGATACTAATTATTAAATTTTATTTGTTAAAATGTGAAATTTTAAGTTTTATTATTTACAAGTAGGTATTACTTTATTTTTAACTTTAAAAAAAAGTGGACATAATAAAATTGCTTCTCTAATATTAACCATTGATAAACGAATTATTTTTCTATATCAAGTTTTGTGTTGGAGTTGTGAACAAAAGTATAGGCAAAACACAATTTTGAAATAAAATGTTTTTGATTTTTCAGAAAAATTAAATTTCTCGAATACTCTACTTGAGATATCAAAACGTCTGAGACCTCAAAATTTTAGAAAATGACCAAATGGCCCGATTTTCACCATTTTTTTTTAATTCTGCCTAGGATCTATAATAATAATAATTTTTTTTATTTAAATCATAGAAACATACAAGTATATCATACAGATCTCTTAAAGTAAATTAACAATTTTATGTCAATGCAATTTAATACAATTGGACTAATTTAGTCTGTGTTTGCATTGATTGCATTTTTAGAGAAAAAGAAAAAACAAAAATAAAAACTGTAGAATTATAAAATTAACGAGTAAACAAATAAAACATAATAATATAGACTAAATAATACATCATTTAATTTAAATACTCCCTTATTTTGCAAGAGTTACGTGAGTATTTTTGAACTTAACATACCATAAAAATAGAATTTTTACATGACTGATAGCTAAATAGAAAAGTTCTATATACCTTCAAAGAACATTTAACAACAAAACATTAAAGAGAAAGCAACATCGCCTAACAAAATATATTATTATATTATATTAGTCCAACCATGGTAACAAATTCTCAATTTTTTCATAATTATCAAATATCCAACTTGTAATTTTTTTGGAATTAAATTTTTTATTCTTTACTTCTGCGAGCAACATGTTTATTAGTTTAGGACCTATAAATGACAAATGTCGTTGCGAAAACGTTGTTCTAAGGTTAGGAACTGTAACGTTTTTCTGTCTGTTTGATCTGGTATCAAAATTATGTTTTATAGGAATTATACAGGGTGTTTCTAAATATATGCGAAGAAATTCTACAGGCGATTCCTTGACCAATTCTAAGACAAAAGTAAAGAATAAAAATTTTCTCAAAAGTGCTCTATTTTTTAATTATGGGGTGTCACATTTTCTAAATTTTTTCATTTTTTGAGTATAACTTCTTTATTTTTTAAGATAATTTCATCAAATTTGAAACACACTCTTAGAAGTTATTTAACAACATGTACGAAGTTGTATGCCAATTTTGCTTTTTTTTTTTAAATAAATACCAGAGACTTCCTAGAAGACTATTTGACCATTTTTAAGACGAAAACATATTTTCTCTAAAATGCTTCGTTTTTAATTTGTTAATTTTATTTTAATTTAAATTAAAAACGAAGCATTTTAGAGAAAATATTTATTCTTTGTTTTCGTCTTAAAATTGGTCAAATAGTCTTCTAGGATGTTTTTAAATAACTTCTAAACCGTACCAGCTGTGAAAAAATTAAAGACATCAAAAATTTTCAGAAAAAAGCAAGGAATTAGAATATCTCATTTAAAATGTTAAGTGGGGTAGCACAAAAAAGTTATGGCATAAAAAATGGGGTCTATACCCCCAAAATACATCCCCCTGTATTTTATTTCGATATTTGATATTTTTATCTTGTTACAACTATGAACTAGAGTGTGTTTCAAATTTGATGAAATTATCTTAAAAAATAAAGAAGTTATACTCAAAAAATGAAAAAAATATAGAAAGTTTGACACCCCATAACTAAAAAATAGAGCACTTTTGAGAAAATTTTTATTCTTTACTTTTGTCTTAGAATTGGTCAAGGATTTGCCTGTATATTTTAATAAAATTTTATACAAGCATTTTAATACTAATAAATACTCAATTGGTAAAATTTTGGCTAATCCTCGACTTATGTAAATGGTGTTAAATGGAGGAAGAAGACATAAAGAATCAATAATTAAAAAATGTTTTGGTAAACAGTAAACGGTAGGTAACTCAAAACATACATTGTTAATAAAATATGAAGCCAAAATAGTTTCGTTTTTGTTAAATTTTTGATTAAAAATGCCCAAAAATCAATTTTAGTAGCGTTTACGCTTTTCAAACATTTTGCCGACTATCTTCTTAAAGCCCAAAAAACCCATTGCATTTACTAAATATTAATTGCATATATTGTTAGAATAGATCATTAAACATGAATTTCATTGTTAAAATTAAGAAATTTTATTTCAAAGTTATCAGTTTAAGGTTAGCTTGTTACCATGAAAACGACCAACTTCTATGCCGTTTTTTAAAATATTCGTTTTTCAATTTATTCAAAAGCAGCACAACCTATGGAAAATTCATAGGGCAGAAAAAATCTTTCTCTTGAATTTCTCTACAAAAGCAAATAATTTTTAAATAAAATGTTTGTACTCACAAGAAATAGTATTTTATGAATACTCAAATCATTGAATGTTGACCATTCAACTCCATTTTAAAAAGTCGGTATTGGTATTTTTTTAATTGTGCGTTTAATATCAAAAAGCACGTAAAATTTCGTTGAAAAATCTTAACTGCTTTGGCCGCAATCGGAAAAAAATCTATTTTCAAAAATTAATTTTGAAAATTTTTATAACAGCCTAGGGTTGCATTTTTTAGATCCATTATCTCCAGTTAACCGCTGTCGTTCGAATTATGGGACACATCCTCTATACAGGGTGTCCCACACCACACGTACCACCTCGAGAATCAAATGAATCTTTTGGTATAATTCGTAATTTCCTAAACAACCTGGAAGTATCCGAAACCACAAGTAACTTTGAAATTTTAAATGACAACCTGCTAGGTCTAGTGTTGTATTGTTGGAAAGGTTTTTTAAAAATAAACAACTTTTAAAATATGTTTTTAATGTCTTGCATATTTAACAAATTAAAGGGAAAAATAAATGGGTTCTTAAATTATAGAAAAATGAAAACACTACCACCATTCTCAATGGGAAGGCTATAGAGAGGCAACTAAGATTTTCTAAATGGAAACTTGTCCTTTTGCTTTTTCCGCTTCGTTCGTTAAAAATAATCAACTTTTTTAGGTAATGTATTTCCCTTTAAGTATTAGCCTTGTTTATATACATATAGTTAAGTATGGTGGTCCCTCTTACGGTGCACACCATTATGTATTTATGAAATGTAGTTAACCTAAAATTTTCTTCTTAAGGCCAATCGATAGAGAATATCAAATTATGTAAAACTGCTAAATTGCAATCGAAAAAGTTAAGCGATTACAAAAATATGGAAGCAAAACGAAAATGCGAAATTTCAGATTTTTCATGATATTTCAGGACTAGAGCAAGATAACTCGGATTTCTAAATCGATTGTAAAGAAGTTTGAAAAGGGGCAACTTTTTTCTAATTTAAGCAACTTTGTAACTATTTAGGTTTACAAGATCCCAATGGTGTCCACCGTAAGATTGACCACCATGTATATAAACAAGGGTGCATTAGGTAATCAAAAAATTAAAAAAAGTTGATTATTTTAAACGAATATCTTGCCATTTAAAATTTCGGGTACTTCCGGTTTGTTTTGGAAATTCCGAATTACACCAAACGATTTAGGTTTACTTTGGTGGTAAATTTTTTTATCATGAATCTACAAAAGGTTCTAGAGGTGGTACGTGTGGTCTGGGACACACTGTATAGAGAATGTGTCCCATAATTCGAACGACAGAGGGGTTAACTGGAGATAATGGATCTAAAAAATGCAACTCTAGGCTATTATAAAAATCTCCAAAATTAATTTTTGTAAATACATTTTTTTCCGATTGCGGTCAAAGCAGTTAAGATTTTTTAACGAAATTTTACGTGCTTTTTGATATTAAACGCACAATTAAAAAAATACCAATACTGACTTTTCAAAATGGAGTTGTATGGTCAATATTCAATGATTTGAGTATTCATAAAATACTATTTCTTGTGAGTTCAAACATTTTATTTAAAAATTATTTGCTTTTGTAGAGAAATTCAAGAGAAATATTTTTTCTGCCCTATGAATTTTCCATAGGTTGTGCTGCTTTTGAATAAATTGAAAAACGAATAATTTAAAAAACAGCAAAGAAGTTGGTCGTTTCCATGGTAAAAAGCTAACCTTAAACTGATAACTTTGAAATAAAATTTCTTAATTTTAACAATAAAATTCATGTTTAATGAATATTCTAACAATATATGCAATTAATATTTAGTAAATGCAATGGGTTTTTTTGGGCTTTAAGAAGATAGTCGACAAAATGTTTGAAAAGCGTAAACGCTAGTAAAATTGATTTTTGGGCATTTGTAATCAAAAATTTTACAAAAACGAAACTATTTTGGCTTCATATTTTATTAACAATGTATGTTTTGATTTACTTACCGTTTACTGTTTACCAAAACATTTTTTAATCACTGATTTTATTCAAATTTTTTAAATACTTAAGAAGTTTTCGACTGTTTTATGTCTTCTTCCTCCATTAAACACCATTTACATAAGTCGAGGATTAGCCAAAATTTTACCAATTGAGTGTTTATTAGTATTAAAATGCATGTATACAAAATTTTATTAAAATACAGGGTGTCCAGAAATTAAGCGAAAAAAACTTCCTATAAACAAGTGTCCGATTTCGCTTCCTAAGGGAGCTACAGTCCATTAACTATTGTGACTAAAACTAGGTTTTTTGTCATTTATTTGAAAACGGTTTGTAATAAAGATTTGAAATTTGGTGTGAAAACTAATACGGTTAAAATATAATTTCTCGAATTCTCAATCGTATGTTTTTTAAATGCTATTCGTCTTTTGTTTCAAAGCCGCCTTTAAATGACAATGCTAAAACCTATTTTTTATCACCATCTTTATTGGACTGTAGCTTCCTTAGGAAGCGAAATCGGGCATAGTTCATAGGAAGTTTTTTTGTCTGGAATTGAATAAGGAATATTAGTATAAAAAGAAAAATGATTTTATGTTAACCATAAAAAAGTTGCCGCTGTTTATAACCCCAACCCTCCTTAAAACTACCCTTTCAGAGCTTTTAAAAAATCTGAAAAAAATTGAGAAATTAGATCTTAAGCGTATTAGTTTTCACACCAAATTTCAAATCTTTATTACAACCCGTTTTCAAATAAATTACAAAAAACCTAGTTTTAGTCACAATAGTTAAAGGGCTGTAGCTCCCTTAGGAAGCGAAATCGGACACATGTTTATAGGAAGTTTTTTTTCTTAAAATTAGTTGTAGAATCACCTCCTAAAGTTTGGCCTCTTAATTTCTGGACACCCTGTATATACTGCTTTGACTACAATAAAATAATTCTATTTTAAAAAGCAACTTTGGAGGCTTATAACTGCTCAGTGGTACATTTTTGGATATAAATAAATACGGTCATATTAACTTGTTTTTAGGTCTACTACTATGTCCACATTTCCATCAGTTAATCGACACCCTGTATTAATTGCTTTAATATCTTCTAATATTAAACTTTAAAAGCTCTTTTAGTCTCTTTTATCCTTAAAACATATTTATTTTTATAACATTTTTTCTTTTGGAATTGTGGAAAGGAGTATAAACAAAACCCAATTTTGACCTAAAATATTTTTGATTTTTCATTTATCGAAAACTATCTGAGCTACAAGAACGTATGAGAGCCCAAAATTTGAGGAATTGTGCGAATTAACACATTAAAACTCTAAACTGTCCTTTTTGAAGTTTAAAATTAAACTATCCAAATTTGTACCTAAACTTTGAAATCTTAAGAATTTTTCATGACTAATCTACAAGTTCGATTTTCACTAAATATTTTTTTAAATTGTATCTATAGGATCTTTAATATATGTATTTTCTATAAAATATGAAGATATCTACCTTTCATTGTTTTTCCAAAAAATCAAATTTTCAAAGCAGCTTTTTAGTAAATCTCAATTTTTATTTTAAAAAAATTTGGACATCTTCATTGCTTTTACAACTAATATTAACCATTGGATAACTCTCTCTAAATACCAATTTCAAAAAATATAGTTTTTTTGATTAATGTCAAACGCTCTTTATATAATAATATTTTCAGATATTAAATTTCCTTGGTTCCAGATCCCAAATGATATAAAAACCACTATCATTGTTGTTTCTTTTATTAAAAGTTTTTATCCACTATCCTTTTTTATAACATTTATGACACTATTTAGAAGTTATTCTTATCAAAATTTTTTCTCCAAAATATGGGTCAATATTTCAAAATAACAGAAATGAAATATAAACTATATTTACATCATATAAAATCATCCATTTCAACTTAAAAAGCTGAAAGAGACAAGAACAGCTTGCAGCTATAAATAAAACAATTTGTAAATGTACTTAAAATACAAAAAGTAACAATTTGTAACTGCTTTATATTCTAAAAGCATTCCATTGAAGATATGGAGCTCTGAGTCAACGATGTTAAAATTCTTGTAACGTAAACCTATGTATTTTTAAAGGTTTCTAATTAAATAGATGAGTTACTAATTACTAACAAATAAATTACAAACATGCTGAAAATTTTTAATAATAAAATAATTTTTAATTTATTTGCGCAATTTTCTATCAAATTTACAATACGCATGTTATAATGTTACATAGATAATTGATACCATATCGTGTAATATTTACACACCATATTCATTTCACGTGCACGTGCCTATTAAAAAATTACTGTAAAAAATGCGGTCGCGCAATAATTAACCTTCATGATTTAAAAACATTAAAGGCCACTCTATTTATATTTACAATTATTATTCTTTTATTAATTACGCTATTTTTCTTGTCATAGTCGCAAATATTGGATAGAGTACAGTCTGATCGCGTGACTGTCACGAAACCGGAAGAAGATCGAAGGAGAAGGACTATTATTGTGGAAAAGAAAAATGGATCATTTGGATTTACTCTGCAAAGCTACGGAATACATTACAAAAAGGAGCAGGAAATCGAGATGATAACCTATGTTGATTATGTTGATTACGATGGCCCGGCTTACAGATCCGGCATGAGAGAAGGAGATGTAATCCTTTCAATCAATGGAACAGACATGGAAAAAGCTGACCACAAAACCCTCGTCAATTTTATAAAAAACTGTGATACTAGAATGAGGATGGTCGTTTTATTCGAGGATTGCGTGCGGAAGGTAATAAACCTAACGTACTTTATTTTCACTACTTTATTTCGAGTCTATCAAAATTATATAGTATAGTAGTAATAACCATAATGATTTGCTTCATATATTAATTTTATAGATTTCCTGATATTTATTACCTATGGCAACAATACCTACTAATTTTTATTGTTTTCAGGTTGAACTTCACATGCGTTACATACAACTTCAAAGAATTCTGCAAAGTAAAATGAACGAGCTTGAAAAGCTGTGTCTTCGAGAACGGCAGTTGCTCGAAGGTAAATGGAAAACGCACAGTCTTCCAGCGAGAAAAAAGGCTTCTCAAAATAGATCTGATGAAACTTCCACACCAACTCCAACAAACTATTCCTATTGTAGGCCAACGGTTTCGACGGAAGACGTAGCTTTAAAAGGAACGCAACAAAAATCTTCTGCTCAACCGACTCTTATATTAGCTTATCAGTATTTAGATCCCCATTACAGATACATGCTTCAACCTTCGACGAGTAGTAGTGGTGAATACTTGCTAACCTTTGAGCAACCAAGGTACAAAGGCGAGCAGCATCACTTTATAGTCAAAACACCTTGCGATCAAAAACAGGCGAGGAGTAATCAAAATACATCGAAACAAAAGAAAGTACATGAACATTCCTACACGGGTCAGCTTTGCAACCCGTGTCTGCAACCGAGTTCGAATAATTCGGATAACACTAGTTTAGAAGCTTATGATTTGGCTAGTCCTTGCTGTGATCCTTCCTGCGTGCCTTCCTCAAGGCGTCGCTCGAGACAAAAGGAACAACGAGCAAAAAGGGATTCCAAAACGGAGGAAACACAAACTGAACCACAACATCATCGCACAAGACCGCACTCAACGTCGTCACAAACTCAAACTCATTCTTCTGGTCCTAGAAGGTACTTCCAAATTGGTGCTGGTTTAGTCAGCCAGTGTAGTTTGCATTCATGCACATCCAGCGAACTATCCGCAATCGCCCCAACAACAACTGGTGAAAGCTCTGCTAGTTACACGACTTCCCTTAGCACCGATACTCTATATTGGGATGGATCTGAAATGAATTCTTCGCGCCAATTATCTATAAAATCAGCAAAGCAACATCAGCATCAGTATATTCAACAACCTGAGCCGATATACGTGCAATACAATCCCGTAAAACCAAAATCGTGGGATAATTTGGCAACCAAAGCTTTTGGCGGTTACGGTTTTGGTTACGGGTACATTGATGCCACTAAAACAAAACCCAGGTCGCATCAAAGCAAAACTCAGTACGTTCGGACGCAAAGCACTGATAAATCTTGGCAGAATCAAATGATGTATACTCCCCACACACAACGAAGATACGTTCAATCCACAAAGTCTACCGAAAGCTTACTTTCTGTGCCAAAATACGCAGGAGGACCCGATTCAAACGCTAGTTCTTGCGAGTGCATCGACGTTACTTCTCCAGGTCCTGAGACTGTCGAAAGCAGATTTTTCCAGAGCCCGAGACAAAGTGTTGTCAGCCCGAGTGATCCCAATTTTGGATACTATAGTGCAAGAAGAACACAAGGTTGCAGTAGTAATGTGGTCTCTACTAGCTCAGAAGCGACCAGACTATAAATTAGATAACACAAGCCTTAAATTACAACAATAATTGTGGTTAGTGATTGTTTTTTATAAACAAATTTAAAATTTCCATAATGCACAATTATACTTATTGCTTCAAATCCTCATTAGATTTGTTCAAATCCTGCAGAAAACCTTTTTTAGTAAATCGAACTAAAATTTGTACTGAGCTAATAGTATTATCGTTAAGGATCAGTTGCACCACTACTCCTTAAAACTCCAAGGCCCAATTATACAAGTTCCATTTAAGCTATAAAGTAGCAGTAAACTAAAAAATTTCATAAATACAATGGAAATCTATTAAATTATTAGTTTAACTGTCGTTTGAAGCTTAAATGGAACCTATGCAACTGGTTCTAAGTAATACTTCAATTTTTTGAGTGACAGATTTTCTATTGTATTTCTGTAAATATTTGAACTTAAGTGTCACTTAAGGGTTTAAGGAAAAGTTTTGTAACTGGTCCTAAAAGTTCTAAAGGCCTATTTATGCGGAGAGATTTAAGAATTAAGATTTAGGACTTATTGATCTATCCATTTTTTTTTATTTGTGATTTTCTTAATTTTTATATATTTATATAATTTATCTAGACTTTGCTTAAACTATTCGACGCTGCATCTCTTTCCACTTCGAGCAAATAAATTTAGTTGAAATTCACTGCTTTTCTTTTAAATTTTAATTTAATATATCTAAACACAAACAAAATAAGAACTTTTGAAACACAAATAAATCGTAAAAATTAAAAAATGAAGGAACGAAGCCCGTTTTTCCGTTTTTTTAGATTTAAGTCTAAAATCTGGATGCATAAATCCTACACTATTCTTAAATGATAAGTGATACATGTTAAATGTTAAATTAAATGTTAAACTTGTCTGCATAAATAGACCTTAATTATAACAAAATCCAAAAAAAAAGACCAGAAGACGTTTGTTAAGATTTTCTTAGTTTCTATTTCAAGTTGCTTATTTTTTGATAATGTAATTATATTATTGTATATAAATGTTTATTTTTAACTTTTATGTATATTAAAGTGGTTTCAATATTTATTATATTTTTGTCTAGTTTTTACTTAAAATAATAAAAACCCAATCTGATGCGTAATATAAAATTCTAATTTTGTTGAGGTTTATTTAATTTTATTTGTTTAATTATAATACAAAAAAATATGGGCAAATAATTTAAATAAAAAAAATTTACTAGTTATTTTAGTTTATTGTAGGCAACCAAATATGCTTGACCATAGAACAAAATTTTCAAATAAGCCGCCAAAATCGGTGTCATTTAAGAATTCAACAAGTGCATTATGGGAGGTGAATGGTGGTCGCTTTGTCATTTTGTAAAGTAAATTATTTTGGCTTGAAATAATACAAATTCGACTCGACCTACAATTATACTCCTTATTAGTGTGAACATTGTGATATGCTATTTGTTATAAGTAATTTTGAGGTATTTTCCAACAGTTATTGTAATTTTAGATAAGAGAGGTCATTTCAAATGAACCTAACACATCGTCCTTTTTAAGATTTTTAAAAACTTGAAGGTAAGCATAAAGTAATTATAAATGTTTACGAGAAACAATCTATTTTACTCTAGTATGATAAATTCAAAATATTGAGTAAATTAATTTGTTTTTGTGAATGTCATCAAGTAATAAATCTGTAATTAAAATTTTTTTGAATTTAGGAATTGCAGTCAAAAATTTGAGTTTGTGTGATATTTTAGAATTTACCAATATGTTTTGGAAGTATAATTCTATATCGTCCCAATTGGAAACAATTCTGGCGCAGGAGGTTAGGTTTTGTTTGTAAAATTTCTATTTAGAAATAATAGTGTTAAATTTTAGGATGTTACGTTACAAGAAGTTATGGATCAAGAGGATATACTTAATGAGTGTAAAGTTCAAAATAAAACATTGATAGATTAGTAAGTTTTCCACCTATATTTTATTACAATTTTTTGATTATTATTGATGATTTTAGTTTAATAAAACCTGAGATATTAGAAGAACTAGTTTCTATTGCAATTTCTGAACCACCAGAGGATTTGGATGAAAGGGTTCGTTTTAAATATCCCAACATTGCTTGTGAGCTCTTAACATGTAATATACCAACATTAAATGAAAGACTCGCAGGAGATAAGGCGCTCTTAGAAAAATTATACATGTTCTTAGAAAGCGAAACTCCTTTAAATCCATTACTTGCATCATTTTTTAGCAAAATTATGAGTGTTCTTATTGCCAAAAAGACTGGACAGGTAAATTATAGATATTTCCTTCAAATTTGACGATACAATCATATTTTACAGAACTGGCTTTCTTATCAACTTACAAGCTTACAGGTGATAGATTTTTTAAAGGCAAAAAACAATTTTATTTCTTTACTGCTCAAGCATATTGGTACTACGGCTATTGCCAAATTTTTGCTAACACTTATGACTCAAGTTGAGGGAAATGAAATACGATTGAATACATTAAATGTAAGTTTATTTTTGTTAAATACTGTTTATATTGATTATAATCATTTTGTGGTTTTAGTTTTTGGATAGTCAAAGGATAATACAAAGTTTAATTGGGCTGCTCGATCCAAAAGAGGATAAAGAAAAACATGACAATGTTTCAGTATTGCTTTGTGATTTTATATACGCTTCCAGGGAAAGCTTTGCAGATACCAGCAATCCTGATCCACTACTTGACACTTTAGAATCGTAAGTATTAGAAAACTACTTTAAAAGAATAATCAGCAAATCAAGCACTTACTATTAAAATTCAGTTGATATTTGTGGTTTTGTACACAGAGGAGTCAGTTTCTTCATATTTTGTTTTTGTAAATTAAACTTTGTTTTAAGTGTATTTTTTAGTGCTCCAAAAAGATTTTACTTAAATCTTAGAGCACTGTTTAAAAATATACTTAAAATGAAAGTATAGACCCGTTTGTTTATATCTTAACTTATTGCTAGTGATGGAAAAAAAATATTATTTCAATTAGTTTTTTATAACTTTTATGAAAGCTGTTAAGCAAATGATTTTACTGCTGCCGTTTGAGTATTTGGTTTAACAAAAAACAAAATATGAAGAAATTGATAGTAATAAGGCTCTTTCTGTGTACGATAAAGAAGAAACTTTAGAAAAGGTCCACTAAAAAAAAATTATGACCAAACCCGCAAATATCGAGCAAATAATCATAAAAAAATAAATATTTTTTAGGCCTGAAACCATGGCATTGCTTATTGATCGTATATTCTGTGAAGACAAACAAGAAAGTATTATTGTAGGTGTGATTCAAGTGCTTTTTGAAATTATAGAATATAATTGGTAATATTTTTAATTTCATTTGTAAATAATTTATTAATAATTTTATGTTTTAGTAATAATGTTGTTTATAACGAAACCAAGGAAAAGGTTAGAGAATCTACTTCCAATGTTTTATTAAAAAGACTTAAAGATTTTCATCAGCTGCTGTTGGATCCACCAAAGGTAAAAAAAAAATAAAAATTACATGTTATTACCGTTAAGCTTTTTAATCTTTCAGAAGGAGCCGGTTATTACAACTGTTGGTGTATTAAATCCTCCTTTAGGTAATACACGTTTGCAAGTGGTGAAGTTATTAGCGTTGCTAATAAATTTTGGTGGTGTTGAAATATCGCAGGAGCTGATTTCATTGGGAACTATGGATGTTTTGTTAGATTTATTCTTTGCTTTTCCATGGAATAATTTTCTACATACACAAGTCCAGGCATGCATTATTGCTGCCCTTCAAACTCCATTACCCTCTGATCAGGGTGATAATATTGCCTTATCTAAACATGTAAGTTAATAATACTTACTATTATTTAAATCTATTTTTATTTCATTTTAGCTACTAGTTAATTGTAAATTGGCTGAAAGGATATTACAAGCCTGGAAAGATAATGATGAAAAACAGTAAGTAAATTCTTACTAAAAAAATACGTTTTATTTATTTAATTTTACAGGTCACAAGATAACGGCGTAAGACAGGGTTATATGGGTCATTTAATTAACATAGCCAATAGTTTAGTTACTTTGTGTTCAGAGGGTCCTTTGGGTGATATTCTTAAGGACAATATGCCAGAAGTGTCAAAATCTTTAATGGAATTCAAGGATCAAGCTCTTTCTGAGACCAATAAAATACAGGAAAAACTGCTGGTAACTTTATTGAAACTTGAAAGTTTCTCAATTAATTTATTAATAATAATTTCAATTTAATAGGGTGGAGTACATCCTCGAACCTCAAATGAGGACAATGATGATAATATCGAAAATCAATTTATTGGTCTAGGACAACAGGTAATATTCTATATTATTTTGCTAAGGTTAAAATCCAGTAATTTATGACTGCATTTATCTCGGGTAACTCGATCCGGATTGGATTGATTGACAAGATAAACATAGTCGATGACTAAGTTTATCTCGCGTAACTCGATCCGGATTGGATTGAATAGCGAATGACTCAATCCGACATGATTATTTCCTAAAAAAATGCAGTCAATTCTATCCAATAAGGATAGAGTTACGTGAGATAAACATAGTCCTTGATTATGTTTTTAAAGTGATTTCATTTTTTTAAGTAAAATTATCAATTTTATTAGTACAATTAGTAGCAGTTTCTTGATCAAAAATTTTTTTAAAATAATAATAAGCGTCAGAGGATTTTGCGTTTCAGGGTAGAGGCAAAACTATGTACTGTATTCAAAATATTCCTAATGAATTTGAATGTATTGATTAGTGATGGATTAGAACGGCACAGTTTTGCGAGATCACATCTTTCAGCTCTTTTTGATGAGTTGTTTAAATGAATTGAACACTGTTGTACTTCGTCTTTTCACAGTGCATTGTACATTGTATACATTTCGTAAGTTGCCACATAGCTACTCTAACCTCTCGAGTTCCAGTCAGAACCATTCAAATAAAATGTTGTTTTGTTTGCTTCTCACTCATTCATTGAACAATTCTTTTATCTGAATTACGGCCCACCACTAATTTTGATAAATAATTTTTACTATAAAATTGTAATTTTGTATAGACTATTTCATTTCACGCAAGAAAAAATTTTTCTAGTTGAGAAACTGTTCCGGCTACTCGAGGAAAGTCACCAAATAAATCATTAAATATACTGTATTTAGTTCATTCACTCGGATGTCATTATCAACCTTATTAAAAGATCGGTAATTGTGTGAAAAAAAGTATTTATAAATATTTCCACTAAACATTATTGCTGCCTGTTCGTAATTCCAATGATTTTACTGGTGTTAGAAGGAGATAAAATAGAAAGCAACATCAAGGTCTTAGTTGAAATTCTTGCTGAAAATCACATCCAAATATGGAACAGAGATATTTTTAAAATTTATTAAAGTGCCAAATTTTATTAATATTTAACTTTTTGCTGTATACTTTAATCCTTCTTTCGCCAATCAGGCTTTCAAAATTGTAAGTGTTGAAGCAAATAACTGATTTTGGGCCAAAAGTGGCTTTATCTCTTCTTGAAGGGTCTTCAATTATTTTTAATCAAAATATAAAAATATTTTTATTGAAGTATTTTTTTCTCTTATTTTAGAACTTTAATGAGTACCAAATGCAACAAATAAATCCTCATGTTTCCAGTTATGGTTTTGCAGATAACGATTTTAAAAATGGAGATGATGCCTTGCAGTATGTATTTACTAGTTTTTACATGGATATTACAAATTTATCTTTAGTACATTTAATAATTATAATATTTTTCAAAAAACATGTCATTTTATTAATGTTTTTGTCATTGTTAATATATCTATATTTTTCATACCTTTAACTTTATTTTTTAATTACGACTAATTTAACCTCTTTACAGAATTATAGATCAAAGAACTGGAATGAATTTTGATCTCTCAGAAGGAGATTTGCTTCAACAATACGAGTTGTTTAAACAAGTATGTGCTCAGAATATAAATACATTAGACGATTCTGAAGATCAAATTTTTGAAGATAAAGAACATAATACTTTTCAAACTGTTATTGAAAAGGAGACAGATAGAAACAGCAGTAGCGATAGTGATGATAATGGAAGTCCGCAGGGTGATGATCCTCTTATGGATATTGAAAGTAAGAATTTTTCATTGTTTTTACAAGCTTAAAAAAACTACTACTTTACAGCATGGAATTCACCAACAAAAGCAAGTGAAGCACCATTGATAATGTCCAAGGATCCTTGGGCTACCGCTAATTCATTAGGTGATTCGTCAACAGAAGCAACGGGTTGGGCTGATTTTAGTTCAGCTATTTTTGGACTCAATTTTGAAAACACCGCCAACAACCCATTTGACGCACCAGTAGTCTCATTAGAAAACAATTTAAAAGTTGAAGATATTGATATAGGCGATAAAGATATTAATAAAGACAGTATTGAATTTGCTCAAACCGAGGAGACTCCTAAGAATATTAATGTTGAAGTTATTAAGAAAAGTGAAGATAAAGTTGAAGCCAGTGAGAACAAGGAATTAGAACAAAACATGTAAGAATTTAATTAATTTTGTTCAAGTTTTTGGAATTTTCTTTAAACTGCAATTTCAATGTCATTATTTTTATTAACCTATTTTTATTTTTCCATAGTACTGCAAACGTATCAGAAAAAACTGAGAAAGTGGAAAGTGTAGTCATGGAGAGTCCAAGTAAAGACAGCAAGGAAGAAAATGTGTAATCTCCTTGACATATCACAATAATAGAAATGTCTGTGTGAATGCCATAATGGACAGATTGTATAGTATTTTGTAATTACCCAGTTTTTAATCATCACCCTAAACCAATGTTTTACCCTTTTATATTTTTTAAATGTATTATTCATCTAGCAATATAATACACTAAAACTAAAGAGTATCTTCGTACTATTTTTCAAAAAAAACTTAGTACTCCCCCAATTGTCCTGCCTTATCAGTCAAAATTGTTTTAAAATTTTGGCCTAAGAGGAAATGAATGGATGGAAAGTTTGGTTGCTTAAATTATAAGTTTTGTGCATTTATATCATTTCCATAAAATTTTATTTTAGCACAATTCTGTTCTGTATTGTGATAAAATATTTCCCATTTAGAAAATTAATTAAAATTAACAATATATTCAATTTTATAGTATACTTTAAAATATAACAAATAATATCAAATAGCTTTATAATCGCTAGCGCTTTAAAAGTGTTAAAGTTTAATATTGAATTGAATATATTCAAAAACAGGTTTCAATAATAGAGCCAAAATTGTAAAAAAAACCTGTTGATTAGACATAGTTACTTTATTGTGCCTGTTAATGCAATCAGAAATTATACCAAATATTTTCAAAATGTAATCATCGAAAAAACATGCAAATAGATGGTTTATTATTAATTTATTTTAATTATTGTGTTATTTATTTTCATTTACGATGCTAAGAAAAATTAATGAATAGAACTTAATCCTTCCTTGAAAAACACCATTATTGCCTCACAAATGAAAATAAATAATTTGAAAATACTGAAAATTTTATGCTTTAAAACGATAATACTTCTGTTTAACATTATTTATGTTCAGTACAAAAGTCTAGCTAATTTAAGTTTTATTCTGTATACACATTTTATTTATGGTACGTTCACATATGAGCAGAGTATAACTACAACTTCTGTGATTATATATTGTGACAAATTTCCTACCATCATTTTAAGAATGTTTATTAAATTATTTTAAATTGTTCTCCAACGTACAGTGCCTAGGCATATATTTTAAATCATTTATTGTTAACTAATTTTGTTTCTATTTGTAAACTTTTTTTAGTTCAATAAAAATTTCAATAATTTTTAACTTTTATTAACCTTTTCATATCTACAATTTATCAACAATAATTTTAATGCTTAAATCAAATCAAAGTGAACACAATAAAATGTTAATTAAAAAAATATTTGTAAAACAATGAACTTTATTTGAATACATTTTAATAACACAATTTTACTTGTTTAACAAGACACTTTCATTTTTTGGAATTTGCACTGGCCTGCCACTAATAATAACTTGAGGACCAGTGTAGTAACGAATTAACAAGCTAGAACCTCGTTTTATTTGATTTCTTGTAGACAGGTCGAACCAACAATCTGTCCATGATTGGTACGGTGGCATGAAAGGTGAACTTCCAGCATATAAACCTGAGTTTGACACAACCATACAGTTTGAAACAACTTGAAATGGATATGTTATTGCGCTTACTATGAACTAAAAAAATTTATCAGAAAACAATATTACAAAAATGTGTTTGCAACTTACCGACATTGTTGCACTTGTATACATTCGTAAATTTTCTTCTTCAAACATGTATGAGTTAACTGCGTAGGTTAAACTACTGGCTAAAAGGACGAATATTAAGTCACCTAGTATTCTAGGTACTAAACCAGTAAAAAATCCACTTATTCCATTTTGATGATAAATTTCTTTTATGGAAGCAAAAAGACCGCTGGAAAATATGAAATTTAAAGTGGATACATTTTTACAATTTGATTATTCTGCAAACTTTGATACGAAGTTATTTGTAAATAAAACTTTTTTCCAAAATAATTAAGTTAACTTTTTAATTTAATAAAATGATTTTTTGCAGGTTCTAAAGACTGCTATTGGTGGCTATCGTTGAAAAGGGGCAAAGTAATTGATGTAAATCTACAGGATGATACACTCCTCAGGTAAAAAACTGTTTAAAACTTTTAAAGCGATTTAGGATCTAATTACTCAATTAGATTTTATCAAAATGGTATCATTTAAGTAAGTCCAAATAACAAAAAATCTGATAATAATCAAGCTGAGTAGATCAGATTTTGATAGATGAAATTCAATCCAATATACTTGAGAAATTATTGTAAAACATTTTCTTAAATTGAGGATGTAAGCAAATCTAATCTAAATATCTAAATTAAAATAGTCATAAGCACTCAATTTTAATGAAGTACTACTCTCTTTGTTACTGCCTTAAAATTATTCCGTTTACCACACAATGACAAAAATTGTAACAAAAAAGCCATAAGATCTTTTAGTACACTAAAACTATAAAATTAAAAAAAAATTATTAGCACAAAAAACTTATGACCAAAAGCATCTATAGAATTTTATGATAAACTTCTAAGATTTGCCTAAAATTCACTTAAGACAACACCGTCTTTTGTGAAGTCATTGGAATTGCAAATAGCAAGAACTGATTATTCGCATTCAAAATTCAATATGATTTTGGGACTGTATCAGGGACTAATCCGCTCACAGGTCCCTGCTGAAAATAAAATCAAAGACCTTATATGAAAAAATATCAATAAAGGTGAATATGTGTTCTTTCGAACCCTCAGACTACTTTTTTTGATATTTTGACTTTTACTATCTTA
The DNA here is from genome assembly GCA_963971135.1 of Stenus bimaculatus. NCBI lineage: Eukaryota > Metazoa > Arthropoda > Insecta > Coleoptera > Staphylinidae > Stenus > Stenus bimaculatus. The sequence goes on along the minus strand of OZ020185.1, from coordinate 10,871,305 downwards.
ATTTGCGTTCTAATTATGTGTAAGATCAACACTTTTCGATGGAACTTATCTCAAATAGTTTTAATTTTTTTAAATGTGGTCTGTCCGTACGAAAGATCAATGATTGATCTTATGTACCTATAAAATCCTTTAAATAATTATTGATATTTACCTATATCTTGTTTCTTTTCCGACAAATTGAGCCATAGTACGAACAGTTATTACGTGGAATGGATGACTCATGATTATGGCACCTGTTCTACATGCAATTTCCTTTTTTAGGTCTTTAAAAAATTTTTCCCTACAATCAAAATGATTAATACCATTATGTTACAATTTTGTGGTAATTGAAATCACTTTCTCTCAACAGCATCGATTGGTTCAATCTCTTCTTCATCATCACTAGGTTCATCTCCATCATAATACCTTTGAATTTTTTCTGAAGTTACTGCACACACCAAATTTCCACATAATTTAGGAACGAGACCACTGTATAAGCCCACAAAACCGTCCACTCTCTTAATATGTTTAACTTAAAATAATGTATTGTTAATTCAGAGTTGGGAACAAAAGCCTTTATTTTATATGTACTTACCGTACTGAAAGATATTTGGCAATTTAAGTGCAGGTTTTCCAAAAAATGTCTTGCTTGGTCGAGGAGGGAGTGGTTCGTACCCAATCTGTAAAAAATTAAACGTAATGTTTAAACTAATTAAATTAGCTGCTTATTTTTAAAAACTAACCTGTATTAAAACCTTTGCATATTCTATTGGGTGTGAAACAGTATTTAATAAAATTCTTCCGGCATAGTTTTTCCAGTAATTATTACTATGTACTTCCTTCTGCTTCGACATTTTTCACAGATATAATTTATTTAATTCAAGATAAGCGAAGTTTATTTGAATTTGTATGGATAATAGACATCTGTCAAATCATAAATAGTTTGATTTTTTTTTAGATATAGCCGGTTTTGCAGATGTTTGGTTGCCTACGTTATATTTTTAATTACCACAGAACAACCTACCCATAGAACAGCAATATACCCACCAAACACCTAAAAAATATACAGGGTGGAGAAAATGTATCCAAGAATATGTTACAATAAAACCACTTCCTTTATTTAGAAATTATTAGGACCATTACATATTATTAATTTTACACTAAAACTTTGTTTTTTGCCAAACTTTTAGTAACTTATTTTTTTTCTTATCTGCATCCAAAGACTATTACCATTATTGTATAGTGTTTTGAAAACTGCATGTAAAGGTGTTATATGACTGATTGTATCATGTAAAAAATGGACTATTAATTTATTACTTACCCAGCAGAAACTCTACCTTTGGCCGATTTCCAGTTTTATAATAGCAGCAACGGCAAAGTATCACCGCCGATTCAAGATATAGACCCATATTACACGTATCCAACACTTCGTTTTGGCAATTTATTATTTTTGTCCACCTTATTTCCTAGATAAAGCCAAAATAGAAAGATCGTGACTTACTTTTTTTTCCTGATTTATTCAGTTTACATTCATCAGTGATCACTGAATTTCAAATTTTACTATATATCAGACATATTATTTTAAGAGTAGAAGAACTTTATTTACTAGAATAAATATTAAAAATGTTCGATTTATGTTGACTGATGAACTGACTGGTTATTACTTGTAAATTGATTTTCAGTTTTATTGTTTTACACAAATAAGTTTCTGTTAAATTTTAAATTAAGAAAACTGGTATACAGAGTTGGGTAGTATTTCAAATAGTATTTGAAATACTTTAGGTATTTAGTATTTCAAATACTTTTTTGAAAAGTATTTTCAGGTAATAAAAGTCTGAAATATTTTTTAGATTCAGTCTTTACAAATCTAAAGAAATAGACAAACAAAAGAGGTTTTTGCATATTTTATGTTTATTATTTGTTATTTGTGTTTATAATTTTGTTAGTGCTGAACTTAAAAAAGTCTTGAATTTGGTATAAAAGTTTTTTTACATCATTTAGCTCAGTGTGGTTCAGTTAACCAATATCCCAAATATTAGATTGTGAAATGGAATAAAGAAAAGATTTTGTAGGATTTAAATAAAATTTATTTTATAATTTGTAGTAAATGGAATTGAAACTTCTAATATAAGTATCAAAAGAAAAAAAATGTTGAAGACATCACCATTCTAATATAATAAATAAACCATAATTACTTGTATATTTTTAAATTAATTAAATGTATTTTATAGCTAGAATATCTTTAAATATAAAATTAGATCTAATCTTAATCTAAAAATGATTTTTTTGTTTATAAAACTTAACAAAAATCCTTAAAATTAAGTTAAGAATGTATTTAGATCATTTATTATTTAAACTTATATTATTGACAAATAAAATCATTTGTTTTTTTAAATAACTTATTGTAGGTATAAATATATAATTTACGTTATATAAAATAATAAAATGTAACAATAATTTGTCAATGCAACTAAAATATTTAGTCGCTAAATAATAAAATTCAACTAAATTTTCCAAAAAGTGCTAGGAACTGGTTTAACCTGTATAAGTGGCTATAATTTCTTCGATGGCAGACTTTGAACCAAAAATTAATGCACCCAAGCCAGCTAATACGACGATAATATTTTTCCAAATTTTCCACTTGAACCGACCAAAACCTTTATCCCAAAATGTAACAATTTCAATGAAGACAGGGCATAGCAATCCCAATATTGAGAAGCAGAAGGCACCAATTAAAGACACAAATGGTGTTATTGTTGGTACTGCTATAGCAAGAGCTACTGAAAGTATCACTAAGACTGTTCTTAGAATATAATTGGCCAAAATCGGACGCGATTGGTATCTATCTTTAATTCCCGTCCAAACTATATCCAGAGCTACGTAGAACTGCAGTCCAAAAGTACAAAATACTGCTAATGCAATCAAAATTTTAACGGCTTGAGCTGCACTGTAACAATAAAGATTTAATTAGTAAATAAAATAAACAAAAATAATAATATTGTAGGAAAAACTATTTGAGATTCAGGTAAGTTTTAAATTTACTTACTATTCAGCTTGGGGCAAATTCAAAGTTATGGAACCTTGAGTTTCATCACCATATTTTAAATATCCCAAGAATCCTAAAAATATGTAGATAAGCGTAACACCACTCATTCCTTGGTTGAGAACTCCACACAATCCTATAAAATGTTGGGGATTTTCCATATTGTTTTCTAAAGGCATCACCTGAAAAAATATGCGTTGTTAATAAATTTTCAAATTGGTATAATTAGTAATCGAAAAACGAATGATGGATTTATCGAAATACATACCACACCAATTGCCTCAATGGCGAAGATGGTAATACTGAAGAAGACTGGAAAATCATAAATCGGCGAAGCTAGTCTTCTTTCACTAATGGAAGGCATGTCGGTGACAAGGTAGTAGAATGTGATTCCCAAACCAACGGCCATAAATAGATTGGCCACCATGGAGACTGGTGCTAAATATTTTAAATTTGGTACATATGCCAATAAAATAAGAGGTACCAAAAGTATAGCAATGGCAATTCTTATATCAATCTCAGTACCCATGTAGTGGGTAGCTACTTGTTCAAAATTTCTTGCCACTATAACAGCGTAACAACTGCAAGTGGTGAAGTAAGTTATGAATATTCCCTGAAGTACTATTTGTCTGGAAAATATTAATATTTTATAATCGAATTTATACTTAATTCACAAATAATAATTACCTAGCGATTGGTCCTAATTTTTGGCTCCATTTCGGGCCTCTTTTACAAGCTTCTTCCGCAATGTCCGCAAAACTCATCGACGTTTTACCGGCTCGCCTATACAATTCATGTGCACAAACAACCTGAAAATAAAAATAATATAAATTTATTAACACAAAATATCTTTATGCAACTTTGGTATGCTTAATTTTCTAATCTAAATCTCATTTTTCAAATGTACAATTTTAGTCTATAAAAATTATACAACTTTTTATTTTCTTTCTAAACTAGGATAAGTATGTAATATTCCACTCCACAAGTTTGAACTTTGTTTGTATAAATAATTAATTAGTTTACTACTTCTAAGGACTGATAAAATGCAAATTAATTATATTTGTGTTGACTCTTGATCTTAGACTTACACGATTTTTTGCACTACATAATTGAATCCAATAAATCAAAACTATTTCCACATCAACTAAATTAAGTAATAAGTAGAACAATAAAAATTATTTCCAATTTGTATCTTAATCGAAAGAGATAACCAGCTTTATTTGTCCTTAATACAATTTTGTATGTGTGAGTGTATTTTAAATGGACTTACCAAAACATAGGCACAATGCGTACAAATCACAGCTACTGCAATAGTTGCAAAAATTCCTACTACTAATCCGGCACACATAAAAGCTGCAGGCATTGCCAAAATTCCAGTCCCAAGAGATGCTTTAAGCAAATGCGTAAGAGTATCACAGTCACTGAAACAAAGTAAGAATAGAAAATTTTGAATCCAAATATTTTTGGAGTAATTTTGAATATTTTTCAAAATATACTTACGAAACGGGATGTTCCAGCATCCTTGCTTTAAATGGGTCAAACTCATGGTCGAAGGCTCCATTAGCTGCCTCTGCGTCCGATTTTGTAACTTTATATCTGCAAAAATATAAAAATTTATAAACACCCTTAGAAAAACCAACAAAAATTTCAATCACAAAATCTTACTTTCTAGCCTTACCAGAAAAGCCCATACTTTTCATTTTGGTACTATATTTAAATTACGAAAATCAAAAAAGTCAAAACCTAATGTCATTTTATACATCAGTTTTTGTGATTTTTTAAAAATGAAACTTACTCTTGAAGATCCATATTATCATCCCTAGGAGTACTTAGTGATACCGGCACACAAAAAAATTGACTGAATAGCAAGTATAATTAAATTGTGAATGCAAACCAACACTAGCAATGTAATTAAAAGCCTTACATAAACAAATACCTGATAATTATAACAGTTCGTCCAGAATTACTAAAGAAGAAACAATAATGCTGATGAGTTTATTTTACTTTTGACGCAGGTGTATATGAACAATATAATTACGTGTTATTTAAATTAAAGAAATAATCTTACTCGATTTTTTCGGGAACAACCATTTTATTTATTTCCAATACGTAAGATAGTTAAAATTTCAAAACCACACTTATTTCCAATTTAAGCTGTACTCAAAACCGAGTAATTCGTGTCACAATTATGCTTCACAAAGATTTATAAATAAATAACACAAAACCAGCAATTACATTAATTTCTTTCTTATTATTGCTCAATTGTAATTTTTGAAATAACTACAAAAATGATTGCATTTCGGTTTTATATAGGGAAGCACTTGAAATATTTGTATAACATAGTTAATCCATTAAAAATAAGTTTATTGAACGATTATTGTTAGTATAATATAAATATTCACATTATCTTTAACAATAATGTAGCGAAAAAATATATTTTAATAAAAAGCATATACAAATTTTACTCACTTATTTCCATTTGTAGCTGATCCATCTTTTGGGATGAAGGTTTCCAGTTCATGGACAGATCCAGGAGGGGGCTTAGACTAGAAATAATAATTGCAGTAATTATTATGTATTAGAAAATATTTAATTCAAATGTTTCAAATACTATCTTATGATAACAGCCCAATAAAATAAAATGTTTGTCTTGGTGCCAGAAAAGTAAGATCTGATTTTGGATATTTTTGATATCCTGATTTCAAAAATACACCCCCCCCCCCCAGGGGGGTCATTATCGAATCACACGCCACGATGTCATATATGACTTTTATCATTCCATCCTTGTCATGCAAATGCAAAAATAAGAGTATGTCCTTATCATGTCGTATACGACATCGTGTCGTTTTATTCGAGAATACCCCCTCTGGCTTTTTTCGTAGCAGCTTTAGTTTTTGAGACTCAGGTGCAGGCCAAAACCGTACCCAGGATTTCAACTTGGGGAGGACAAAATTATTGATGAAAACTCGAAATTGGGCTATTTCTTCGAGATTCCGAAATTTTTTGAAAAAAAAACCCAGGTTAACCAAACCTAACCTTATATTTTTCTAATGTTACAAACATATACAGGGTGTCTCGAAAATGATGCAAGAGCTTTTCAGTATGTTCTTGGAGACCTTTCAAGGAGATCCTCAGAATAATAGTTTAAAAAGTCCAATTGCCCGAGATATAAAAAGACAAAGTTGGGAATTCAACATGTTTTAGAACGAATTTTGAAAAACCGCTAGTTGTCCTGTTAAGTTTGAGATCTTTAGTCGTGATGTAATAAAATAAATTTATTTTTTTAAATTGAAAACTATGACGGGTAATTATTATTGGTAATTTTAAATTTAAAAAAAAATTGAATTCCCAATGTTCTTCATATTTCGGCCAATTGGCCAAAAAGGATTTTTTAACTATTTTTCTGAGGATCCCTGAACGGTGGAGCTCTTGCGTCATTTTTGGGACATTGTGTATTTTAAAAATTGTTAATTGAAACTAATTATAGTGTATCCCAAAGAGAAGGGATGAGAAGAATATCGTAGAAAGTAGACTCATCTACCAAAAAAAAAAAACAATTTTCAGGGTCGGAACACCCAGTTTTTTTTTTTGGAGGGTCTTTTTTTCCACAGAAAAAGTCGTTAATTCAAAATTGTACCATAGTTCATAAACTATTTGGTCAATTTAAATGAAAAAATTGGAAAGTAAAGCTAATTAACGCCACTTTGGCCTAAGGTTATAATCCATAAATCAATAAATTATTTTGATGGAATTTTTTGAAAAAATAAATACAAATTATTCTTGATATTTTCGCTCATATCTTTGAAGTAAGTCCCATAAAGGTACCGTTTTTTGAGTCTCTAAAACTTTTTATTTCCACAAATAATGTTTATAGGTATTAAAGTATATTTTTTCTAGAAGTTACGAAAAATACCCAATATGATGTTTACTTAACTGGGTAATAAATAATTAGGTTTTATTAAAAAAGATTTAAGTGTTTTGCTCGCCGTGAAAGCACATTTTTATCGTAATTGCTTAATATTTTATTTATTCATTGATACTTAATTGGCGTATTTTGGCTTGATCGTATATAATCGTAATCGTAATGATATATCTTTACTATTGTGGGAATAATATTAATATCAACAAGTTGAAAATAATGACACTTACTAAAACACTTCAACTTACCAAAATATTTTCTTAAAATACTCAATAAATAAAAAAACTGCGAATTCCTCATTCATGATCAAAACATTTTTTTTCAAATATTACAACAAAAATCTGTATGTAAAAAAAAACAAGAAAAGCCTCTTTGTTTCATTTACCAAATGGTACACACTGTATAATGTTACAATAAAAAAATCACCAATATCTGTACCAAGTGGTGAATGACGTCGTGTTCTATGATCATTAAAGAAATTTTTCATTTTTAAAAAGATTCATTCTCCTTCACAGCTTAAGAGCAATTTCCTAAACGGAAAATATAGTGGTTTAGTTCTGCAGTCATAAAAGCTAGTACGAACAACATTTTTGTATAATTTTTTTATAGATGATTTAGAAATCATTTCGTTAATTCCTGCCAGAAGGAAAAAAAATGGAGAATGTACATAAAAAATATAATGATCTAAAAGTACCTTAACTTTGGACCCCTCTAATTAATTTTGTGCTAGGTTGCAGAAGGTAATTATCTGGCAGGATGTAGTCTAATCAATTTAGATCATAAATCTAAAAAAGAATTGAAAATCTAACGAGGGACACTTAAGTTATGACTGCAGAACTATTCCTCAATTTCATGATATTTCAGAAAGTATATGATTTGTATTTCAGTTTTAGGTTTTCAATTGTATTTCAGAAAGACTTTGATTCAAAGTAAATTTTGGTCCAGAAATTTTGGATTACCTAAATATAATAAACTTAGGCACCAACATGCTGATATTAAAGCACCTGCATGATTTATTGTATAATGTGTTTTGTGCTATGCGAGCACAATCACAACTAAAAATTCTATTTTTGGCTTCATCAATAATTGTTTCTAAGTAAACAAACATTTGCCCCATTATACTAGGAGCCACAACAGGAAAAATCCGAAGTTCTTCTTCTTACTGGTGTATTGTTAAATTGCCAAAGCATATTTTTGAGGAAAGTCTGTTGTGGTTCAAAAACTCTTGGTTTTCTTATTTCTTCTATAATTGGTCCTTTCTGAAATAAAATTGATTTTTCTGGAATACAATTGATGATTCTGAAATACAATGGAGCTTTCTGAAATCAAATTGATTTATCCGAAATACAATTGATGCTTTCTGAATTCAGAAATACAATTAATCCTTACTAAAATACAATTGATACTTTTTGAAATACAAAATTGATGATTCTGAAATACAAAATTGATGATTCTGAAATACAATTGATCCTTTTTGAAATACAATAATTGATGATTCTGAGAGAAATACAATTGATACTTTCTGAAATACAATTGGAGTATTGGATGGTCCACGTCCTCCGATAATGCAAATCCCCAATTTAACGCATTGAATCTAATGCATGCTGTTGATTTGTTCAAGTAGTATAATTTTTTTTTTTTGGATACCATAGGACAAAGAATTGCATAGAATTAGAAATTAGATCATAAGTTAGACTAAAATATGCTTTTCAACTTTTATGTTCTCGGCTGTAATAATATGAGCATAAAATTTCACTACCTCAACCTCAACGACTTAGATCAGTTTTCAAAAATCCTAAATGATTTTGGTGAAGAACAAGGTGAAAGATTTCTTTAGGACATTAAACTTATGGGAGATCGATATCAAGGGATATGGGGTTGGAGTCTCAGGAAAAGGTCAATCTAAAATATCTCAAAAACTAATCCAAATCTGGCGGCTAATCCGAAACAGTTAAAAAACCGCTGGGAGCAACATTCCTTTTGAGCTGACACTGCTTAGCTCAGCTGTGTAATAAAATAATCATCAATGCTAGAAAACTGTAAAATAAGGGAATTCGCCAATTTCTAATACAGGCAATACAATACAGTGGGTGATCGGTTAACGAACAGTTCTGACTGCGAACAAATCGGAAAATGAACACTTTCACGAAAGATTTTTGTGTTCGGACAATGGATAACGAACCAAAACGAATTCTAACAAACGTTTTGGAAAGAAAAATTTGACATTCTTGAAGCTATTCATATCATTCAAAAGGCGTGGTCAGTGGTCAGAAGTCACGCAGCGACAGTTGATTTCTGCTTGGTGAAAGCTGTGTCCATCCATCGTTCAAGAAGACGGATTAAATTTTGACAACTGTTAGAGATCTTAAATTGGAGGTAAACGAGGATGGGATAGAAGAGCTCATAATGGAACATGAAGATGACTGACGACAGAAGAACTCCAAGAAATTCGGAATGAAGAACACCAAGAAACACAGCGAAGTGTATTAAAAATCTTTTGAAGAAGTGGGAGGATGTCAGAGCAATGGTCTTAAAAAGGCACACAAACCAAGCTGATGTCAGTTGGGTTGGGGATCTCTACTAAGAAATTATACATCTTTTTTCTTAATTTAATTTTTATGGTCTCCAGAACGAATTAATAGATTTCACAAAAAAAATCTATGGTAAATCGAACAATTCGGATAGGGAACATAGTCTTGTAACAGATTATGTTCGTTAACCGATCACTCACTGTAGTTTGAAATCTCTTGGGACTATTCCTCCATCAGTTGATAATAGTTGATCAATTAATGGCATCTTTCCTCTTATCGTTTACGTAAAAATAAGACTTATTGAGATTTATTTCTTAATAGTGGAGGAATCGCAAAATCGGGCTTTTTCTTCCAGATTTGCATCCCAAAACTGTTGCAAAAATTAAAAATATGTCCTGAAGGAAAATAGCAACATCCCTGGAGGTTTAATTCTTGCATGTAACGTCACGATGTCGATGACAAGGACATACTACTACTTTTGCATTCGAATGACAAGGACAGAATGCTGAAAGTCGTATACGACATCCTGTCGAGTTCAAGATTTCGGCCTTTTTAAGTTCACACTGATGATGGCCTAAAGGCCGAAACTAGTCTGTGAATACATAAATATACCTACATTGAGAAAAGATAAAGTATACATTTTTTCCCTTGTTAATTATGAATATAAATTTATTATATTCGTTTCAATGGACTTTTTTAATGGTTACCTTTTATTTAAGGGCTTTAATATGAAATTCACCTATGAAATTTGATTAAAAAAGTCACCTTTCATTAAGTGCAGCCCAAAAAGAATGCAAAAAGTTAGAATCTTGGAATTTTTTGATAGCTTAAAAATAACATTTTAATTTTGCGCGTTAATTTTCTTGTGAAAAAATGTAATTAATAAGTGTTAAATTAAGTAGTAACAATTGGTCAAGGTTTGTTACCGCCTGGGGATATTTTTAATACATCAATAAATCATAAAAAAGTGCAATAATGGAAACAAAACTTATCACTATTTAGCAGAGGTGTCATAATACCTCTAAATTAGTTTATTTCAAAATAATAAAAAACTTACCATTTTGTATAAAAACTACTTTCTTGGCTATCGGTTAAGGATCTGGAAGGTGCGAGTTATAAGTGGATCTGCCAATCGTTTTTCATTAGCCCTGAAAATGTCAATATTACAATAATAACTGCAAGGTGCGGAACATTAAAAGTCAATGATTTACGTATTAGATTGCGTTGCATTTCATAATTAAATTTGATCCTCTGCTTTAGGTGTGAACGCGTTAAACAAAAAAGCCTGCAGAGTCCTATCACGTTTTTTATTAGCAAATACTCTCTAATTAATACCTTTGCCAACAGCAATTCGAACGAACTAAATCAGAACTGTAAGCGAAAAGTTTAATCTACGTTTATATGTTACGTTGCATGCCATTAATTTTAATTTCAAATAATGAAACAATTTATTAACAAAGTTGTTAGTTGACCAGTTTTCTGTAATCGTATTATGTTTGGTACTTTCCTGCTTGGCATGAGAATAATTTAATTAAAAAGTGCAAGTGTCTGAGTGCCAAAATATTTTCGTTTGGAATATTTGCAGTTATTAATAGAGAGTTAATGCTTTACAGACTTTTTTATGAATAAGGAACTTTAATTTAACCGAAAAATTTTCATCCGACGAAATTTATTCAATATACAGGGTGTCCCATTTGACGTTGAACTGTATGGGTATCTTTGTTATTATTGGAGATAGAAAGTCGGTTAAATGGACAAAGTAGTAGAGATTTTTTCGAATATTAATAATCCATTTACAAAAAATTTGAATATCGCATCATTCCAACGCTATCTTAAAAAGAGAAGAAAATGCGATTTTCAAATTATGGCTATAACTTCGTTATTTTCGGTGGTATCAAAAAATTTTTACCCATACAGTCCAACGTCAAATGGGACACCCTATATATCGCACCACTTCTAAATTTTAGAATTATTTAATATTTAAAAAATTTCAGGTGTGTAAATCTAGTAATTTTATGCAAAAAATGAGGTACTAATGTGGCATATTTTATAGATGCAAATCACTTATTTTTATACTTCTTTTAATTACATAATTTAAAGTACCTACTGTAAGTTGTAATCAAAAAGAGTTAATGTTTACTTTTAAATACATTTGTAAATACTCTTCAAGGTAAAATAATAATAAATTAAGTAGAATTTATTATTTAAGAAGGTTTACGTCTATTTGAATAAGAAAATTATAAACAGTAATTAATTTGAGCCACCAAAATTTGCAAGCTAGTTAAGGCTGGATCATAAAACTATTTTATTGTCTATTTTATTTTAGTGTAGTTGGTTATTAGTTATATTTTATTAAAGTCAACATATTTCTATGTTTTATGATTGTACTTTGTACTTTTCTTTTAGTATCAGTTGTTTTTATTGCTAATATTTTAAGAAAATATTTTCAACAAATTTAAAACGCCTTCTGAAATTTGATTATTTAATGACTAAATACAAATATTTATAAATGGACTCTGATCTATTCAAACCTAAACTTTGGAATAATTATTGCATTTTTATGTACCGGTGAGATGTTAGCAATAAGTTTTCCAGCAATAAGTATTTTACATATAATTCTCCATAGTAGGATTTTTCTAAATAACTTCCTTCCTTATCAATTTACAAAAGAAATAAATACACCAAATTAAAGCACCATTAAATCCCTACAGAGTGGTGGTACCCACTTTGCTTGTCCGTCCCGATTAAGTGTTTTATAGCACCCCAATCAAACCACTACCACGTATTTTCAAATTTTTAAATATTAACCTACAAAGACAAATGATATATCTATGGATAGCATTTTTCATGTAGATGACGATGATATTGGTCACTTTGCTTGTCCGGGCCAATTAATTGAGTAATTAAAAAAAAACACTATTTTTCCGAAATTTATGAAGTTTGAACGCTAATTTATTAACGCAGTGTTGTTGCATAAAAACGCTAATTACACCAAAAGATCAGAAATTTAATTGTGATTACGATGGTATGTCACACTTTGCTTGTCCGTTCATAATTAATTCGCTATTAGCCAGCAATAACTTTTAGAACGCCAAATTCCAAACAAATAAGCGACGAAAGTCAATCAAAGAAAACACTTTTTAATAATTAACTCAGAGAAACGATTTATACCTCCAGAGACAGCATTTTTAATTTCGATAACGATGGTATTAGTCACTTTGCTTGTCCGGGCCAATTAATTGAGTAATTAAGAAAAAACACTATTTTTTCGAAATTTATGAAGTTTGAACGTTAATTTATTAACGCAGTATTGTTGCATAAAAACGCTAATTACACCAAAAGATCAGAAATTTAATTGTAATTACGATTGTATGTCACACTTTGCTTATCCGTTCATAATTAATTCGCTATTAGCCAGCAATAACTTTTAGAACGCCAAATTCCAAACAAATAAGCGACGAAAGTCAATCAAAGAAAACACTTTTTAATAATTAACTCAGAGAAACGATTTATACCTCCAGAGACAGCATTTTTAATTTCGATAACGATGGTATTGGTCACTTTGCTTGTCCGGGCCAATTAATTGAGTAATTAAGAAAAAACACTATTTTTTCGAAATTTATGAAGTTTGAACGCTAATTTATTAACGCAGTATTGTTGCATAAAAACGCTAATTACACCAAAAGATCAGAAATTTAATTGTAATTACGATGGTATGTCACACTTTGCCTGTCCGTTCATAATTAATTCGCTATTAGCCAGCAATAACTTTTAGAACGCCAAATTCCAAACAAATAAGCGACGAAAGTCAATCCAAGAAAACACTTTTTAATAATTAACTCCGAGAAACAATTTATACCTCCAGAGACAGCATTTTTAATTTGGATAACGATGGTATTGGTTACTTTGCTTGTCCGGGCCAATTAATTGAGTAATTAAGAAAAAATACAAATTTTTCGACATTTATGAAGTTTGAACGCTAATTTATTAACGTAGTATTGTTGCATAAAAAAGTTAATTACACCAAAATATCAGAAATTTAATTGTGATTACGGTGGTATGTTACACTTTGCTTGTCCGTTCATTATTAATTCGCTATTAGCCAGCAATAACTTTTAGAACGCCAAATTCCAAACAAATAAGCGACGAAAGACAATCAAAGAAAACACTTTTTAATAATTAACTCAGAGAAACGATTTATACCTCCAGAGACAGCATTTTTAATTTAAATAACGATGGTATTGGTCACTTTGCTTGTCCGGCCCAATTAATTGAGTAATTAAGAAAAAACACTATTTTTTCGATATTTATGAAGTTTGAACGCTAATTTATTAACGCAGTATTCTTACATAAAAAAGTTAATTACACCAAAAGATCAGAAATTTAATTGTGATTACGGTGGTATGTTACACTTTGCTTGTCCGTCTATATTTAATTATCTATAAGCCAGCAATAACTTTAAAAACTCCAAATTCAAAACAAATATGCGGCGTTCTAAAAGTTATTGCTGGCTAATAGCGAATTAATTATGAACGGACAAGCAAAGTGTAACATGCCACTGTAATCACAATTAAATCTGATCTTTTGGTGTAATTAACTTTTTTATTCAATAATACTGCGGTAATTGTTTGGCGGTTGAACTTGATAAATGTCGAAAATATGGTGTTTTTTGTTAATTAGTCATTTGATTGGCCCGGACAAGCAAAGTGACCAATACCATCGTTACCCAAATTAAAAATCCTGTCTCGGGACATTTAAATTATTTCTTTGAGTTAATTATTGAACATTGTTTTCTTTGATTGACTTTCGCCGCATATTTGATTGGAATTTTGCGTTCTAAAAGTTATTGCTGGTGAATAGGTAATTAATTATGGAATTACAAGCAAAGTGTGACATACCACCCTAATAACAATTAAATTTAACTTTTTTATGCAACAATACTGCGTTAATAAATTAGCGTTCAAACTTCATAAATGTCGAAAAAATAGTGTTTTTTTTCTTAATTACTCAATTAATTGGCCCGGACAAGCAAAGTGACCAATACCATCGTTATCCAAATTAAAAATGCAGTCTCTGGAGGTATAAATCGTTTCACTGAGTTAATTATTAAACATTGTTTTCTTTGATTGACTTTCGCCGCATATTTGTTTGGAATTTTGCGTTCTAAAAGTTATTGCTAGCTTATAGGTAATTAATTATGGACGGACAAGCAAAGTGTCACATACCATTGTAATTACAATTAAATTTCTGATCTTTTGGTATAATTACCTTTTTTATGCAACAATACTGCGTTAGTTAATTAGCGTTCAAACTTCATAAATTTCGAAAAAATAGTGTTTTTTCTTAATTACTCAATTAATTGGCCTGGACAAGCAAAGTGACCAATACCATCGATATCGAAATTAAAAATGCTGTCTCTGGATGTATAAATCGTTTCTCTGAGTTAATTATTAAAAAGTGTTTTCTTTAATTGACTTTCGCTGCATATTTGTTTGGAATTTGGCGTTTTAAAAGTTATTGCTGGCTAATAGCGAATTAATTATGAACGGACAAGCAAAGTGTGACATACCATCGTAATCACAATTAAATTTCTGATCTTTTGGTGTAATTAGCGTTTTTATGCAACAACACTGCGTTAATAAATTAGCGTTCAAACTTCATAAATTTCGGAAAAATAGTGTTTTTTCTTAATTACTCAATTAATTGGCCCGGACAAGCAAAGTGACCAATATCATCGTCATCTACATGAAAAATGCTATCCATAGATATATCATTTGTCTTTGTAGGTTAATATTTAAAAATTTGAAAATACGTGGTAGAGGTTTGATTGGGGTGCTATAAAACACTTAATCGGGAGGGACAAGCAAAGTGGGTACCACCACTCTGTAGGGATTTAATTGTGCTTTAATTTGGTGTATTTATTTCTTTTGTGAATTGATAAGGAAGGAAGTTATTTAGAAAAAACCTCTTATGGAGAATTACATGTAAAATAGTGATTGCTGGAAAACTTATTGCTAACATCTTGCCGGTACCTAAACTTTGGAATAATTATTGCACTTTTATTTGTAGAGTTTTATCATCGACCCAATTTAATAAAACTTTTAATATTTTTTAGCCAACATTTCATTTTAGACGAATTTACTTGTTAAAATCCTAATGATAAAAATAGTACCAGTATTTGGTTTCAAAAAAACCCAATAGTCAGTGTGGGAACAACCTAGTTTTTTTAATTGTAAGGCAAAGCTAATTTTATAAAATAATTATCGAAAAATTATTTTCTGGAAAAAGAATATACAAAAATATTTTTTTTTATGTTTTCAATAGCATCTTTGAAATATGCCTCAAAAAGGTAGCACTTGAACGTAAAACTTCACAAAAACGTGATACGTGACCTAAAAAAATTGATAAGGTTGATAAGTTTGGTAAATAATTCGCACAAAGGTCAGTGTCAAATATAAAAATTATAAGCATAGATAAGGTAGTAGCGTCAAGGGATTTACATAAATAATATATTAACATTTCTAATTTCTTTAAATAGTCCTCGACGTTTACAAATATTAGATTAGATTTCATATCAACAAAATATTTTTATTTGCGAAAAAAATATTTTGTATAGCACTATAAATTTACAACTCCTTTCTTCATCAATATAATTAATAAAAAACCTGTTAAAACATTCTTTTACAATCATAATATGGTATTGTATAAAGGAAAAACCATTAATTTAACGAAAATATTTTTGTTGCAATAGTTTTGTTTGTTTTATTTTTAAAAGCAACACGTGTGGGTGAGTGAAAAATAAATACTTTTAGTGCCCTTATCGATTTTAGCATAATTAAACAAGGACATCGTGTGTTTTTTAAAACAGGAATAAAAAAGCGAAGAATTTATTTTCTTGCATAAATCGATGCAATTAAAAGTATGAATATCATAAAATAATTAGGTTGTTATTAATGCGAATTACTTGTAATTATCGAGAAAAACAAAAACAATTTTATTTTCTACTTCCATAAATTCTAGTCGAAACTTTATAAAAAAAATTCATTTAAGTTACGAACGCATTATTAAAAGTAATTGCTTATTCTTTATTATTTCCTAAGAACTTGCCTAAGGTTATAATTTCTATTCTGTAAATCTCATTTATAAAATTTTACCTTTTACCTGTTCCCTGAACCCAAATTCTGTGAAATCTTAAAGGGCATGTAATTAGTTTGTACAGCTGTGTTAAAAGTTAAAAGTATTGCATTTTTATGCAAAAACTCGGTCTTATCAGAAAATAGTTTTGTAAAATACTAAATTTCAAACAATGCTTTTCAAATTGCAATACTTAATGTTAAACATGTCTACAAAACGTCATAAACAAAATTGAATTTCCTGATAAAGCACATGATAATCAATAAAACAAACTAGCAAGCGTTTCACGGTTGTTGTAATTTTTTATTTTAAAATGTATAATTTTTTTGTCCAAAAATAATGAAATAAGTATTTTATTATCACTTTTTACAACAGGTTTTGATTGATTTTTTAAATATTTGGCGATAGGGCAGGATTTATACAAAAAAAAATAAGTGCTAATTTTTCGAGATGAGTTTAGTAGTATCCCGGGCCCCAAATGCTAAATCCATCCCTGGGCAGAATTCTCAAATATATTTAAATCGACCGCAAAATTAATTCTAGCGCACTTAGTTATTTTTTTATGAATTTTAAAACTTTACAGTGCCAAAAAGTAAAATAGTGCAACTTTTACAAAATCTTAATTTTTTTAATGTTCTTCTTGGATCTTTTTAACAAACTCAGGTTTATTTTTTGCAGAATTCTCTAATTTACTCAAATCAAGCACCAAATTAATTATAACTCACTTGGTTATTTTTTTATAAATTTTTAAAAAACATTTCACACCTTTAACAAGTAAAATAGTAATTTTTTTAATGTTTCCCTTGAATTTTTTCAACAAACTGGGGTTATTTTTTTGCAGTTTATTCAAATCGACCGCAAAATTAATTCTATCTTACTTAGTTATTTTCTATATATTATTAAAAAGCATTTTAGAACTTCAACAAGTAAAATATTGCAATTTTTAGAAAACCTCATTTTTTTTTACTTTTCCCTTAAATATTTTTGACAACCTCGAGTTAATTTTTTTATAGAATTCTCGAATTTACTCAATTCAACCACAAAATTAATTATAACTCACTTGGTAATTTTTTTATAAATTTTTAAAAAACATTTCACACCTTCAACAAGTAAAATAGTGCAATTTTTACAAAATCTCAATTTTTTTAAGATTTCCCTTAGATTTTTTCAACAAACTCGCGTTAATTTTTTGCAAAATTCTCTAATTTATTCAAATCGGCCTGAAAATTAATTCTAGCTCACTTAGTTATTTTTTTATAACTTTTTAAAAATCATTTTACAACTTAAACAAGTAAAATAATGCAATATTTACAAAATCTCAGTTATTTTAATGCTCCCCTTAGACTTTTTCAACAAACTCGGGTTATTTTTTTGCAGAATTCTTTAATTTACTCAAATCAACCATAAAATTAATTAAAACTCACTTGGTTATTTTTTATAAATTTTTAGAAAAAATTACTCACCGTCAACAAGTAAAATAGTGCTATTTTTACAAAATCTCAATTTTTTTAATGTTCCCCTTGGATTTTTTCAACAAACTCGGGTTAGTTTTTGCAGAATTCTCTAATTTATTCAAATCCACCACAAAATGATATGTAGATCACTTGGTTATTTTTTTATAAATTTTTAAAAATCACCTTACAGCTTCAACAAGTAAATTAGTGCAATTTTTATAAAATCTCATTTTTTTTTAATTTTTCCCTTAAATTTTTTTAACAACCTCGAGTTTATTTTTATGCAGAATTCTCGAATTTATTCAAATCAACCATAAAATTAATTATAACTCACTTGGTAATTTCTTTATAAATTTTTAAAAACATTTCACACCTTCAACAAGTAAAATAGTGCAATTTTTACAAAATCTTAATTTTTTTAAGGGTTCCCTTGGATTTTTCAACAAACTCACGTTAATTTTTTGTAGAATTCTCTAATTTATTTAAATCGACCGCAAAATTAATTCTAGCTCGCTCAGTTATTTTTTTATAATTTTTTTTTTAAATCATTTTACAACTTCAACAAGTAAAATAGTGCAATATTTAAAAAATCTCAGTTGTTTTAATGTTCCCCTTGGACTTTTTCAACAAACTCAAATTTATTTTTTGCAGAATTCTCTAATTTATTTAAATCAACCACAAAATTGTATGTAGATGACTTGATTAATTTTTTATAATTTTTTAAAAATCATTTTAAAACTTCAACAAGTAAAATAGTGCAATTTTTACAAAATCTCAGTTTTTTTAATGTTCCCCATGGAAATTTTCAACAAATTCGGATTATTTTTTTTGCAGAATTCTTTAGTTTAATTAAATCAACCGAAAAATAAATTCTACCTTGCGTTGTTATTTTTTTTATAAATTTTTAAAAATGTTCTTGCAGCTTCAAGAAGTTAAATATCGTGCAATTTTTACTCAATTTATTTATTGTTCTCCTTAGAATTTTTCAATAAAGTCGGTTTTATTCTTTGAAGAATTCTTTAATATATTCAAATTAATCGCAAAATTAATTCTAGCTCACGTGGTTATTTTTTTACGATTTTTTGAAAGTCATCTTACAACTTAAACAAGTAATTTTTAATGTTCCCCTTGGAATTTATTTTTTGGGGTCCTCAAAAACCTAAATTGCAACTTAAAAAAAAAATTAAAATAAGTAATATTTCGGGATAAAACCAGTTTTGTATTATCCCGGGGCCCCCATAGCAATTTTTGTCCCGGGCCCCCCCAAGTGTTAAATCCGCCCCTGTTTGGCGATTACTCAAAAATGTTTATGCAATTGCACGTTTTTTTTTTGAAAATGAATCTGTAGCGGGGAATAAAATTAAGAAGTGAAAAACGGTTCGATTTTCAGAAAAACGGCTTGACATATCAAATTATATTTTTCATTGTTGACATTTAAATTTTTAGTCCACGTAACGTCATCATTGTTTGTGGTAAATAGAAAACCAAAATTTTAAGTAAACAATTTGAAATAACGCCTAAAATTGTGTACCCATGCAAATTTTCTTTGACTAATATCTCCTCTCGTTCCAAAGAATTGATCAATCAAAAACTGTAAATTAAATTGAACGATTAGATTTTCAAAAAAAATGTCTATAAACGTAAAATAATACTCCTATTATTCTAGTAATTTCGGAAATTTTAGGTCTTTTTTATTCATGTGTTACGAGATAACGATCGCATGTTACAGACTCACCCTGTATATACCTTAATGGTTTTATACAGTACAGTGGCGTAACTAGGGATTTTAGTCCCCTAACCAAAATAAAAGTTAGTTTACTTAGCTGGTAGTTTTTTTATTTAAAAAATCTTCTAAACGCATACTTAAAAAATACGAATTTTTACATAATTATAATATGAAACAGTATGTATAACGTGAATTATTTGAAAAATCGGATTTAGCTGGATTTTCAAAATTTATAAACATATTCGAACAAAGCAATTTTTAAAGCTCTACCCAAAAATGTTGAAATGTTAGTAAAAGTTACAGATTCGTTTAAATTGCAGTTTTTTATACTTATTCAGTTGCCGTTTAAAAAAGAAATAAAAAATTCCGAGACATTCTGAAGGAAAAATCCGAAAAATTCAATTTTTAAAAAAGACGATTATTTCATTAACTAGAAAAATTACAAAAAAAAAATGTTTCGAATAAAAGTTTTTTGTTTCGTAAAGAGTAAACTAGGTTTTCAAGATATCGATAGCAACTTTCTTATTTTAAGTAGGCACCGCTTAATAGTAGTTACGCCACTGATCTGTATCAGTGTTGCATACTGTCGTGTTCTAAAAATAAGTGATCAGAGAAAAATCGTAGAAAATAGACGAGATTTCATCGATAGAATATTTTTTTATGATGAACTTTAAGCCAAAATGGCATCAATATGAACTAACTATGATATTTACTGGGAGAAAACAATTTAAGTCACAGCAAAAAAATAGGTTGTTCCGGTCCTGATTATTGGTTATTTTGACAAAATCTCGTCCACTGAAATCACTTCTTTTAGGAACACTGTCAATATTTTACAAAATTTTAAAACCACGAATTTCTTTAAGTATAATTATTGTCAAACTTAATTATAATTGTTAAAAACAATTAAAAAATGTCTACATAGAAAAAATCATTTCTTGGATAAATAGAGTTTCTTTCTATCATTTTATTTTTAATCATTTTCTATATTTATATTTTTTACAAATGAAAACACGCGATAAAATTCAAATATGTAATGAGAAAAATCATCATTATTTGGCACATTGAAGCCTTCGCCATAAAATAAAATTAGCATTTAATTTCGGGTTTTTGCAATATTTAGCTGGTAAAATAAGAGTTCTCCAAAAGTAAACACCGGCACCAGCGAGATGTTAGCAATAAGTTTTCCAGCAATAAGTATTTTACATGTAATTCTCCATAAGAGGTTTTTTCTAAATAACTTCCTTCCTTATCAATTCACAAAAGAAATAAATACACCAAATTAAAGCACAATTAAATCCCTACAGAGTGGTGGTACCCACTTTGCTTGTCCCTCCCGATTAAGTGTTTTATAGCACCCCAATCAAACCTCTTCCCCCTTTTTTTTAAATTTTTAAATATTAACCTACAAAGACAACTGATATGTCTATGGATAGCATTTTTCATGTAGATGGCGATGATATTGGTCACTTTGCTTATACGGACCAATTAATTGAGTAATTAAGATAAAACACTATTTTTTCGAAATTTATGAAGTTTGAACGCTAATTTATTAACGCAGTATTGTTGCATAAAAAAGTTAATTCCCCAAAAGATCAGAAATTTAATTGTGATTACGATGGTATTTCACACTTGTCCGTCTATAATTATTTCCCTATTAACCAGCAATAACTTTTAGAACGCCAAATTCCAAACAAATATGAGGCGAAAGTCAATCAAAGAAACAATGTTTAATAATTAACTCAAAGAAACAATTTATATGTCCAGAGACAGGATTTTTAATTTGGATAACGACGGTATTGGTCACTTTGCTTGTCCGGGCCAATCAAATGACTAATTAACAAAAAACACTATTTTTCGACATTTATGAAGTTTGAACGCTAATTTATTAACGCAGTATTGTTCCATAAAAAAGATAATTACACCAAAAGATCAGAAATTTAATTGTAATTACGGTGGTATGTGACACTTTGCCTGTCCGTCTATAATTATTTATCTATAAGCCAGCAATTACTTTTAGAACGCCAAATTCCAACCAAATATGCGGCGTTCTAAAAGTTATTGCTGGCTAATAGCGAATTAATTATGGACGGACAAGCAAAGTGTGACATACCACCGTAATCACAATTAAATTTCTGATCTTTTGGTGTATTTAACTTTTTTATGCAACAATACTGCGTTAACAAATTAGCGTTCAAACTTCATAAATGTCGAAAAAATAGTGTTTTTTTCTTAATTACTCAATTAATTGGCCCGGACAACCAAAGTGACTAACACCATCATTATCAAAATTAAAAATGCTGTGTCTGGAGGTATAAATCATTTCTCTGAGTTAATTATTAAAAAGTGTTTTCTTTGATTGACTTTCGTCGCATATTTGTTTGGAATTTGGCGTTCTAAAAGTTATTGCTGGCTAATAACGAATTAATTATGGACACCGAAATCACAATTAAATTTCTGATCTCTTGGTGTAATTAACTTTTTCATGCAACAATACTGCGTTAATAAATTAGCGTTCAAACTTCATAAATGTCGAAAAAATAGTGATTTTTCTTAATTACTCAATTAATTGGCCCGGACAAGCAAAGTGATCAATACCAACGTTATCCAAATTAAAAATGCTGTCTCTGGAGGTATAAATCATTTCTCTGAGTTAATTATTAAAAAGTGTTTTCTTTGATTGACTTTCGTCGCTTATTTGTTTGGAATTTGGCGTTCTAAAAGTTATTGTTGGCTAATAGCGAATTAATTATGAACGGACAAGCAAAGTGTGACATACCATCGTAATCACAATTAAATTTCTGATCTTTTGGTGTAATTAGCGTTTTTATGCAACAATACTGCGTTAATAAATTAGCGTTCAAACTTCATAAATTTCGAAAAAATAGTGTTTTTTCTTAATTACTTAATTAATTGGCCCGGACAAGCAAAATGACCAATATCATCGTCATCTACATGAAAAATGCTATCCATAGACATATCATTTGTCTTTATAGGTTAATATTAAAAAATTTGAAAATACGTGGTAGAGGTTTGATTGGGGTGCTATAAAACACTTAATCGGGTCGGACATGCAAAGTGGGTACCACCACTCTGTAGGGATTTAATTGTGCTTTAATTTGGTGTATTTATTTCTTTTGTGAATTGATAAAGAAGGAAGTTATTTAGAAAAAACCTCTTATGGAGAATTACATATAAAATACTTATTGCTGGAAAACTTATTGCTAAGATCTCACCGGTAAAGTAAACTCAGGTATGTAAGTGCAGACACATGAAAAAAAATTTTTTTATGAAGAATACTTTAAATATTTTCAAAAAAATAATAGCATAAGGATATTTTAGAACTCTTTCATTTGAATTTTATAAAAATAAATTTAGTAATATGAAAAGTTATTTGAGGAATTTAAATATCTACATTTTAATTCTAATTGAATACTTTTAATATGCAAAAATATCAAAATTAATGTTGCCTTTCATTCGTGAATGTCTTAACAGATTATTCGATTAAACTTCAGGCTAATAATGCATTTATAATCTACTTAATTAATTATTTATGAAATCCAGTTCCAAGTCACTCAAACGAAAGTAAAAGTGCAATACATTATTTGCACTTGATTTCGTTGGTAAAATGAAGTACAACATGTGAAATTAATGATCTGTAACAAACAAAAATTAAATAATATTTGTTTCAAAAAATCTGCATTGTTCTAGGTCAAGGTTTGCAAATATTTACTACAATTTACGAGTGCTACACTTTACAAAATAAACATTTTACGGTATACATTGTATATACCGATAAACAATGAGAAGAAAGAGGAATTGTATAATTTAATAGCGAACTTGTGTAAACATAATTATAAGTTATAATTTTATTGATGCATCAATAAATTTTGGAATATTTCCGCAACTATATTTAATTGACAAATAATGTCCGACTAGATTATTGAAAGGTCAGATAGTAATATAATTCGGAATAATAAACAACAAAATGATTATAAAAATGTAAGTAATAAATTTGCAAATAATCTAATATTGAGAAATCCTCATAATGTAGTAGATTTTTTTTTATTATAACATTAAAACTTTATTGCGCACTTAGTGATTCAGGTGAAAACTTTAATTTCACTCTCAGACTATAATAAATCAATGAGCTTAACAATATTACAGTTCCTTGAACCATCAACTTAATCGTAAAATAAAGGAAAATGATAATCGAATTATTATCCTTTTATTTCGATGAAAATACGAAAGTGAATATCAGAAAAAAATGAAACCAATTAAGAAATAGTTTCTGGTTTCCTAAGAAATAATTCAACCTTAATTTAATCGACGCAAACAAATTAGCTGTAACTAGTAATCAAATTTTAAAAACAAAAAGTTCAATGACTTTTTATAGGTATTTAAAGTATACCTAAATAAAAAGGATAATTTTTCATCAATTTTATAAGAAAAGTTTTGGTGGTATTGCAAAACATTATTTTTCTTTCTTAATGGAATATGAAATTTTTAAAATACTATACAATTTTAGCCCAGCATTTTAGTTAACAAGAGCCAAGAAAATTTTATATTATAAAATAGTGAATTGTCTTAAAGTAACATAGTAAGTACGTGTTTAAATAATTTATGTAATAACATAATAAGTTAGAAAAACGGTTTTAATTTAACTTTCTGGATTTCGCAAAAGAGCAGACGGATAATTCCGACATTATTAATTTTAATTTGAACTTAACATAAGTGGATCACTTTAAAAATTAAAAAAAAAATGGGCGATAATTTTTTTTTAATAAAAATAATAAAAAAATCTTAAGGAGTATTATGATTACATCAAAGAAACCCATTGTTTCGTATTATTTCCTCACTAATTAGACACGTGCTCCAAAGCAAGAAGCCTCCCATATTCTGCATTTTTAGAGTTTCTCACAATGAAAGTGTTTTTCACATTAACAGTAAAAAAAAAAGAATACAAAATATATCGTGGTGTATTGAAATATATTAGCTAAAATTATGCAAATAATGATAGAGATAAATGTTAATTGTCAACAAATTTTATCCAATAATATTGCATTGTATCTTCTACGCTGTAGTATAAATATTTTATCATTTAGTAAGCGATTATGTTATCAAAGTAGCCTTTGTTATTAATTTTAATATTATTTTGATCCACAAAATCGTAAATGTTACATTGTAAATATTGTTGCAGAAACAATGTTAATTTTAATGGATTTATCATGTTCAATTATTTTGTCTAAAAATACCATAAAACACCCATTAAAATACTACCAAAAAAAGTTTATTAATCTTGTATGTAAAGTGTAAGATTTTAAATTATATTATGATAAAACTGTTTTCAATCAATGTTTCTTATCATTCAAGCGAGACATTGAAAAATTAAGTACACATTATTGAATTTGGCCTTTAAAAATAAAGTCCAATTAGATTTGGACATTAGAATGTACTAAGCTAGTAGATTATATTTATTTATTTGTTTTTCTTAAGAAAAACCAATCAAGGGTGACATGGTGAAAAGAATGAAAGACATTAGAAAATAGGAGTAATAAATTATTTTACCAATTTCCAATTTCGAGTTCGAATTAAATAGAATAAAAAAGGTCTATTGTTTAAAGGTCAATGTTTTGTAAAGTTCTTTGAATCTTTAATACAGAAAATTTATTTTTGAATTAACACTTTGATAAAAAATAAACTTTATTTATAAACGCAAAAACAAAGGAGTTTTTAAAATTGTTCCGAGAAATTATAAGAGTTCAATGATATTTATCTTTCAATATTCTTCAGGTTACTTGAAATGCTTTTACAATGTCAATGTAAGTACTGTTATTCCATAACGTTTAATACATCTGAAAATCAAAATTTCAATTATTAAAATTCTCAAAAATATATAACATGATTTTCTTTTTGTAAAACTTAAAATTCTATTTGCATAGGAAGATTAAGCTATAGATAGATACACTAGATACATGTTTCAGGATTATTTTGTAAATTGATATAGCAAAATTATGAAATTATTAAAAAAAAACTCGGTTTTAAAGGAAAATTACAGGGTGTTTCTAAAATGGTGGTCACGGCTTCGTGTGCTTATACTACAAGTAAAAATGAGACAAAAAGTCCATACACTTACAACAAAAATGACAGCTAAATTTTGGTTTAAGTGGGACCGCTTCCACCACTTAAGTATTTAGGTATTTGAGGGCAAGTTTAAACCTTAAACCTACACTGTGCAACACTAAATAATTAAGTAAAAATTAAACTCAAATTTTAGCTTAAGCTTGAACTGTGCAACCGGCCCTTAAACAATTGTCCAAAACTCAATTGTAACCGAGATACAAGAGTTGAAATTTCTTTTTAGTTTTACTTTTTATTTATTTTCTTTGGATCGGCTGAATGAAAATTAATAAAATTTTAGAGGTGATTACTTCTTCTGGATAGCCACCTTTTGCCATTACTTTTGTCTTAATTTAAAAATCCAGTGGTCAAGGTGGTTCATTTCTTGAATTTATTTGGTACGCCAATGCAAAATTTTACGATTTTGTTTGGATTTTTAAAATCTTGATTCAATTTACCATAAAAAAGTACACCTGATAAATTTTGATAGGATCAGTGGTATTTCTGAAATTTCTAAATTTTAAAATTTAAATTAAACAAAAAAAATTTTAATTGATAACTCTTAGTAAGACTCTTACTTGGTGTTTTAAATAAATGAACAAGCCAGAAATACTATTTTATATATTATAAAAAAAATGAATAAGGGGGGTCATTTTGAGCATTTTTCTAAAATTTAAAATTGGGTGTTTCTAGCATGTTTTTTTTTATATTAAACATCGATAAAATCTTATAGTTAGAGTTTTTAATTTTAATTTTCCTTATTTGGAGTTATATTGTTTAAAATTTTAAAAATTAGTTTGATGTTTTAACAACAGCCCTGGGTCATTTTACTGACATACCGCTATCCTATTAAAATCTAATGGGTCTACTTTTTTGTGGAAAATTGAATGAAAATTTCAAAAATTCAAAGAAAACTGTAAAATTTTGGATTGGCTTACCAAATAAATTTAAAAAAGGGGCACGTTGACCCAATTCTACGCCACTGGATTGTTAAATGAAGACAAAAATAACAGCCAAAGGTGGCTAGCCATGAGAAGTACTCACCCCTAAAATTTTATTAATTTTCATTTAGCCGATCCCGAGAAAATAAATAAAAAGTAAAAATAAAAAGAAATTTCAACACCCTGTATCTCGTTAACGATTTTGGACAAATGTTTATATAGACTTTTTGACTTATTTTTACTTGTAGTATAAGCATACGAAGCCGTGACCACCATTTTAGAAACACCCTGTATAGGCTTAACTTAGTAAAAAAAATTGGAGCTTCATTCTAAGTACTTCAAACATTATATAATAATACTGAGAATGATTGAGTAAATAGTAAGTACTCGTAGTAAATAAAGTTTTCAATATCAAAATTTGTTATTGCTACCATAGATAAGGCGCCACGTCCCGTTTACTATCTCATGCTATGTGTATACAAACAACGTCATTTTGTATTTTGCTAACTTACAGGAAGTAATGACGTAGGTAGGAAAACCCAAAATCGTCAGAAATAAAATGTATGTTTTTACGTGAATCAAAATTAGCAAAAATTAAACCTTTGCCACTTCTTCAGGGGATGTTAAAGAGTTTTGATTAACTTCAATTAAAACATAAAAATTTAAATCTTAACTAAAACGTTTAGCAATACTTAGAAAAAAACTAACAAAAACAACTTTAAAACTGTGAGTTTAACTCAGTTATGAACCGGCGAGAAGTTAGCCATAAAATTTCCAGCCACAATTTTTTACAAAATCCTCTACATTTCCATATATAATACAATGCCGATTCCATTGATTGTTTTATTTTAGTTTATTTAAAAGAAAGTTATACCTATTTAAGTGTTTTTGATTTTTTAAGGTAGTCATCTAATTAATTGCAAATTACGGATTTATTATAATGAGGTAATATAGAAATATAAATAATTGTTTGAGCTTTCTAGTGGTATAATTAGTTTTGTTATACAATGTAAAATAAAAAAGTTATAATGCTTTTTCTTCTTATGGAGAAATACATGTAAAAAATTATGGCTGGAAATTTTATGATTATCTTCTCGCCGGTCAGTTATGATGGTTAAAAAAAATTGGAATTATTGCATTAAACCTGAAGAGTGAAAATATGTCTAAAAGTAAGAGTTTTATAAAAAATGAAATAAAAATTGTATAGTTTGAAAGGAGTCTCAAAGTGGGCATAGTAATTTTTCACAATCTAAATTATTCTTATCCCAATTCAGCTTTTTCAAATGGAAGCGCATATTTTTTAATAGAATCTAAATCCAGCAACAAAACAATAAATATTTGCAATAGATGGCGTTGTTGGCCCTCTGTGGTAAATCAATGAACTATCGAAGCCAGTATTGAACCTACCTGTTTCTATGTGCGAATACAGGATAAAGTCGTCCTAAGTTTTTTTTTTTTAAGTTTTTAATAAATATTCTTCTAATTTGTATTTAAAATCAATATTTATTCAAAATGCGCAAAGTTATATACTACTGACAGTTTCACAAATTCGCGAATTGCACGAAACATTCTTAAAAACAAAAATGATTTAGACAATGTCTTATTTTCTAGATTTAGAATCTATTAAAAAATGTAGGTTTTCGATAAAAAAAACTTTAACCATTCTCTGGGCCTTTTCAAATAATTTTTTTAATTAGCAAATTTAAATTTTAGCGCAATATGCTTATAATTCTAAAAAATATACAGGGTGTCTCAGACAACCCGTCCACCCTTTTTATTTTGAGAACGCCTTGTCGTACAAGGCTGAAATAAAAAAATATTACCAAAGCAAACCCTTAGAATCCATTGGTGCACTTATTTTTTTCCGGAACAATCCGGAAGCACCCGGAACGGGAAGTAACTTT
The DNA here is from genome assembly GCA_963971135.1 of Stenus bimaculatus. Lineage (NCBI taxonomy): Eukaryota > Metazoa > Arthropoda > Insecta > Coleoptera > Staphylinidae > Stenus > Stenus bimaculatus. The sequence continues at coordinate 10,842,557 of OZ020185.1, read as the reverse complement.
CGATTTTTAAATAGCAACATAGGTCGAGTATGGTATCGTTTGAAAGGTCTTTTGAAAAGAAACAACTTTTATTAAAATATTTTTGTAATATCTTGCATAATTAACAAATTAAACGAGAAAAAAAATATGCAAACAAGTGACCATTGGTCTCGTAATTATGGAAAAATTAAATCGTTACCATCATCCGCAAATGGGCAAGAGAGAGATTTTTTTAAATTGAAACTCTTTTTTGCGTTTATCGCTTTATTCGTTAAAAATAATCAACTTTTTTTTATTTTTTGAATTAAGGTAAATAAATAACCTAAAAAAGTTGATTATTTTTAACAAGCGAAGCAAAAAATACATGTTTCCATTTAAAAAATCATAATTGCCTCTACCCTTACCCATTGAGGATGATGGTAGTGTTTTAATTTTTTCATAATTTAAGAAACCATTTGTCACTTGTTTGCTTTTGTTTTTCGTTTAATTTGTTAATTATGAAAGATATTAAAAAATATTTTAATAAAAGTTGTTTCTTTTTAAAAGGCCTTTCAAACGATTTGCTTTGGTAATAATTTTTTTTATTTCAGCCATGTACGACCAGGCGTTCTCAAAATAAAAGGGGTGGACGAGTGGTATGAGACACCCTGTATAATATATATTTATATTCTAATAAAAAAAATTTTACTGGAAACACGTTTTTCTAAAACTCTAACTTTCAAATATATTTTCACTATTCAGGTTAAATGGATCACAGTGAATATGTGATATGAATTTTGAAAAAGTATAAATTTGCTCTGGTTCCCAAATGAATCCCCCATTGACTACTAAGATTTTGCAATTAACAAATCTTGTGGTGTTAGTCTTAGAATTATAAGCATATTGCGCTAAAATTTAAATTTGCTAATTATTCTTTGAGTACTAATTAAATTCCTAATCATCTTCAAGAATTATAGTTCTATATGTGTGTTCGAACCAGAGATTTCTAGCAATTTTTCATATTAAATTCTTAGATTTTAATAAAAAAAAGCAATCTGCAACGTCTCTTCCCAAGAAATGATTTGGGATCCGAAAGTAGGTTTTAAGATTTAAAATTTTGCTGATGGAATTTGAATTTTTATAAGTTTAATAATATAAAAAAATACTTTTATGGAAATAATACATGAAATTGCTGGTTCTCAGAAAAATTTCAAGTCCCCAAAATAATAAGGTGGTATCCTGATTTTTTCGGGTCAGTGAAATTTATTTATAAACTGTTCCACAGGTGGAACTATGGAAAATTGACGAAAAAAATCATTTCTTGAATAACATGGATTTTGTTTCATTTCAACTAATATAAAACTGGCATAAGTAAGAGATATAGAATCTGTCAACTTATTCAACAGACTTCCATCTCATGATCCAGAATGCTAAAAATCAGTAGGTTTGTTTAGAGTGGGTATACAGGGTGTTACACCCTGAGGGTGTTCTGTTCGTCATTCACCAAACGTCACCGTCGGAGTTAGAAACTAGAGCAAATTTAATCGAGAAAAAACAAGAAAAGTGGGGTGCTATCTTTTTTAGTCTTAGAGCTACAGCGTTTTGATTTTACATCACCGATTTTTGTCAAAAATCACAAAAACACTAATAACATTTTAACCAATGTGCGTAGGGATTTAAAAAAAATATAATTAATAAGTTAAAACCATCCTCTTTCAATTGGTGACAATAGTAATACAAAAGTAATTGTGAAAATGTTGATTTTTTTTTTATTTTAATATTTTTTTTTTCTACTTTTTGATTTTTTCTCAAAATAACACCCATCAATGTTGTACTTTTTAAAGTTTTTTCAAAGTTTCTAATATTCTTAACAAACCAAGAAAATAATTGAAATCGTAGTTCTTTTCCTTTAGTTACTATAGGCTTCTACATTCTAAATTTACTCTTACAAGAAACTTTCTGATAACATCGGATTCGGATTGTTATAAAACACTCGGAATTCCGTCAGATGTCACTTACAGTCTAATTGACAAATCATACAGCCTATTTAACAAACTACGCTCAGTACTACTTTTCGTAGAAGTAACTTCAGAAGGCTTTAGTAAGTAAAGAAAAAGAGCTACGTCTTGAAAATTTTACCTGGTTTGTAAAGAATATAAACAAGTTTCAGAAAATTAAAAAAAGATAACCGCGATGGGTGTTAGCTTGGAAAAAAAATTCAAAAACTGAAAAAAAAAATTTTTTTTTTAAATTATTTTTACTTTGCGATTTTTTTTCAACATTTTAACAACTACTGTTGTACTAGTGTTGTTACAAATTGAAAAAGGATAGTTTTAGCTTGCTAATGATAATTTATTAAATCCCTTCGCACAGTGGTTAAAATGTAATTTTGTGATTATTGATAAAATTCGGTGACCAAAAATTCAAAACGATATAGCCCCTAATAAGCTAAACTTTTATGTTTTTCTTGATTAAATTTACTCTAGTTTCCAACCCCGACGTTTGGTGAATCGCGAACGGAACACCCTGTATACAGTCGAACTCTGTTATAACGAGTATAAATGGACGGCGAAGTTTACTCGTTATAACCGTGAAAAGGTATTTAACTGTTATTATTCTAATTCGTTATACAGGGTGTCCCTGAAAGGTCTGTACAAAACAATACCTCATACTCCTGAGACCAAAATAAGACGATTTAACCAAACTTATCTCTATCCAAAAGTTATTCGCAAATTTTCTTGTAACTTTTTAATGGCTGAATAAAAATTTATAAAACTTTACTTGTAGCTAAACAGTGTAATTATAAACTTCTTTTGTCTCTTATACAATTTTTCTAACTCCTTTACTTTAGCCAGAAAAAAATATTTCCATGTGGTGCATAACCTAACTTTAGAAAAATATTTAAATTTTTCGCCAAAAGGTCTGTACAAAGTAACACCACAAATTCTTGAGACCAAAATAAAATGATTTAGCCAAACTTATTTTAATCGAAAAGTGCTTCGTTAAGTGTCTAGCGACCTTGAAAAATCTTATCTTTTTAAATAACTTTTATGGTCAATAGAGGCTTAAATAAGCACTTTTGGATAAAGATATAAAAATTTAAATATTTTTCCAGAGTTAGGTTATGTACCACATGGAAATAATTTTTTTCTGCCTAAAATAAAGGAGATAAAAAAATTTTGTAGGAGACAAAAAAAGTTTATAATTACACTGTTTATCTACAAGTAAAGTTTTATAAATTTTTATTCGGCCATTAACGAGTTATAAGAAATTTTGCATTTCGATGACCTATTTTTGAGCACTTAAAAGGTAAAAACAAATTGTCTAAAAATACTTTTTTTGATTACATAGCCACATACCAAATTATGTTATGATCGTATGAGCCAATTTTAAGTAATTTAAAAAGTACAAAATAGTTTTAAGAACTTGGTCTGTAGCACCTTAACGAAGCACTTTTGGATAGAGATAAGTTTAGTTAATATCGTCTTATTTTGGTCTCAGGAGTATGTGGTATTGTTTTGTACAGACCTTTCAGGGATACCCTGTAAACTGGGTGTTTCTAACCAATTTCAAAATAAAAAATAAGATCATATTTATTCCAAAAAAGCTTTATTTGCGAAATACAGGATGTTAAAGTTTACTCAATTTTTTCAATATTTTAACATAATATCTACATTTTTATTGATAATTTGCTCAAATTTTGACAAAAACTTACTCTTGGCAGTAGGTTTTAGAAAAATTGTGCATATTCAAAACAATTTTCAAGATACAGTTTTTTCGGAGGCATCCACTCTCTTTATCCTAACATTTTTTTGGTAGGAGCTATTATCCCTAATAATTTACTATTATTTGGTTTTATATTGGATAATAACATAATCTATCTCCTGATGGTCTATTTTCGAATCCCACAGGTGGTAATATAAATTTTATAAATGGAAAAAGGGAAGGAATGAAATTCACCGAAAAAATATTTACTCGGTATATCCGTGAAAAGTGAAAATGATGCAAAATACTTATACATGTCAAATGTCAAAAGGAAATCATAAAGTTAAAAATCACCCTGTATTATTGCAAAAAATATAACTTTCTAAACAAACGGAAGTATTAATTTATTTATGCACAAAAATGATGTAACTCAACATTTGAGCGCTTTTGTTCGAATTTGTTCTAATTTTTTTATCTATATGAAATTCAAGGTTCCCTATTACGTTATAAATTTACACCAGGCGACCCACAATTACTACCTTAGAAGTGAGGTGAATTATGCATGTGAATAAAGTAAACCGGTTCAATCGATAAAAACGTTGTCGGTTATCGTAGTGTAATTAAAATACTAAGGATTAAATTGTGTAGTAAATTCGAGAATAAATTTAAATATAAGCATTTAATCCGGAAGGAGGAAATTAAATATAAAAATATTGATCTAGTAGATTTTCCTATAATAATATAAATATGGTTTTATTTACATTTATGTGAATTCAATAAATATTTAGGTGGGAAAATTTTTAATATCGTAGTTACACATTTCTATACATCCATGATTTTGCGTTTTTGTTGACTTATAATGAAATAACAATTTTGATTAGATTAGCGTGGATGGTATTTACTTGTTACTTCCAAACTTATTAGTGATATTTGAATTTTTCATGTAAACAAAATTAAAAAAAAAGATCGTGGTAATGACTTCATGAAGGAAATAATTGCGTCAGCTTTGGATAAAAATCGATATGAATAGGGGAAACTTTATAAAAGCTTTATGGATTATTTTCTTTAGTTATACCAAGGGGTGCACAAAAAACGGCCAACGATGTAGCTTCGTTATTTCTTATCCGATTTTAATAAGTGATATGTCAAATTAAATGGTTTGAAGAATACTACTATTAGATAAAAAAAGATTAATTTTATTTTTGAATACATCAGAGGAGGAGGCAACTTTTCTTTTTCAAATGGCAACATCTTTTTTTCGATTGAAAAAAATCATTAACAAAAATAATCTAAATAACCAACTATACAAATAATTTTTTTTTAAATTAATTTTTTTATTTTTTTTTTTTTAATTTTTTTCATTATTATTAATTTTTTTTAACTTAATTCAATTGTTTTTTTTTGTTTTTGAGTTTTCAATTTTTTTATAATAAAATACTGAAAACTCAAAAACAAAAAAAAAACAATTGAATTAAATTTAAAAAAATGATAATAAAAAAAAAAATAATAAAATTAATTTAAAAAAAAATTGTTTAGATTATTTTTGTTAATGATAGTTTTCAGTCGAAAAAAATATGTTGCCATTTGAAAAAAAAATTGCCTCCTCCTCGTCTGATGTTTTCAAAAATAAAATTAATCTTTTATTATCTGGTAGTAGTATTCTTCAAACCATTTAATTTGACATATCACTTATTAAAATCGAATAAGAAATAACGAAGCAACATCGTTGGCCATTTTTTGTACACCCCTCTGTATTTTGTGCTTCCTAAAAGTAAGGAAGTGATTTTTTTACGAATTTGTTAGAATTAACAGAAGTTTGGTAACTAACGCGAATTTTCACCATCTGTTTTCCACGAATTTTTTTTCTTCTATTGCATTTATAATTGGAAATTTTTAATAGTTCTTATAAAAATGATACTTTTGGAAAACCATGTAATATTAAATTTTAAAATATGTTTTGGTAAGACAAGTGCGGTTAATATAAAAGTAATAAAAGTATAAAGTAATTAAGACACGAGGAGCCAAAATTAGTTGATTTTCTGAACCTTCGAAATAAATTTAGTGCGATAAGGCCTTTTTTATAGCCACTATAAAAATTGAAAAGTCAATTATTGCTACTATAATATCTAAAAATATGTTTTATTTGCGTAATTTTAGAAGTGCACACAATATAACTAAAATTTATAATATTTTGAAAATCATAAAATTAAATTAAACCTAATTTAAATTTATGACTTTCCTAAAATATTATTAGTTTTTTGTTTTAATTTATTAATAATTTTGAATTGCAACTTTTAAAGAATTTTATGTTGCACTTCAACTATATTCTATAAACGCGGCATTGTAATTTGAAAATAGAATTTTACCAAAATAGATCACCCACTTTATAAGTTTAATTATTTATACCACGCGGTTACTCCACATGTAAAATGGAAATTTGCAAAATTAATTGTCTGTGACTTTTCGCTTGCAAAAATTAAATCAAAAGCATGCCAATTTTAGATTCCAGAAGTTATTTTAAGATTCCGGATATTAAGGTTAAGCGTCCACGTGTGAGTCACTTGTAAAAACGTAGGGCAGGTAGTGTTTTTTATTTTTGAAAGTCTAGTCAAAACGATTTGTTAAAAAAATTAATTTGTAACAAATTTTAATTTACTATAATTACGATTTTAAATAATTTCCTACCATTGATTGACTTCAAGTTATCTCGTCTTCTTCAAGCTGTGCGCACAGTAAATTTCACCTTAACTACACGTTAGCTGGCGCACAAATAGTAGTTATGCTAAAACTTGTGCGGTAAAAGCCAAAAGCTTTCAAGCTGTAAACCAGTAAGGTCGTTAGCGCATGCTTATGCTTACTTCGGTTTTATGAATGAAACCGGCGACAATACTAGCTTCTGGCTGGTGCAACTGTTTTCTGGATTTCCTCAGGATACATTTTTGGAGTAGTGATGAGCAACGTCCTTGCAATTTTGAACACTCTTGCATCAGAATAGATATGGATCGAATTTCTATAAGGAGCGGCCAACCAATAAATTTAGAGATAACGAGAGGTACAAGGTAGTAAAGTAGGTCTATTATTTTTTTTAAGATAAACGCACTCACTTTGATTTTGTTATTTGATATTGCCTTGAAAACCACTTCGCCGCACATTTTACATGATACAAAACAACTGTAAAAGATAAAAATGCAAAACGACAACCTCCAATTTCTTCAAATTTTACAAACATTTTGATGTCGCGTCAAGAATCAAAGTTGGAGTGTAGTATGTAGTATCCATCTTTGGACTAGGGTAAGTGCCCATAAATCACCTTTCGTGGAATGGTTATTGCAAGCATCTGTTTGCCATGAGGCGAATTCGGCCGAATATCTCCATATGCGCAATTTATAACATTGGTATTCTTTTTAACATTAACATCTTGGAAGAATTTTTGGCCACTTGATCATGTTTAAAATATACAGGGTGTTTCGTAAGTAGCGTATAAATTTGAAACCCCATGTAGGAAATACTTTTTTAAGAAGAAAAGTTCATGTCCAACATTCATTCATAAAAAGTTATAAGAATTTGAAAAAAAAAATAAATTAAATCAATTTATTACTAAAAAATATAATTTAGCATGCTTTGAAAATTACATAATTAATTTAAATTTTGTTCGAATACAACTCCTCTTGCTGTTATGCAGGCATCGACGTAACATCTCTTTGTTAACATTGAACTTAAAATTATTTTGCACTTCGGCAACCGCATTTTTTATCTTCTTAAGTAATTGTGCTTGAGAATTTATCTCAATCGTGTACACATTTGTTTTGAGAGTGCCCCAAAGATAAAAATCTAACGGATTTAAGTCTGGAGATCGCGGTGGCCACGATATTGGTCCATTGGTCCTCCAAAACCAATCAGTCTATTAGGCTGTACTTGCATTGATATTAATTGATTATTAAAAATCCCTGCCCAGACATTTATTGAGAATCTTTGCTGAAATCTGAAAAAAATTTTAAACAATTTATAAAACACAAAAAAAAATTTATGTGGATGTGTAATGAATGCAAAGAAGAAATTACAAAAATTAAAAACATTGAAACTAAACCAAATAAAATTTATGAAATCATTAACACTGAAAAGAATTTGGTTAATAACGATATTTTACCCAAAATTGAAGAAATTTTTGAAAAAAATATTGAAAAATTAACTTTACTATCCAAGAATAATAACGAACAGCAAAAGTCATTAAATTTTTCTTATGCAGATATAACAAAAATCAATTTAAACAATACTACAACAGCAAATAATTATGTAAACTCTATAAATAAAAATAACTGTTCAAAAATAATTATTAAACCCAAAAAGAAACAAACAAACTATCAAACAAAAGAAGAAATTCAAAACAAGATAAATCCTAACAAAGTAAAGAGACGGTGCTGGATGATTTGGATAAATATTTAATACACAAAAAACACCATGTATTCCTTGTATCCAACTTTATTAAATAATTGTAGTTTGCTACATGTTTCGGGGGTACCCCATCATCAGGCAACTAAAAGTCAAAATGTCTTAGCTAGTTGAAATACAATAAATGTTTAAGTTCAAATAACTATCAAAAACTCAAGCAAGCAATTCAAAGCTTAGTAAATCCATCTTAAATTTAACAATTTCAAAATTCATATCTAACAATTTTAACATGTTTTTCAATTAATCTAATAAACCAAATAACACAGAGTCTTCGAACAATGTTTTTTAAAAATGTTTTCCAAAAATGTTTTTTAAAAATGTTTTTTAAAAAATGTTTTTTAAAAAATATAAACCCTTAGAAAAAGTACTCACAATTAATCGCTGAAATTACTAGATTTCCCAGCTATCAGCCGCATCAACTTCCTGTACAACTAATTTGATTACATCAAAAACTGTGTGTAATTAATACAATTTCCGAGCTATGGTTTATATTTTTTAAAAAACATTTTTTAAAAAACATTTTTGGAAAACATTTTTAAAAAACATTGTTCGAAGACTCTGTGTTATTTGGTTTATTAGATTAATTGAAAAACATGTTAAAATTGTTAGATATGAATTTTGAAATTAAGATGGATTTACTAAGCTTTGAATTGCTTGCTTGAGTTTTTGATAGTTATTTGAACTTAAACATTTATTGTATTTCAACTAGCTAAGACATTTTGACTTTTAGTTGCCTGATGATGGGGTACCCCCGAAACATGTAGCAAACTACAATTATTTAATAAAGTTGGATACAAGGAATACATGGTGTTTTTTGTGTATTAAGATAAATCCTGCTGAAATTAAAACTGGTGTAAAAGAATTAAAATTTATCAAAAATGGAGGAATTTTGTTAAAATGTCGAACTGAAAATGAAACTAATAAATTAACAGAAGTACTAGAAAATAAAATTAGCAATGATTACGATGTCTATCGTACTAAACTTAAAAATCCAAGACTATACATTACAGGATTAAATAAAAAATATGATGATACATCACTTATAGAAGAAATGAGAAGTTCAAATCATTATATTAATAATAATGATGAACTAAAAATAATTCATCAAAGAAAATCAAATCATTCTAACAAATGGATCATATATTTTGACGTAAATGGAAGTTTATACAACAAAATTATTAATCAAAAGATATTAATTGGTTGGCAATATCATATTATAAAAGAGGATTTAAATATTTTTAGATGTTATAATTGTTGTGGATTTGGACATAAAACAAAATTATGTACCAGAAATAAATCGTGCATGTTTTGTTCAGGAAATCATGAAACACATGATTGCAAATCAAAGATTCCAAAATGTATTAATTGTGAATATGTTAAATTAACTTATACTCCTAATAAAGAATTTAAATGTGATCATGCTGCAAACAGTGAAGAATGTCCAATATTTAAAAAAAAAATTGATTACAATATTACTAGAATATGATTGATTTAAAGAAGATATTTAATATGAAACTTGGAGATGAAAAACGAAATGGTGATATTGCAATATATTTAGCAGAATATGTTACCTTCCATATTATAGAAATTTTAAATCAAGAATTTATCTATATAATGAAACGATATTTGATACGAAATTACTTTAATTGTAAGTATAATAATAGGAATCGAATCTTTGAACAATTTTCAAGCTACTTTATTATAAAAGCACTTAAAATTATATTTATAATTATATCAAAAGAAATTTTAAATGAACACAATTTATCATATAAATAATTATAATTTAAAAATTATTTATTTAAATATATGTAGCTTGAAAAATAAATTAGATGAATTAGAAATCATTATAAATAATAATAAACCTGATATTGTTATTTTAACAGAAATTTGGCTAAAAAAATTAGAAGTAAAGTATTTCAATATTCCAAATTATAATTCAATATTTAATTGTAGAGACACTAAACAAGGCGGTGGTGTAGCTATTTTTATTAAAAATATTTTTCAACATCAAATAATTGAAAGTAATAACAATCTTTACAATACAATAATTTTTGAAACAGTTAATACAATTCCTAAACTTAAATTTATTGCTCTTTACAATCCACCAAATAATTCAAAACAAGATTTTTTCCACTATTTAGATAAACTTTTAACAGATAATTTAAAAGCAATTATAATTGGAGACATGAATGTTAATTTACTTGAAAATTCTTTTATAAAAAAATCATATTTGGAAATTATTGATAGTAATGGTTTTAAAATCTTGAATCAAATTAACACAAAATTTATCACAAGGTTTAAAAAAGATAAAGAAGGTTCAATCATTGATCATATTATATCAAATTACTTTGAACTTAACCATGAAATTAAAATTGAGCAAAATTCTATTAGTGACCATAACTTAATTTTTTTAAACGACACTGTCTTATTATACAGGGTGTAACTTAAATGCACGGCAAAAATTTAACGGGTGCTTCCTTGGGTCATTTTAAGAACATTTATACCTTAGGTGATTTTTCGAAAAACGCTTCATTTCAAAAATACACGAAGATAAAGATTTCTTAAAATGCATGGTTTTTATCATATAAAGTTGTTACTATGGCTACTAGACTTTTTTTCGAATATACAGGTAGATTTTACGTAATAATTTTAATTATTTATTAATCTAAATACAATTTACAATAAGTGTTCAAAATGAGAACCATTAGCTAGCAAACAAGAATCCAATCTTCTTCTCATCGATTGGCGAACTCTTCCAATTCTTTCAATACCCGGATTGTTTCTTATCGAATTACATTCGTTAATTATTCGAGTTCTTAGATCTTCTAAATTTTCTACCGGAGTCTGATAAATTAATGATTTTATATGGCCCCATAGAAAAAAATCTAAAGGATTTAAATCAGGGGATCGAAGAGGCCATGGTTGTGGACCACTGCGTCCAATCCACCTATTAGGATAGTTTAGATTCAGGAACTCACGAGCAACCAAACTAAAATGCGCTGGAGCTCCATCATGCATTAGCCACATTACATTCCTCGTCGCCAATGGTACATCTTTTAACAAACATGGTAGCGATTGTTCCAAAAAAATCCGATATGCTTCACCGGTAAGCCTTGGAGGTAGAAATGCTGGTCCAATAAGAAAATCACCCACAATTCCGACCCTAGCGTTTAATGAAAATTGTTGTTGGAAACGATCTACACAAATCTCATGTGGGTTTTCTTCGGCCCACGGCCCACGAATGTCTATTGTGAAAATTCATTACTGCGTTTCTTGAAAAATTTGCTTCGTCAGTAAATAAAATTATGGTCATTAATTGAGGGATTTGGATCAATTTTTGAAGAAACCATTGGCAAAATTGTATTCGTGGTGGAAAATTGCGAGGTAAAAGTGCCTGAACGCGTTTAATGTGGTGTAACAACTGCTGCCTTAAAGTTCTCCAAACAGTCATATTACTTACATTCAAATTTCTACCAATTTTTCGTGTAGAAGTACTTGGATCTTCTTCCACCAAGTTGAGCACATTTTCTTCCAATTCTAGCGTTCTAACTCTCATTGGCCTTCTTGGTCTCTCTCTGATCTTAAATGAACCACTTTCTCGAAGACAGTTATGAAAGTTTTTCTATTGGGAAGACGACGGTTGGGAAATCTTTCACGATAAAAACGTCTTGCTTGTAGTGCATTTCCATTAGCAAGTCCATAGGTAAAATGTCTGTCATCTCGGAATTTGTGTAATAATTCATAATTAGCAAAATAAACTATGACAGGTGACAGCAACAAAGTTTGTAGCCATGGTAACAACTAAACTTTAATTTTTACACCTATTATTTATTTAATAAAAAGCATAAGAAATCTTTATCTTCGTGTATTTTTGAAATGAAGCGTTTTTCGAAAAATCACTTAAGGTATAAATGTTCTTAAAATGACCCAAGGAAGCACCCCTTAAATTTTTGCCGTGCATTTAAGTTACACCCTGTATAGTGGTAAAACGAAAAGTATTTTAGAGGAAATAATTAATAATGATTTGATAAAATTTAATAATTGGTTATTGGGTAATAAGCTTACTATAAATACCGACAAAACGGAAATTTTAGTTTTTAAACAAAGAAACAAATCAATAATTGATTTAAATATTATAATTAATAAAAAAAAATTAAGCTAGCTGAATCAATCAGATATTTAGGCATAACTTTAGATGTGAAATTAAATTTTTATCAACATGTGGATAATATAAAACAAAAAATTATACCGTTGATTGGTGCTATTAGAAGATGTGGACCATTTCCGAAAAGAATTGCTTATTTATTATTTTATGCATATATACATAGTAATATTATTTATGGATTACCAATTTGGTCACAAGGTAACTCATTATTAATAAACAATGTTCAAAGATTGATGTCAAAAAGTATTAAAACATTGTTTAACTTACCTTTTTTAACACCAACAAGAGAAGTTTACTTTAATACTCAAATTTTTAATATAAGTAATACAATATTATTAGAAAATTGTAAACTTATTTTCAAAATTAAAAGTAATCTGATTAAAACAAACTTAGTGCTTAAAACTAATAAAGAATTTCATAAATTTAACACAAAAACGTCCAATCAAATTCATCTAAATTCGATAAAAACTAATAAAGGTAGAAATGATTGTCTATTTAATGCTGTTAAACAATTTAATAATTAATAAATTGCCATCAGATATTCAAAATTCCAGTTCAATTAAAAAATTTACAACAAATATTAAAAACTATATTTTACATTTACCGGAATGAAAATAATTATTTACAATAGATTCATCTAGTTTAAAGATTGTTTTGAGATTGTGTTCTTTTTATTATACTATATATATTCACTGTTTATAATTTTATACTTACTAATTTTATTACGTTTGTGTTGTTGAGTTTATTGGTTTCTTTTTTTTAAGTATTTTTATTTTTTTTTTTTAGTTTTTATGCACAACAAAATTATTCTTACACCAACAACATGTTGATTGAATAAATTTTGTTGATCTATTGCATTGCATGTAATTAAATAAAATAAATAAATCCTCTTCTTTTTATTAACTTGGGATTTTCCAATGACCACGCATGTTCATTGTGGTAATTTGATGTAATTCCTCTGCCAAATTGACTTACATCCGTCCAAATAATTTTTGAGCAAAAATTTGGATCTGCTGCCATTTTTTCCAACAACCATTGACAAAAGTCTGATCTCATCTCCTCTGATCTCCTCGCTGACGGGCTTGTACTTGTTGAAAATGGTATGGATGCATTACTTCCCTCTTTAGCGTCTACCAAATAAATCATTGAGAAATACCTTGCATTGAAGAATCACTGCGTATACTTGTAAAGTTGCTCTCAGCTAGAAGTAGGACAAAGAACACGCGATCGTGATTACTTTTGTCCTACTTCCAGCTGTGACCAACTGTACGAGGATTTTCAATAAAGGTGTCTATCACTGCTTCTTTTTCTTCAAATGTATGTTTTTCAGGGGCACCAATTTTTGGTGCACAACGTATGTTTCCGGTGTCCCTTAATCTTTGAAAGGTCCTGGAGAAAACATGGTAAGAAGAATGACGTCTATTGGGAGACCTGCGTTGATATTCTCTACTTGCTTGCAAACTATTACCATTACAAAATCCATAAATTAAAATTATATCGGCATATTCAGAATTACTAAACATTTTGTAGTTTTTGTTATTTGTTTCAAACTTAAATACGATAAATGTTTAATGGGCAGATTCTGGTCAAAATTAAATGCCTTTAATTTAAAACAAATAATGTAACCATGGAAAATGACCAGAATCTGGGTATAATACCCAGATTCTGGTCAAATAATTTAAGTTTAAAGGCCTTTAAATTTAAATTTGTTATATGAGTTGTAATGGACAATTTCCATGCTTACATTATTTGTTTTAAATTAAAGGCATTTAATTTTGACCAGAATCTGCCTATTAATCTTTATTATTTAAATGCCAAAATTAAAAAAAAGACGATTTTCAAAGCATGCTAAATTATATTTTTTTAGTAATAAATTGATTTAATTTATTTTTCTTCAAATGCTTATAACTTTTTTATGAATGAATATTGGACATGTTCATATGAACTTTTCTTCTTAAAAAAGTATTTCCTACATAGGGTTTCAATTTTATACGCTACTTACGAAACACCCTGTATGTACTTCCAAATTCCTAGGTGGTTTAAATATCATTTTAGAAGGTTTCATTTAATTATTCATTTTCTAATTTCTTACAAACTGTGGTTTTGTTTAACTAAACATATTTTTGTAACCTAACACTAATGAAATTAGATCCCCTACAAACGTTAAATAAAAAGAAATGTAATAAATACAAAAAATTGGGTTATTATCAAGGATACATATTAATCACCATATGTACCATTTACCGTTTTAATCCACACTATAGTAAAACAAATTGGGAGATTTTTTAATTTTTTTACCTAGAGAGTTGTAAATTGTAGGTGGATGAACGAAAAAGTCCAAGACGAAAGTGTTAAAGCTACTTTTTGATCATGCCACCCCGAATGAAAACCTTCTTCCACTCCATAAGTGTCCGAACTTCACCCCGAATCACACCAAATTTTAGTATTTTATATGTTATGGACGGCTAAATTCCGACAACCGTGGTTTTGATTTTTGATCCGTCTGGACATGGACATGTTAAGGCAGTGGCGCACCTATGATTTAATTTTGGGGGGCCCGAGGGAGTTAAAAGGCAAAAAATTGTGGCGACGGGTGGGGGGTTCACCTTACATTATAATGTACAAAATGTTTGTGCACGAGCATTTTCTCAAAAAATAATAAAAATTTCATAATTTAAATTATTAAAGTAAGAATTTTCTAATTTTTTTTAAAGATTTCTTAATAAAATATATTCCTTTGGGGGGGGGGGGGGGTGCGCCACTGTGTTAAGGAGGCGGAAAGCGGTGAGGAGAGATCCAACCCCTTTTGTATTTTTACTCCGAAATAGGACGTTTTTAGCAAGGATTCCCAAAAAGGGTGAGTTTTTTCGTCCTATTTTAAAAATCAAACTTGCATTGTAAAGAGAGATGCTAATTATAATTAGTATACTGGGTGTCCCTGAATAACTGTGACAAATTTTTTATGGTGATAGAGGAAGTGAAACTAACCATTTTTGACATGTAAAGTATTGTCCGGAAATGCTTCCTTAAAAAGTTATACCACTTCAAAAATTTTCAAAAAAAATATTTTTTTCTAAATAAAATAAATATTATAAGAGATATTAATTTGAAATTTTAGCCACAGTTTTTTCACATAAGGATACATATTTTCGACCAATAAAAGTTTAAAAAATATTTTCAGGGGCGTTACATGTGGGGGGTCAACAACTTTTTTTGGTCATATCTTTTGTTTCTTTACGTTTTTGATAATTTTAAAAGTACTAAAATAATCCTTGATCAATGTTCTGTTTAAATTTAATGTTATTAACTTAATTGCAAAAAAATCATTTAAAATAAGGAAGTTGGGGCACTTGGGTCCAACTTCTGGTGTAAATGAAGTTGCATAAAAATGAGATTTTCAAATGGGCGTAATTCCGAAAGTATTAATCGTAGACCACACTATATGCTAGGTTAATTTAATGGTATTTTTATGGAGAACACAAAAATGCAAAAATATACTGGGTGTTCCGTTTAAAGTAAGAAAGTTGCCATCCAGTTTCGATATAACCGGAAGTTCCACAAAATCAAAAATACCTTTATTAGCAAGTTCGCAATTAGATTCCTCAGTAGACAAATTTTCAGAATTAAAAACATAACCATTCAAAAGTTAGCAGGGGGGATTTACTTTATGACCGCACTGTATGTATTGCAGATATTTATTTTGAATTGACTCCAACTTATGGGTGTGGATTTCATACTGAGCCGACCATATTGGAGAGACGTACTCCAGAATACTACAAAAAGAAAAGAATTGTATTTTGGGGGAGCTCAGATTGTTCAACTCTGCTGCATTTCTTTTTATGAAAGCCAACATTTTAAGTGCTTTGTTTAAAATACGGTTGTAGTGTTCAGTAATTGGCAGTCGAGAGTAAGACCCAAGTCAGTGAAGCATTTCCAAAGGTGTTAGAAGTAGAGTGGATACAGATAATAAGGGATTTGCGATTCGGGAGAAGGTGACTTTTTTCTATTTATATTAAGAAATTTGTTAATACTAAAAAAATCTTTAGATCGTCAGCAAACAATAGAAACTCGGAGTTTACAAAATAGGAGGCAATATCGTTGATAAAAAAAAGATGACTATCTTGCAGGACACCTGAAATGACCGGGATCTCCCTAGAATAAACCCAACATGAGAATTTGGACCATCCCGAAGAGTGGAAATAGTAACTTTTAGAAAAAATATCAAGCATCACAGTATATTTATATTTTCGGGATTTTTTTTGTCTCAATGAAAAGATCAATCGAAAATCGGTCAAGTACGTTTGATAATATTATTAAAAAACTACAAAACATATTTTTTCCAAATTTTTTTGACACAAAATGGCGACTGTGTAGCACTTGTCCGGAGACGCCTATTTTTGAAAGGAGGTCCATGGGTGGTAACCTCGACTCCGTAATTTTTGACTTGGAACAAAAAATCAAAGTTTTTTAGTTTTTATATATCAACAGCTATGGAGTCACGTAGGATTATTTCGATATATTGATTTGGTGCACGTTTTAAAAAAATAGTTTAAAATAAAAAAGTTGACATCCACTTCCGGTATAACCGGAAATTCCACAAAATCCAAAATACCTTTATTAGAAAGTTCGCAATTAGATTCCTCAGTAGATAAATTTTCAGAATCAAAAACATAACCGTTCAAAAGTTAGCAGGGGGAGAGAGATTTACTTTATGTCCGCACTGGATCTTAATATAATAATCTACTATTTATTTATTTTATTTACAAAAAATATTTTTTTTGAAAATTTTTGAAGTGGTATAACTTTTTAAGGAAACATTTCCGGACAATACTTTATTAGTCAAAAATGATTAGTTTCACTTCCTCTATCACCACAAAAAAGTTGTCACAGTTATTCAGGGACACCCTGCAGAGTACGAATTTTATATTTTTCGAAACCGCTAATTTCCGAAAACGGTCGGACAAAATTTGGCCTCTTTTATACTCACATCTTGAGGATTGACCAGAGGCCATATTCTTGAAACGGTCCACACGATGTCGCATACCACATTCATCATTCTGTCTTTGTCAGTTTCATGAAAAAATAAGAGTCTGTCCCTTATTTTTTATAAATGATATTGCATCTACAATTTATTCTAGAAACAGTGATATGCTACACTTAGTATTTAAAGTACATTTTGTGAATAAAAAAATTAAAATATTGATCGAAGTATGTATTATGCAAAATTATTTATTTAGTTTTTTTTAACAAAATTTGTAATTTACAGTTAGGTTCAGTTCAGTTAAGCTTTCTTAAAAAAAAACTAAATAAATAATTTTGCATACTACACTTGGATCAATATTTTATTTTTTTTTTATTCACAAACTGTACTTAAAATACTAAAAGTGGCATATTACTGTTTCTAGAATAAATAGTAGATGCAATATCAATTATACAAAATTGGGTATCCCATTAAAGAAAAAAAAAATTATGATGGCGTCTTAAGAGTAAATAAAAATAATTTTTTAGAACGAAATTATGAGGTATAAGTGTTTCAAGCCAAAATTTTGGTCTAAAATTTTTCGCTTTTCATATCATTATCTTCGAAACTATTCAATCCAGCTTAAAATTCGGCTCATCGCCTCCTCTATAAGAAAATGCCAAAAAATAATATACGGTTAAAAATTGCACCGTCCAGAACCATTTTGCACCAATAATTGACCATAATTTTGCGAATGTTTTCCGAAGAAACTAATTAACCGGCTGTAACCTATGAGTTAACCAAATATTTTTAAAATGCGTCTATCCACGGTGTTTTAATATTTTTCGAGAAACAAAAATAAAAACAGATTTCCAAGAAAAATTTCAAGCCTGAAAAAAAATCAATTTTTTTCAAGATTGACCTAGAGTAGTTTTCATCTGAAGAGAACCCTGCGCAGAAATCAATGTTTAAGAATATTTAGATTAACCTAGTTTATTATTGGTGTACGTCATGATGTACTAGTCATCTAGATGTCTAGAATTAAATTTTCTAAAGTAATCTGAATTCCTGTTGTACATTATTTAGTTTTAATTGTAATAGCTCACGTAAAATTAGTAGCCACAAGACTCTTTTATCTGTATACCAAAAAAATAATATTTTAGAAAAGCTCCACTGGAAAAAAATTTATAACCAAACCCGTAAATATTAAGCTAATTTCAAAATCAAGCGCTCAAATTTGCCGACTATCGCCTTAAATTTTTAATTTGATAGGTACCAACTTCCCTAAAATATATTTTTTTAAATAAAACGAGAGTAAGTAGTAATAATCTCCTTTAATTATGTAATTGTATGAAAATTAGTGTATCAGTTATATTCAACAACAATTGGTTGGAGTGGTAGGGCAAGAATACCTGCAAGGGCAAGGACATGGTGGACATGGTGCACATGGAGCACATGGTGCACAAGGGCATGGGGCACTTCCACTAAATTTATCTGGCATTATAGAACCACCACCCATGCCAAAAAGTGCTTTTCTATCGCGACATAATTTTCTCTTCAATTCATCCGCTTTTTTCTTAGCCAACGCGGCTTCAGATAGCGTGGCTTGCCCATTCACACCATAAATACCACCTCTACCATTATTACCGTTGTTACCATTATTACCACTGTTACCATTATAACCATACTTACCAGGACCCCCCTTACCATTATGACCATAATTACCAGGACCCCCCATGCCATTATTCCCATAATTTCCTTGACCGTTTAACCCACCTGGATACCCCCCATATCTACCTCCAGCTCCGTTGATATCTCCGTTGGTATCTTCGTTTATACCTCCGCTGGTACCTCCTCCGTTGATACCTCCAAGTTGACTAGCGTTACTAACACCTGAGCGTCCTTGCCTTCCTTCGCTTAAATACCTTCTTAAATCATCAGCATTTTTTAAACCATACTTAAGACTACACGGCACATCAGTTGGCAATGCGTCTCTTCCAACACAACAGCACCCTGCCTTAACAACATTTTCAGTTTCATTTTTACGATTAAATTTATAATGACGATTCCCTTCCTTCCCTTGGTACTCAATCGAATCACCAAGCAAATCCATTTGAAAGCTTGTTACGATTACTTTGCCATAACAAGACATTCTCACGTATAAACAGATAACTCCAGCAAATTCCTGATTTGAATCAAAAAGCTTAAAAGGTTCCTTTAACGTTTTCGAAGATGGTACCCCTTTCGTATCCGAATCTTCCAGTAACTGTAGAAATAATTCTTTTAACGAAACATTGGTTTTCCCCACAAAAACTCTATCAGGTTTTCGATCTTCCAATAATTTTATCACACTAACATTCAAATCCATTTGTTTCTTTCCTTTGTCTATTTGCTTTGATGTCAATGAAAAAAGGCTGGAATTGCCACTTTTTACGTTACCACAACCTTGGCAAAGCCGAGCTCCTTGTCCTGATTTTGCTTGCCTAAATGATTCGTCACAAATATACATTGGATCGTTATCCAAGAATTGAAACTCTATGCAATTTTCGGCATTTATTAGATTAAAATCCACTTTACCCTTCTTCTCTAATTTCAGTTGATCAACCATAACTTCTAGTAGAAATATATTTTCCTTATTAAGGATGCTCATGATGGAAAAGTGGTAGAAATGAAGTGCTTTATGACTAAAATTTTGACATTTTCTATACACTGTTGCCAAAGTTACTTATCACTACAAATTAAAAATTATTGGTGAAAATTTTTTAATCGAAGTACAGTCAAACTTCCCTAACTCAAATCTTCAAGGGACTTTAAACAAAATTCGAGATATAGAAATTATTTCGCAAAGTTAAAACCGAATATTTTTACAAACACATTACAACAAAATTCGAGTTATGGAAAAATTCGACTTATACAAGTTAGAGTTATGGAAGTTCGACTGTATAAGGTAAAATTTTGTGATAAAACAATATGTTTAAACTTGACTTATAACTTAAAAATAAACGAGACGAGAAGTATTTATATTTAGAGTAAATATTATAGACCAATAAATTAATTACGAAAACTTATAAAGCATGAGCTAATTTAAATTTTTTATTATGACCATACCATAAAATATTGCACCATATAACATAGCTCTAGCACCAATTACTATAACTGTCATAACAAGATTTTGATGAACAACAAGACCAAGGGTAACACATACATGGCACTTGGGGTAAGCAGTTAGTATTACATGGGTTGTAACACCCTGTGTAGCATGGTGGTGACGGAGGGGTTCTCTCAAAATATACACAACCGCCATTTAACCGCGATGAACTTTTCGCGTAACTACCTTCACGTGAAGCCCCTTTTTTCCCAACAGTGCCGTTAGTTTTTTTCGTTTTCAATTTCATCTTTTTCTTTTTGGGTTTTTCTTCTGATTCATCTTCAAATCGTCCAACTCTTCCAGATTGCGTAAGTCGTCCACCTTGGCCAACTCGCTCATCTTGTCCAATCCTTTCAACTTGTTCAACTCGCCCATCTTGTCCAAATCGCCCATCTTTTTCAAAACATCCAACTCTTTCACCTTGCCCATCAGTTGTTAAGGATTCTTCGTCACATGGACAACAATAGCTTAAAGATTCTTTGACACACGGACAACAAGGGCAAGGTTCTTCATTTTCCGATGAATCGGTATCTTCAATTACAACTTTTATACTAATTGGGGATTTTGTTTTTTCGCAATACTTTTTATAATTTCCCGAACTTGGGATATAACATTTATTCGATACTGAATTGTTATTAGATGGTTTAATTGGTTTATTGCAACAACAACAATATCCTTTATCATTTTTTGGTTTATTTTGAATCATTTTGGAGTTTTGAAAAGACACTGCCTTGCTCACTATATCAAGTTGAAACTTATTGATTATCATTCTTCCAAAACACGACATTCTAATAAATACCGATAAATTGCCTCTTGCTTCCCCTGAATCGTCTACTAGGTCAAATTCTTCTTTTGTTGTTTTGGCACAGGGGACTCCTTTTAGGTCAGCATCTTGAATCAAGCGACAAAATAAGACAGTTAATGGATGATTAATCCTAGCAATTGTGAATTTACAATCGTTACATTTCTTAAATACGTCTACCAATAGGTCAAAATTACTGCATGCTTTTTTAATATTGGGGGAAGTCATTGAAAATAAGCACGAATTTCCATTTTTAACAGTTGTTAAAGCTCTTGACATGTCTTCTTCAGAATTATCTGATATGCACAAAGGTCCATGTTTTAAAAATCGAAACTCTATAAATGTATTTCCTTCCAGAAAGTTATATCCCGAATCATAGTCACTGTCAATATCCAGCCGATCAACTATAATTTCCATCAAGAATATATTTTCCTTATCTGCTACCCCCATTTTTATAAATTGCTAATAGGAAAACTTTGATGAAACAGATGAGATGACTTTAAAATTTTGCGATGAAGAATGCGATGATTAAGTTTACTTCTGGTATGGTCATGGTTAATTAAATTTAGACGTGATTAGACATTAAAGTGTCAAAAAAATCAAATAACATACCAAAATTTCCGTGTTAAAAATAATAATGGAAAAGCTAGCTACAGAAAATCTATTTTTGCTTGAATTTTTAGTTGACGAAATTAATCTTACTTCCAATCTTAGAAATAATCTTCAGTACTTCGTCGGAGAAACCTGTGTGATGTTTCAATTTTTGGACAATAACCCTTTTTATATTGAGGAAAAAGATTTTTATCCCGAAAAATGCCAAGGATGTGATCCAAACATGCAAAACAAAAATGGGAAGTCTTGTTTATTTTCTATGAAACCTAAAGAAGCAGAAAATGCTCTAAAAAAATTTGATGTATTCGTAGAAGTATTTAAACACCCCGATGGCGATTTTAATAAGAAAGTAATGATTGGAAAAACTAAGATTTGTGTTGTAGAAATTTTTAGAGCTATTGTGGAATCAATAATTGGGGGGCATAGTATGATTACAAAGACTTTAAAAGATGACTTCGAGTTGAAAAATGATAATGGACAATTTGTTGGACATATTTCTGCTTACTTAAGATTAACTTGTTTTGGTAAATTGATCATTACGAATTTTCAAATGGATTTAGGGGAAAAATTAAATATAACACTAGAATCAAATGATAAAAATAAGAGCCCGCGAAGACCTGGAAGCAAAAATAAATCCAGTGCTTTGTGCGAACTAGAACCTAAGTTCGCTGATGTATGTGCAGCTCTAAATAACCAAAACTCTCAGATCGAAGATCAGTTTTCGAGTAATAGTTTGGACGAGTCTAGTAGATTAAGCTGTGGAGATCCAAGTTGTAAGCATTGCTATCAACCCCCTCCTTGTCTTAACAATTTTGCTCAACAATCTTCCAGACCTTTACCCAATGTTTTTCCTTTACAAAAATTAGCATTGCGTACAAACTGTAAAGGTATGGAAGACAGACCATTTGAAATCTCGATGCCCAAAAATTTCAAAAGTCTAAATATAATTCCTCCAACGTGTACCTCACCCGATGGCTCAAAGTTTACAGAAATTTGCGACCCTAAGAGGGAATTATTTGTAATGCGAATAAAGAAAAAAACCGAAGGTGAGCCAAGTCCAAAAAGTAAAATTGATTTGGAATTAAATACTCCTGTCCCTTCACCTCCACCTGCGCTTAGGGAACACCACAAGTGCCAATATTCATTGGAAGATTTGTCTAATGAGTATTTAGAAAGTTATTATGGAAAACAAATGTATGCATTGATTAAGAAGGGATTAAATCCACTTTGCAAACAGGTTAAAGGATTGAAGTGAAATAAAAAAAAATCTAATTTATTGAGTTTATTATTACCGATAGTACTATTGGGTTTGGATACTATTCTCGTAAATAGTAAAAATGTAAGAACGTCTATACTCCATTCAGTTTAAAGATAGAGTGACTGACGTTGTAATTCTCAGAAGCGTATTCAGAAATTTTGGCCCGCGATTGTCAGTTTGACAGAATATTAAATCCAAAATAGAAAAAATATTAATTGTTTAATTATTTAAAAATGTCGAGCACCGATACCGACAAAGATATTGAAAATTTAGCATTTAGCCCTTCTAAGAAAAAACTTAAAAGATATCATCTGAGCATCCCCAAATTCGGTGCGTATGGAGGGGAATAACACTTGGTAGCTAAATACGGTCCTGTAGAAGGTGACGTTGACAGAAATTTGTTGTCAATTACTCTATCTTTAAACTGAATGGAGTATATAATATTTGAAACTGTCAATGTAACATTTCATTTGAGTCAAAATTTCATTTCATATTTATTCACACGTTTGTACAAAATTTAAATTACACCAAAATGAACAAAATAACTAACGAGTTGTTATTCTTAGTAGAATTTGTGGTAGATGAAGTAAACCTAGAGTTCTTTATACAAAAACAAGTAGAAAATTATGTTGGAGACACTTGTGTCCTTTTCCAATTTTTAGATAATACTCCAATTTCGATATGCGAAGCAGACTTTGCGCCTAACAAAAAAAATTTCACTGGTGGCTGTGGAGGATGCTCCACAGTGAAAAGCGGAAAGTCGTGTCTCTTCTCCCTTACCCAAGAACAAGTTGAAAAATGTTTACAACAATTCACTGTTTACGTAGAGGTTGTAAAAAAATTTTCAGGAAAGTCTGGCGAAAAAATACAAATTGGCGAATCATTAATTTCAATATTAAAACCTTTTAAAAACCTGGTAACAACATACGGACAAACCTTAAACACGAGTGTTAAAGCTATGAAAGATTGCTTCAGATTAACCAATTCCACGGGTGGAGATCTGGTTGGATCCATAAGTATTTATATAAGATTATCCTGTTTCGGTAAAATTATAAATACCCAATTTCAAATGAATTTTGATACCAATACTGCGGAGTTTAAAAATAAGGAAGGGCATTATATGCTTAAGTCGAAGAAGAAAAAACTTCCTAAAAGTAATATCGAATGCGAGAACGTATTGCAAATACAAAATAGTATGGAGCCTCCAGGATATGTGTCAATTATGGAAGAGCTTGAACCATTTTGTAAATACAGATTACCAAATTGTAAATATCAAGAAGACCGATTTCGTAAGAAAAAATCCAGTAATCAACATATTTTATAAAAATACAACAAACTTTTAGTTATTTTGTACTAATAAATAAATAATATCTAAAAGTGTTTTAATAAAATTTTATTGGTTATTCATTACATTCATCTGTAGGGTCTGTTTGAGTTTCATCCTGTCTTTGTTGACCAGGGCATGTTTTTGGTAAAAAGTCGCATCTTAAAGCACAACAAGGTATTAACCGATGGGTACAATTAGGAATTTGGGTATTATTCATACTCCAATCAGGAGGACGACAAATTGGCTTTGTTGGATCATAAGGAGTACTACTACTAGTTCCAGCTCTATTAATTTCGATATCGTTTTCGTATACTAAATTCCTTTTGCCCGTTTCTTTATAAATAGTTGGAGTTATCTCAGTTTCTAGTTTTTTATTATATTTAAATAAGTAGTGACCTTTATTGGCTTTTACATCAACACTTTGATCTAACGTGTTCATTTGAAAATTATTAATAATCATTTTTCCGAAGCAGGATAATCTAACGTAAGCATTTAAATGACCCACCAAGTCTTTATTTGATGCACCAAATAATTTAAAGCAGTCCTTAAAAGTTTTTGCATACAATCCAGCTTCCTTTTCTGAAATTTCTTGCATCAACTGATTATACAGTGATTCAATTCGTATTATTGATCTTCCAACGAGGATTTTATCGGTTTTATCTCCTGATTTAATCTTTTTGAACACTTCAGCATTTATGAAAAATTTTTCCGATACTTCTTTCATAGCAGCCTCGTTTAAAGAGAAGAGGCATGAGTTTCCATTTTTTATGTTGCCACGTCCAGTACAACCTTCTGCGTAATTTTTTTTGGTTGGCATAAAATCTTTCTCGCAAATGCTAAAAGGGCCGTTATCCAAAAATTTATAAACAATACAAAAATCTCCTGTATAACATCTTAGTTTCTGTGTCATGAAAAAATCTAAATTAACACGATCAACTACAAATTCCAAGAGAAAAAGCTTTTCGTTTCTCGGAGGCTCTTCCTTTTTTACATACACGGGGTTTTCTTCTTTAGAAGGTTTTTTTGGCTTATCTTTTGATTTTCGTGGAGTTGCTTGGGGCTGTTCACCTTCACCAATATTTTCCACTGGGATTGGATCTTCTGGAGATGGATCTGCTGGAGATGGATCTTCTGTGGGAGCACTTATTTCTTCGAGATTTGCTGGAGTTTCCTCCATATCTTCATCGGCCATACTGAGATATGGGATTTATAATTGACTAATTATTTTTTTACTTTTATAAATTTTGAATATGTACTTATTTCGAAATGATGAAAATTTAATGATGTTCACGTCATTTAATTTAATTACTTACCTGTTACTGTGTTACCTTAACATCGGTTTCTATGATTTATAAAATGTGATGTTTGCTTCTTTTTGCAATCTGAGTCATTTGAGTATTCTATGATACTTAGGCATTTATTTCTTAAAACATAAGTCTATCCTAAAAATCCCCAAATGAGGATGAGGGGTAAAATTTTATTGAATTTTTTCTCCATGAAGATTTATATTAAACTTGATTAAAAATGTAAGTAATATAAGAGATAAAACGGGTTTTAAAGGTAAGTAGCTATCCTAGATTAGATAAAACTAACTACTAAATAATGGGAATTTTCAAACAATATTTTTTCGTTGTAGCCTTGATTTAAAAAGTCATTAAAATGTCATTACAGTTCATTCAATAATACCATAATAAAATAAAAATTGTTTCAAAATTCAAGTTAAATATAAAACATAAAAATGGTTTATCCCCCATGTTCAAATACTTCACCAGTAGCACACCAACCATGTCCAGTACCACCATGTGGACACCCAGAATGCATGCCTCCTCAACCAGTACCACCTTGTGGTTTACCTGCACCTTGCGCTCCAAATTATCCCTCTCCCATGCAGCCACCCTCAAAACCCTTAATTTTATCTCCTCCAAAGACTTGTCCTTGCATTCAGAGAATTGCAGAAACTCAAACTGGTAAAGGTGAAGGAGAAACTGAAGGAAAAGGAGGAAACGTGGGAAAAGGAGGAAAGGGAGGAAAAGGTGGGAAGAAAGACAAGAAGGGCAAGAAAAAAAAGTAACTTTAAAAATAATGTAATTCATGTAAAATGAATAATTATAAAAATAAAGCGCTAGTATATTTAATTTACTTTAGTTATTTCTTGGGAATTACTTAAAAATTCAGTAATCTTTAAATATTAAAATTTTTATAGATAATAATTTTAAATTAGGGGAAATACTCTTATAAAATAACAAAAAACAGAGTCAGCGAATTGACTAAATTGAAAAATGTCATTATAATATCATCAATGATGTTACCATGATGTAAATCAAAAGTGAAGTTTTAAACTATAAATTCTTCGTAAGCTCATTTCAAAATTATTAGCAATATGGGTATTTTCTTAACCGAAAATATACTTCTACTAGAATTCCTAGTAGTGGAATTAACATACGACTACGATATGATTAAAGATCTACAAAATATGGGAGAAACTATTGTAAGATTGCAATTCCTTGATTATGGAAATTTAGCAGTAACTCAAGATTTGTTAATTAATCACGAAGAAGACGCTTCCAAAAACGGAAAATCGTTTCTTTTTTCCTTAACTCCGAATCAAGCAGAAGAAGCCCTGCAGCAATTCGATATTCACATTTGGGTTTACAAAAGATTGAAATGTGCTCCTTTCTGTGAAAAACTTAAAATTGGTGAATGCCTTATTTCTTTAGTTGAATTATATCAAAGAATTATGCTAGATGTTTTAAAAAACAAAGAAACTGCAAAAGCAAAAATTATGCATGGTTCCTATAAATTAACAAACATGTTTGGAAATACAATTGGTGAAATTAAATTATTTATACGAATGTCCTGCTTTGGAAAATTAATAGTCAGTCAGTTTAAAATGGATACTCGGACTGGATTGCAAGTTAGTTCACTTCTCAAAATTAATCGAAATTTCGAATATACTTCAAATGACTCCAATACGAAATTAGCAAAAAGTTTGGCGCATTGTAATGTTCCTATTATAAGATCGTTTCGTGCAACCGATCTATCATCGGGGGAACCTGGTTTTCATTACAGAAACTCTTTACGGAATAATAGTGAGTCCAACAATTACATTTCTAAACCTATATTAACTTCAACTTTAAATGAAAATAAAATGTTTTTAAACGAAAAGATCGACGATATCATAAAGATTAAAAAGAAACCAAAATGGTCACAAAAATTTGGTAAGAAGAAAAAATCAGAGGCGAAAAGATTTAAATCCCCTAAGCGAACAAAAGTTCTAGATAAACAGTATCGGTTATCTGCTGGGGGTATTCCAGATACAAATGTTAATTTCCAAATACAAAACCCATCTTTAATTTCTTGCTACTGTAATGAAGAATTAGCACGTTATAATAAAAATAACACCATAGTTGCATCGCAACCTATTAATAAAAATAATACCACAGTTCCATCGCAACCTATTAATAAAGATAAAGTAAGTCCTGAAGTGGATACCATTAAACTAAATATTGGGGGCAAGAAAAATTGTATTTGCACTAATAATAACAATGTTGAGCTTGAAGTCAGTACTCCAAAAGGGAAGGATCTAAAACCAAAACGCCAATTAATATCAGAAGCTACATGTTATGACTTTCGAGATTTTCCGGAGGGATATTTGGAGGCTTTTTATGGGAAAGAAAAATGGAAACAAATGATGATGGAACAAATGAAGGAGGAAAAAAGATTAGCTGCACTGTTTGGAGATTATGGTGCTGGTAGAAAAAATGCAAATATGTTACTCGGTATTAAAGGGAAAGGCGGTGGTGGTAAAAACGGAGCTGGAGGAAAAGGAGGTGGTGGGAAAGGAGGTGGTGGGAAAGGAGGTGATGGGAAAGGAGGTGATGGGAAAGGAGGTGATGGAAAAGGAAGTGGTGGGAAAGGAGGTGATGGGAAAGGAAAAGGAGGTGTTGGGAAAGGAGGTGATGGGAAAAGAAAAGGCGGCAAGAAAAATACTGGAGCACATTATGGTGGCGGTATTTTAAAGGACATTATTCCTGAATGCTCTCCTTGTCGACCATGTGTTCCTTGTGTGGCCTGTGATCCGTGCAGAAACCCATGTGTATGTGACATGCAAAATATCTGCAATCCATGTGGAAAAACGTCATGTTGGTAGTTGTATTTATTATTTTTGTTTAATAAATAAATTCTTATTGTTATTCTCTTATTTTAATTATTTATGTTGTACATATAACTTAGGTTATATCTGTCAAGTGTAGATACTGTTACAACTTAAAACGTCAATTAATTGCAATTTTGTTAGTGATCTTATTCCAACTCCAATTAAAATGATTGTATTGCCAGAACCTACTCCCACGGAATACCGTCTTCGCAATGTTAAACCCAATCAGCTATCAAACCGGGAACACACACCTTTTGGTGAACCCAGGGTAACTCAACCAAGTGTTGGAAAGTATATGTTCCCCGTTCAAAGTAAAGATAGTGAATATATAGTTTCTAAAGTGCCAGAACAAATTCTGGATAGATGGACTAACCACGTGAAAGAATTATGGGTACCAAAACCTGGACATGATGCCTGGATGATGGATAATATTCATAGGAAATTTTCTGTAGCACCGCACTTAAATGATACAAAACATCAAGATAGACGTATATGTTTATATTACCATCTATTAAATTTTAATTAAAATTGATAAATTTTACAGCATCAATATTTCCTCGTTCATATAAATACGAACTTGAGTGTCTTGAAGCTCTTCGAATGCAAAAACTAGAAAATAAAATATACAAAGAGTCATTGCCTAAAACATACAAAATAAAATGCGAATGTATGAATAACAATACAAACGGGTGTGAAAATGAAATGAAAGAAGTTGAAGACCCGAGTAGATGGCAAAGTCAACCCAAACTTTTTGCCGCATCCCAGACTGATCCATGTTTAAGACGCTTAGAATTCGAGAAGTATGCAAATTTATTAAATTTTTATTCCCCGCATAATTTATAAATTCCAGGGTCGGTCAACCATTTAAAAATGAAGCTTGCAACTATTATTACAAACATTTTCCGGCCCCTGATATTCCTTTCAAACCCAAAAAATTTATATAGTTGGCGGAAACGTCGCAAAATACAACTGCTGTCACAACAAAATTTCCAATACTTCTACTAATAAAAAAATTTCAGTACGAAAATTTTTCAAAATGGACGCTTTTGCAACGGATAATTTGTTCCTTTTAGAATTTCTGGTCGATTTTGTAAATTTAGAGTATGGGATGCAACAAGATCTGCTGAGCATGTCAGGAGAAACTTGTGTTTCGTTTCAGTTTCTTGACAATGCTCCTTTATATGTTTCTGAAGAAGATTTTGATCCTGGGCATAAAAATATAGGAGACCCTTGTGGAATCACGAACAGCACAATTAAAAACGGAAAGTCTTGCATTTTTTCACTTAGCCCAACTCAAGCAGAAAATGGGCAGTATGAGTTTAACATATACCTAGAAGTTTTTAAGAAGATGAATCCAGGAACACTTCCGGATAAAATAAGTCTTGGAGAAACTTTAATTTCCATAGTAACTCTCTTCAACGATTTAGTAAGTGCTGTTAAGAATTCAAATAATGTAGGTACCCCAGTTACAAAAACTCTAAAAGATACTTACAAGATTTATAATGCGAGTGGAGATCTTGCTGGTAATGTAGGGGTGTATTTACGAATGTCTTGTTTTGGTAAACTAATTGTAACACAATTCCAAATGAATCTTCAAGATAATTCAGTTGAATTCAAGGCAAAAGAAGGGCATTACTTATTTAAGTACAACAAAAAGGACGGGGGATGCCCAGAAACCTGCGGCCAAGAAAGTACAAATTGTTACCCTCCATGTAAAAAGGAAAGTTCAAATTGCGGATCAAATCCCTACATTTCGAATCAACAATATGGTTCAACACCACCTAACTCGCAATGTTTCCAACAACAACCGATGAAACTTAACAGTTCGGATTATCAACATATTCAACCGGCTTGTCCTTATCAACCACCGCCTTCTGGTACTTCCAAGGCCCAATTTCAAACAAAATGCTTATATGGTTCATCAAAACCTTCTTTAGTTTGTAAACAAACAATGAAAGGAAACACATATTGTCAACCTCCCACCCCACCTCCATGCTTAGATCCATGTCAACAATATCAACTTCAGATGCAGCAGTTGCAACAAATGCAAATGATGAATAACATGGAAACTCCTTGTTATGAATGTTCACCACCACCACCTCCTTCTATGGCCAACGACCCAGATGATAATTACGAAGAAATTGGAGCAACAATGGGCGGAAATTCCTTACTTATCCGTGTTCATAAAGATAAACAAAAAGTAGAGTCTATTATGAATGATGATGATAACCGCTGTTGCTGTGCAAACACAAATGATTCCCAAAGTTTAAAACCTGATAAATCAAACAAACCAAATCCTCCGATGTGTTTTAGATTAGGAGCTGGGGGCCCCGCAGGCCAAAGTGTTTGTATTCAACCCCCAACAACAGAAGCCCCTTGTGGGACACAAGTAACGCAACTAAACGACCCAGATAAAGAACAATTTATTTTACGAATTGGAAAGAAAAGCGAAGGTTTCAATAAGAAAAATAATTTCGAAGTTGAACTTTGCACACCCAAAGGTAAAGATTTAAAACCACCACCAAAATTTGAAACTAGGGATACTCAGTGCGAAGAAAATAAGGAAGAATCAAAAAATAAAGCTGGCAAGGGTAAAGGAGGAAAAGCTGATAAAAAGAAAAAGGGAAAAAAATAAAGTAGTCATTTTAAATATAAAGTTTGAAAATATTGTACGATGACAAAATTTTATTTAAATGTAATATTATAAATATTATTATACTCCAATAAATATTTTTAACACAATTTAAAAAAATCCTGAAATTATAATAAGAATATATAGATTCAAAGACGAGAATTCAAAAGTTTCAAAACTTGGGGCTACTGCCGGTTTTCCACCAAATGAACTAGTCGAGTTTGAGTTTTGTCTTCAAATTTAAAAAAAAAACGAAAGACTGAGCGGATAGGATTTTGTTCTAGTAGTTCTGTTTTTGTTTCCAGTCATTTTCAATTATTGAGTTGAAGTCGAAAAACTACAACTATGTTTTGGGAGGAAGTTTTATTATTCTTTGCTTTTGGTTGGTTTCCACAGAGGTCTGGGGTCTGAGGTTATAAAATTCATAGGCCAAAGGCCAAACCATTTTTGTCTTAAAGACTGACCCACTCCGGAATTCTTACAGTTTTTTCTTTCCCACTGGTACAGAGATTACGTTCGTCATTTCTTTCTGACGAGTTTATACTAAAAAGTGAAACTTGCAATCAAGAGAACTCAAACACCACTTGTTATTTCTTATTTCTACAAAGTTTACAAACATGTAGAAACCTTTTAAAGTTGCCGATTTTGTGTGGGAAACGAACAACACAACAGAAACAGTTGTAAAACACGGAAATCGTCAAAAAGAGTGTAAATAGTCGCAGTTTTATTTTTTTCGAGGAGTTTCGGTTTTGTTTCCACTGCTTCGTCCGTTTGGCGAAAAATCGGTATAAAAACAGTGGCTGACTAGCCATAAGACTATAACCGGGGAAACCCCGGTGGCACCCGCGACCTTTGTGGGCCTGCAGGTCGATTTATTCGAAAAATTTAAAGTATATTAATTTGACTCACTAATGCAGAACTGGCTTGACGTGAACGAGTCCTAGAGCTTTAACTTGGAGTTTCAGGGCCTGTAGCAATCGGCTAAAAATACGCCCACCCCCCCCGCCGATTTACAAAATAAAAAATGTATGGCTACATTAGTTGCTATCGATTTCGAGACTTGGACTCATCATTAGGAAAAAATCATGTTGATTGAAGGCACTTTGCTTCTTTAATGAGGTTGTATGTACCACCCCAATACCGATTTTTTGCTTAATGTTGATGAACGAATAAAGAAACACAGCTAAAAAACAGTCTGGAAACATTGTGATTTTTAATCCAAGCCCCAAGCCTTATTTCTAACAACAACTCTACACATATCTGTCCTTCTCACTGTTCTTATTCATGGTGACTAATCTGGTCAAACTAGTACTAAAAAATACAAGGATCTATTAACCAAGGAAGAAGGTAAATCACAGGTTACGGTTTGTTTCTTCGTGCGAACGTTAAAGGATCTTCCCACATTTCATCATCAAGGGAAAAAGTGACTTTGGGACTGTACACAACATCATAAAACAAGGAAAATTTAAATGGTGTCAAAATGGACTCTTTTTGCCTGATGATGACAGCAATTCTCGAGATCTCGTGACAGTTTCTGGTCTCCGATTTCATTCATACAGCATGCCTATTGGAGGAGATAACATTTACCCTATAATAACAAAGAAAAGCGGATACTAAAGCCCTGCACGCTTTCTGATCATATGGAAAATTACATTTACATTTTCAGAAAAAATTTGTGTTTCAAAATTTCAAAAATTAATGATTTTTGTGGGACACCTTGTATAAATTTCATTTAATTTTATTTTTTTTATTTAATCAAGTATGCTTTGGATTTTGTATATCTTTAAGCCAATAAAAGATGCTAAATTTTACCGTGGGAAATTTAACCACGTCATTCACTTATTTAAAATACAGCCAAAAATGTTCAAAAAAATATATTAGGCAAAGAAAAACTCCAAATAATAATTGATTTAAATAAAAAAATATACAGGGCGTTTACGGTTCACCCGTTAATCTTTGAAGAGGTGATACTAGAGGTGAAAATAAGTAAAATGACAAAAAATCATCTTAGTAAAACTTTCTTTATAAGAGAGTTACAGCCCTATGAAGATGCTGCCAAAAAGTGTGTTTTTACGATACTATTTCCAAACGGTTTACATTACACTTTTCATATTTGGTGCAGATCTTTATAAACTTGAGAACTATTATTATCAATTTTTTTAGATTTTTTGGTAGCCTATAATGGACAATTTTCAATAGGGATGAAGATAAACATTGTCTAAACTTTGCAAGGGTTAAATATCAAAGCTTTATTCTTTTAAAATAATATTCTTTACTGTATTTTATACAAAAAAGATCCTTTTATTCTAATCGCTAGGCTAGGATGCACCGTTTACCCAAAAAAAACGCATTTATTAAGATACATTTGCTAGCGACATTCGCGGACGGCGGAAACGCCGAGCTTAGCAACGCTGCTAGTTTGCTGCATGTTGCTAAGCAAAGTATTCCGATTAGTGTTTTGGTCGTCCGTGAGGGAAAATTTTAATGCGTTTTTTTGGGCAAACGGTGCATCCTAGCGAGTTAGAATAAGAGGACCTTTTTTGTCTAAAATAAAGTAAAGAATATTATTTTGTAAGAATAAAGCTTTGATATTTAACCTCTGCAAGGTTTAGACAATGTTTATCTTCAACCCTACTAAAAATAACCCTCGAGAGGCTACCAAAATATCTCAAAAAAATGATAATAATAGATCTAAACTTTATAAAGATATGTACCAAATTTGAATAGTGTAATGTAAACCGTTTGGAAATAGTAGCGTAAAATTATACTTTTTGACAGCATCTTCAAAGAGCTGTAACTCTCTAATAAAGAAAGTTTTACTAAGATGAATTTTTGTCATTCTACTTATATTCACCTCCAGTATCACCTCTTCAAAGAAAAACGGGTGAACCTTAAACACCCTGTATAATAAGAAAGTAAATTATACAGGATGTTCCACAAAAATCATGAAAGTTTATCAATTTTAAAATTGCTGTAACTTTTTAAGGAGTCGAAATATATAGTTCATAGGAAAAAATTTTTTCAGAATGACATTTACTATCTAAAAAAAATTTTGCTGCAAAAAAATGGGCCACCCTGTATATTTAAGGGGGCGGCGAGGTTTCGGTTTCAGATTTTTGCCTTAGGTCTGTACAAACCTAAAACGGCACTGTAGAGCTTAGGGCCCAATTATAGGAGCGCTAATACCAAACACCGCACAAAATCAAAATATTGCGTGTATGATGATTGTAATTATTTTTAACAAAATCAAGCTTAAAAACCCTTTTTAGCCCATGTCATCTGTTAAAAACACGTTTTACATGTCTAACGTGAAAATGCTATAATTTCTCAAATATTCCATCAAATTAAAAAAAAATGAGTTGTATAGAGAATAGTCGGAGCTTTACAATGATGTATCACTAGACCCCTATTGCCATTGAAGATTTCTCAAGGGGTAGTTTCCCTGCATAACTGGGTGAGGGTTTGTCCCTTGCGTTACCATAAAAATTGGTCCCCCGCCAAATAAAAATTGACCGGATTCAGGGTTTTTTTTCAAAAATTATTGGTTTTCGAAATAACCTGGGTGGGAACTCTTAGTTGGGCCACCCTGTATGTATGTGAACGGCCGCCGCAAAAATAACACCCCTTGAAAGTAAAAAAAAAAAACGCCTGCGGCTCTCAGAAACCCCCGCATTTCCGCAATACCGACTATTATTATGGGGGACTCTTTTTACTGCTTTATGCCACGGGCGCCACCGAACTTGGATACGGCCAGCCCTCCCCTAAAAAACATAAAGAAATCTACACATTTGTCATCCTGAGCGATATTCGAATTTAGCCTCCCTCTCCAAAAAAAATTAAATTTCTCAAAGTAATTTGTACCTATATTTTTTATAAAAAATATTAATACCGCCACTAGAAAATCGTCGAAAGGTCAGAAATTTCAATCGGGAAATCAGTCGAAACAATTAACTTTTTTAAATACCCTTGTAACCAATACATATAAGGGATGTAATTTTTGTCAGGAACGTTATGATTCGTATAACTATCCAATATTATTACGGAAAACGTCCACGGAAAGGCCGACAAATTACGCAAAATTCTAAACAAAATTAAATTTAAATAAATAAAACAAATCAAAACTAACGCGAGGACGAAACAAATGTAAAACAATTTTTTAGAAAAAATGTCACGCCGTTTTGGCGCCCCTTTTTGTCTTTTACCCTGGACGAGTTCCCGAATTGTTTCACCCTTAATTGTTGTGTTAATCTTGAAATTTGATTGGACTGCCTTTAAAGAAATAAACGTACGTTTAAGAATTAGTAGACAGCTTCGAATTGGGCAAAGCGTTTTTATCACGTATTATTTGATCTACGTTTTTGTATACAAAATAGTTTAAAAATTGGCTGAAGTACGTAGTATTGCTTGTTTGGCAAATAAAAATTAACATAGAGTTATAACTCATGATAGCGAGTGGAAAAATAGCCAAATTAAAAATCCGACTTGGACAAAACTCACTGATAAAATAGCAACTTGAGGAAAGACTGAAGAAAAATAGATTAATATAATGAACTTGAACAAACTTTGTATAAGTACACATGAAACAAAAACTGCTTATAGTTATAAAAAAAATATAACTAATGTATGCAATCGCATTTTTTATTAAGAAAGTGTCATTCAATGACTAACAATATACAATTTGAATATATAGACAGTATTATATTATTGCATCATTACCTAAATCAAATTTACACATTTTATTCATCGCAATCTATCTATAATAACCAATCACCAATTTTAGAGCCATCATCTACTTTTATATCGTATATTATATTTGGTATTAGTACTTAATAAAAAAATCTTACAAAAATATATAATGCTAAAATGTTTGAATTAATTGTAACCGAGATTCCTGCAGAGTAGAAAATATGATTAATACTGCCTTTAAAATAGTTTAGGTAATTATATTAAATACGAGTGTCGACAAAAACTCAACTATCCTAATAATCAATGCTCACATAATTTGAATGAGTCACAGAAATATGTACTTAATTTTTATAGATACATTATTTTAAAAGTTGTTTTCAATTGATCATTGATTTTATTTACAACATAAATAGTAAATAGTAGTACGTTTTTATAATATAATTATTATTTTACAATCACACCATATAAGAATTAAGTTGAAAAATATCTAATGATTAATTTACAATAAGATAGTATTGTAAAAATGTTGTAATTGGTGATTTATGGCACATTGTAATAAATATAAAAATTAATAAAATAATAGTAACTCTTTAGAAAGTTGACTTTTGTTTTTATAATACTTTATAGGAAAAGCAAATAGAAATCTAACCAGTTATAAAATGCACGTTCTATGGAATGACTATTAAAATTTATTTAGAATAGGACGGTAAAATTTTAAAACTACTATAAGCTTAAAATTTGCACTTACTTAGGCCATTAATAGTAACAAACTGAATATTAATACAAGTTGGCAAGTCATAAAACTAGAGTATTAAAATGCATGTAGAATAAATGAATACCCGAAACTCCGATAATACATGAATTTGGTTTTCACTAAATATATTACGTGTTTCTTATTGACAAGTTTTCCATGTTATTACATTTACACGCTATTGCTAATTCATTTTATTTGTAACTGGAGCACCTAAATTTTATTTAATATCAATTTCTGGACTTTCTAAAACAAAAGGTTTAATTTGTCCGTGTTCTACAATTGGCGTGGAAAGTTCATCATTATCAATTTTAATTCGAATTCTGTTATCCGGAAAGGAATAAGGTAAACTTTTGTGTAAGTCCCCATTCTGGGGGCTTGCAATAGGAGTATCTAAGGGTGAATAAGGTACATAAATTCTTAAAACGTCTGGACTAGGGTTATGCGGAGTCGCACGCGGCGTAGAATGAGTACTCAAGCTAAGATTCTTTTGTGGCCCCCCCATTCCAGAGCCAACTGAACTGCCACCTCCGATTGAATTATCCGACATATTGCTGTGAGTATCCAAGCTGTTTTCATGAGCTTGAGATCTTGTTATTGCTGAAAAAACACTCAAATCTGCAGTTGAAGTCACGCTGGTATCAGCCAATGATCTTCTTGATCCAGTGTGCTCACAATCAAGTAAAGAGCTTGCATCATCCAAACTTGGATCAAAAGAAAACTTTGATCCTAGAAAAAATCAGACTTTATTAAAGTTATGCAAGCAATTCTATTTCAAAATAGCCTAAGCAAAAAGCTTTTATTTACTTTTATCGATACACACAATTTTTTTTAAAGAATTAGTAAATTATTATTTATTAGAATAGAACACATAACTGTTATAAAGTCACAAATTATTTACAGTATGTAAAATCAAGGAAAAGAACAAATTAATAAAAATATTTATAAAATATCAAGCAAGAAGACTGTGAACATGAATGTTTTAAGGGTGTATTTATTGTTAATAAACAGAAAATTGTTTTCTTAAAAATTGGTTTGTTTTTATAAATTTTTGTATAAATTGTATATCCCACTTTTTTGTATAAAAACTTTACACACTAATGAATGGAGTATATTTGTTTCACTAGGTAGAAATTTAAACATAGAACAACAGTAAAATATTTTTCTTATAGAGCAATGGTTTATGTTTTGCACATTACGAAAATAATAAACATTTAAAATTGACATAGAAACTGAAAGCTGAAGCAGATATAAAGCAATGCAAACAAAGAACTACGTACAATAATCAGCAATTTAGTTTACTTACAATGGTAACCTCATTCACAAAGCTTACACTTTTCGAATAAATTCCACGTGTAATGCAGAGGGAAGCTGATTCGTACTAATACATTGACTCTCGTTTCTATGTTCTTGTCTAACAAATTTTAATTCATGTCTTGTACTGTACTTTGGTGGGCTAATCAGCATTCCATGTGATTCTGTAGCAGTGCATGGATGCAGACAAAATGTGGATTGTAAGGGAGAAGAAAGGTGGGATATGTCAGGGGAATTCTTCAGGAACATTCCAATCGCTAAACAAATTGTGCAAAGTTATTTCAAAATAAAAATATAAACGTACCAGTATTACTTGGTTTCAAATGCTGATTTCTGGTAAAACTATAAAGAAATGTTATATTGAATTTTAGTGAAGAGAAATATTGTTCAAAAAATATTTAATTAATGTGAGCACGGTAGTTAATAAATATTCAACCATAACCAGAATTATCATTTTATATGTACATTTAGTGGATGATGAGTGGCGGATTAGAAATGTGTGCAAGCAGGAAAACCAAAACCAAAACAGTTTTGTACAAAAATATATTATGTGGCTACAGCAAATACAACATACATATATAAATTTATATTTTACACGAAATATAAAAAAAATCACATATACGTGCAGCATATTTACAAACATGCTAATAACTATACATAAAAAATTATATAAACATATTACATGCCTGGCATTATAAATCATAATATAGAAAAAATGCTATAAAATGAGTACGTTAGTTACTTTTTAAAACATACTATCTAGCACCACTTATTTTTCTGATTACTAATTTTAATATTCGCATCACATTTTTAAGGAATAAGCCTCGTATTTGGCACTACTGAATCTAAATTGGCAGTGAAGCACAAGTTTATAATCTTGTGCATTCATAAAGACTGCTAGCCGTACTTTCGCAACGACTACTACTTGCAGTATCTATGGACACTTGACTGTGCACAGAAATTGTATCTAAATCTGAATCAGTACCTGTGTGTCCAACAGATTCCGTCCCTGCACTCAATTGTGAGTCTCTATTATCCATATTATCTAACTCAACTGCTTCTCTTGCAGCTTCACTTCTTAAAGTAACTATTTCATTGGTTTCTTTTTCTTTCTCTGTAAACTTGTCTTGTCTTATACCAACTAGCTGTTCAAACGAAGGCTCAATGAAAACACCAAACGGTCTGCTAGGTATTTCATCCTTAGTTGGAGGACCTGGGTGCTCCATTTTTGCTTTTTTTAACTCCTCACTTGATTTTTCTAAAGCTGTCACTACATAATCTTCATCAAACATAAAATCTTTGTACAGTTTGACCTAAAAATATCACTAATAAATAATCTCACTAATATAAACGTTTTGCTAATTATATTTAAAAACTAATTAAGCGCTTCATTTGAAATTTGCTTGATATTTGCAGTTTTGGTTATAATTTTTTTTTCCAGTGGAGCCTTTCTAAAAATCCATTTTTTGGTACACAATTTCTTCATATTTTATATTTGTTAATTTAATCAAATACTCATATGGCAGCAGTAAAACAGGCACTTGATAAAAATTGTTTGTTTAATGGTGTTTACAACAATTATAATAAAACTAATTAAAATAACATTTTTTTCCAATGCTAGCAATAAGTTAAGGTATAAATATTTGTTTAAAGTGTATTTTTAAATTTTTTACAGTGCTCCAAAAATTAATTAGTATTTAATATTAAAATAAAAAACTCACTCTTTTTAAAGATATTTAATGAGCCAGAAAAGAGTGAGTTTTCTATTTTAATATTAAATACTAATTTTTTAATTCCAATTCCAATTTAATTAATTAATTTTAGATGGATCTATCACATATTAATTGCTCCAAAAATTTCTTAAGATTTTTCATAGTTTTTCGAGTGCTGTAAAAAGTTTAAAAATAAACTTAAAACAAGAAGTACAGACTCTTCGTTTATACCTAATTATAACTTATTAATAGCATTAGAAAAAAATATTATTGCAATTAGGTTTTTATACAGGGTGATTCAGACCACCCGTGATAAAAATTATTGCATATTTTTAAGAATTTTGTTTAAATATGGACAAGTATGATATGGTCTGAATCACCCTGTATAATAATAATTTGTAAACACTGAACAATTTTTGTAAAGTGCCGTTTTACTGCTGTCCTATCAATATTTGGTTAAATTTACAAAAACAAAATATGAAGAAAGTGATAGCCACAAGACTCTTCTGTGTGCCACAAAAAGAAGTTTTAAAAGAGCACCACTGGAAAAAAAATTATGACCAAAACCACAAATATCAAGCGTTCTTTTAAAACAAGCGCTTAAATTTAACGAACATCCTTTTTAGAGTTATAAGAATAAATAAAAATAACTCGGAAATATCAAAATTATAATTAACTGAATAAAGTAAATCAAACGAACTTATTGAAATGTAATTATATTTTATCAAATAGGAGTAACATTTCAATCTCCAAGTTCTGTAATAAGTACTTCGACATGTCTTTCAGTTGCAAACAATAAAGTCACATATAATTTTACGTAATTTATTACAAATTAAAATAAGTATATACATACTTGTATAAATTGTGTTATAGAATCCATATCATTCAATTTCATTAAATATCTTTTATGCAATTTTAAGATGGTATAAGCCATAGCTGTGATGATCTTATCGCCATCTAATAAATAAATATCCCAAATCCTTAGACATATACTAAACGGCACTCTTTCAACAAAACAAACAAAATACCATTTTAATGAGTAGAGTATGGCATCAAGCCCATGTTTATCAAAGTGTTTCTTTAACTTTGGCAAGAATTTAGTAAGTATTCGATCATGATGCTCTAAAAATCTATTTAATTTAGGAAATCCTTCTTTGTAAAGTCCGTGCATTGCATATTTTTTATGTGTTAAAAGTATGTGCACGGCCCAAAATGCATCCTCTTCGTCCATGTACATGAGTAAAACACCGGCTAATCCAGACATTCCTTGACAATAACCTACTTCAGAATTATACATCGCATAAGCTGTTAAAACATTAAATAAACTTTGCTGCTTAATACTATAGCGTTCTCTATAATGAATATGTTCTCTAAATTGTCTATTTACATCAGAGTCAATTTGTCTCGCATCTGTAGAATACAATCGAGCTAGCTTCAACATTTCCTGATACTTTCCTTTGCTTTCATTTTTAACACTTTCAACATTTAATAGTTTTATCCACACTTGTGATCTGAGCGAGTTTGGTATCCCTTTATAAATACGTTTGTGTAATTTATCTTTGCTAGCTTGTGCATCCCAAGACTTTAGCATTTTGAGCCATTTTTTAATTCTTTCTAACTCAACTTGTTGCTTTTTAGCCTCGTGTGGATCCAATTTTGTTGGAAGACGTTTGTCGTGCATAAATCCATATCGATCAGTTGTGTGATACACCTCAAAGGCCGGGTCTTCCCACGGATCAATTTCTGCACCTTCTGCGCGTCCATGTTCATATCTTTTAAATATTCGTTCTCGCTCTTCAGCTGACCTCTTTAATAAATCCTCTTCATTCATTCCATCTACACACCAGATATCTTTGTTCTTGTATTAACTTGAAACTAAGTACATTTTCTTCATAAATTAATACATTTTATTTGGACATTATCCTAAAAATATTGATTAACATAAGTTTTAAATGCAAGAAAATTTTTAATAACTTGTTTCACAATAAAATTCTTTATTATTGAATTAAAGTAGCACATTTAACGTAGGTATTTGTTATTGAATAAACTTAAATAACCATAAAGTAATCAAAAATACCAGTTATAATTTGTGATAACTGTTTAGTATTAATTTAAAAGATTCATAATAAAATAACAAGTTGGCGATATTGAGTCGTTTCAATTATTCGCTTGAAAATGAAAAAAAACTTATGATTACTTACGTATTAATTTTACAAAATTTCGGTAGATTTTTTCACAAAAACGTACATTTTTTATGCAAATTAATTATTAATATTACGATTATAGAACAGCCGACGTCTGTCAGCGGTAAAAGAGGTGTCATGTGCGTGTCATATATGTCAAGCTTCTTCGTGGGTGTTGGTTTCTCTATGGTATCTTCCGACTTTACTCGAGCAATATCCGTCTCATTTTCTCGAATGGAATTAAAAAGAGACAAAAATATATGGCTGGAGAAAATCAATTAAATTTTATTTAATAGAACACAATAAGGAGCAATTTTTTCTGTGTTGGTTTCACGAACGTTCGAGTGGTTGTTTATGCATACTCTATCTTGTCAACTGTCACGTTGAGTTCTTTGGTATTTCGGCCTCATTGGGCTAAAAGTTGTAAACTTTATTTAGTAATACTGTAATATCTATAAATACCCGGAAATTATTATGGTGAGTGCCTTAATTATTTATTGTTTCCAATAATGGATATTAAATTTGTTAGCGTTATATTTCATTTATAACCTATATTTTGTGTTGCAGAAGCCTCTTATGTTGCATGGGCATGATCGTGCCATTACACAAGTTAAATACAGCAGAGAAGGTGATTTATTATTTTCTTCATCAAAGGATAGTAAACCTAATGTGTGGTATTCACTAAACGGTGAAAGACTTGGTACATTTAATGGGCATCAAGGTGCCGTTTGGTGTATTGACGTAGATTGGACTACTACCAAATTTTTGTCAGGAGCAGGAGACAACACTTTAAAAATATGGGATTGCGAGACAGGTAGAGAAACTGGAAATATAAGTTCTAATTCTTCAGTCCGTACATGTAACTTCAGTTATTCCGGTAATATGGCAGCATATTCGACGGATAAAGCTTTAAAGCATAACTGTGAATTGTTTATTATTGACACAAGGACTGTAGATGATAGCTCAAGTTATTCTGAACCCATAATACGAATACCCATTAATCATACAAAAATTACTTCCCTCTTATGGGGGCCTTTGGACGAGTATATTATCACCGGTCATGAAAACGGAGAAATTAATTCATGGGATCTTAAGGTAAGCATTTTACTTTTTAAATAATTTAATATTTAATAATAATTTAAATAGTTTATTAACTAATTTTGATAAATAAAAAATAAATTTTTGTTTTTTTAGACAGGGAAGAAAATAAATTCAGTTCAACAACATGATGGTTTAATTAATGACATGCAATTTAACAAGGATGGAACTATGTTCATTACCGCATCAAAAGACAATACCGCCAAGTTATTTGAAACAGAAAATTTAGTTGTATTAAAAACGTATAAAACTGAAAGACCAGTGAATTCAGCTGCGATTTCTCCAATTTTGGATCATGTAATGCTTGGAGGTGGCCAAGATGCTATGGATGTAACAACTACATCTACAAGAGTTGGAAAATTTGATTCAAGGTTCTTCCATTTAATCTTTGAAGAGGAATTCGGGCGAGTGAAAGGTCATTTTGGTCCAATTAATAGTGTTGCTTTCCATCCAGATGGTAAAGGTTACAGTTCAGGAGGAGAAGATGGTTATGTGAGAGTTCATACTTTTGATTCATCGTATTTTGAATATGGTTTTGATTATTAATCTAAAATCTGGAACTGTATTAAATATTTCTAATAATATTGTTTTTTATTTATTCTTATAAAATTACTTTAGTCAAGTATTTATTAACCCATTACCACCAATGCTGAACAACTTTTTGATCAAACCATCGCGAAAAAAGTTATTCAACCCTGACGACCACTTTTTTATATCTCAACTTTTTCTATACTTTTGAAACTCTCAAAGGGTCGGTTTGATTTTTGTAATCCATGTTCAATCGTGTCCTTGATTAGAATTTTTTGTCCTCATCCCAAGAAAATCATACCAATTTGATTTTTGTCCTTTTTCCACGCTAAAGCAAGTCAAAATTTGGAATGAACGGCTCTATATATCTAAATTTTCTCCCTTTGCTTCAGAAAAAAATCGAACGTAAAATGTTCAAAAAATTGCACAAACGCGGTCGAACAATTGTACCACTGGTGCCCACAATTTTTAAAAAATTTCAAATTTTACTTCATTTCCCTTAAAAAGAATAACTTTTACAGCTAATAGGCCATTTTTTGTTTTTATACTCGAAGGGGTTGGAAAAATAAAGCAGAATTTTTGAATTTAAGGGTGGACGGCTCCCGTCCAGCCATTTTTTAACGGATTTTCATTTTTAAAAACAGCTGAATCTACTTTTAGAACCAAAACCGACACACATAGGGTTTTTTATTGTCGAAAAAATAACGAAAAGTAATTTTTTTAATATCCCATTTAAAAGTCGCAATTTTTGAAGCTTTTCGGTCTAATCAACCCCTCAAATTCTATTTCACCGGCATGTAATACACCTTCTCTGTAAGCGTTTAAGGTCCGCTTTACGACAAAAAAAGAATCACTTCGCTATGTCTTTTCGTTATCGAGTTATGACTGAAAATGTAGCAAAATCTCTGTATAGGACATTCGCGCTACTTTAACTAAAAATAAGTTTATCCTACAAACAAAAGTTGTAGGAAATTTTATGCTCTATAAGATTGATAATAAATAATTTTATCGTAGGATTGATAGAAACCGAGATATTTGGAAAAAACCATTTTCATCCCCTTTTGCACCCCCATAACTCCAGAAGCAGGTACCCCACAACTCGGGACTCTTTAGATCCTAAATGTACATGATTTAAGCTACAAATAAGCCGAGTTTCCGCAATTTTTTCCTTATTCAGGCTGTTTTTGTGCTAATTTTACTGTACTAATCACCTTACGTGTAGAATGAAAAGTCATGGGGGACTTGTTTTTATATTATTTTTTTCTACTAGACTTACACT
The DNA here is from genome assembly GCA_963971135.1 of Stenus bimaculatus. Classification (NCBI taxonomy): domain Eukaryota; kingdom Metazoa; phylum Arthropoda; class Insecta; order Coleoptera; family Staphylinidae; genus Stenus; species Stenus bimaculatus. Next base: position 10,797,834 of record OZ020185.1, on the reverse strand, counting down.
AAAATTCTTTCCAATTTGAGAGTTCTTTCCAAATTGGAAATTGCAATTTTAAATTTGTACAGGCTATATACTTTTAGATTCTCTTTTCAGAGAGAAAGTTTATTCTTAAAGGGTAATCGGGTAGTAATAAGACAAAAAATTAGAAAAAGAAACAAAATTTATTCAACTCTATTAATCATATTTAAAAAAATAATCTCTTTGATAAAGTAGCTCCATCTGCAGTATCCAAAATCTTCCTTTTGAGTGATGGTTTATCCACATCCTGAAGTTTCCTAATACTCTGGGGTAATGGTAATTTAGGCCCATAAGTAGGAGCTGGTTTATTACTAAAGAAAGGCATCTTCAAAATTTCTGTGCAAGTCTTTCTCTTGTTAGGATTTAAAGTTAATAAATTTTCTAAAACATCTAGTAAATCATCACCAGCTGCTGTAAAAATATGTTTTAATGGAACTGGTTGGAATGGTTTAAACTCAATGTAAGCACTAAGAGTTTTTATTCCCGGCCAATTTTCTTCTGTGGGGTTTCCAAATACTTGAAAGATTTTTGTTAGTTGATCTAAATCAGATTCTCCAGGAAGGAATGGTAGCCTTAATAATAACTCTGCTAAAATACATCCTACAGCCCACATATCTACACAAATTCCATACTGCTTCGCACCATACAATAACTCCGGAGATCGATACCAGCGAGTTACTACTTGATGTGTATTAACCCTATTAGGAGACCCATACAACTTTGCAAGACCAAAATCACCAACCTTTAAAACTCCATTAGAATTCACTAACAAATTATTAGGCTTAAGATCTCTGTGCAAAATCCAATTTAAATGTAAATATTCCAGACCTTGCAACGTTTGTATTGCATACGATTTAATATTAGCAGTTGTTAAAATAATTGTATTATCCTTAATAATAACTTCTAAATCTGTATCCATAAAATCAAAAACTAAAGAAACGTTGGACATGTGTCCAAACACATCAAGCAATCCGATCAGGTTGCGATGGTCCAATTCTTGCAGCAATTTAATTTCTCTTAAAGCTGTTCTATTAATTCCATCTTGCGCATCTATTTTTGTACCTATTTTAATTTTTTTTACAGCTACTATTGTGTCGGTTTCTACATCTCGAGCTTTATATACGGTAGCAAACTGACCCTCACCAAGAAATTGGATTTTTTCATACCTTTTTAATTTATTTAAGTTAGTCATATTATTATTACAATTTGTTCTATCACTGCATGTAGTATGTTAAGTTATAACTTAATTTACGAAAATGTTTGGTAAAATTTGTAAAACCGCTATTATAGGTTAGGTTATAAAACTATAGAATAAAAATATCATAGGGTATCTGCGTGAGCAGCTTTTATTTACGTGTTCTTTTTGTTGTTCGAGTTACTCGAACAAACACCGCAAAAACATACTATAATATTACTCTCAAAACGAAAGCAGCTAAGGATATGGTGAGAAAAAAGATGCTTTCCGTTGTTTTTACTGCGTCATTCCGATATGGTAGTTAGCGTTCCGATTGTAGGTATAAACGACACGTCAAACTTTTGCTGTCAGAATCGAATCGAAAATTGGCCGGTGTATTTATCTATTTTGCCACGTTAATTATTAATAATAAATAAAAAGTATGTTTATTTATTTGCATTGAATAATAATTAACAAGTTATTTTTTAGATGGACTCAATGGTAAGATACGTATCTCCAGTCAATCCTGCTGTATTCCCACATCTCACAATTGTCTTACTGGGAATAGGTGTATTTTTTACTGCATGGTTCTTTGTTTACGAAGTTACAAGTAATAAGTTAACACGAAGCTTAAAAAAGGAATTATTGGTGTCACTAGTTGCTTCAATATTTTCTGGATTTGGAATTTTGTTTTTGCTACTGGCCGTAGGAATTTATGTGTGATCTTAATGTGTTTCGATTAATGAGATGATGTTCAAGCTGTTTTTTATTAAGCACGTCTAAAATTTTTGTATGTATATATTTTTAAGTCCAATTAAAAGATAAATTTGAAATATATATGGTTTTATTTAAATGTACGTACGTTAGAAATTATTCCGCCCTATTTTTAATATTCCGACTTATACAAATAAAATTCCACATACATACTAAATAAACATATATTTAAAATATGATTTACAAACTTTAAAAACATATTAAATCATCTATTTTCAAAAATACATTCGTTCTCTTAATACATGTATAATGAAGTTAATGTATAAATATTTAAGATATAAATAATATTACATTTCATGTACCATAGCATAGTTACTCTTCAAAGTATTTTTTTTTCAATAATTGGATAATAATTAGTATTATAATAAGTAAGATATTTATGTACATTGGTCTTCAAATGAGGTTTTTTAATGTAGGATTAGTACTCCCCTATTTTTGTTCATGTTTAAGGTACATAATAAATGATACATCAATTTGTAGATCAATGGGGTATTAATAAATACCTTATTTACACATATTGTATTAAAATAAGCCTCAGCATATTTATATAATTTAAATCCTTTACTTGGTAGTTTAGGCAGAACCAAGCCCAGCCTTTAGGCGACACTTTTGCATTAGCGCTCTAAGCAAAAATTGTTTTCTTGATAGTGAACGAACTTGCCTTAGAAATACATCTAAATCAATAACACCACATCGCAGTGCTTCGCCCATATAGTATATGGCATCTTCCAAAGCTGCCTCCTCAGCGAACGCATTCAGCAACCTTAAAATATATATGTAATCATTATATTACAATAAATATAATTAATTTACTGCTTATATAATGGTGCAGTGGTTGTAACAGCATCATCCACATCAATCGATTCTTGATTACTTAATCTCTCAATGGCTTTGTCCAACTCAAGCTCCTTATCTTTAAGAACTGTTATATTCTTATCTAAATCTTTCTGAAATATTTATTTAAAATAAAATATAAAGAATGTTGAAAAAAAATTAAATAAACCTTTTCTTTATTTAAATTCTCTAATATGGAATCTAATTTTGCTTTTCCATGTCGTAACTCTTGTAAAGTTCTTTTTAGAGTTTCCAGCTCGGCTTCATTTTGTTGAAATTGTTCTTTCATTCGTCTCATAAGCATATCTTCAATTGCTGTTAATAAAGACTCTCTAATATGTTCATCCTTTATTGTTCTTGCATCAGTTGAATTTGAAGTGTAAGGTGTACCGTAAGGAGGATACGGTGTAGGATATGAAGTGGGATATGGTGGAAAAGATGTATTTGCAGTGGCAGGATATGGTGGATAACCATAATTCACTGGATATCCTGGATTTGGGTATGGAGGAAATTGAGTAGTACTTCCTGGCATCATACTTGGCGTAGGAAAAGAAACTTCTTTTTGTTTAGCAAAAACTGGTGGAGTTTCTCCAAAAGTTACAATCATAACTTGAATCAACCCAAGCAAATCTGAATTACCCTGAATAATAATAATTATTATTTACAATACGTTCATAATGTTTTACATACAGAAACCCAATCGTGTAGATATGGCAGATAAATTTTTCCATTTTGATCGACAAACATTGATACCCTGATTGACATGTCTGCAGTTGGTTTTACATAACATATAGGTGCGTTTTTCGGATGAGTATCCATTAACCAAATTACTATTGGAATATTATAGACATTTCCTTTGTATCTAACAGGTATAGTTCCTGTTAAATTGACCAATTGCACTGTAGAACCATCATTAAAATCTACATGAAAAAAATGGAAAATCATTGACATTTGTTAAGAAATTTAAAACTAATCCGCCTGGGAATTTGAGCGTATATTATTTGAGATAACACTTGATGCTTTTCGTATTACGTGAAAATTATTTAATAATTAAAAAATTTCTATACATATTTTTTAAACGATTAATCAGAAAATGATAAAATATGAAAATAACTTACTGTATAGTTCACGTAGTGGACATAAGCCTTTGTAAGAACTTATTGCACCTAGAACATCTTTTTTCGTCTGATCGGGATAATGGTACTGTACAGAACAATAATTAATTAAATAAGGAATGTTTAAAAATAAATTACTTACATGCAAGGTCCAAATTCTCAATTCTTCCTCAGTAACCATTTTGGTAATTATTTATTGATAACTAAATCAATAACAGGAATTTAATAACTTTGTATCAATTATTTTATTCATAAAAACAAACTGTCATTCACAGCTGTCATGACTCCTTTGTGATGTGACATGTGACTCATTAGAAGCTTTCGATTAAATTTTTCCAGCGCTCCTTTTCGTTCTATTTTAAAAATTCATGAAGCCAACATCTAGAAGAGAATCTAACCTCAAATTTACATACAGAGTGTTACGAATTTTGGACCAACGTTTTGTTGAGGTTGAGGTATTTACCCCCAAAATAATTTTTTAAACTCTTACAACTTTGCAAATAATAATTTTGATTTATATAGAAAATAATTTTTTATATTTCCACTTTTAGTTTAATTTGTCGAAACCAAAACGAAGTACGAAGATGCACAATAAAGCCTATGAAGATTCTCTACTAGGTTTGTCCCCGATGGATCAGACAAACACATATCAGCACCAACAGTATACATCCTATACATTACCCCCGCATAATTCTTACATAAATCAAACACCGAACACTTGTGATCTTTATAATAAAAATCAGTACCACCATCAAAATTTTTACGATGATAATTGGATGCCAGAAAATCGTTTCATGAATGAAAATGATGCAATTATGAGGATACCTGATAAAATTGATAATATAGAAATTACAAGCAAGGATTTAAGCCCAGCGAGTTGTTGTAGTAATGTAGATTTACTGCTGCCGGATATTTATAAAAATTTAAGAGATAACAGCTCCTATTATTATAATAGCTGCAGTTACACTAAAAATTATTTAGATTATCCATCATGTTCGCAGACAAATTTAGATCTAGATTGCAACGATAAAACAGTAAAATATTGTTCTTTGCCAAAAACCAGTGGACTTCCATATGATTTTTCGTTTTACAATCAAAATTATGAAAGAAATGATCCATTTAGTCAAATTAATTTAAATGAAGTATTTCCACCACCCGAAATTCTAAATTTTGATGTATCAAGTATTGATCAACATACAGATGCCAGCAACGATGAAAGTGATATTATAGTAGAAGAATCAGATGAAGAAATAACTGATAGTAATGAAACTGTCGTAAAAAAATTTCATTGTGTGGTTTGCAATATAGGATTCTCTCCTGTAGGGAATCAATTTTATTTTTTAACAGATAAAACTCCTGTAACCGTTACGTCTCAAAAGCCAATAGCTGAAAAAATTAAGGATGTAGTTGGTAATTTTTCAAAAAATAATAACTACTTGTGTACTCAGTGTTTAGGATTAATTAATAGTATCGATCACTTAGAAGAAAAATTAAAAGAAAATAAAGTAGAATTTTTAAACAGATTTCAAAAAAATCAAAAAGTTCCTGACGCAAACATTAAATTAAATAAAAAACTTAATAAATGCAATCACAAATTCAAATGTAAATTATGTAGAAAAATATTTTCATTGAACACTTTTTATAAAAAACATTTACTATTTCATAAATTCCATAAAAGATTTTTATGTGAAATTTGTGGACAAAGATTCACTAAACTAAAACAGTTTAAATTACACCTACGTAAACATAATTTTAAAAATACAAGTATTAAACTTGACCCTTTCTTTTGTAAGTTTTGCAAAAAACCTTTTAGAACAAATTCAAATTTAAAAGAACATATAAATTATTGCTTAGGAAAACTTCCTTTCAAATGCAGAACTTGTAATAAAAAATTTCCAACTTCCACGAAACTTAAAAATCACGTACGGCTAAAGCATGATAAAAAATTTACTTCAATTTGCTCAATCTGTAATATTGGTTTCGTAAAAGTTTCAGATCATAAAGCACACATGATTACGCATAGTGCTGATAAAAAATTCTCCTGCACCAAGTGCGATAAATCATATAAAACACTTGGAAATTTAAATTTTCATATGAAGTTTCACTCACAAAATTTACCATTTATTTGTTCCATTTGCTCTAAAGGATTTATGAGGAAAGAATATTTGGAATCGCATATGTCAGGTCACTCTGGTGAAAAAAAATTTAACTGCAGCATTTGTCCTAAACAATTTGCTTCCCAAAAGAGTTTGGATGCTCATGTAAAATATCATGACGGGAATGTTACTAAAAAACCATGCAATATTTGTGGAAAATTATTATCTAAAGGTTTGGAAGATCATATTCGTACACATACGAATTTAAAAGAATTTGAATGTGACTCATGTGATATGCAGTTTAATACGAGAAATGCCTTATTAAAACATAAAAAGAAAAAACACACTTTAGTTGAAAGCTAAAATTATTTTGTAGATTAAATTAAATTTGTAGGTTTGTTTAGTTTATAAACTCCAATAAAAAATGTGATAATATATTTTTAATAAACGGAACAATATATTGAAGTTAATTACTTTCAGAAGAATCATCAGAATTTTCACTTTCACTTTCCTCTTCACTCCCATCTTCATCATCACTATTATCTGAGTCTATCCATTCCATGTTTTTGATATCATCACTTTGAATTATTTTCCATTCACCCAGTTTCTTTAAGTCAAGTGAATAAAAATCATTATAAGTGATTTCTTTTTCATTGATTTCAACCATTCCTCCATAAAGATAGAGAATTCCATGTTTTACTGCTAAACCACAATTCATTCTGGCTGTCGGACAAATTAGTTTAGGTTCATTTGATGTCTCTGTTGGTTTTTGAGTAGAACTGCTGGTAGAACTTGGTCCAATAGTTACTTTAAATACTCCATCATCCGCTATTGTTTCTGGTTCAACGTTCTCTTCCATTTTTTCATCACTGTCTTCTCGATCAACTTCCATTTCATCTAAATAAATATAAATTTGTTTATCGTTTAGAACTCACTCTCATCCCAAAGATTAAAATTTACCTCCAGCTTCTTTATTTTTTTTTGTTTTAATTTCTTTTTTTCCAGCGAGATTAACATTTCGCCAACAAAGTTTTTCGAGATCAAGAGTAATTAAGTCTTTGAAAAAAACACCTGACAAATTTTCTTCGTCTTCTATTTCATCAAAAACACCACCAAAACAATATGCGGAATTATTAGGTGCAGTGGTAATTGGCATGCTACATCTGGAATCAAATTTAATTCCACCAATTTTTGTAGAAACCCATTTGAATTTAAGACCTGTAGTATCGTTTTCTACAAAATATTTATGATAGATTGGATGTTATTTTTATAACTTTAATTACTTACTGTCGGGTGTTAATATAAAGGAGTCTGCATAAACATGTCCTTTATCAACATCTTTTTTTATACGTTCTTTACTGTACCCTCCATATATTAAAATTCTTCCATCAGGTAATGCAGCTATACAACATCCTGATCTTGGAAGCGGAGCTATTCCTGTAGGTTCTAATTTCGTCCATTTATAAGATTCAGTATCAAACATATAAATATCATTGAAATATTTATAATCTCTTAAATTATCATGAAAGCCTCCAAAAACATATATTTTCTTCTTACTATAAACCATCCGATGACCACTTCTTGCACATGGTCCATTTGGTGCCACGATTTTTTCCCATTGTTTCTTTTGTAAATGGTAAACCCAGAGATCACGGTAGTGATAAAATTGTGATTGAGTTGGACTTGCGAATTCTCCACCAAATAGCCATAACTGACCTTTATTAGTTGATGTGGCTATCATTTGGTGCCCACATCTTGGCGGAGGACCTGCAGGTGCTTTAACAAGAGTCCATGTGCCATGAGATACACTGTAAAAAAGTAAATCACCATATACAAAGGTCTTTTGTCCGTTAAAAAATTCTCCACCATATAAAATCAGCTCCTCTTTTTCAGGATGCGGTATAAAAGAAAAATTTATTCTTCGTGTCGGTGTTTCTACAGTTAATTCTTGTACCTGAAGTCTTTTTTGTTCTTCTTTTTCGATTTCCGCAACAATAGTTTCTATATCGTCCTAATGAAATAATTAACAAATTATGCATAACAATGCAGAGTATAAACAAGATAAATTATGTACCTCTCCGAGTGCTTGTAGTTCTTTCTTCTGTTTATTTGTTAACTTTTTTTCTGTTTTAAAAGCTGTCTTTTCTGCACCTTTTCCTTTCTTTTTATCTTTCCCTTTTTTACCCATTGTCCTAATTAATTGGCTTCAGCAGAAATAAATATGGTATCTTTTACCGGTAGTAAAAAAACTTCCAAAACGAAACCACGTTACTAAATTTGAGGTTATGGTTCAATTTTAAATATTTTTAAGGTAATGTCGTGTCCAATAACCGTCCGACGGTCAAATAATTAAAATAATTTAACCGTCCGACGGTTAAGAAATTTAAAATTCGCCTTTTTAAAATTACACCACTTGAATATATTAATTTTCGCATATCCAAATTCCAACCGTTTCGGAAATAATTCGACTTTTTGTTACCGTGCTACGGTATTTTTCTGTAAAAGAATTTTTTTACAAAAATATTTCGTTAATAGACACCTCAATAAGAAATAATTTAAGACATTTCGTAAACTCTCAGCTTTTAATATTTCTGATTTCCCAAAAAAAAAACAAAATTTTCGGTATAAAAGTAAGGCGTAAATGAACTCTAAAAGAGATGTTTGACAAATGAAAGCAAAAATAAGTCTCTGGCGCAAAAGGCCCGACTTCGCTCTCCTAAAATAATATTTTCATGTTTTGATTGCTAAGGTGGCTAGGCTTATTTTTTTCTCTGAATGAAGTCACAAGCAAACTCATTTTTTTCATTCATATTCCAAAGAACGAGCGTACTTGTTATTATCTTTAGGACATAAATAAAATTAACAATTTTAATATTATAAAAAAATAAGTGTATTAACTTTTTAAAAATACATCAATAAAAAAATTATTTACATCATGTTAAAAACGATTTAAAGTACAAAATTATTGATTTTAACAAGAAACCTATCAATAATTAACTTTTAGAAAAAATTTCTGCAAATACTTTAATTGTGTCCTGAAGTAAAAATGTTAATATTTCATTAGTAACTTGATCCTTAACAATTAGTTCATCTTGATCATAATCAGTCCAATTTGGTTCCTCTATTTTTGATTCGATCACTAAAACTTCATCAACGTGGTCTCTCTTTTTACGACTGTTGGCACTTTCTTTAAGAGTAACTTTTTCAAAACCAAATAATTGTTTTAATTGACTAGATAATAAGTTTTCTAAACCATTTTTGTTTAGCGGTTTTTTAAATTTCATACTCTTATTAACCCTAAACCAAGATATTTCTGCTAATTCTTCAAATTGATCGTAATGTTTAATAGCTATATCTTGGCAGTTATGGAAAATAAATTCGAAACATGCTCTATCCTCATTATTTATGTCATTTACTTCACATACTTCAATATTCTTTAAATTATTTTCCATTTGAGCTTCGTAAAGAATATTAGTTACAATAGGAATAAATGATTCAATTTGTTCGGGCGATACTGCAATAATTGATGATGGTTGTGATTGTACAGGTGGTTTGTATGGCGGAGGCGGTTTATTTGGAATTTCTCGAATAAATAAGTATGGTATCTGCTCCTTTTGTTGCTGTTCTAATTGTTTTATCTACAAAAATGTAAATAAATATATTTCATAAATTAAAATTAAAACCTTACCTCTTGCTCAATGGCAAGTTGCTTTCTTAATAACTCTTCTGCTTCATGATCATAAAAGTTTGAAGAATTCCAAGAATCTTTGTCTTCATCAGGAGACCCTAAAAATATTTAAAGTTCAGTCTAGCTCAATTTATATCTAAAGCGAATACTCACCAGATTCAGATGAATTTTCATTTGAATTTACATCATACGTAGTAACATATAAATCTTGCAATCTGGGACTTTTATCACTAAATGATGAATTGGATTGGACGTCAGCAAGAATTTCAGAAACACGCTTTTTAACGTCCACTTGAGGCTTTTGTTTTTCAGGTGTGACACTTTTAATACTTTCAGATGATTCAATTTCATCATCTTTTATATATCTTTTTTCTAAAGTATCTCCACGTTTTTCATCAAACTTAATATCAATTATTTTCAGAGGGCTACTTTCAGAATCAGTTACATCATTCTCACTTATAATAGAATTATTTTCTGTGCCGGAATCTTGAATAGATGCCACAGTTTCTATTTTATCACCACTGAATAATTCGTCAGGACTTGAGTTTTCTGAAAATCTTTCTGTAGTTTTAATATCAATGGATTCAATTGTTTTAGGCGAATCCTCATCATTACTAATTAACTTATTTGAGTTTTCTGAAAATCTTTCTGTAGTTTTAATATCAATGGATTCAATTGTTTTAGGCGAATCCTCATCAGTACTAATTAACTTATTTACTTCTTCTGCTTGGTTTATTGAAACCTCATTATCAACTTCTTCATTCATGGTTTTTAAATCAGATGATTTATCATCGATTTCAATTTCTGATTTAACACTTTCCTCCAAACTTACATTACTAATTGATTGAAGTTCTTTTAGTGGCAACGGATCAATATGATCAAAATCACCAGTAATATTTGATTTAATACTTTCTTCGGATACTTGTTGAACAACAGATGCATTCATGGTTTTTAAATCAGATGATTTATCATCGATTTCAATTTCTGATTTAACACTTTCCTCCAAACTTACATTACTACTTGATTGAAGTTCTTTTAGTGGCGACGGATCAATATGATTAAAATCACCAGTAATATTTGATTTAATACTTTCTTCGGATACTTGTTGAACAGATTCAAGTTCATTTTCACTAACTTTTTCTTCTGCAATTTCAGATTCCATACTTGCATCTGTAGTATCTTTACTTGTTTGTGTAACTACATTTTCTTCCAAAATATTACTTTCCTCAGCCAATAATAGAGCTGCATCTTCTTTAGTAATTTCTGTATTAATACTTCGCACAATACTACCTTCACTTGAAACATGAACTTCATTTTCTGTAGAAATATCGTTTTTATCAGATGAAGGTAAATCTTCAGCTAAATCTGATTTAATACTACTTTCTAAACTTTGTATATTTTGATTTTCTATTGGTTCAACCAAAGAATTTTCACTAGAAAAGTTTTCTTCAAAGTTAATTTCTTCTACTTTATTTAAATCATGTAAAATTTCAGATTCAATAATACTTTCATTTGGTAAACTTGGAATATCATTTTCGGTGCATTCTTGATTAGTAGTAACTTCATCAATTTCTTTGTTTACTTCGTTTATTTTCTCAGACGTATCAAGTTTTAAACTTTTGCCGGCATCACTAAGCACTGTTTCAGTTTTATAACCGGTATTTGTTTTATCTGGTGGTGTGATTATCTCATCCATTTCTTTCAATTCAGATGATTTTAAATTATCTGCGCCTGAGTTAAAGTTTTGATCATCTTCTTTTAATTTTGCTGAAGCAATCAACAAATTTTCTAAAATTACAATACCCGTTTTAAATTTAGTCGATTCAATATTCTTCGATGAATTTTCCTTATAAATACTACTTTCGTTATAATTTTCTGTAGGTTCTTGATTTGTATTAATACCTTGAGATATTTCTTCATTAATAGAGGTATTTATACTGTCTTTTGTATTCGGTTTATCGCTACTTAGTTCTTCATTATTTTGAATCGAAGATAGTTTATATAATTCAGAAATCTCATCTGTAATGCTGCTAATATTTTGTATAATTTCGTTTAAGGTTGATTCTGTTTTCTTAGTTCCTTCATGTAGAATATTTTGTGAATTTAAATCTTCAAAATCAGAAGTGTAACTGCTTTGTTCCTTTGAATCTCCATTTGTGGTTTTAATTTCACTTTCCGTATTTATTGAATTAAGAGTATCGATTTTATTAGAATTTCCATCCGATTCAAGTGACTCTACATACTCACTTTTAGATGATTCAATTCTTGGATGATGATCAGACTTTTTATTAGCACTTTCAGTGCCTTGATAGAGGCGTTCTAAACTAATTTGTGATAAGTTGTAAATTTCTTCATCATTAAACTTCTTATCATAACAACCAGTCATATTTTCCAGCAAAAGGTTGAGCTGCGAGCCTTTAAAAGCAGTCTTGTTACATTTATTTTCTATGTTCACACTCGGCATTTGTTGAATAATATTACTAGCTGCCATTTCAAGTTCTTCGATTTTCTTTTCCTCTTCTAAAAGCTGCCGATGCCATTGCAATAATTCTTCTACGTCCTTTTTACGTTTTTGTAAAGAGGCTTCTCGCATTAACAGTGATCTAAAATGTTTTTTAATTAGGATAATTGATAAGTAATTATAATTATTGGTATTTACACATTTCATGCATTTAAGAAATAATAAATTATTGTAAAAAATATAAATTGTTTTTATGAATGAGTTGAGTAAGGCAAGTGTTTATTAACTTGACAAGTGTTCTAGTTTGTAGAGACCCACAGCAGCAAGTTTGAATGAAATATATAAAGAGAAATACATCTCAGTTCAGAAAACAGACATTTGGAAAAATGCCAACGGGATATCTAATATTAGTAGGTTTGTTTTTGACCAGTTTATACTCATCTAATTTTATACACTGCCTAATTATTATGTTATTGCCTTCTTACAAATTGATTATTTTTTATTTAAGTAAGTTTTACAGCTTTCTAAATGTGTATACTTTTAGTATATAAAAGATTTACTTACTGTTTGGCGATTTCTGTTTGATTTGATGGTATATAAATATTAGAAACGACTTTAATTTCTTCTTTTTTCGAACTTTCATCTTCTTTAAATTCTTTTTCAGTAATACAGCTTCTAATACTTTCAGATCGAGAAGAATAAAATAATTCTTCAGTTACAGAGCTTCTATGTGATAAATTCGTTTCCGTTTGCATTGATTGGATGTGATAGTTGTATACTTTTAAAGGACCCTTTGATTTTCTTTCTTTGGAACTCGAACGCCTTATTTTTGTAGGTACGTTATTAGCTGAAAGTTGTACTTTCATAAAATCATGCTGTTCTTTAAGTTTATTTTTTCTTTCCTTCGAAGCTGCCTTTTGCATTTCTTTTAATCTAAAAAAGGAATGAACAATATTTCAATTTTATATTCAAGTGATTTAATTAACCCTTACTTTTGCATTTCATGCTTTTCATGTTCCAATTTGATGATAAGTCCCCTCTGTCGTTTTTTTACAATTGAGGCTTCTTGAACTTTACCAGTTTGTAAATAATGTCTAAAATAAATCAAATTATTAAAATAATCTACAAGGGAGTATTGTGGGTAATTGGAAACGATTATAAAAATTGTTATTGTTTATCTTACTTTCTTTGTATTTCCAGCCAAGCTAGTTCTCCTTTCGTTCTATCCAACAATGCCTTTTCTCTTATTTTTAATACAGTTTTAAGATTTTCAATGCGAACATCCTCATCTTTCATTAATTGTTCAAACTGAAAATAACAATTTAGATTTATTGAATAATTATTGGAAAAAAGCTTACCATTCCCAAAGAAAGTGTAGCTGGTATATTTTGGAAATTTTCTTTATTTCCTGAAAGTCTATTGAAGACATTAATAAAGGAATCAGTTTTAGGACTTTCTATAGATTGGTTGGGTACTTCTGTTGCGTTTTCAATTGTGGTTAAAGGTATCATGCTTTCATCCCCAATTAATTTCTCCTCAATACTTGAAGTTTCTCCAATTCTACTTATAATCTTATTTAATTCATCAAAACTATTAAAGTTGCTTGTGTTAAAATCAGAACCTCTTGAGTAATTAAGAGAGGGATGTTTGTAAACACTACTCTTAGAGATAACATCATCAGAAATCGAATCATCTTTAGAAATACTTTTCGTTCTGGATTTATAAGAAGTTTGAGTATCACGATTTTCATAAGTGGTTTGTTGTGTTTTCTTCTTTTTTAGGTGAAGAATGGACTGAAAAAATTATATAATTATTTTTTTGATTTTGAAATATTAGTAGCAATTAAAACACATTACAATGTTATGAATGAAAAATAGATAAATGTAAGTAGAAACCTTACCTTCTCAACTGCAACATATTGTCTAAGAGATTCATTGAAATCATTAAGCAAATGTACCTCCGCTTCAAATTTAAGATGAATCTGATTAGGATTATTCTAAAAAAAATAAAATAATCGATCACTTTTAAGTCAATTATCTTTCTTTTATTAATAAATAGAGGTTCAGTAAAAACTTTTGTATTAGGGAAATATAATACAAGAAAAAAATCAAAATTACCTGTATTTTAACAGCAACATTTCTATTTTCTTTGAAATCATCATTATTTTCATCCGCTCCATTTCTCCGAAGAGAAACTGAGGGAGCAATTAAAGATGCAACGGCTACTTCTTTTGAAATTTGGTTTGAATTCTCCTTACTCTTTCTGCCTATAGATTCTTGATTAGAACTTTCTATTGTACTAGATCTAAGAGTATGAAAGCTATCAGAAATTCGTGGCAAAATTTCAGAAACTGGCTGCACACTATTCTTCAGATTAATACTTGCAATTTCATCAATATTTTTATTTAACGTGTTAGTTTTAATGGAAGATATTAAAACGGAATCATTTTCAATATCAGTTTTTACCTCTTCACTTTTTGGTATTGGACTTTTCTCATTTTTATGGGACTCAGTCTTATCTCCGCCTGAAAAGTAGCTTGAATATGAGCTCTGATTAGACGAAATTATACTATCCCTCCTTGATCTGCTTAAATTATTAGAGCAATTATTTTTATTTCGGCTATGCAAACTTAATTTTTTGATATTTTCTACATCAATACCTAATGCATATTCATCATTAACTATTTTTCTTCTAGAATTTTCACTATTATTTGGAAAACTTATTGGTGGTATTTCTTCAAAAATATTGCTGCTTTTCTTGGAATGTGAGTGTCTCGAAACACAAAAAGAAACTTCATTTTCATTAAAACTGGGAACTTTTAAAAACTGATTACTTTCAGGCTTAGTAAAGTTACTATTCATTATTTTATTACTTAATACATTTAAAGATTTTATCGATTCAGAAGATTTCTGTGAAGACAATTTCAAATTTTTCGAAATTTCTTTTATGGAAGATGAAGTTGATGAAATATTAGGTTTTTCTGAAACTGATTCAGTGGTTAAATCCGGTATATTTTTTGATGTATCTGAATCACTTTGATCACTTAATTTAGATTTTAATTTCATAGATGCAACATTTCCTAAATTTAAATCAGTACAATTTTCATAAAGAAAGGATTTTAGAGTTAGTTTTTTCGAATTATTTTTACCATTACTGACAAGAGATTTATTTTTTTCTTCATTATTTGATTTAGTAAGTTGTTTAATTTCTGTTTTGGTGGAACGTGGTTCCAGTATTGAGGTATTGATGCTTTTTTCAATCAGTTCTTTAAGTTCTTGTCTTGATTTTGGAGAATCATTTGGAGTCATTTGTACAGCTGCATCTACGGACTTCTTAGGAGATTTAACTACCAAATTTAATTTATTTTTAACAGTGCTAATAAAGTTATGTGGATATGAATTTACTTCTTGTTCAAACCACGATAAATACCCTCTATTATTAACACCATTAGGTTTCAAATTTTCAATGGATTTCATTTTTAGTAAGTTCTTATAATCTTTGCGTTGCTTATAACCTCGATAATAAGATTGTATTATAACTGCTGCTTTAACTTTTTTTAAACTATAATATAAATCACGACATTCCACACTCTTATCTACTTTAAATAATTGTATAGCTGGAATGTCTCTTGGAATGTCATTCTTATCACATTGCATCGAGCTTTTAGTATCAGTCTTTGATTTCTTAAGCCTTGAGGATTGTTCAGGTACAGACAAGGAATGTTTAGAATCATCGGAACTTTTAAAATTAATTTCCGATTTTTTATCAGCATTGTTAAAAAAGTTTTCTAGGCGATTTTCTCTACTTCTTGATCTTGAACGAGCTCTTGTATTTTGATTAAGCTGAAAATTTTAAGAAATAATAAGTTGAGTGTTTATTAAGAGGATAGTCGGCAAATTTGAGCGCTAGATTTTGAAATTCGCTTGATATTTGCGGTTTTGGACATATTGTTTTTTCCAGTGG
Organism: Stenus bimaculatus; assembly: GCA_963971135.1. NCBI lineage: Eukaryota > Metazoa > Arthropoda > Insecta > Coleoptera > Staphylinidae > Stenus > Stenus bimaculatus. Next base: position 10,781,714 of record OZ020185.1, on the reverse strand, counting down.
AGCTTTTTTAAAATTTCTTTTTTTGTTATATAAAAGAATCTTGTAGCTACCAATTTCTTCATGTTTTGTAAGTCAAACCAAATAATCATACGGCAGCACTAAACAGGCTCTTTATAAAAAAACCTTCGGTTAGCGGCGCTTCCACTACAGATATAAAACTGTTTGAAATAAAATTTGTCTTTCAACGGCAGCAATTAGTTAGGATATAAATGAAGAAATTGTTTTTTTAATTTAAATTTTTTTAAAACTTTTTACAGCGCTCTAAAAATTAGGTAAAATTTTAAGAAATTTTTGAAGCGCTGCAAAAAGTTTAAATAAATTTTAAATTAAAAAAACAATTTATACAATTTCTTCGTTTATATCTTAACTAATTGCTGCCGTTGAAAGACAAATATTATTTCAAACAGTTTTAAATCTGTAGTGGAAGCACCGCTAAGCGAAGGTTTTTTTATAAAGAGCCTGTTTTACTGCTACCTTATGATTATCTGGTATGACTTACAAAAACAAAAAATGAAGAAATTTATAGCTAAAAGATACTTCTATATACCAAAAAAAGAAATTTTAAAAAAGGTCCACTGGAAAAAAAATTATGACCAAAACCACAAATATCAAGCGAATTTCAAAATCAAGCGCTCAAATTTGCCGACTATCCTCTTAATAATTCATATATAACTTACAATTTGTAGACTTTTTTTATGAAGTTCATTTAATTTTTGCTTTCTGATTTCAGGTGAATTATCTGGTTTTTTGGACCTTAATTGTTCCAGACGCTTTTCTTTCTGTTTTTTCATATATTCTCTTGCAGCTTCAACATCATACGATCGACTTTTATTAGGCGTTTTTTCAGTAGTTTTATCTAGTTCATCACTAAGCCTTCGCCTAGCCCGTGATCTGTTTATAGGAGGTTTAGTCTCGCTGCCTTTACTGACATTTCCTGATGTTTTATTTTCGAGAGGTTTTAAAGGAAAAGTTCCCCTAGTATTATTAATATTATGAGATAATTCAATATTAACATCATTAACTACTGGTTTTACATGTCTATTTAGAATTAAGCCTTGACGGATGGTTCGTTCGTATTCTGCTTTCAGAAGCTCAATTTCCATCCGAGACTCTTCTATTTTTTTAGAAACTTTATCAGATTCAGTAAGTCGATTTAAGGATGACATGGCAATGTAATATTTATAACTTACGACTAGATAACTAAATATTCATTTTGAGCTTGAATTATGAGCAATTGTTATAAAAATAAGGAACAACTACAGTACATAACCTAAAAAAAAACCTGTTATACGTAAGTTAAATAAAATCATTAAAATATTACATGAATAACTATGAACTAGATGTTTAATTAATAAATTTATTTTGTTAATAGTTTTAAACTAAGGTGAAACTTACATTTTTTAGTTTTTAAAGTGAAATATACATCGAAGTAGTTTTTTCTTTCTTCAAAAAATGTAGACAAGGCACTTTAATAAATCATTCTCAGTTTTTTCTTTGCCAATTTATATATTATTCTGCTTTTTTGTTACTTGTTAAATAACAAAACCAACGACTTTTTAAAGGACACTTTTGACAGATGGTTTTTAAATTTTTGATAGATGATAGATGCTTTCGTTTTGAAGATCACAGACAAGATACGTATAGAGTAACGAAAGTGAAGCTAGCACCGTAAAGTTGATTTTGGTTGCCTACTTTAATTCAAATATTTTTATATACAGGGTGATGCATTAGCTTTTTTTATAATATTAATTAATTAATACTTATATTATTGAATTCTTTTTGTTTAATAAATAATAAAGTTTAAGGTACCTATAAATATTTCTAATAAGTGATAAATTTTTGAACCGCTACTGAAGTACCCTAATATTATAATTTATAAATTAGTTATATAAATAAAAGGCTTAATATTTATTTATCATTAACTTTCTTATAGATTTTAAGTACATTTACTTACATATATTATTCTATTATTGATTATAATGATTGATGACTACAGTTTGTTGGAAAATTTTGAGTTCATTATTAAGGACGACAAAACCATTATTTTTATTTTTTTTATTACAATTTCTAGTTTAACTACCTACATCCCATATAGTATAAACATATAACACGTACTTGTTAGTGAAATAACAGAACCAATAAATCATATGAAAGTTTTATTTTTTGTTTAAATGCAAAAAACGCCGAACATGATTAATATCGACAATTCAACAGTTACGAAACTTTTTTATGGCTTGTGTATAGTCGTTAATTGTAGTTTTATGACAATTTCAATTAATAGACTTGAACCAAAGGAGATTGTAAAATTAATAAGGTAATATCTCTGGTCTACTAGTAAAAACTGGTACTTGTAATATTGTTTATGAGTAACAAATTAATTATTGAATTCTTCATTTAATTTCTCTAGATATTTGGGTTAAATCAAAGGGTTTTACCATTTTGAAACGAATTAATTTCTGGATTTGTTAGTAAATTTTTGCAAATTCCCATTATTTTGTGTTCTTCAAAAAATTTGGAATTCTGCTCTGTATTATAAAGGTTGATAAAGGTTTTAACTTCACGAAACTCCTAGAAGTTTGGTTCTTCATGATCAGATGAAGGAAATGAGGTAAGTCTTAATTTCAAAAATTTCCGTCGTCTAATAGTGATAAAGGTGCCTTTATACATGAAGCTATTTTTAATCCCCCGTTTACACGTATTGTTTATAATAGGTGAACAATGGAAACAAGGCGTCGGCGTCGATGGACTTATTCGACTCATCTGTTCAACTTCCAAGGTCGGGTAATTTTGAAATCTAAGGGAATTATATGGAGTATGAAACAAAAAAAATTGGATAGGTAGCTTGGACTCGTATATAACACAATTTTTGAATTCGTTATGGTAGTAAGTGTTAAGAGGTGCTAAGGTAAATGTTATGTAAGGTATTATCTATTTAACAAATTGAAGTATTATTAGCAAACTTTGTTAACAATTAAGGTCTGATGTAAAAACAAAAGCACGAGCAATATCCTTTTGTGACTTTTGATCCGATTGTTTCTATAACGAAAAGAACCGATCTACATAATGCAATATCAAAAGGCTTTCTCTCACATCCGCGAGACAATTAATAAATTCGAGTGCAGTAAATTTGGGGCCAATGGGGGCCCGTTCGGATATTTGCTCGCCGTTCGCGTGTGTTGCGCAATGATTTTCCCGAGGCTGCTCCTAAAAGCATATCGCTTCCTAAAAGAACAGAACATAGAAGGCTGGCGGTCGTCGGTCTCGGGGGCCTCGCCCTGCAAATACATTCATACTTTTCATACGCTCCGAGACTGCGGGGCCGTCACTTTCTCCGCGAACAATTTGCCGCAGCAGTCATCGCCTTGTCGGCCTCTTCGAGTGTCAGAGTCAGATGCGCGAGGAAAAGAAAACCAACTCCACGTGGCCACGTAAAAACAAAAAAAAAACGGGCCTGTTTCGACGTTTCGTCAATCAACTAAAACCTTTCACATTGGCGAAAAGATAATTAAGAAATATTTTGATTGTCACATCGCACGATGGCATTTTTACGATTCCTCGATGCTATCGTGCTTTATAATTATGACTAATAAAATTTTTGCGTTTTTCCGATGCGAGTTGTTAATTGCGATTACACAAATTTAACATAGTTTAAATCTATATGTAATATTTATACCTATTACATAATTTATTCAAAAAATCTTTAAATTGATTTTTTTTTTCGAAGAAAAATTGTTACATCCTTGTTTTATGTAATATTTAATCAGTATTTACTATACATCAATAGTTTAATTTGTATTTACTAAAATATCGAAAGGCGATGAAGAAACTACAATTTTTTGTAAATTTAAATTATAAGTCAGTTCATTATCATTAGAATTAATTTTATTATATAAACAGCAGTGTAGAAATTAATAAACTTCTTGGATGTTTATATGGCAATTGTGAGCAATTATTACAATTTTAATTTTAGACTTACAAAATGTCAGATTATCTAAACTTTTTGGATGGTGCTTTTCTCCTCTGTAGATATTGGATATTAATAATCCCCATTAATCTTAAGATATACAAATATTCTGCCTTTGATAAAATATAAATATTGTAATAAATGTCTTATGCTCTTAGTTAAACATCCCATAGCTATACTAATTTTCTTGTCAGCATGCCAATCAAAAACAATTTTTATTAGGTACAAACTGTAATTTAGATTTAGTTCCTGGCTGCATTTTAAATTTTAAGTATAATTTATTAATTAATCATGATACTTTTCTCCTTAAGAAGCCACTCCATATAAAGACTATAATACCAATCATTTTTATATTAACTAACTATTAAAAATTATAGTAGGTACTCTTTTGTTAATAATTAAAAACATTTCTTTATAAGTATGCTTAATTAAATCTATTTTTTTTTATTACAAAGAGAAACTAGTTGTTTTCAGCTAAAGTTTCACAACTAGAAATTCAAAAATAATATTTAGGATTTTGAATTTTGAATTTTTCTATGGAACATTGAATAAAGTTTTTTTTTATTCTTTCTTTTTTGAGTATAAAAATAGTCTATTATCTCATCTTAATTGAACACAATTTAAAATTTCAATTAACAATTGTCTTATACCATGGTTATACTAAAAAACTTGGGTAAGATAAGATTCTACATTCTAAATACAGGGTGTCCCGTTCGTGGTTCACCAAACGTCAAGGTTAGAAAGTATAGCAAATTTTATCAAGAAAAAACCAAAAAAGTAGGGGCCTATCTTTTATGGTTTGAAAGTTAGAGGATACTTTCAGCTTTAAAATTATATTTTATAAATAAAATTATATTTTTAAATCTTTTTACTAAGTTTTTAGGCAGCTATTGATCATTTACTGATTTCTGGCAAAAACGGGCGATGCCAAATTCAAACCCCTCGAACGGGACACCCTGTATATTAATTAAAAAATTGCACTGACTACATTTATCTCGTAAAACTCGATCTGAATCGAATTAAATAGCGATTGAGTCAATCCGTATGTTTTCCGAAATAAACACGCCTATAGGATTGGATTGAATTGAAGAATCCAATCCGACATGTGTATTCAATCCAATCCGGATCGAGTTAGGCAAGATAAACGTATTCACTATTTTTTAATATCCCTGTATCTAATTTTACTGTTGTGAAATTCTAAGCTGTAAGTTAAAAACGAGAATTGAGAATAGTTAACAATTAATAAAATTCATAAAAGTTTGAAGTGGAACGCTTTGGAGTACGTATTTTAATAACATATTTTCGAAAATATGTGAAGAATGGTATGAGTAAATAATTGCTAATTTTTAATTTCTATTTTCATTAATTTATTATACTGTTTCACTACGAAGTCGCGAAAATGCTTTAATTTATAATTAAATATGTTAATAATGCTTTTAGCTATTGCGAAGCTAATTAAATCTCATTCATTATTTTTTGTTTCCTTTAATAATCATTTCCTTTAATTAAAATTCAGAAAATTAAGTAGTTATAAATAATTGCTTTAATAACAAATACTTACATAATAAAATAGCAATCTTTCTTCCTTCTTTTGTCATTTTTTGTGATAATTTGTTTAAAGCAGAATTTGATTAGACAAAGAGTGGGTAACAAGAAAATCTTTTTTGAAAACACATGAATAAGCAGAAATTAATTTTAAAATATTTTATATATAAAATCATTGATGATAATGATTAAAATAATGTGAGCATTGAATTATCCCCTTATACAGGGTGCACGGTCATCCGTAAACGGTCTATAGCCTCTTTGCTACAAAACATATCGACTTTCGGTTTTCACCAATATGTAGATACATGTATGTCCCATAATTTAAAAATATTTCGATATATACAAGATGTCCCAACATGGACTATTGAACCAAAGTTATATTTTTTTAAACGGAACACCCTGTACGTTTTTACGCTATTATAATCTATTTTAAACAAGAATATAATTTTCTATAAATCACTAACGGCCTAAATCATTTCGTCTTGGAATTATTCAGCTTTTTATGAAGGAAAGATGTTACATTCAAGAGAGTACTACAAAAAACATAAAAAAGCTATGGATGCTTTTCAAAAAACTCTACCAAAAATTTTAGAAAAACTCGTAGTTTCAGAAACCGTGGAACTCTTATTCACAGCATGCCGAAAATACACAGTTCATAAAAAATAATCAGTTTCAGAAAAACTTAATACCTCATCAACATCATTTTTTCCATAAGAAATTTCGAATAATTTGAAATATAGAAGTCATCTGAACCGATAAAATCTTTAAATATGCAAAATAAAAAAATTGTGATGTATTTTCTTTAAGTCCAACTTTATTAATTATTTTTCTAAAATAAATTAAAAACTATCGATTTCGGGATAATTATATCCCATCTTCAGGTATTTAAAGAATCTTTATTGTCAAGATAATAGTGACATGTAATTAATTTTTTCTAATTTATTGAAGCAGTCCAAATATTTGTGTTATCCTTTAATTTATTTTCTTTAACTATGTATTTTAAGTAATAAAGTAATAAAATAATGAGCAGTAACTTTACTACTTTACAAAGCCTGAAAGTAATCAATGTTTAAAATTTTCCCCTTTCATTGAAAATGAAATTTCATTTTGTTTCCAGACACTCATATTCCAAAAAAAGCAGTAATATTTTAGAAGAAATACCACCAATAAGTTTTCCAAATAAAACTGAAAATTCTAGAAGAAAAATATACAGGATGATTCAGACCACAAGTCCCACACATTTACGCCACTGGCGAGTATTACAAGCCGCACTGTCATTTGCAATTAATAATTTTGATTTTACTCCATTAATAACAGGATAGGAAGGTTTCAGAAAAAATCTAAAGCAGCAACCGTTTGTTATTTTAACATTTTTACATAATAATCTTAAAAAATAATAAATAAAAACTATATGATTCTTATAATTATACGGTTTTACCTAATTTTTCTCTTACAAAATTCTGGGAAAGCGTAGAAATGGAAATCTGAAAATAAAATGGGCTACCTCAACTTCCACTGTCTTTCAGGCTTCAGGGCCACATATTGAAAAATAAAAATAAAACTCAAAGATTTATTTATAAGGACGAGGATCATGTATTATATTATATTTAGTTTTTTTAATATCCTAAAAAACAATAATTGGTTTTTTTTTGTTATAATTCGAAAACCGATCGAGTTAGGTTCATACTTTTGCCACCACAGGGCGAGCGGAACTCCAAAATTGTAGATATAACCCAGGTTTCGATTATTTTTTCCTAAAAAATGTTTCTTGTATGTGATTCTAGTCTAAAATTAGTGAATTATTGTTTAGCCCAAAAAGTTCGTATAATTTTGATATTTAAAAATGCTTTAACTCTTTAGAAGTTTAAAATAATACTCTCTCGATCCGAAAATATGGTATACATTTTGAAAAAAAGATTAGGATTAAGAGCAATTTCCTAAACGGCAAATATAGTGATTTAGTTCTGCAGTTATAAAAGCTACTACAAACAACATTTTTGTATAATTTTTTTGTAGATGATTTAGAAGTCATTTCTTTAATTCCTGCCAGAAGGAAAATAAATTGAAGAATGTATAAAAAAATATAATGATCTAAAAGTACCTTAATTTTGGACCCCTCTAATTAATTTTGTGCTAGGTTGCAGAACGTAACTCTCTGGCAGGATGTAGCCTAATCAATTTAGATTATAAATCTGAAAAAAAATTGAAAATCTAACTAGGGAAACTTGAGTTATGACTGCAGAACGAATGCTCGATTTCATAATTTTTCACAATTTTTCCTCCCAAACTCGCGCGCCCTTTAGGGATTCGAATTAATTATCAGTTATTTGGTCATGATTTGCAAAGAAGCTCCAGAAAAGTAGGATGGATTTTCTATTCGTTGTTATTATCTCCAACGGAAAATTTATGTGTGTAGGAAGATGTTCTTAACGAAACTAAATTGTTTTGGACTTTTTTATTATTATTTCTAAATACAGGATGTTTACGCTTCACCCATTAACTTTTAAAGAGGTGATGCTAGTGGTGAAAATAAGTCAATTGGCAAAAAATCATCTTAGTAAAACTTTCTTTATAAGAGAGTTACAGACAGCCCTTTGAAGGTGCTGCTAAGAAGTAAGTTTTTCGCATATATTTTCAAACGGTTATTTACATTATACTTTTCATATTTGGTTTATACCAAGGAATTATATCCTTAAATACTCTAGAAATGTTATTATAATTTGTTTGAGAGTTTGTGCTTGCTATAAAGGGAAATATTGAAGGGGGTTGAAGAAAAAAATTGTCCAAACTTGTTAAAACTAAATGTATTGTATATATCTGAAAAAAAATTGAGAAACTATATCTTAAACGTATTAGTCTTCACACCAAATTTCAAATCTTTATTACAAACCGTTTTCAAATAAATGACAAAAAACCTAGTATTAGTCACAATAGATAAAGGGCAGTAGCTCCCTTAGGAAACGAAATCAGACCCATGTTTAAAGGAAGTTTTTTTCTTAAAATTAGTTGTAGAATCGCCTCCTAAAGTTTGGCCGCTTAATTTCTGGACACCCTGTATAAACAAGGCTAATACATAGGATACTAGCGATTTCATTGGCATTTCATTATTCTAATATTTTAAAAAGTAATAAATATAATTAAGTTTTGTAAATAAATCTTGAAAGTATATTTAAGAAAGTACACAGTGACCATTTAATTTTTTTTAAATTTTCTCTTTATAAGGTTGTAAATTAAACCTAAAAGTTGCTCACAAGATTAAAAAAAAAGGTTCATTCTGTATTTCCTTAACTTCAAACATTTTTTCATAAAATCCTTAGTTTCGGAAATATTTTCATCTTTCAGGTTGTGTGCCTTACCCTCACCATGTACAGGGTTATTTTGCCATTTTCACAATCTAGCTGCACTTAATTTAAAAAAAAATAATTCCAAAAAGACACTATTTTCACATTTCTAGGTAATTAATACCCCACTTCTTCTTAATTACCACTCATTTATAAAAATATAACAATACCCTTAATCTGAGAGGGGGTAGAAGTCGCAAGTATTTAAATAGGCTGCGCACCTAAGGCGAAAGTCGGTAAATCTGAGCGCTTGATTTTGAAATTCTCTTGATATTTGCGATTTTTGTCATAACTTTTTTTCCAGTGGAGCTTTCTTAAAATTTCTTTTTTGGTATAAAGAAGAGTCTTCCGGCTACCAATTTCTTCTTTTTTTGTTTTAGTAAGTCAAACCAAATAATCATTCGGCAGCAGTAAAACGGGCTATTTACAAAAAATGTTCGCTTAGCGGCGTTTTGAAACATTCTAAAAAACTAATTGAAATTTGAAATAATATTTTTTTTTCCAACGCTAGAAATAAGTTAAGATATAAACGAAGAGTTTGATGTTGCGTTTTTTGTTTTAAATATATTTTTAAATTTTTTACTGCATCCCAAAAATTTCTTAAAATTTGACTTAATTTTTGGGATGCTCTAAATAGTTACTGCTGCCGTATGATTATTTGGTTTGACTTACCAAAACAAAAAAAAGAAGAAATTGGTAGCCACAAGACTCTTCTGTGTACCAAAAAAATAAATATTAAAAAAGCTTCAATGGAAAAAAAATATGACCAATACCACAAATATCAAGCGAATTTCAAAATCAAGCGCTCAAATTTGCCGATTATCCTCTATTTTTATTGTGATTTGTTTTAATGGTTTCCACAATTGCAGGTAAGAAATTTATTTTGTAACTATTTACTTTTACCTGTTTTCACTTACCTTTTACTTTAAAAATAAATTTCGGTTTCAAGAAGGTTTTTTAAAAATTCCCCGCATGTCCCCACTTTCAAATAAAAATAATTTAAAAGTTTAGGCATTTGTGCATAAATCTATAAAAAATTTAGCTACTTACACCTGCTTATACAAAACTTATAAAGTTTTTTGTCATAGGTAATATTGAAATATTAAGAGTACTACAAATTTTCTTCAGTAGATTGTGCAATAAATTTTAGAAGAAATGGATTTATAGTGGGAGGTATAAAAAAAGGTTTTTAGATTTCAATAAGGACTGGCTAGAAACTATAGTAAACTTGCCTGTCAAATTTTTAAATTTGATACCATCCACGACACCAAAAAATGCCGAAAATTCTGGAAAACATTCTGTTGGACGTCCAGAAAAGGATTACGAGTACAGAACACAAAAGTAAAGGAAATCTTCAGTTTAAAGAGTCCTGAAGAAATTGTCTACTACTTATACAGTAAGATCGTCAGGAAAAAGAGACGTAGCAAATATAATTCAGGAATTAGCAGATGCATTGCCACAAAAATTAAGCATGCCAGAAATATTTTTTCGGCAGAAAAATTTGGATTTGATGTGATAATAAAATTATTACAAGTAGAGATGTAGTCTTCACATCAGAAATTACAATTCAAGATGAAAAGCAATTAGAAGTTGAATCAAAAATTGATTACATAATTAAAGCAAAGGATAGTGTTGAAAAAGATATTGAAAAAGGTTCATGTTTAGCTCCAGATATAGATAATCCAATTGAAATGGATATATCAAGGGAATTAGAGGAAGTTAGTGTTGAAAAAGATATTGAAAAAGGTTCATGTTTAGCTCAAGATATAGATAATCCAAATGAAATGGGTATATCAAGGGAATTAAAGGAAGTTAATAACGATGAAGATCATGAATTTCGAGCAAGTCGTCAAAGTCGAAAACCAAGTTATTTAAATGATTACATATTGTTTGCAATGTCTGATGAATCTTCTACTCCTGATTCTTATATTTCTGCTATGGCATCAAATGAAGCAATAGAGTGGAAAGTTCATTGTTGTGATATTATTAAATATAGTATATTTTGAGAAGTTAGTGTTGATATACTGTTTTGTTAATTATTTTGTCAATAATAAAAACTTGTATCATTAAAATCGATATTCTTATAAGTTCTTATAATTATATTCTTAGAAGATTAACTTCAATACTATGTAATTATAGAACTTAATGTTATTTACAAAATATGGTTGTAGTTTGAAATAATTGTAAGGTATATTTCGTAAACTTTGAACGCGCATATTACCTTTGTGGTCTAGGTGATACAAATTTTAAAATATAACAGAAGATTTTTATTGGTACTTTCAGCCTAATTATGTGGGATGTAGTTTAGGTCAAGATTTCTTCCCCAAATTCAAGAAGAAGCTCAAAATATACGTTTACTTTAGGAACGCGGTTCTACTTAGACTCCCAGTCATCGTATAACAAAAATCTTCTGCATCTTCCCATAATTCTCGTAACACTTTTCATGCTTATTCATTTCTTTATAACGAAGTAATATTATTATTGTAATTTTTAATTTAATAAGATGAAAGGTAAATATTAAAAATGAACAATTTTATGGTGTTAGTTCTTATAGATTATAGATAAAATTGAGGACTTTCTAAAGAGGCGTTTGTTGGCGATAATAATAACCATGTCAAATTAAAAGGCAACTCAGTAAATTAAAATAAACTTCTTAGACATCTTATATTATAATTTACTCATTAAGTAACCTCTTATCTCAGCTAATAATTAATAATTTCATTTTTACTCGAATTAAGTGAATTTGTAATTATTTAGAATTAGTACTTCAAGAATTATTTATATAATATACTACTTAAAATTTTAATATAACAATATAATTAGTAATCACGTTAGAATATAATTATAATATCTAATTTTCAAGAAAGTAAAATTTATTATCTTTCAAAACATTATAAAATTTTTGAGCCTTTTATCACAATAAGTATATATTTTAACTAAACATGATTTAAAATATAAAATTATAGATTGCAATTAAACACATTATTCAAAGATTGGAATCATTTCATATTTGTTTGAAAAAAGTAATGTTACTGATTTTTATGAATTAATTATTTGATTTCCAAAGCGGTACGCTGTTTGATTTATCATTATTGAACACGCTAATTGCTATTACACGAGATATAATTAAGTTTGTTTCTTTTGTATAATATATGGGGTTATTAGCTAGCAACTTCAGGAATTAATCAGATTATATTTGCGACAGTCGCTCGAAGCAATAACACGTGCGAAATTCTGATTATTGATCTACCGTTTTTTAAATATGGCCTTTTCGAAGTACATAAATGAGACAAATTGATTTTTTTGATAATTGATTATTTTATTAGTCAGAATAGATTTATTACTTTTTCAATCTGTAACGAATAAAAAGAAAGCAATCTGCAATACAACACATCTTTTTAACTTTACTCTATAATTACCAAGAAGTAGTGGCTTCTAAAATAAAAAAAATTGATTTAATTTTAATTTATACCCATACATTTAATCTAATGAAACACTTTTACTTATTTTTCTTAACTGTACAATTTACAATAATAAGTAACGAGCAATTTTGTTAATCTCTTATCCGGGCAATTATTTTTTTATTTTAATTGGTTCCCATGTTTTTTAGTCTTGTGAGATTTTAGGTTTTTTTGATCATGATTATTGATTAAAGATGAATAGAGGTGAATGGTGCTTTATTATTGCATAAAATCAAATTTATAAAAAAAATGTTACTGTACGCCTAATAATTAATTTAATCCTAAGTAATCGCTTTTATCTTCCATCAAATTATTAAGCGAATGTCCATACAATTGTGATTGTGTTTTCAACAGTGTATTCACTACAGTTAGATCAACTGATTCCTCGTTTTTTGATAATTGTTTTAAGAACCTCTTAAATTATTATTGTGAGGATTCTTTTTATTGTCCTGGACACGTTGCTGGGGTATCGATATTCAATCTCCTGGTCAAGTTGAGAATACAAATAGATTTATTTACAATGTTAAACGGTTTCCTCAATATTTGATTTTAACTGACAATTGATCCTGAAGATGGCGAGTAATCGCTGAAACATGTAGATCTGTTTTTTTATAAATTTGATTTTATGCAATAATAAAGCACCATTCACCTCTATTCATCTTTAATTTTCATTGCATACGGAGGCACATCTCTAATTATTATGATTATTGATGCCTAGATCTAGATAAATATCTCTGGTGTGCTAATAATAAATAATGAAGTCACTTTTTCTTGGATATTCTTACATAAGTGAAATACCTAGCATCTAAAATGAAATGAAGAGTATAAATTTGCCCACTATAAACGTGCCCATATTTTCGTTTTCTTAACAAGTAGCCGCAATCCGCTGTACATTTCTCGCTTTCGTATTATTTGCTTATGTGAAAATAATAACACATAATTTTGAATTGCGAAACGTTTAACTGCGAGTTCGCGCTGCACTAAATTAATGTAAACTTTTTTTGATCAAGGTGATATATCAATATGAACGTGTCGTTTGCAAATGTACTCCGTACTCCTTTCAAATAGCTTCAGGGGTATGCCACATGCCACAATCGAATAATCAAGTGAATAAGTGAAAAATTCAAATTTTTATTAATTGCAGTAATAAAAGCTGTAATTATAAATAATGTTTAATTTATTACTCGATACACTTTAAGATTTTAATTATTTAGATTAGAAGATAATCTCGTAGGTGATTTTTATAAATCACTTAAATTTCCAAACAGGATTTCAATCAATATGCATAATAGCACCTGATGCTGTATCAAATGGCTCAAATGCTTGGCTTAAAAGAATACCGTGGGCGTAAATTAGAAACCCAAATTGTCTTAATCGCTTACACGCTACACTTTAGATAATATTTCGTCCAATTAGAATATTATCGACCGTGGTAATAAATATTTTGGTAAACAATTGTCACTCGAACACGCAGGTTTCACTTTTGCCGGCGCGTTTAGCCATTTCTAATGGCTTAATTATCCTGACTGTTACATTGTCCTTTAAAGGAGAAATAAGATTATAGAATCAACCACATCTATTCAAATTCTGATGCCGATTTTTTTTTATTCATTTTTATTTTAATAATATCATTAAGTGAACTGACATATGTTGATTTGTTATTTCATAAACAACTTCCGTTATTAGCTTTTGATTGCTTTTTACAAACTTCCTTTTTAAGTATAATATATTGAAGTTTTTTCATTGACACGTATACTGAAATGTAATTATGTAACTTTTCTGCTTAGATTGTAGGAACATTTAATGAATTTAAACCAATGGTCTTTCCTGCAATTTGTCAAATTTTTAGATACTGATGATGAGTACTAAAAAAGGCGAAACAAATCGTTTGAGATCCACTGCAAATGGCCTTAATTCCCATTTCGTCCTATTTCATTAGAATTAGAAAGTTTGCATGCCAAAAATCGATTTTACCTTCATGTTTTGTATAAAAAAATTGGGAAGAAAAAAATTAATTTTTGGGTACTTTTATCGTTGCTGGGAGGTTGAAATATAATACCGGGTGGAAATGAAAACCGGGTCACCTCGATAACTTTTTTATTTATGAATAAAAGAATTTGAAATTTGGCTATGTTCTATGGTTCAAAAAAACAAATTTTATGTGCATTTTTTATTTTCGAAATCACTTCCGGTTTCACCGGAAACATCATGAACTTTGTTTTTTTAAATGTAACATCCCATATTTTTATTCATGGCTTAAAATACTTTTATAAAAGAAGTATTTTTGAGATATTAGTTTTTATTTTTTTTGTAAAAAAAATTTTTTTCAAAAAAAAAAATGGTTTTCGAAGTCGGTGAAAAGTACCAAAACTAATTCTAAATAATTCAAATACCTAAATAAAATTGTAATTTGAAAAAAAATTTAAGTGGTTTTTGAACTATTAATTTTTAAACTTACTTAATGAAGATTTTATCAAATATCTCACTTTTTTTAAATACAATGATGCCGGGTCATTCGACTTTTAAAAAGAGGATTTTATAACGATTATTTATTTTATGTATTTGAATTATTTAGAATTAGTTTTGGTAATTTTCACCGACTTCGAAAACCTTTTTTTTTGAAAAAAATAAAAACTAACCTGTGTCCCATTTGACGTTGGACTGTATGGGTATCTTAGTTATTATTGGAGATAGAAAGTCGGTTAAATGGACAAAGTAGTTGAGATTTTTTCGAATATTAATAATTCGTTTACAAAAAATTTGAATATCGCATCGTTCCAATGCTATCTTGAAAAAAGAAGAAAATGCGATTTTCAAAATATTGCTATAACTTCATTATTTTCGGTGGTATCAAAAATTTTTTTTGACTTAATACAGACAATGTTTGTGTACAATGCAGTAAAACAAATGAATATTTTCTTTCGCCAACAGATTGACCGGAAATGAACCAAACTTATTTTTTTCTTATGCCAGCCATACTGAATTTGCACATACTCGGAATCAGTGCATTTTTCTGGATAATTTGGTATATCATCATATATAATATTTAAAAAAAAAAATAGAAATAATTTCATTTTACTAACCAAAAATGGCCTTGAATATATGTAAACTGTCAATACATATGTGTTAAGATTTATTTTACATTTAATATTTTAAATAGTTACATTTATGTTATTGACAATTTACATCTCTTAAAGTCCAATGTTAGTTTGTAAAATCAAATAATTTTATTTTTTTTTAAATATGACATATGGTATACCAAATTACTCAGAAAAAAATACTGATTCCGAATATGTGTAAATCCAATATGGCTGCCATAAGAAAAAAATAAGTATGGTTCATTTCCGGTCAATCCGTTAGCGAAAAAAAATATTCATTTGTTTTACTGCATTGTACACAAAAAATTGTCTGTGTTATGTCAAAAAACTTTTTGGTACCACAGAAAATAAAGAAGTTATAGCCATATTTTAAAAATCGCATTTTCTTGTTTTTTCAAGATAGCGTTGGAACGATGCGATATTCAAATTTTATGTAAATGAATTATTAATATTCGAAAAAATCTCTACTACTTTGTGTATTTAAAGGACTTTCTATCTCCAATAATAACAAAGATACTCATACAGTCCAACGTCAAATGGGACACCCTGTAGATCTGAAATTTTCTAGCTATCATGGATTTTAAAAATGAAAAAAATGAAGTGCTAATTGGACCAAATGTTATAATGACATAACAAAAATTTGGTTTGAATCAAATCTTTTCTTTGAATATAAAGTGGCTAATTAATCCTAATTAAAACGACTTTTCTGAAAAACGATAATTTGGCAAATTTATACAAATGTTGTAACACTAGACGACATTTAAATACGCCGCCTTTGAAAATAAATTATGTAGTCTTTAACGAACGTAACATGTGATTAGTAATTAATCATATTTTTATTGATTCATTAATTCCCTAGTTTGTCTCTAAATGTTCCCTTATTAGCGGCAAATTCCTCCAATTAGCAACATTTTAAATTATTAATTTTTGAGGCCATTAACACCGACCAAAAGTGAATTATTCGAATAATTCATTTTCGAAATCGGCGGTGCGCTTCTAACAATTTGTTTAATTATATAAACAATCGAGAAGCGAAATAGAAAATTTAAAACTCTCCACTCCAACGCTTAGAAAGCGATTTTATGCAGTTGTGCACGCGAAAATAAGATTAATGAACGTGTCTTCGGGGTGTTTTAGTAGAAATATTAAACATGTTGCCTAAATTAGGCAGCCGTAGCGATTTCAAATTAATTTATTCATTAATTTATGATAAATTATTAAATGTAAAAGTATCCATTAAGCCCGCCACCAAATAAATTAAAACAAATGCACGCTAGTTTTTTTAATAAATAAACCATTTATTACAATTAATTAAATATAAAAATTACCAAAAAAGGCATAAAAGTGAAAACGATTTTAATTATTTTGTCTTTAGTCAACGCTACCTTGTTAAAGTGATTAAATATTATGCGACCAATTGAATTGCACTTACATGCAACCACTTCATCCTCAACCGTTTCATAATACTGAAGTACATGTAAAATAGGGATTTTAGGTAAAAAAATTGGTCCATTCGTGAAATATTGTTTACAGGTCTTTTTGACCATCAGTGGTTTCGACACAAAAATGTAAAAATACCCCACAGATACCACCACCTATCCAAATATTTTCTTAACAAGATATTACCAAAACAATCATTATTTTTTACATTTTTGTTTTGAAATGATCAACTACTCAACTACTGATTCACGGTTAACTACTGGTGTCCTTGCCTAAACCAGAAAGTGAAGAGCCCCGAAAAAATTGGGATCCGTAAGTATGTTTTTAAGAAAGGTAGGGGGTGGAAAGTATGAACAATCAGAGTTTATGAGAGCTGGGCAAGTGGGGTATCATTTCTGGTTATTTGGTCGTGGACTCTAATATAAAACAATGTTGATACTTAGCTTCTGATCAACATGATGATGTTCGAGAGAGTAGAATTATAACCATTCGAGTGGTTAGTAATTCATGAATTAATTAATTAATAATTGAATCTTCCATTACATGTATCTTTTTTCTATTATAAAACTGTCTGGCAATTCCTAAACTAAATTACCTTCTTAGATGTAGTCCATCTTGACATGATCTTTCTAGTATTAATACTTTTGATAATATCATAAAATATGGATTAGAAAGAATCACTAACAATTATTTAACAGAAGATGTATGGATTCAAGCAACGGTTGCCTGTACATTATGGTGATCTTGGAATTCGCCTTGCTTCGTCTTTAACGTTACCTGTTTATTTTCATATTTACTGTTACAGTAAATAACAAAAGGCAGTTTTATTTAGTCTAAGTAGAGGGAAGAAAATTACACCAATTAATAAGTTTAAGGACGTGAATCAACATTAAGTTACATGTTTATCTTTCTTCTTGTTATGCAACTTTGAAGAAAATTGATGATACTTTGTCTCCAGTTTTAAAAGGTGTTCCTGATATTAATTTAGTTGAAGGTGAAAATCTTTGGTATTCAAAAACACAAAAATATCTTAATGCTACTGAAAAAACGTATTCAAAGATCGTGGGATATTCCTCTTTTGTATATTACATTTAAAGAATTTAAGTGTTCGTCTAATGATTCATTTAAAAAGCACGTTTAAATGCTTACAAAGAATTTGGTTCCTGGCTACATGCTTTACCAGTTTCATCTTTGAGTACCCTTCTTGATATAACGATTCATTTAGAATTGCTATAGGTCTCCGCCTTGGTTCTTCATTATGTATTGAACATACTTGTTCCTGTGGCTCGACTGTACATGAAAATGGTTTACATGAATTAAGTTGTAAGTTTAGCGGTGGAAGATTGTCTCGTCAAAGTGGAGTTAATGAATTAATTAAAACGGCATTAACTTCTGCCAATGTTCCATCTATTTTAGAGCAGTTAGATACAAGTAGGGATGATGGTAAGAGATCTGATGGAATGACCTTGATTCCTTGGTGTTTTGGAAAGTCTGCTGCTTGGGACTTTACTTGTGTAGACACTATGGCCACTTCTCATTTAAAATCTTCATCTATTTCTTCTGATACTGCTGCTTTGATCGAAAAAAAATCAAAATATAGAAACCTTGAGAAAAATTTTATGTGTAGAAACATTTGGAGTTTGGAGTTCTACTGGTTTAAAATTTATAAAAGACATTCTCAAAAGAATAGAAAATTTGACTAAATATCCTAGGTCTTTTTCATTTCTTGTTCAACGAATAAGCATTGCTATTCAAAGGAAAAATGCTGGAGCTTTTTTAGGTACTCTTCCTAAGAACAAGTCAATTTTCATGATATCTCAATCTTTTAAGAAACATTCATATTTTGATTCTTCCATAGTTCCTTCAATAGACCATTCAAAGGGAACTTTAGAAGTTGAAAGTTCGAATGATTTTTTAATTTCAACTCCAAATAATCAGTTAGAAGTCAGCAGTTCTGAATTAATTACCTCAGTCGATAGTCAGAAAGAAAATAAATCCGAGTTAAACATAAATACGAGACCTCGACGTGGAGTTAAAAAAGCTAGGTATATTATGCTTAATGGAACTGCTTCTACTTAAAAAAAGAACTATGTTGAAGAAGAGGGTTGTGATGATGAAGTTGAGAAGAAGAATGTTTTATAAGACCAAGATGTTAATTTGGAAGCTCTTGAGGAAAAAGGAAAATTTAGATCTACCAGACAAAATCGTTTGTCTTTCTTATATTGGACACATTAAAATGCACTACCATAATATTTGACGGTAACAAGGAAGGATTCTGGCAGGATAAAGAAAAATGAACAATTATGCTATACAGGGTGTCCCAGGAGGAATCGAAAAAAAATTAGGAGGTGATAGTATGGAATATTTTAAGTAAAAAAGTTCAAATAAACATGTGTCCGATTCTCAATGGTTACGGAGATACACTTGTTTGAATGTTGTTATTCAGAGATAACATAACAGACTTATCCATGAATTCGTTAACGTCCTTGAACTTAATGTAAATCTAAGTATTTTCCCTCGATTTAGGACAAAAATAAAAACCCTATCTGTTGTTGTAGCTAACGTTTCGTTTATTTTTTATAAACTTCATCAGAGCTACAAATTATTAGTTTAAAATACATAAACAAATCACAATTAAAATCTTACCTTTAACAACTTTTTAGGCAGGTAAATGAAAAAACTACATCTAAAATATGCCATGAACTAATTGTTCGCATAACAAATAGTGTTGCTCTCATCAAGGAACGACAAGACGACCTCGGAAGAGCTTTTATGTTTTCTCTGGATAAAAACATTCAAACAAGTGTATTTCGGTAACCATTGAGAATCGGACATATGTTTATTTGAACTTTTTTACTTAAAATATTTCATACTATCACCTCCTAATTTTTTTTCGATTCCTCCTGGGACACCCTGTATAAAATTAAAACTCCTAGAATTAGAATTTCAGAAAGTAGCAGTCTATGGAAATCAGAACAGCTTTCTTCTCAATGCTGAAAATATAGAACAGTTTATACAAACGCAAACACATATGTTTGAAATCAATGACTTTGAGGTCAGGTAGTCTTGTGGAAATGCCGATATCCTAATTATACAAACAGCTATTAAAAAATCTGTTCAGTTGATAGTTGCACAAGATATTTATATTCTAATCTTGATAACAGCTCTAGGTCCAATGAATCGAGAAATATATCTACTTAAACCCAAAAGGTATTCTACTCCTTCTTTCTACAAGGACAGCATAAGGATGTATAAACTATCCATTTCTTTAATAAGGACGTTTAATTGACACTACATTTCCATTGACAGACTTAAACATGGACGTTTCATCGGCCCTGCATTTTTAGCCCAGTCAATGGGTACTTTTACCTTGCAAAAGATCGTGCGAAGCTGATACTTGGCAGTTTCTTTAGTTTGGAGTCCTAATGAAATTCACAAATTTGCGACCTTGGCAAACAAGTATTTTAGAAATAACTTTTTTTTTTTTTAAATTTAGACTATTTATTACAAAAATTATAGAACAGGAATATAAAAATATATAAAAAATAAAATTTTAGAACAATAATTTTCCTATAACATTTGATTAAAGCATATTTTCCAAAGTAAATAATTTCAAAGTTATTGTTGATAAAAGGAGAGTGCTTTTTGCAATTTTTAATAAATGAAAGATTTCTCCCCGAAATTTGAAAGATAGATAACGAATAATTGTTAGTCATTTCAACACCACCTTGTGATAGAATAAGACATGCGTTTTTTAATGTGGTAGCACCTTTTGACCTAATCCACTACCCTTCTTTTCGCGCTTATTTATTAAATTTTTATAGTATACAGATGACCCAAGTTGACTTCACAGTCAATCGAAGTGTCCATTGCAAAATGAGCAGACAGGAAGCACTTTGAACCTGGCTTCCACAACTCGCATGCCCAATAATGACTTCTCGGCTGGATATTTTGTGGCTGTAACTGGTGCAAAACTGAGTATACATTTCTTCCATTCTATCGAATCTTTTGAAATGCCATTTCATGTTTGCAATTTTAATACTGTCTTCGGGAACGTATCTTTTGTGCTTATAACTGCTGCAAGATCGACATCCATCCCCATTCTACCGGATCTTTTGTAATTCCATTCCGTGTTTACACTTGATGGTATGTCCGAAACTAGTGTTGTAACATTGATACAACATACAAAAAGTAAATGAACTTTTGCTGGATTGTCACCTACAAAAGAAGCTGCACGACAACACTCTTTTCAGACATCAAGGGCAAATATAGAATGGAATTACAAAAGATCCAGATCCAGAAAAGATATAGAACTAATGTAAACTAGGTCTTGTACCAGTTACAACCACAAAAGTTTCGGTCCCTGAACCACTATATAAATCTATTTTCTGCAAGTGCAAAAAACAACTTGGTTCAGCATGAAGGTGCTGGAAAGTAGGTCTACAGTGCTTCCTTCTCCCTTGACTTCTCATTTTGCAATTGATACTCTTGCGAAAGTATTCTGATAGATTCTGATGATGAGAAAACTGAATTTGATAATATGTTGGAAAAATTGTCAATAGTCTTTTCCAAGGTAAACCCGTTTTTGGTCTCTATTGACTGGGCTACTTGAATGAAACGGTCTTGTGAAGAAAAAGTTTATTACTACAAGCGTAGTTTTGATTGTCGATGAAATGGTTATCGAAGCAAAGATATAGTGTCGACGAAAAGATAATGTCGATGAATTGGTCATGTCTATGATCCACACTGGAGATTATATTGTATTCAATGAAAATGCTATGTCGATGATAGTGTGTTTGGTCGATAAAACGGTTAGCAATCATCGACTGACCAACTACGTCTCTTCAGCGATTAGTTATGATTTAGACATTTCAAGGGTCCATGGTTTTTTTCAAACAGTATTTTGGCTCCCTTTTAAAACATCCGTATTAGTGGTTTAAGAAACTAAGGGTTTTTTCTCTTGATTCTTCATTTCTAAACGAGGAAAGTGGTTATGTAAAGATACATTTACACTCGAGGCGGTATTTTTGATCTCACTATAAAAATAGTCTTGAACAATGAATGCATAATGACAAAATGCGTTTATGGCTCTGTCTTATGTGCAAATTCACCTTAAAAAAACTTACACGGTAGTTCAGTTCTCTGGGCAACCTTTCATAAAGTCTATTATCTCTTTTGAATGTAAATTTTTGTACTTTTTGGATTTATACTTTTTGCCCATGCAATAGGTTTTCAAGAATTCTCTTTTGTATTTTCTCATATCTTTAAATTGTATTAATTTAAGGCTTGACTGCTCATTTGAATGTAACAAGATGAATTTTTAAAATTATAATTATAATGAATTACAATTGCTATTATAATACGCCCAAGTGCAAATAAGAGTAATTTACCTGACAAGAAAACTTGAAAGGAAATCATTTTTCAATGACAATTTACATCGTGTTAATAATTAGCGCTTAACATAAATAAGTAAAAATTCAATTATTAATTTAGTGTCTCTTATTTAAATATTCGAAGTATTCATTTCAATTTCATTGAAAGTTTTGCATGCAATGGTGTAAAATAACAGTAATTTTTGACTTAAATATTGTTTATTACTCAAGTTTCTACTTATAATAGATTATTAAATGTGAACCAGTTTTCATAGATGATTTGTTTTTCAAAAGATCTCGAAATGCCGTTAAATATCATTTAAATGTTTGTGCCATATCGAAGGTTTACGAAATAAGCCTACCGGGGCTTTCAACCTTTTAATTGCCTGTAAACACGAGTGATTTTTATCGAATTTAGTATAAAATTGTAACACTTTCTTATATACGTTTAAATAATTTAAGTTGACTTATATGAGGTATAATAAAACATGCAGGATTATTAAAAATAAAATTTAATGGGTTCATTGTATGGTGTATAGTGGAATCTCCTTGGAACTGGCACAAGTTCAAATAAATTTCATGACCATAAACTGCTTTAATAACAATTGGGAACATATTTAATTTAAAGCCTAATTAGGATATCAAAATTGTATCGTCTGCATAACGCAGGATGAAAGTTAATTGGGAAAAGTAGAGAATTAGCGTTGTGTGTGAACCAGAACTTTGGTCCAGCCTAATTTTTAGACAAGGTCGCGAATGTTTTGGTTTTTTTATTGTTTTAAAAACATTTCTATTGAAAAAACTTTTAAGTGTCAAGGTTTGTCGGGGGTGTTTAGCTTAGGTAATTTTTTTGATTTATTAGGTTTAATCTATTGTTGTGTAAGGTACAAGTTTATGAGCAAAACGACTTTTTAGATACAAAAATGATTATGATGTATTACAATACAACAATATAGTTCTTATTATTTAGCTGGAAACAATTGTTCACAATAATTATCGTTGCAAAATTATTATAATTGTAAATGCGAAAAACGGAAAACCATGAACAAGATAAATGTGGTAGAAAATTTTTATGTTAAAAGATTTGTAAAGATAAATAAATTTTAATAACTGATTACAAATATTTGTATAATATTTTGATTTTGCTAATACAATTTTTGTACTTTTATTCAAACTATTTTTTTAAATTAATTGTTAATGTATAGTGGTGGAAAAAAGTATGGAAACTTCATTTTATTTAAATTTAATTCGCTTTATTTCATATTTGATATTGTAAATAGTCACATTGATATCTTTGATATTAGCTCAAAAATTACCAGGAACCGTTATTTTTACCATGATTTTAAATAAAAGATAATATAATAGATGCCTTTCAAAATGATAAGAAACAAGATGACTCTTTTAATATGACTAAAAGTGCAGTATCGAGAAATGTGCAAGGAGGCCCAACGAAAACGAAACGGTTGAGTTTTAAAATAGTTAATAAAAAAAATTTAAAAAACGCTCGGATAGGTCAATTTTGGTTTTGAGGAAGACATATTTTGCAATAGAGCTGATGCAAAAATCCATTCATCCCTGTGCGCTATGACCGCAACCCCTAAAATATTAATAGGAATGGTGGGGTAAGTGATACCTCGTTGAGAAGGTCTTTTTACCTAAAATAATATATAAAAAGAAAAAGTTAAATCGATCGATTCGTTTTAAAGATATTCAAAATTTAACATTTTGAGTTCTACCATGTTAAATTTAAATATCTTTAAAATAAATCGATTGATTTAACTTTTGGTTTTTGTATGTTATTCGAGGTAAAATGGTAAACAAAGTCAAAGTATTATTTACCCTATCGTGCCTTTTAAAATTGTGCTATGAACACTACCCCTTCAATTTTAAGTGTTTTGATAGAGTAAGTAATACCTTTTTACCTCGAGTAACATACAAGAAACAAAAGTTAAAATGATCAATTAGTTTTAAATTATATTTAAAATTAAACTGTACAGGAAATTATTTTTTTATTTACTCAAACAAAACATAACAAATTAAATTGAAGAAATCTAAATTATTATTTATTAACACTTACAAGAGATTTTTTTATTATTTTATTAAATGTTCGAATTGAGCTCCACCAACCTCCATGCAAATGTACACATTTTGTACAAATAGAATTCTTACATTTTGTAAGATTTCAGGAGTTACTTGGCGGCATGTATCAACAATTCTTTCCGAAAATCTTAATTTTTAAATGACCCCAAAGAAAAAAATCAAGCGGAGTAAGATCGGGAGAACGTGGCGGCCACTCCAAAGGACCTCTACGCCCAATCCATTGCCCAGTGAACGTCGGTCGTATCCAAGAATTCCCTAATCAGCCAGGACGGAGGACGGTCCTGTTGGAAAACCAGATGGTCTTCTAAGTAACGATCGTCATTTTCGATTATATCATCAAGAAATGATAGATTGCCATCTAAAAAATAAGGACCAATAAGACGGCCTCCAAAAATTCTAACCCACACATTCAACTTTTGAGGAGTTTGAGTATTGACTTCATGAAATACTCTAAGATTCTCATCCGATCAATATCGACAATTATGACGATTAATGGTTGAGTTTAAGAAAAAAGTGTACTCGTCAGAAAAACAATATTATAAAGAAAATTTTCATCAGCATTTATCCATAAAACCTCACAAAATTGTAGTCGCCTATCAAAATCATCTTTATTTAATTAATAAATTAAATTAATTTTATAGGGATTAAATTTGTGACCTTTCAATATTCGTTGAATAGTTGTTCGTTGTTCTGCTATGTTAGTCACAGTCGCAATTTTTCATGTGCTTAAAGTTGGATCTGCAGCAACTTGTCCTAGAACTCCAATTTCAACGAGTTCGTTTCTCATTGGACGAAGAACTCCAGGATCGAATTTCTTATTACCAACAGTACCATTATTTTTACATTTTTGAACTAACTCTAGAACGTATTTTGGGTTACAATGTTTGATTGGAGGTGGTTCGTTGAACAAATTAATTGTACGATAAGCATTTTCATCATTTTTAAAATAAAAAGCGATTAGTATAAACATTGCTCACAAAATTTTAAATGTTGATTTCTAAGTAGTCGATGAAGATGATCACTAAACAACTCTTATAAAATCGCTTTGTATTTTGCATTATTTTGTTTCAGATGTTACAAAATTTTAAACAATTCCTCGAATAAATTTAAATTTCTTTTCAAAATATCTCCTTTGTATAAAAGAAGAAATGACTTGTATCTACAAGTAGAAATTTTACATGTTAAATTTTGAATATCTTCAAATACTTATCGATCGCTTTTTTATGTTACTATATACAGGGTGATTCAGACCACCCGTGCCACCCATTTATCTCGAGAACGCGTTATCGTACATGGCCGAAATAAAAAAAAATTATTACCAAAGTGAACCTAAAGAATCCATCGGTGAACTTATTTTTTTCCGAACAACCCGGAACTTTCCGGAACCTGAGGTAACTTTGATTTTTTAAATGGCAACATAGGTCGAGTTTGGTATGATTTGATAGATCTTTCAAAAACAAATAACTTTTATTAAAATATTTTTTTAATATTTTCCATAGTTAAGAATTTATTCGATAAACAAAAAAAAAATTGCTAAAAAAAGTAAATAAAAATTATTGCATATTTTAAAGAATTTTGTTTAAATATGGACAAGTATTATATTTAAAGTTGGTAAAATATTAAAATTTGTAGAAAGAGTTTATAAATTTATAAAATTCTTCAAAATATGCAACAATTTTTATTTACCTTTTATTAACAATTTTTTTATGTTTTCGAATAAATTCCAATCTATGGAAAATATTAAAAAAATATTTTTATAAAAGTTGTTTGTTCTTAAAAGACCTATCAAACCATACTTATATTTTTCCGGATCAACCCGGAACTATCCGGAACCGGATATCACATGATTTTTAAATTGTAACATAGGTCGAGTTTGATGTGGTTTGATAGGTCTTTTCAAAATAAACAACTTTTATTAAAATATTTTTTTAATATTTTCCATACTTTTGAATTTATTAGAAAAACAAAAAAAAAATGTTACAAAAAGTAAATAATAATTATTGCATATTTTGAAGAATTTTGTTGAAATATAGACAAGTATGATATTTAAAGTTGGTAAAACATTAGAATTCGTAGAAAGAGTTTATAAATTTATAAAATTCTTCAAAATATGCAATAATTTTTATTTACTTTTTTTAACAATTTTTTTTGTTTTTCGAATAAATTCTAAACTATGGAAAATATTTAAAAAATATTTTAATAAAAGTTATTTGTTTTTGAAAGACCTATCAAACCATACCAAACTCGACCTGTCGCCTATAAAAAAATCAAAGTTACCTCCGGTTCCGGACAGTTGCGGGTTGTTCCGGAAAAAAATAAGTTCACCAATGGATTTTTTAGGTTCACTTTCGTAATTAAGTTTTTTATTTTAGTGATGTACGATAACGTGTTCTCGCGATAAATGGGTGGCACGGGTGGTCTGAATCACCCTGTACATTACTTACCTGTATATAAAAAAATGTAAATAAAACTTTTAATTTTAATTGTGTATCCTGCGCAAAAGTCAGGGATGTTATCTGTAGTCTTAAATCCAGTAAGAGCTTTGACTGTTACAATATGTCAACAGACATTATTAAAAGTATCAAAGATATTATAATTTCGCCATTAACTAAAATAATAAACCAATGTATTCAATCTTCAACAATTCCAAGGTTGCTAAAAATCGCTAAGGTAGTCCCAATACATAAAAATGGGGACAAAAATGATATTAATAATTACAGGCCAATATCACTACTGCCTGTTTTCTCTAAAATTTTGGAAAAAGTCTTGTATGAACAATTATCCGGTTACTTTGAGGATTCTGAACTTTTTTACGAAAATCAATATGGCTTCCGTTCCAATAAATCGACCAAATACGCCATTTTGGAGTTTGTTGAAGAATGCATGCAAGCGTTTGAAGATGGAATGTACTTAAATGCATACTTTCTTGACTTGTCAAAGGCTTTTGACTGCGTCTCTCACCCAATTTTGCTACGGAAACTGTATTCTTATAATCTAAGTACCACAGCTTGTAAATTACTAACGTCATATTTATCAAATAGAGAACAATTTGTATCTTTCAACGATACATGTTCCATGAACAAACCTATAGAAGCAGGGGTGCCCCAGGGATCTATCCTCGGGCCACTCCTGTTTCTAATATATATAAATGATCTACCCTATGCGCTTTTGCCATCAAAGGCAATTCTTTATGCAGACGATACTACGTTTACCAATATTGGGAATACAATTGATGAAACAGCCGAACATAGCCGTGAGACGTGGTCGAGGGCCAACGACTGGTTTAATAGCAATAGCCTTCTTCTTAATGAAAATAAAACGTCTAATATAATTTTTACTTTGCGAAATACTGTAGATGAACCTGTATCCTTCACCAAATTTCTTGGGATTCATCTGGATCCCAAAATGGTGTGGAATAGACACGTTGAAAACTTAGAGCCAAAGTTAAACAGTACAATTTTTCTACTGCGTAATTTAAAAAACTGTGTATCTACCACTGTTCTAAAAAATGCTTATTATAGCCTTTTTCAATCTCATATTATGTACGGCCTGATTGCATGGGGCCACTCTGCAAGCAGCAACAAAATCTTTGCTCTTCAACGTCGTGCTGTTCGCGTTATTGCGGGAATTGGTTACAGAGAAAACTGTCAGGAAACGTTTAAAATCCAGGGTATACTAACATTACCTAGTCTATATATCCTTGAAAGTTTGTATTATATTATTACACATCTAGATGAATATCTTGATAAAAAAACCTGTCACTCATTCAACACAAGAGGAAAAGACTTTCTTATACCTCAATTCTCACGTTTAGATAAAAACAAAACTGGTGTTAGATACCATGGCATCAAATTTTACAATGCTCTTCCTCTATGGATTAAAAATTTAAACATTAAATGTTTTAAAACAGAATTAAAATCATTGCTTGTTAAGGAGGCTTGCTATTCATTCGATGATTTTTTTAAATGTATAGGCAACTATGAAGTTAGGTTAAAATAATTTTATACATTAATAATCGTTAGTCTGTAGAGTAAAATTCTATTGTATATCCTGTCATGACATTTGTAAAATACTCTGTATTATTCACAAATAAATATTATTATTATTATTATTATTATTATTATTATTATTATTATTATTATTATTATTATTATTATTATTATTATTACCTTATCAAGGCACTTAAAATTGAAGGTGTAGTGCTCATAGCACAATTTTAAAAGGCATGATAGGGTAAGTAATGCCTCGTTGGAAAGATTATTTTACCTCGAGTAACATACAAAAAGAATGGATTTTTGTATCAGCTCTATTGCAAAACCTCTCGAAACCAAAATTGACCTGTCCGAGCATTTTTCAAATTTTTTTATTAACTATTTTAAAACTTAACCGTTTTCTTTGGGTCATAAAAGTACCATACAAGAGAAGGTGGTGTTGAAACAGCGCTTAAGACCTAGAAAAACTAGAATGGATAAAATTATAGAAAGAATTTATCAAAAAGATCCGCGCAAAACATAAAGACAAATTAGGGAGGATTTTGCCATTTCAAAGAACTCGACTGGAATTTGCCATTTGCATTTGCATTTTTCGTGGCCGACAGAAAAGTGGTTCGCAGGCAAAAAAGACGACCAATAAATCAAGGTACTACGTAAGATACCAAATTGAGGAAAAAATGGATCGTTTTCAATATAAGGATGCAATAAAGAACCAAGTGGTACCATTTTCCAAAGAAGATTTCCCTTTGATGTGGGGGTTCCAACAGGATAATGAAGCACACATCACAATTAATAAAAAAAAATAGTTTTCCCTCAAAAACGTTACCGTTCTTGAATAGCAGCATTCAGAAAAATACATTAGAAAGTAATGAATAATTGTGGATAGTCATTAAAACCAAACGGAATCAAATTCCTCTAGATATCCTACAAAAATTAGTAGATTCAATGCCTAAAAGATGTTTTTTCTTCAAATGCGAAAAATAAAAGTTTCCACAATTTTTCATCGAATTAATTAAGTTTAATTAGTATTTTAAATAATTTTAATGACTTATTTATTCATATAACTTTTAAATTAAACGTCTAAGAAATGGTTCATCGTGCTATATCAGATTATTGAAGAATTAGTTAAGTTACGATACACGATACACCACTGTATATTTTTCTAAATTTTGTTGTTGTTTAAATAAATAACATAATATTTTATTAGGAGAATAATAAACTATTAGCATTGCCTTTATAAGAATAAAGTCAAAATATGCATTAGAATTATAGCACTTTAAAGAGAAAAGGAATAACATCAGTGATTTACCAAACATGGTAATAATTTTGTGCCACATTTTTTAATAATTAAGACTAAGAGACACTCGTTTAGTTTTTTAAGCTTACCTTTCTAAACGTTAATAATTGTAAATTGTGAAAACATTAGTTAATAATAATAATGTCTTAACATTAGGCATTAACACATTTACCGAATATTGCCTATATACTTTCATCTTCACCTCAAAGTGATTGTTGCAATTTTACGTGGGTAATGATAAATGATTTAACAACTTTTTTAAATATTCATTTTCTTAATAAAAAATGGTTTTTAAATAAAGTTTTATGAATTAAATTCTATTTTTCCTCAAAGATATTTATTGCCTTATAAAAAAGAAAACAAAATTAGTTTCTGGCTAACTCTTAATTAATAGTATTGTGATAACGATTTAATAGTTAAGTAAAATTAATTTATATTTACCCATTGATTTTAATAGAAAAATGGAAAAGAAAACTGTTGAGGCTTAAGATTATCTGTGGGAAGTATGGAAAATGCACAAACACACAGAGTAATTATTTTAATGAATATAGATTATGTTAGGTGAGATTGAGTTGTAATTCCAAAAAATAAAAAAAAAACAATAACACTGCTTCCCGAACTTAATAGATACTTATAATATGTCTCGCTTCAGTGAGATTTGCGGTTATTGAAAATGAAAATGAAAATTACCATGAACTACAATAATACGTGAATAATTATCACATCTAAAGTAAAAGCCTTTATGTTTTTACTTTCATTAATTTTTTTTGTTTTTATTCGATTTTTAAGAAATTAAATGTAATTATTAATTTAGATAATTTTGGCGTAGACGTGATAATAAATATTAACATGTTATAAAATATGTACAATATATTGGTTTCCAAAATCAATTACTAAGTTGATTATTCTTGAATCATTCGATACGATGTCGTATACTGTATGAGATGGTAAGGCTCTTATTTTTAAATTTGCATCACAAGGATAAAATTGAATGTCGTGTCCGATATTGTGTCGAGTGGTTCAAGAATATACCTTCAGTGTACCGAATCCTCTTTTTTTGGGATAAAATGTTATAAAATATAAACGGTGGATAAGACCCTAGGACCACACTTCAGATAATTTATTATTAAACTTTTTTCGAAAGAAATAACTTATTTAGTCAATACGGATTCAAAAAAATTAGCACAACTTTGGCTATATTCGATTTTGTAGAGGATCAAGGCTATCGAAAGTGGAGAAATTTTGGGAACGTAGTTCTGTGACTTGTCAAAGCCCTTTGACTGTGTATCTCACTCTTTATTAATACAAAAATTTACAAAATACAATATTCCTGCAAAGAGCACAGATCTTCTTGCTTCCTACTTAGGGAATCGGAAATAGTTTGTTTATGTCAACAGTCAGATATCTTAATTAGCGATTATGGAGCATGGGGTACCTCAAGGTTTCGTACTTGGTCCACTTTTATTTCTGATTTTTGGCATAAAATGGTCAACTACCCGGACTATACTTTTTGCTGATGACACTATCATAATAAAAAGTGTTATGATGAAACTACTCTACAAAAAAATGAGATATCCACAGTCGGAGGCCAATAAGTGGTTCTCAACAAATGCACTAAGTCTTAATTCTGGTAAAAGTGTAGTAGCGTAGCTACGATTTTTGGGTCCGTTGGCAATTTTAAGGGATGACCTCGCAAAACTAACCCATTCAAATTTTCAAAATGGCGTCGGCTTAATTCTATAATTACGTTGGATTTGCGCTTCTCGGTTAGCGATTAGCGATATAATACGAAGTTAACGGATCTGTCACCTGTCCTTCCCTATATTTTTATTAATGTTTTTATTGAAAATTAAATATAATA
The DNA here is from genome assembly GCA_963971135.1 of Stenus bimaculatus. NCBI lineage: Eukaryota > Metazoa > Arthropoda > Insecta > Coleoptera > Staphylinidae > Stenus > Stenus bimaculatus. Next base: position 10,750,240 of record OZ020185.1, on the reverse strand, counting down.
CATTTTAATATTATTCCGGGTTTTCCAGACCAAACGTGCCACACCTCTTTAATTCGAAAACACTTTGTCAAACATGGATGAAATAAATATTTTGAAGTCAACCCAAAGAATCATTTAGTGTAGTTTTTAACTTCTGAAGAACACTTTGAAATTTTAAAAGCCAACTTAGGCCGAGAATGGTATTGTTTAATAGGCCTTTTTAAAACAAACAATTTTTTATAATTTTTTTTTTTAATATTGTACTTTACAATTTAAATTTATTAAATTAAAATGGAAAAATAAAAAAAAACAAAAAAGTAAAATTTACATTATAATGAACGAAGGTATGCTTTTACTAAACCACGCGCCAAAATTAACGCATAATCCGAGAAAATTATAACGTCGATTTTAATTTTTAATTATTATTATTTTTTCTTAATTATAATATTCTTGGAATATGCGTTAATTGTAACATCTTGTCTTTTCAACACATTATTAAACATTGTTGAGTTCAAAGTATGTTTTTTACAAAAGAATTTTTATTTCAAAACTTTTTTTTGGCAAAAAATATAAATAAAAACGGCAAAAACTATTTTTAAATAATACAAATAACACGTAAAATTAATTTTTGTTTAGAAAATTAGGTGTTTTGTTTTTGAGATATTAATTTTTATAATTTTTAGGAAGCGTTTCTTATCAGAAATAAGACCGAAGTTAGAACAATTTTTTTAAGACTCGCAAAATCTCAAATTTCGATAATTTTTTTTTAGTAAGTTCTTATACTTATATCAAAGGTTGCTAATAAAATATATGTTATTCCTGTAAAATCACATTATGTGAAAAAGTAAATGAGTAAACTTCCACTATACTATACGGTTTTTGCGGATCCACTTACCCCACTTTACCTTACCAAAATTATTACCGGAGGAACTTATACAGGGTATAATTTTAAGACAAAAACTTCAAATTAACATATGTCTGATTTCGCTTCCTGCAGCTCTTTGAAGGTGGTGTAAAAAAATAGGTTTTAGTAGGTTTATTAGAAACTTCAAATTTAGTGTGAATCATAATACACTTTAGATATGTTTCCCTGATTTTTTGATATTTTGCATGCTTTAAAAGGGTAGTTTTGGAAAGGGTTGGTAATATAAACTGTGATAACTTTTTAGGGGGCCAAATAATTTCAGATAAAAAAGGTATTCTTGTACGAACTCTGTAGATTGAACCATTAAAATTTTTATCACTTTTCACCTTTGAAGGGCTGCAGCTCTCTTAGGAAGCAAAATCGGACATATGTTAATTTGAAGTTTTTATTTTAAAATTAGTCGTAGAATCGACTTAAAAAAATTGGCTGTTTAATATCGATTCACCCTGTATGTATACATATTTGTATATGCATGTGTATTGCATCTAATGGCTTTTAGCTTTTATATTAAATTGTAAATTATATTTTGTGACAGATATAAAATATGTATAGGGAACCCGGGGCGGAACAGGGTATTGGGGGCAGATTGGGATAGTGGTGGGGTGCTCGCTACGGGCGACGGAAACACGCGAGCATCCCGCGCAACGTTCGGTTTCTCGTGCTGCGCAATACGGAGTGGCCCCTGTGTTTGGTCAGAGTGCGCTTAGTTAGAATTTTACTGAAGATTGAAGAAAAAGCTTGCTAACTCTAATTTCTGCTCTGCGACACCAAGATAATTACATTATATTCTTCGGAAACTCGGTACTGGCTACGTCGGTACCGGATATCTCGCCACCAGATAAGTTGGCACCAGATATGTCGGCACTGGACATCTCGGCACCAGGACATCTCTTCACCAGGACATCTCGGTACCGGGACATATCGGCACCGGGATATCTCGGCATTGAGTAGGTCGTTAGTAATTAATCTGTTTCACTTGAATGATAATTTTATTTTATGTTTTAGAGTTATTAATAATTAAGAGTTATACCAAGAAAGGATATCGGTATATGATTCTCATTAAAAATCATAATCAGGCGAGTGAAACAGATTTTTTACTCCGAGTCCCGACCTACCCAGTGCCGAGATACCACGGTGCCCATATGTCCCGGTGCCGAGATGTCCCAGTGCCGAGATGTCTCGGTGCGACTCGGAATTTCCGGGTTGTAGGATGCCGAGATGTCTCGGTGCCGGGATGTCCCGGTGCCAAGATGTCCAGTGCCGACTAATACGGTGACTACTTATCCGGTGCCGAGATATCCGGTCCGACTCGGAATTTCCGAGTTGTAGGATGCCGAGGTGTCGAGTGCCGAGTTGTCCGAGTCCCATGATACAAGTCGTAGGCGACATCGTGTCGACTGGTTTTAGAACAAGTATGCTTGTTTACGGATGCTTGAATATTGATGCGGTCCCATTGGAGAAATGGAATACGTGCAATTTGCAAAAAATGGGTACACATTTCCCATTCTATTCCGAGGGTTGGGGCATAATTGGAAATTCATCTATTTTTACCTGGCAATAATTTTTTATAGTAGGTATAATTATTAATTTCTATAAGTTTAGCTTTAGTTTCTTTGTAGATAAATAAGTAGTTAAACGTATAATCTGACAAATAATATGGTTTTGTTTCTTTCAAACTCTCTCAAATTGTAATCAAAGTTTAGTTAATCCGTTCCGCCCCGGGTTCCCCTACATTTGTATACAGGGTGTCCCGTAATAACGTGGACAGACATAGAATGTTTATCACCTCAAATTAAGATGTTTAATTGATCTGCGAGCGAATTTGGATGCACTAACACTCGTTCACTATATTTATGGCTGTTTTGATGAAGTCCATTGGGATATCGCGCAGGATGACTTCGTTGCTAACGTAATACAGTGCATCCACTATGGTTCGTAAAACTTTATTTTGAAACCTCTGGATGATGGCTAGGTTGGAGTCGCAAGTAGTACCTCATAGTTCAATTCCATAAGTCCACACTGGTTTAAGGATGGCTTTATACAAGAGAACCTTATTGTCTAGTGATAATTTTGACTTCCTTCCAATGATCCAGTACATTTTCTGAATTTTAGTCCAAGTTGTTTACGTTTTGTGAAGATATGTTTTTGCCACGTTAGTCTTCTGTCCAAGTGGATGCCTAAGTATTTAGCATCATTGATTGAGGTAGTTGTTGATTATTTAATGTTACTGGTGGACAAGTTCCTCTACGCAGAGTGAATGTTACATGGGTCGATTTGGATTCGTTGGCCTTGATTCGCCATTTTTTAACCATTTATGGATTTTGTTAAGTATTTTCTGGAGATTTCTTGAAGCTAATATTGGATCCTTGTGAGACGCAAGTATCGCTGTATCATCGGCAAATGTGGCTAGTCTTGTGAGTAGTGAGGTAGGTAGTATAAACCAGGTACAAAGTTGGTCCTAGGATGCTCCCTTGAGGGACCCCAGATAGTATTGGATATATATCAGTCTGTTCGTTACCTTGTTTGACTAAAAAGTGTCTATTGCTCAAATATGATTTAAGCAGCTCAAAATGAGGATGTGGTAGGTATTTCTTTAATTTATAGTGTAGCTCTTCACTCTTCATGCCAAACCTTGTCGAAGGCCAGTGCTATATCTAAAAAACCGCTGAGCAGTATCTTTTGCCGTTTAGGTCCTTGTTGATTTGATTTACTAATCTGTGTATTTGTTCTATGGTACCGTGCTTGTTTCGAAACCCAAATTGATGCTTTGGAATAATTTCTTTTGTCTCGCTTATTAGGTTTAGTCTTTTAATATAAATTTTCTCGAAAACCTTTGATATCATAGAGGTAGAAAGCTTATAGGTCTGTAAGAAGAAACGTATTCCGGTTTTTTCCCTGGTTTTAGGACCATGATTATTTCTGCAACTTTCCAGGTACTAGGAAAGTAGTTGTTCCTGAGAATTGCGTTGAATATGAAGGTCAGTATTTTATAGACTTTCTTTGGCAGTTCTTGAAGTATTTTCCCAGTGATCAAATCAAATCCGGGGGCTTTTTTTATATCTATTTCAGAATGAATAGTTTTTATAACTTTCTGGACTTTTATTTTTATGTGTGGAATGTCCATCTGGAAGGGAGATTCAAGGAAGTCTTTAATTTCGGTTTCTTCCTCAACAGTCGACCCACTCGGAAATGCCTGGAGGACTCTGCGCAAGTGTTTGGAAAATATGTTAGCTATTTGTTTGTCACTTATTGCCCATTCATTAGCATCGTCGTTGATCGGTGGGTTGTGTTGTTGGGATCTTTGCAACTTCTTTGTTGCCTTCCATAGGGAGTAGTCTGAGGTTTCCGTAGGTGTCAATCGTTCGAGATAGTTTTGGGTGTATTGACTATTAATTTCCGAGATTGTTTCTTTTAATTCTTTTATGGCTCTGTTAAGTTTTTTCTTGTTTTCACCTATTCGTTCCTGCTGCCATATTTTCCGCAGGCGTCTCTTTTCAATCATTTTTTGTATAATTGAGTGGTGTACATCATTTTTCCGTTCAGTTGCTTGAGGGTTAGGGGTTGCGAACCAAGCCGCTTCTTGTATATTTTTAGTCAGTTTTTCAACTTCTTGCTCTATTTCCTTATTAGTTTTCAGGGCACAGTTTATTGACGTGATTTCGACTAGTTTGCTTCTAAATAGGTCCCAGTCAGTTCTCTTATTGTGCAGGGAAGGATTTTTTTCTTTTTCAATTATTTTTTTGGAGATGGTTACAACCACTGGCGAGTGGTAGGGAAGATAGTGCGACGGCTGAAACGTTTTTAACCAGAAGTGATCCGCTAAGTGAACTAAACTAATAACAAATCAATGCCAAATTTCTTTTAAGATATGCTTATCATCCTGTAAATATTGTAAAGAGATCACTCACTGGAGTCATACTCTACATGTCAAATGTCAGTCATAACATACCCCTTTTCTGTCTATGAAGATAACTTGATAAAAATCACCATATACGGCAAATTTTAAGTTCTTTAAAATATATGGTATTATGATTTTGCCACTTTACTACCAGTTTACCTAAACTTAGAATTTAAGTTTTACTAGTAGTACAACTTTTTCTGTTGTCACTTTTTTTTGCAATTTTAACTGATTTTCTTATAAAACAAAGTTATCTCAGTTTACGGAAGTCACATTATATCATATATTCCAAAGTAGGTAGAGGAGGAATCAAAACTGATTTTCCTAATGGGCTATATTTTTTGCTCTTGGAGTTTTTGATGGTTAACTACAAAATCTGGTGGAAATAATTTGTTTGAATTTGGTACTTCCGAGTGTTAAACAAATCGACGTACAGCCGTAAAATTTTATGTAGCAATTATTAATGTAAATTTAACGCTATAAAAAAGAAAATTATGCAAAACCGTCGCTTATGGATTAAATCTGTATCAATTACTTGTGGTGAAAGGGCTTCCGCGGGAGAGTTCAACTCTACACCGAGAATTCATGTATGCGTTGTTTTCCCCACGAGCTTTTTTCTCTTTCATGACTAACTAAATTAATTATCGGGCAATAATATTTTAATGCCAGACATTAAACATGACTATAAATTTGCCGGTGCGGTTTCATTGCGGATAATCGCAGCCGGTTTGAATATTAGCAATATTACCTATGGACTTACTCCAATACTGCTAATCAAAGCACACCTGGAACTTCTGGCAGTCTGGAAAAATGATAAATTAGTCACCAAACAACATTTAATTATTACATGATGAAGGTTCTGTTATAAATTGCAATTTTAATTTATTTGCCGTTACCTGTTACTAGATGTCCCATGCAGAGTTCTGCCAAATTTAGAAAAAGTATCATTAATTTTTTTAATTTATTTTTAATATCCTTCGCTCGAATTTAAACTAGGTAGACACTTATAGACACCAGATTACTAAATCATAGTTAAACACTTACTTTCGTTTTTTAATAAAACATTAATTTACGTTTAAAATAATTGTTATGGCTTCACGCAGCAACAAATTACCATGAAGTAGCAATAATTTAATTTAAATCAAAATTTATAATTTCTTAAACATATTCAAACTTTTACTAAAAAGTCTTCCATATTAAAAATTCATGATGTGAAAAGTTCTTCCCAACTTATTACACCAATAAATTTATTAGTTAAATTATTCAAATAAAAAATGTGTTTCTTTATAAAATCGTTATTTTTTATTATTTGGGATTATTCTTCTTTATGAAGGTTGATTTTTTGACACAATAAAAACATTAAAATAACTAAGATAAGTTTTTTCTTGTCGACCCAAAAACAAGCAATCAAAATAATGGCTACTTTAATTTTAAATAATTACCTAACAAGCACATAATATTATCAAGATGACTAAAATGTGTAAATAGCAAATTTCATTTAATAAAATTTAGGTAAAACAATAGCATTCTTAAAGAATTCCTTTCGTGTTATTTCAATTGTTTGGTAAATGAAAAAAGATCTTAGCTGTCAGATTTGGTAAAATTACATACGGATTGCATTACTCCTGCTAAGTAATTGCTTTAAGCCCAAATAAATTTTCTTACAAACTTTGTATTATAATAGACTTCATATTGACTCTTAGTTTTTTAATTCCAAAAGTATATTTTGTTTAAAATTGGTATTTTAAATAATGAAAACTTTGAATATTCCTAATTTTTTTATGAAATTTCCATCAATTTTCAGGTATCTCATATGTAACCAGTATTTTACAAGATACTCTCGAATACTCTAAACTTTCAGAAAAAAATTTACATAGTTAGAGGTATTTTTTTTGTAATAACAAGTTGGGTAAGTGAAATTAGAACATTTAGAAATTTGCAAAAATTTGGATTTTAGAAAATTCTTATATCTAGACAAAACTTTTCGAATATAATTATTCAAAAAGATCAATATGTCTTGTGATTAGGACAAAAAAAATTTTTTTCTTTGCGATGAGTAGGTACATATTTTAGAAGCTGCAGACATTTTTGTAATTCTCACATTAGTATTTTTTAGACGATAAATTATTTTTTGTAAAATTAAAATAAAACCACCTAGTAATTAAAATTAACCTAAAATTTAATTAATTAATTAAATCTGACACTGTTTACAGCGAAATTTATTGTTTCTATAATTTTGAGTTGTTTTATTGGACTACTTTTCAGCTATTATAAAAAATAATTGCTCTAAATAAAATAAAATTCGCATCAACTTGAATGCCTTAATAAAAGCTAATAATTACTTAATTATTATCATATAACCTGATAATTTTTGGCAAATAATAAAAATAAAAAATAATTATTTTTGAAAAGTTAATAAGAGAAAATTATTACATAAAATTAAGTTATTTTGATTTGTATTGACTAGTATTGACGAAGTAATTGTAGAAATAAATTCTGTCCCAATTAAAATAACTTTCCCAGTCAAAATATTATTCTAATAACAAATGTTGTGAAGAGCAATAAATCACAGAAAGTGAGAAAGCTATGCTCCTTTTGCACATAATTAAAGCCTCGGGATTATTTTCAGCAGCATTTGTTGCTAATTTAGATAATTGTTTGACAGATATATGTTTTACCTTAAGTCTTTTAACCACAATTTATTATTTTTAATAGCTTCACAACTTTAAAGTAATAATTAAGTTATAATTCTCGCATATTATTTTTGGAATAACTATAAAAGTGGATTTTGCATAAATTTAAATTCATTAAACACTTAAAGAGCATCAAATAGCAAACGGATTTTTCCAGTAATAATGATCTATTGTTTTAGATAATAAAGTATTTATTTATATATTACCTTCTTTTAACACAGAAAATGTTCTGCAATTGGTAGTTAGAATAATTGGCAATCTATCACTAATGATTTGATGAAATAAGAAAATTATCCTTAATTTCAACCTATAATTTGTAGTTTCAGCACGAATCACCGAAACAATTGATCTTCCATGGCCACTACCATCGAGTATCGTAATCGATTGTTTCTGCAAATCTTTAAATCTATTACAAGAAGCTTAACCTTCCAATTTGAAGATTTAATAGGTACGTAATTAAATGCAACCGAAAAAACAATTGAACACAATTATTTTTAATATGATGTAATTATAATTAAACGCTTTTATAATAATAATTTTTGTGTACGTACGTGTATTTAGATAATAGCCTTGTTCTTAATTCTTTTATTAATGTTCAAAACTGTAATGAATAAACCGAATTTGAAAAAATAAAGTATGTAAATATGTGGTGTAAGCGGCGACTCCTTTGGTATCTATTTTCTATTGCACATAAACCGCCAAAGGATTCATAGAGGAAAAAATGCCCAAGGCTTTAGGCCACACATTGCTTTAAAATGACAGGTATCTACACCGGTTGCAATTTTGCCATTCACATAAGCTCATTATTATTAATTTTAATAAGTGAATTCTATGCAAAAAGCTAAGGACCTATGGTGCGATAATAAACTATCGTATTTCACTCCATATACATTCGCTATAATTTTTTCGCTCCATATTTAAATGTCGCTGGCTTGAATATAAATTAGAATTTAAATTTCAGTTGAGGACTTCGAATTGATCTAGATTTTATCGGACCGCTGACTTATCATATGTTTAACTTCTGAGTTGTTAATTTGTTTAAAATTTGTTGATTGTATCGCTACAAAAGATAAAGGTACGATTAAATAACTTTGGATTAGGTAGTTCTTTTTTGTAATATCCTTTTACTTCCGTCAACTCCTAGCATAATTAAATGATAATAGTTTATCAAATATTTTAATCCAGTTTTGTTAATTCTTAATACTGAATTGGATTTTATTTAAAATTAATTTGAAAAGCTTTTTGAATGAGTATGAAAGTTTATATTTTTGTTTTTCAAGAAAATATTTCTTTTGGCCCTTAATTTTGTACCTCTACTTGTCAAAACACTAAATGATTTTCTGGTCACAAACTTTTAGTTATACCCAGATTCTGGTCAAACCATTCAAGTTTAAAGGTCTTTAAATTTAATTTTGTTATATGTGTTGTAATGCACAATTTCCATGGTTACCTTATTTGTTTCTATTCAATATTCAAAGGCCTTTAATTTTGACCCGCGGTGGAAGTCTGTAAGCTATACGATAGTCTTCGTACAACGAAAAATCTTTTGTTGACTAAGTTGCTTGGTGACAGATTTTCTATATCTCTTCCTTATGCACGTTTTGTATTTGTTGAAAAAAGATAAAATCCATCACAATAGCAACATATCCAACAAACGATTTTTTCGTTGTAAGAAAACAATCGTATAGCTTACAGACTTCCACCTCAGAATCTGCCTTTTAAAGTGATAGATAGAGTTTTAAAAGTTTTAAAAGAGATATACAGTGGCGGAAGAAATTTTCCAACTGATTCTTAAAAATCATCAAGAAAGATCCATTTTCATCGTGGGGTCGTATAAAAGCACGTTTAGAAGGAACTATGAAAATATCTATATTATAAGAAATTGTTTGATAGAAGAATTATTTGGAAGAAGGCCTGCCAAAAAGCCCACTTCTTTCGCTATAGACAGCATTTGCAGTGGACATAGAATGACCTGAAAAAAGTTATTTGGAGTGATGAATCCAAATTTAATTTATTTAATAACGATGAAATGAAGTATGTACCTAGGTCGTACTTGATAAAAGGTTACACCCAAAATGTACCAAACCGACTGTCAAACATGATGGAGGTTCTTTTATGGTGTGGGGCTGCTTTTCCGGTTATGGAGTGTGCCCAGTTCATTGTATAAAGGGGAAAATGGACAGATTTATGTACAAGGATATCAAGGCAATTATAATGGTACCATGTGCAGTTGAGAAAATACCCTTCCAACATTTTTTCCAACAAAATAATAACCTGAAACACAAGTTAAAACTCGTATGTAAATATTTTGAAGAATAAAAGATCGGTCCTAAATTCCGTAGAAAATCTCTGGGATCAACTAGACCGTTCTATACGCCATTAAACCTATAAAAACTTAGGAGATCTGATCAGCACTCAGATAAATCAACATACAATTGACCACTTGCTCGAGTATATTTCACGAAAATGTGCTCAAGTATTAAAAAACAATGGTCTTTTTACAAAATATTAGTAAAGTAACAGTATTCAAAAAAATACGTTGTACTGTACTTATTATAAAAATCCTTAGATATGGAGCAATATTTAAACAAATTCGTGATAATAAATGTATTTTATCTTGACCAAGTTAAACATTTTCTAAAATAGTTTATTTTCGAATAATAAGATAAAATGAAGTTTCTCTACTTTTTCCATTACCGTATAAAAAATCTTAATATTTTGTGGTACATCCTTTCACGTCCAGTACAGCTTGATAAAACTATAGGCATCGAATAAACTAATTTATGTATGATATCCGATATCCAGAGAAATTAGATTCCATTCGGTTTTGATTTATTGTATTTTGGCAAATGTGGCGATCTAAAATGTACCACAGATGTTCTATCGGGTTCCGATATGGTAATTGGATCGGCTATTCTAGAACAGTAACTTTTTTTGGGGGAAAACCATTCTTTTACTAATTGCGATGTGTGCTTCGGGTCGTTATCCTACTGGAACCTCCACATCAAAAGCATGCCTTCTTCGGCAAATGGTACCTCGTGGTTCTCTAATATACGGGGTATCTGTAAAAGGTCTTTACAACAGCACATATTCCTTAAATCGATTTAAGTAAACTTATCTTAGTATAAAGTTGCTTAGTTTCGGCGCTATATGGCCTTGAAGTTACAATTTTAAAATTGTTTTTCTATTATAAATTTAAAACGGTTTATGCGATTTTGTTCAAATCTGGTAGGTTGGCATAGTTTTAGGAGACAAAATACCCATATCAAAATCAATCCAGGGGTGTAGAACTTGTTTTTTTAATAAATAAATGTTTCAAATTTCAACGCTAATGGAAGAAAAAGGGCTAAGATATGGTTTTTAGATTAAATACCTTATTTACTAAACAAAAGGTACTCTTCATAAGACTCGATTACTCTTACGTTTTCCGAGGAATTTGTAGTTTAATTAATAATTTGCCTTAAATTTTACAAAAAAATATTTAAAAAACACAATACTAAAAATAAAAAATCATAAAAACTGTTCAACATGTCCATCATTTGCACGAATACAATAATTTACATGACGCAGAAAATTAAAATACATTCTGCATTATTTCTTCATTATTTATAGGTGTCATATAAACCATGGATTTAAGATGTCCCCATCAAAAGTAATCCATCACATTGGCGTTAAGTCGAGAGATCGTGTTGGCCAATTTACAGGTGCTTCATTGCCTCTACCTATCAATTTTTTTGGGTACTGCAGATTTAAATGATTTCCAACATATAATGTAAAATATGGTGGAGCCCCATCGTGCATAAACCACATACTTCTCCGAAGCTGGAGAGGTAAATCTTCTATCAAACCTGGTAATGTATTTTGTAGATGTTGCAAATAAATTTCTCGCGTTAATCGTGATGAAGAATGACAGGACTAACAATATAATTGCCAATTATGCAAACCCAGATTTATTTTGGTCTAAGGAATACAGTACAACACCCTGTATAGCTATATTGAAAAGTATCAATTTTTCCCCCAATTTGATGATGGTGAAAAAGTAACCCCTAACCACAATATATTTAATGGTCGGAATTAGGTATCCTACATGGTCCCTTTGATTTATTGATGGTCTCAAATATTTTCTACCATCCAAATAAAACAGCATAAATTTACTTTCGTCACTCCAAAGTACCTACTGTATTCCACTTTTCTGTGGTCCACGATAAATGCGATCTGAAAAATTCTAGTAAGGCTTTCTTATTATTCTTTGAAACAAGTTTTATTCACATCGACACATCCATTCAATCGAATAGCGGTTAAACGATTACGAAAGGTCCTGTCAGTGAAATTAATGTTGATGTGACTGGAACAATCCCCTCTAATTTGTTTTGCGAAGATCTTTTTTGATTTTTTTTTTATAATTTTATGCATTCTAGCTAGGGTGACTAGAAGTATTTTCATAAAACAAGGATATCCATTTCATAAACCAGGACATTTGGAATTTTTAAAACCAGGAAAAAATCAGGACATTTTTATAAAAAAAGAAACATAATCAGTATGATTGTAAATGTTTAATTTTCTTTCAATATTACTATACATTTTTTGGCAAATACAAAATAATAACATTTTTACTTATTATATGCTCTAACAAGAGATTCTCCAACTAAAATAAACATATTATTTCATAAATAAAACAAAAATAATCTTGGGTTACTAAAATAATACTTTTTCATAAAAATAAAAATAAAATGCAGATTGAAAACTAGGATAAGATTTAAAAACTACCCAGGACATTCCCGCCTGAGTCAAAAACAGGACATGTCCTGGGAAAACAGGACGTCTGGTCATCCTAATTCTAGTAGTAGTTTTTCTTGGTCGTCCTGTCCTATGCGCTGTTTCTACACCGCCCCTTGTGCGTTATTGGATTTTAGTATATTATATGATCTAAGAAAACAAATCTTATGGATCGAATAAATTTTTACTTCTGGTTTATCAGGAAATGGCATCCACTTTCTAATTTTAAATATAACCCCTTGATTTTTTCTACGTAAAATCAAACATTGGTTAATTTTAAGTATGTTTATGACAAAAAAATATTTTTTTTCACAACTTTAAGAAAAAAATTTAAATTTTTTTTTGGTAAAAAATTTGAGTAAAACCTACAAAAACTATTTTTATACATACATATGGGATATCACAGTAACCGGAAAAAACCCTCTATTTAATTAGGGGGTGGCCCTTATATCATCCCATTTAAAAAAGTAAAGATATTTCCAAAAAACGCTTCTTGAAAATTAAAAAAAATAATATCTCAAGAACGGTGAAATAAATTTTATAAATTACAATTTATTTTACGTATTTGTATTATTTAAAAATAGTTTTTGTAGGTTTTACTCAAATTTTTTACCAAAAAAAAATTCAACATTTTTTCTTAAAGTATTGAAAAAAAAAATTTTTTGTCATAAACATACTTAAAACTAACCAATGTTTGATTTTACGTAGAAAAAATCTGGGGGTTACATTTAAAATAAGAAAGTGGGTGCCATTTCCTGATAAACCGGAAGTAAAATGAAAGATTTATTCGATCCATAAAATTTGTTTTCTTAGATCATATAAGATACCAAAAGTCTAATTTTGTATTTTCTTAAATAAAGAAATGCCAGGGGTGGCCCTTGTTTCATTTCCACCCGGTATATAGAACTGGACCAAAAAATCGAGATTTCGAACCAAAAAGTAACTCGCCCCAAAATTTTCAAAAAAAAGTAATTTCCAATAAAAAAGTGTTTACCTTAGAAATGGAAGAATTTCCTGGAATTTAAAGGGTGCTTTGAATTATTCTCTATATTTTAATTTTAGTTTATGTCATTTTTTAGAGCTTAATGGTGCAATTCTGAGCAAATATGTAAGTCCTTACATGACATATCTGTAAGGTAACTAAGGAAATCGTCCATTACAACCCATATAACAAACTTTACAGATTTTTCCTGTAAGGAATTACCCAGAATTGCACTATAAGTTTCAACTGTGCAACCGGACCTAAATTTAACTTAAATTTAAGTGAATTTAAATCAAATTTCGAAGATTATCAAGTTTATTTTAGCTTAAATTTCAAGAAAACTAATTTATTGTATAGGGTTTTCCAGAAGAGCTCTTAAGTACTTTATTGGGAACCAATAGGAAAATAATAACGTATTGATTAGCTTTATCATTTTTGGAACATCCTGTATAAAATCCACGTCTGTACAAGTACAAACTTCATAAAATGCAATACGTTTGATGATAATTTTAAATTGGAAAAAATGTTTTCTTTTTAGAAATTTACGGCATTAGATTCGGATAGTGTAGATTTTAAATAAGTGTTATATTAAAAACAAACATAAAACACTACATTTATTGTTGCCCTTTTTGAAAGCGACCCTAGGCCATGGCGTAATGTCTTCATACGTAAACTGGCCCTGTTTGTGATATTAAAAAATGTTGCAATTTCAATTTTTTTAGCTTAGAAGGTATTCAAAAAAATACTGTTTGGCAAATTTTAAGAATAAGTAATGCCCTGTAGCTACTTAAAACTAAATCGTTTTAATTTAGAATTTATGTTAAAAAACTGGGGCCCTTTGGCACTGAGGCCTAAGCCCATGTGGTTCTAATAGTTAATCTGCAACTGCCACCGCTGTATGTTTTATTTCTAAACATTAGAAAATTGCTAATGATTTTTCTCTTGATAATTCGCTCGGTTTTTTCGTTGTTATTTTCCCAACAAAAATTTTAATACTCAATTAAATTTAATAATATTGCTTCACTACTAAAGTAATACCTAGTTAATTCTAGTAATAAATTTTCTGGTAAAAAATAGGTCAATTATTAATATTTAATTGCATATACGAGCATTAACTCAGGAAATACTTAGGAAATACATGATACCACGATTTAAATTAAATACTTTGCACGAATGTAATACCGCATTGACTTTTTTTTATTAATAATGAAAATTGACAGCTCTATTATTGTTTTCTTTGAAACGTTGACCGTTTTGTATAAAATTAATAACAAATAAGGTTATATAAGAATAGTTACAATTTTAAGGATTGCAGTAATAAAATGTTTGATATGAACTTCATGAACCAACAATATTACTTCGATTGAAATTAACGCTTAGTAACTTTTCAATAAATTTATGACCAATTGTATGTTTAAATTTTTCCAACTAAAACAATGAGAGTTGTGAAATGGGCAAACGCAATCAGTGAATGTCCAGTCGGAAACTACATCATAGATTTTTTCTCGCATTCACTAATTTCACTGGAGCAACGATTGTCGTTTAAACCACTATTTAGTATGTAATTATTTCTTAAAATACGAGAACCGTGTTTATTACATCTAATGGTTGCAATTAATTTTATTGAGATGTAAAAAAACGGATCAGTCTTTACATAATATTGAATATAACGCACGGGAATAAAATTCGAGTGTTGTATGCGTAACTATACCACACGTCCGTTCGTTATGTAATGTTCTTTTCTTAATTTATGCAAAGTATACATATTTAGTATGCAAGGGCCTACCGAAACTCGGCTCGAGATGAAATAATCTGAATGGACAACAAGTACTTAACTTTCTCATCAATACATTTACGACACATGTCTCAACTGCCGCATTCTTTAATTAATTTTTGTATCATTACGTATCATAAGTCTTATACAATTTAATTAATATCACCTAGTAATCATTCCTTAAAGTGCAATTAAAGAAATTATTCCTAAAAACGAACACTTTTTATGATATACCACTTTCTTACGAATTACTAAGTAGTATACAATTTAAAAGAAGACTACCAAAATTTTGGAAAAATACATCTTATGGGTTATAGCTAACAAATTTTGGAAATTCATATTCTCTGTTCGTTTCCTAAATTCAAAAACCGGAAAACAAAAACAAAACTCATAGAAATTCAAAACTGTATTTCCACTAAAGGCCCTTTCACGTACAGTCGAAACGCAAGCTGCGAGACCTGCGTTTTCTGCGCGTCTCGCAGCTTGCGTGAAAGGGCCTTAAGCGGACGCGATATTGTTCCTGCCCTGTTTTTTTTTGCATCAGTTATTTTTAAACGAGTTGAAGTCGAAAAACTACAATAATGTTTCGGCAGGAAGATTTCTTGTTCCTTGCTTTGGGTGGTTTGTAGTGTAGCTTTCTGAATTTATTTTTCTGGTGCAAAAAGTTCAAAATTTTGTGGCACAAAAACCCATTTGCAATAATCGACTGACCCGTTCCCCACTTCTTCATTTTCTTAAAGGCGTGATTTCCGCCAAATACACAATTTGGAAACAAAGCAGAAACTCATGTCGATGATAATAAAACTGCCAACTTTTACAAACTTTTTGAAGACTTGTGTTTTTGTTCTGCTTTTCATGTCCCGCTCGAAAGCAGTAACTTCATAACGTTTCGACATTTTTCCCAACTCAGTCTAGTTTGTGAAAATATTTAGTTGGTGTTTTGTTCATGCTGTAATTTCATTACTGTCTTCTCATATGTAGCTTTTTATTACAAGTAAATAAATATATAGAAGTTGTTGACATTCTTGGCAGAAGCTCGACAGAAATCGAAAGAAAAGTAAAGAAGGTATTGTCTCAGTAGATAGAGAACAAACTTAAAAAAAAATGAAGAAGTCCGAAGTGACTCATGGTTTTTATGCAAAATGTTTTGGGTACCACTCCCTGAATTTTATGCTTGACAAAAATAAACTCAGAAACCTTTCTTTAAATCATAGGCCAAATATAAACCAACCAAAAGCAAGAAATGAAAAAATCTTCCTCCCGAAACAGGATTGTAGTTTTTCGACCTTAACTCAACAGAAAATAACTGGAAACAAAAGGACAACCTGTCCGCTTAGTTTTGGATTTGTTTAAGTTTTTTCCACTTTCTCTGTTTGGTGGAAAACCGGATTTTATGAAAATGAAGAAGTCTGGAATGGGCTAGACTTTTCATTCAAATGGTTTGGGTACAACGCTATACACTTTATGTTCAACAAAAATCAATCCAGAAACCTTTCTTAGGCCACAGTACATAACTTATATGTGCAGGTAAGGAAATAAGAAATCTTCCTACCGAAATATAATTGAAGTTTTTCGACTTCAACTTAGTAGAAAATATGTGAAAACAAAAGCGGAACCCGTCCGTTTAGTTTTGAATTTGTTTAAGTTTTTTTTCCACTTTCTGTGTTTGGGGGTAAACCAGATTTTAAGTAAATGAAGATGTCCGCAGTGGCTAAGTCGTATCGGACAAGATGGTTTGGGTACAACTATATGAACAATGAACTCAATAAAAACCCAAAAACCTTTCTTTGGAGCCTAGACCGTAGTACAGACCAACCAAAAGCAACGAATTAATAGGTCTACCACCAGAAAATTAATTTAAGGTCTTGGTGCAATACCCGGCCTAGTCCAATCCTAAAAGTTGTAGAAAAAACATGAAAAATCTCCAGATAACACATATTTTGAATTTAGCCAATAAATTTATATTCATATAAATACATTATTATGTTCTGAACTTGTCATAATACTGCACCAATCAATCTGCGGTACCTACTCAAATTATTATTATTAATAAGGCGAATTCACTAAAAAATGGAAGGTTAAGCAATGCTTAAAAGACCACGAAGCTAAGGGGCCCAATATCGCGCGATAAAAAAAAAGGAAATTTGTGCCAGAAAAAACAAAACTTCCATGAAAATATACATTGAATACAAATTTTCTCAAGTTTTTCTTAGAATTTCCCAGCGAAATTTGTACCAGTGATAAATAATAGTACAACACACGATTGTATAAAATTTTGGCAAAATATTTATAAAAATAAAAAGGTAGGTCCAAAAACGTGATTAAAATAATTCAAGAAATCGGCGATTTTCTCAAGTTTTTCTTGGAATTTTCCGGCAAAAATTGTAACACTGATAAGTGATAGAACCATACACGATTGAACAAAGTTTTGTAAAAATATTTATAAAAATAAAAAGATATTAAGTTTTTTCCAACTAAAGTCCCAAAAAAAGGCGAATGAATAAAATACAAAATAATTCAAGGAATCCACTATTTTCTCAAGTTTTATTTAGAATTTAAGTCCAAAACTTAAGTCCAAAACAAGTGAATAAAATACAAAACCATATACAAAACAATCAATAAATCGACGATTTCCTTAAGTTTTTCATGGAATTTTCCGGCAAAAATTGTACCAGTGATAAATAATAGTACAACACATGATAGCACAAGATTTTGGCAAAATATTTATAAAAATAAAAAAGCAATTAAGTTTTTTCAACTAGAATCCCAAAAAAACACAAACTAATTCAAGAAATCGACGATCTTTTTAAGTTTTCCTTGGAATTTTCCGGCGATAACTGTACCACTGACAAGTGATAGTCCCACGATTAAACAAAATTTTGTAAAAATATTACAAAAATAAAAAAGTTATTAAGTTTTTTCCAACTAAAGTCCCAAAAAAAGGCGAATGAATAAAATACAAAATAATTCAAGGAATCCACTATTTTCTCAAGTTTTATTTAGAATTTTGCGGCAAAAATTGTACCAGTGATAAATAATAGTTCAATACACGATTGTACAAAATTTTGGCAAAATATTTATAAAAATAAAAAAGTAATTAAGTTTTTTTCAACCAAAGCCCCAAAAAATGTGACTAAAATACAAAAATGAGTTTTGTGTATTCGTCCAATTTGCTCTTTTGTCTTTCCTCTCTTTCTCCAATTCGTTCATTTACCGCTCGCCCTTGTTTCTTTGTCAATGTCGGTCTTTTGGTACACCTTTGCAGTGTTATTTTTTTAACGATTTTGTCCCCAAAATCATAAAATATATTTTTATTATTAAGGAGATTGTTTTTCTGTTTTAAAGTTCGACCGTTTGTTTCAAAATATTTCACAGAGAATGTTTGTGCCGAATTCAATCAATTTGGGGGGCCAATTTTATAAACTTGCTTAAGGGCCAAAAATTACTAGTTACGCCTCTGGGACTTGCACCAAGGATTGAATACGTTGTAGTTTTTCGACATTTAGTCAATTGAAAATAACTGGAAACTAAAACAGAGAAACTGTGTACTTACTTCTGGATATGTCAAATATTTGTTTTTTGCTTTTCATGTTTTCTAAAGACAGAAATCTAGCCTAGTCCATTTGGTGGGTTTTGTTTTTTTCTACTTGAGTTTGTTTTGTTTCTAATTTGTCCGTTTGGTAAAAAAGTGGCATTAAATTGGTACAATTTTCCTGCGAAGTAAAAAAATCACCAATGGCAATTTTCTCTTCTTTAAAGAGCGAGTATAAAGGACTGTTTTAAAATTTTAGATGACCAAAGTCTTTTTAGGAAAATTACTCACACAACATTTTTCAAAAGACCCAACTAATTTTTGGAATTGAAAGTTGGAAATTTTTAAATATATTTTTTTTTAAATTAAGACCGAAAAAGAGGCCAATATTAATAATAAATAAGATCAAAAGTTTTTTAATGTCAGGAAATTTATGGGCTTTGGTAATCGGTAAAATTAACAGATCTTTCCTCTTTTAAATAGTACTCCTATTAAACATTTTAAAGTCGAATTCAATTTGATTTAATAGTAGAGTGATTTATTAGACGCCCAGAATAAATTTTTCGTCGGAAATCCTAAGAGGGAATAGAAAATCCATCCCACTTTTCTGAAGCTTCATTGAACTCGCGAGTTTGGGAAGAAAAATCATAATAAATCATAAAATCGAGCATTACGTCATGAAATCCTACGTTAGATTTTCATTTTTTTATTGATTTATAAGATAAGTTTTTTAGGCAGCTATCTATTCACGATTTAGGAGATCAAATATGAAGTTTGGTGGTCATTTGAAAATCTAGAAGAAGAGTAATACTTATGTTTTTATTATTAAAAACCTATTTGTGTAAACTTTATGTGTAGGTACTTATAAATCAATTTTATAGTCACAAAAAATGCTATAAGACCTAGTACAGTTACTAAAACCAATAGAAACTCAAAGCACAACAAAGCCTTTACTAGCCTTCCTCCATTTTTTTATAAAATAACGCCATCTCTAAAATACTTATATTGGAGTGCAAAGTTAAGGTAATTTTAGGTCATTATATTTTTTTTTGTACTTTCTCGATTTTTTTTCATTCTAGAGAATTTAGTGAAATAATTTTAAAATTTAATATTTTGGTTTAGAAATTAGTATTTTCCATTTAGAAATTCACTCTTAAGCATTAAAATAATTAGGTACTTAAGAATCTGTAGACAAAATTAATGTTTTCTTAAATAAAATCAATTATTAAAATAGAGTGATAGCTTAATTTACTTTTAAGTGCTTCTTCTAGTTGAGATAACATTTAGGATGGTGTGAATAATTAAAATGTAATAATTAATGGTGTGATTGATATTCTCTTTTTACAATAAATCCAACGATCCATCAATGTTATTGTGTAATCTAATAAATCAAGCTTTGAAATTTCTAAAAAAAAACTTCCCGAATATTATCTAATATTGTTTTTCCTTACTTTTATAAACTACACCCATTAATTAACGATGAATTCCTTAATTGAATTAAGCGATAGTATACCTTATAATTAATATTTTATAATATGAGAGATTAGATTGGGAGTGGGACGTTATTTATTACCTGCCGAAATATAATTATTACTTAATGAACAATGATATTTTTGGATTATCTAGTTAGAAATCTTTTTTTGCACGTAAATTTTAAATATTTACCATTTACTTTCATTCTTCATATAAAGATCAAAACACCTTGTAATTGATGTAAAACATGTAATTACAACAATTTCCGACTTTTTAAATACTTTATAATTTATATTTTTTATATTATAGTAATAAATATACATAATATAATTATAGAAGTAATAGAGACTAATTCGAGGACTAATTAAAGTTTTCACAAATGAAACCTTGCTTCTTTATTTTTTAATAACAAATTTGCAATAAAATATTTATTAAAGTACACACTTTTATAACTATTTCATGCGAATGTCGTGAAGTCAATCAATAAATTTGCATTTATAATGAAACAATCACTTTAATTGGGTTTCTTTATTTTGATAGAAAAATTATTGTATTTTAATTAAATTAATTGATTAATTAAAATTAAAAAACTAATATTAAATATTTTTTACATCCTGCTTCTATTTTTCACAATTAACAATTAAAAAAGTTCAATAATAAATAAAAATATTGAGATTAAAGTTTTCAAAAAATTAGTAATCAAACTTTTCATAGGAAAATATTGTGACATTTATTTTCTTCAGATGCCTAAAAATAATTATAAATATTATTATAAAAAATAATTTAATAAATACACATTTATTAGCAAATTTAAACTTTTTAAAAATTATTTCCACTAAAAATTGAAAGTCTCTCTGCTTATATTTCTAATCGTTTCGAAGGTTTCCTACAAGGCAATGTAAGCAAAAGTAATCTTTAAGTTTATGAGAACCTTTGATTTGTCAAAACCTACAATACCATTTTTTTGTTAAGCTCTGTTATTGATGACCCTTAGGCATTTCTTGACTTCCATCCAAAAAATAGTACTTAAAATTGACATTTCTAAAAAGTTTAAAGACAACATAATTGAGGGATCCAATGCAAGAAGAAAATTTACGTTTTTATGAGCCCATCTCCAGTTAAAAATTCTTTATCATGTTCTGCAAGAATCAATACAGAATATTAAGAGCAATTTCCTAAACGGAAAATATAGTGGTTTAGTCATAAAAGCTAGTACGAACAACATTTTTGTATAATTTTTTTTGTAGATGATTTAGAAGTCTTCTTTTACTTTTGCCAGAAGGAGAAAGAATTGGAGAATGTACCAAAAAAAAATATAATGATCTAAAAGTACCTTAACTTTGGACCCATCTAATTAATTTAGTGCTAGGTTGCAGAAGGTAACTCTCTGGCAGGATGTAGCCTAATCAATTTAGATTATAAATCTGAAAAAAAAAATTGAAAATCTAACGAGAGAAACTTGAGTTATGACTGCAGAACTAAAGCTCGAATTCATGATATTTTACAAATTTTCCTCCCAAACTCGCGCGCCCTCTAGGGATTCGCATTAATTATCAATTATTTGGTCATAATTTGCAAAGAAGCTCCAGAAAACTGGGACGGATTTTCTATTCCTTGTTATTATCTCCAACGGAAGATTTATAAATGTTTTTCTTTGCTTCTGAACACCTAATAAAACTAGACCTAACTTGTTCTTGCATTGGACCCCCGAATTGAAGACCTTGGTGCAATAACCGGCCAAGTCAATTTTTAGTGAATTCACTTTTTTGGAAATATTTATATTTTGAGTACCGCAGATAAATCGGTGCAGTATTCAGTCAAGTCCAGAACATACTAATCTATAAAAATATATTGGCTAAATTCAAAATAGGTATTGTTATTTTGAGACTTTTGATGTTTTTTCCACAACTTTTATAATTTTACTTCACCGGTTATTGCATGAAGGTCTTCAATTGAACATGCTTTAATTTGCACTTCATAAATTAAATATTTCCGTAATAACAAAATGACATATCAAACTCAATGTGTATCGATCCTAAGATTACTAAATTGAATAATGCCAATGAATTTATATGTATACCTAGTTCCCTTTAAAAGCATTATAAAAATACATGAAAGAAAGTTAATTAAAAAAAAATAATTGGCTCAAGTAATATTTCCTTATAAGAAAATTGCTAAGTTATGTTAAATGTTAAATATAAAAGGTAAATTGTCCACTTAAGACTTCTTCCTTGTACAAGAAAATGCCATGAGCTTAACAATGTAATTTGAAACTATACTACATCACCAGAGGCCCAAAAATTACGAATGGGAATATTATCAGAGTGAAATTGGAAGACCCCAGGGCAATAATTTCACATAATAAAGTGACTCGTAGCTTGTTGCTCTAAAGTTTCATTGAAAATTAAATTTGGAAGAGGATAATTGGAGTAGTGTGTAAAGGTGTTAGGTATGCATGGGTTGGGTACTTTGAGAAGATTTCTTCCTAGTTCCTAGGTGTATAAACTAATCCGTTACTCAATCATTTGAAGATAATGCGTATCATGATGAATACGCTAGTGTGAAGATCTTGAATGAATAAGTAGTGGCTCGTTGACCCTCTCAGCTGATGGCCAACGACGCGAATGGAACCACCTGCACCTGCACTTTGGTGCTCAATAGCGGTGCAGAGTGAAAGTCTTGGAGGTCTCGCGCCGTGGTCGCGCGCGTACTATGTCTTTCCGAAGAGATTGGTCAGTAGCACACACACAGCTCTACCATTCAGCTCATAGAGCAACAGGTGCTAAAAAGTACGCGCACCCTAGTGGTGATCTGGTTCCCGGTCTATCCCCAAATCTATGCCTTTTCGTCCTTTGTGACCAACCCAAAATCGAAAAATCGCCCTCTAAAAAAGTTTTACCAACTTTTTTGTTTATCTGTTTTCAGTGTTAAGTGTGGTGTTTGGACATGAGGGGTGCCAGTTGGTGCCTGCTCCTTAGTGTACCCTTGATCTTTTCTTGGGTCTACGCGGACTCTCAGCTTAGGGGTAGTCCCAGACTACCTAGGACTAGTGCTGGCCAATTGGCCGCTGCCGCCGCCGCGCAAAATAAAACCAGTGCCCAGTTCCGTAGTACCAGAACTATTTCTTCCACCATTGGACCTCCTCCAGGAAGAGGAGCTAGCTCAAGAACAAGGTAAGAAACCCCAAAATTTTCAAAAACTATTATTTTACTTATAAAACTGGATTAACATCTGAAATATTTTTTAGTCATTTGCTATTTATTCAATCAAAAAAAAAATGACAATGATTTAAAAATTTCTATAAAATAGGATTCAGAACTTTAGTAAAGAGGAACTAAAATAGCACAGGTTCCACCTAATCTTCAAGTGGCACTTAATTCCCAATCAGATTTTGACTAATGCAAAACAAACGGCGCGGAAGTGTGCTAGACTCCAAGTCCGTAATTAAGGGTACTAAAAAATAACAGAAATACCTACAATGGAAAACTGTTATTTTTTAGTTTAAGTGGATGTTGTGCAACCGACCCTAAATATCATTTCTCGATACGTTACTAATTTATATC
Organism: Stenus bimaculatus; assembly: GCA_963971135.1. Lineage (NCBI taxonomy): Eukaryota > Metazoa > Arthropoda > Insecta > Coleoptera > Staphylinidae > Stenus > Stenus bimaculatus. Next base: position 10,726,645 of record OZ020185.1, on the reverse strand, counting down.
ATGGATTGTCACTGCGAGATAAATTTTTCCTTTCATAGAATATTTAAGTAATTTATTTCTAGAGTCTATTGTAATTTAAAAAAAGCCTAGTGTAATTTTTGGTTTTTTTTCTCCAATGTTTGCCCTTTAAGAGTAGTATTTTTTTTATAAATTGCTATTTAATAGAGTTAAAATTGTGTGATTGGTATATCTAATATATTCCACGAAATAAACTTTCCATTATTGAAAAAAAAAGCTATTGATTAGCGATTATAATTAAGTCATTAACGTTAAAACTTGTGTTTTAATGGGTTTTAACTATAAAACAAGAAAATTTCGAGCAATTCATTGAATTATTTAATTTTAAGGCAATAAATTATAATATTAATCATGAATTTCTATTTTTTATTGCTTTTAAAATATGCAAATTTAGGAAGAAAAAATTAATTTATAAACATTTTTGTTAAAAAATATAGAACCTTATAGTAGTAATAAATTTAAGGAGGATAAAAATTTAAAAGAAGCATTATTTTTTTCTACATTCTTTTATAGAACTGCCTAAGTAAGACTTAAAAATCTACTAAATATAAAATTCAAATTTATGCACTTTTATTCTGGTTAAATGTTCATAAAATAGTAAAAATAGTAACAAAATACTAACATCATCAAAACTAAAAAGAACCAAGGAAGAAACGACAAAACCAAAAACTGACATATATTTATGCTTGGTAAGATTTTCATAAATAAATCCTATACATTTCTCCGAAATTAGATAGATTTTCATGAATTTCTATTTTTGTGGATTTTTTTAACCACAAGTTTGTATTCTTTTATAATCAACTTTTCCAAAGATAGTCAAGGCCCAAAATTAATTAATTCTAATAGGCAGATTCTGGTTAAAGTTAAAGGCCTTTAATTAGAAGCAAATAATGATAATGTAACCATGGAAAATGTCCATTACAACCCATATAACAAATTTAAATTTAAAGGCCTTTAAGAGGATTGGGAGTCTAAGTTGAACCGCGCTCCGATAGTAAACGTATATTTTGAGCTTCTTCTTGAATTTGGGGAAGAAATCTTGACCCAAAGTACATCCCACATAATTAGGCTGAAAGTACCAATAAAAATCTTCATTTCTGTTATATTTTAAAATTTGTATCACCTAGACTACGAAGGTATTTGCTGCTTTTACAGTTAAAATGCGCGTTCAAAATTTACGAAATATGCCTTGCAATTATTTCAAACTACAACCATATTTTGTAAATAACATTAAGATTTATAATTGCATAGTTTAAATAACATTCATGACTAGACTTCTATACGACGACTTTTTCAAAAAATAAATTATTAAGTCCAAAAAATAAGTTTCAAATAGGCCAAATTTTACGTATTTTTAATGATTTTTTTTGGTTATTTTGGATATAATATATTAAAAAACTGTCGCACACAAGTCTTAGGCAGAGGTTCCACTTTCATATGATATTCTTATTTTGTATATAGCTCAATAAATATTCGCGTAGTTTGAAATATAAAAACAGGGAAAAAACGCATATAATTTTGTAGACTCCATATCCTCTTAAACTTAAATGATTTGACCAGAATCTGGGTATAAAAATACTAGAAAAATTAAAATATTGGTATGAAAATCACTTGACCCAGTACTTTCATTTCGTGGTAGTCGAAACAGTAAGTAGAAGTATTAAAAACAATTAGGTAAATAAATCATTCATAATTGGGTTCTTAAATCTTAAATTAGTCCACCTCTTGAAAATAAAGCTCTTAAAAAGTTTCAATTTTATTACTACACACTTCGTTAACAAAAGCTAAAAGAAATTTTAAAGCTCCTCATAAAATTCGCGTAAAGATTTTTTAGATAACAAAAAATATTTTTCGTGTAAAGTAATAAAAAACCTTAAATAAATAAAAAAATTTTTAAATAAAATTTGCATTTACATGCTAGAGTTAAGTTTTTTATTTTTATAGATTTTTTAATGTAGGTTTTACTTTTCAGCGCTAATAAAAAAAAACCTATGCAAAAAACTCTTTAAATTATTAATAAATATTTTATGAAACGCAAGTAAGTAAAAAATTATTAAAGAGAAAGTAAAAATAATAAAAGTTAAAAACAATAATGCATCCCATTAATTTAATTTGTATAAAATATTTTATACATTTTTTATTTGATTATTTAGCCTTATTTTATTTATTTCATTTATGATATTTTTTGTTTAAATTAATTTTAGTACCATAACTAATTTAGATTTTTGCAAAAAACAAGCAATATCACTCATATAATTTTTTTGTAGTTTTTTGTTTTTTTTTTAGTATTTTTGTAATTTCTTTGAAAGTGATTTTATAACTTTTGTGAAATCAAAGCCTCTAGCATATAATCAACAAGATTTGTCCAAATATGCATTTAATCACAGGTATAATTTACTATAATTAATAATTATAGTTTCCGCTATTTTCACGGTATAGCATACTGCACGTGTAATTGTATTTTTAAGATTATATTATTGCAATTAATGATATTAATACATAAATTAATTATTGTTACATAATTTATATTTTGTAATACCTAGATCGAATTCCTGAGGTAAAACATATTTTTCGTTAATTAAACAATTAAGCGCACTTGGGACATTCTAATTGAACAAATCATATATTAATGTTTTCGTGCAGTAACAAAATATTTATCACCCTTCGAGGCGAGCGTGCACTAATGATGTAATGGTTTTTTAGTGGCGCTGCTCGCATTTTCATTTTTTAATAAGGTACTTAATTCGATTCAATAATATTAATGGCTCATTGATTTATACGAGCGGCCAACTTTATTGGAATTATTAAATTTAAATTACTCTCACTCTTGTTTTCTATCACGTTTCTAGACCGAGGGTCACGTCCACCGTTAGGACTAAGTACCATGTTACCATGTACCATGTTGCAACCATTTTTTTCTGGCTCACTTATTACTTATTGGGTTAATGAACCTAAAGTACGCACATAAACTAGCAATAATCATGCAAACATCCTTGACATGCTTAAGATGTCGATCTTTAAAGACGCCCGGGCTAAGTTGTATGTTTTGTCAAAATGTCAAAGCAATTGCACAAAAATAAATGTACATAAATACATATTAAAATCACAATTTAATTTTTATTATTTCTTGCAACGTATAGTTAATGTTTAATATTACTCGACTTTTGCTTTCATATTTTTTCATGCATTTGTTTTTGATTTATCTTCAAGAAAAAAATCAACGTATAAACCCCAATCTTCTTAAAGAAATAAATCAATCCGGGAGCTCGAAATTAAACAAAACCATTATGAAGCCCCAAAAATTGATTGACCAGACGAATTCTCTGGTTAGTGGTTTTAATATTGCCCAAAGAAAATATCCTGGAAAATATACAATGTTTGCATCTTGCACCTTCTGACATTTATTTTAAATTGCTTAAACAAAAAAAAGTCCAACTGAAAATATTAGTCGCCTTACATTTTGGTTGGGTATAAATGACTTTAGAGGTGTTCAAATTAGGTGATGTGATATTCAAAAGTACCGATAGTTCAGACAGTTTCTTTCTCAACAAATGACGACCACATTATCTTTTTTGTTTAGGTGATTTAAAACAAATGCCAGATGGTATAAGCTTGAAATATGAACATTTTCCAAACATTTTCTTTGGGATATATCAAAACCACTATCCAGCAAATTTGTTTACTGGATTAATCATTGTGAACTACATGGCCTATAAATTAATATTTTGGGCATTTATAATGGTTCTACATATTTAAAAACTTATTATATTACGGAATCCCAGACTAGTTTAATATTGTTGAATTTTTTTCATTATTTTCATTTAAACAATGAAAATGCTTATAAAATATCAATTTAAGTTTCTGAAGCTAAGTATAGAAACTAAATATCTAAGAGTTTGTAATTGTGGTTAAAAGAAAAGTAAGGATCTGTATTACAAAATTCGTTTGGCAATTGTTAAGTGAAATTATAATTTGTTACAATTAACAATACATATTTAATTTTGCTTGTGATATACAGGGTGTTTCTAAATATATGCGAAGAAATTCTACAGGCGATTCCTTGACCAATTCTAAGACAAAAGTAAAGAATAAAAATTTTCTCAAAAGTGCTCTATTTTTTAGTTATGGGGTGTCAAACTTTCTATATTTTTTTCATTTTTTGAGTACAACTTCTTTATTTTTAAGATAATTTGATCAAATTTGAAACACACTCTAGTTATTATAGTCGTAACAAGATAAAAATATCAAATATCGAAATAAATACAGGGGGATGTATTTTGGGGGTATAGACCCCATTTTTTATGCCATAACTTTTTTGTGCTACCCCACATAACATTTTAAATGAGATATTCTAATTTCTTGCTTTTTTTCTGAAAATTTTTGATCTCTTTATTTTTTTCACAGCTGGTACGGTTTAGAAGTTATTTAAAAACATGTACGAAGTTGTATGCCAATTTTGCATTAAACATGGGTGGCTTTTTTAAAAAAATAAATACCAGAGACTTCCTAGAAGACTATTTGACCAATTTTAAGACGAAAACAGAGAGATCTATAAAATGAGATTTTTTTAAACGTCATCATTTACCACTAATTCGTCATTCTTTATATTGTTCTCTTCGCCAAAATGATGAATTTTAGAATCCTCCTACAAATACAAAATCCCACCCCAGAGTGTTTAAAATAGTATTCTTGAATAAAATATACACCAAAATGTTCCTCTTTTGTGAATACGATTGAATACGCATTTAAAAAAAATAAAATTGTAACCAAATTTGCCCATTTTTTTTCTAAGTAAATTTTTCAAATTAATTTTAGAGTAGTTTTATAAAAGGGGATTTTTATTCAAAATTACATATGAAATCATTTTCGTAAAATAATAAGCCTATAGGACTTAACAAGAAATATTAGTATGGTAACTATGCATGGCATATTTTTCAAGGCATTTTTCTCTTAAAACATTTTTTCGATTTCATATAAGAGCAACTTTTTGGGCCAGTTTTATTCAAGAATACTATTTTGAAAAAAATCTTTTAAAAATGTCTCTGCTGCTGAACAATTTTTAACACCAACGATCTCCAAAAATTCCACTTGAAACCAAACAAGAAATCTGAAAAAAAATCATGAAGTTGAGGGTAAATTAGGTACAGTACATCTTGATCCAAAGAACCAACACCATATTTTTTGAAAAATAAATATGAAACATCGTCTATAATTCAAATCAGAAGTTTTAATAATAAAAAATTTACTCAAAATACCTCAAATTTGGTTATGGTAACTAGTGAGATTAAAATCCCTAAAATGTTGCTTGCTTTCGTCGTTTGAAGGTATTTTAGTTTTATATAAATATTTAATTTAGTACCTTGCGCAAGTAGACATGCATATATTTGAATTCATCAGCATTGATTAACGCTATCCTCTGGGATTAATTTCATATCATTGTATTGAAATGTGATTTGTCTCGTGGACAGCAAACATGCAAACTCCATGATGTGTGAAGCACTTAATGCATATTAACAGTCACACTTATGTTAATGCTTTTCTTGACCATAAATACGAATTTTATAAAAAAAAGATCAAAGAAAAACTCACAGAAACTATAAAAATGGCGTTTACCAAAATTTTAAAAGAGGTACTTACCATCTCAAAACGAAAATCTTTTCTCAACGTTTGGTGATCCATAATGGGAAATGAAAAAAACGTCTTACAAACCAAACTCGATCATAAATTTATGTTACCATCTCACCCAAAAATTTCAAATCGCAAAAGCATATTTAGTAATATTTTCGTTTTTCAAATGTTTTTTTTCAAAATATCCCAACTTTATTTTTGTCCATTTTGTATGATATTTGTTTTTTCCAATAATATGCCCAATACGAATAAAAATGTGATTTTTGAATTAAGTATGATCAATGATTTTGTGGTTATGAATAAATCTAACTGGACTGCAACATATTCTGATCACTTTTATAGTTTTGTTAAAAATTGGAAAAATATACAGGGTGTTTCTAACATTTGTCCCTAACTGCAGGAATAGATTATTTGATCTATTTGAAGATAAATAATAAGAATAAAATTTTTGGACAAAATACTGCATTTTCGAAGTACGAGGTGTTAACCCTTCTTCATTTTTTTCAATCTTTTAACGTAACATCTATGTTTCTAAAGACAATTTGCTCAAATTTTGTACAGAGCTCACTTTAGCTAATCGTCAATGAATACAACTACCAAAGTTGAAAGAAATGTTGGGGTGCAGTATTTTCGGTGATAGCAACATTTTTTACCCCCCGCCCCCCCGAATATTGTATTTGACGCCACTATCCAATATAAATTCAATTTTAAACTTCCTTGGATATTTTTAGATCTTACCATTTTTGATACCTTTTTGCGTTTAGAAGTTATGAGATAAAATCTATAACGTTGTTTAATAATTGAAGACACAAGTGGACAAAGGTGTTATGTCACATTTTTTTTTCAAATTGTTTTTTTTATAAAATGTCACCAAATATGCTATATTTGTATTCTGTAACGATTCTTGGTGTATTTCAAAAATGCTGGGTATGGCCAACAATTTTTTTGGGTATAGGATAAAGGTGTTATAAACTGATTTTTTCTTCAAACGTCATTAAAGTACAGTCTTTTGTGACGTTTGACAGACTTTAAAATATCACTTTTTATGTTCGATGATTCTATGGTTTCTTTGTACTGCCTAGGAGTAGAAATTACTACTTTGCACTGAAAATGAATAAAAGGGCGGAGTAGAAATGAATTTTAGGCAACCCAATATACACTAACATTGTATTGTGTGTTGTATGTAAATTAAATGTCAAATTTTAAAATTATTTATTATATTACTATTTTAAAAATTTCGACGTTTGAAGAAAAAATAGCATGTTTTATTCGGAGTAAAAGAACTTTTTGTAGCTCGCAAACCTATGCTCGCCTCAAAAAGTACTTCTTTTACTCCTAATAAAATACCGGGTGGAAATGAAAACCGGGTCACCTCGATAACTTTTTTATTTATGAATAAAAAAATTTGAAATTTGGCTATGTTCTATGGTTCAAAAAAACAAATTTTATGTACATTTTTTATTTTCGAAATCACTTCCGGTTTCACCGGAAACACCATGAACTTTGTTTTTTTAAATGTAACATCCCATATTTTTATTCAAATTATTACTTTTAAAAAAGAAGTATTTTTGAGATATTAGTTTTTATTTTTTTTGTAAAAAAAATTTTTTTCAAAAAAAAAAAAAGGTTTTCCAAGTTGGTGAAAAGTACCAAAACTAATTCTAAATAATTCAGATACCTAAATAAAATTGTAATTTGAAAAAAAAGTGGTTTTTGAACTATTAATTTTTAAACTTAGTTAATGAAGATTTTATCAAATATCTCACTTTTTTTAAATGCAATGATGCCGGGTCATTCGACTTTTTTAAAAGAAGATTTTATAACGATTATTTTGGTACCCCATATGTAGGGGTATTATTTTGCATGTGCCTTTAATAAAGATACTTAATAGCTATTATTTGCCAACTTAAGAAATAAATAATTTTTTTTTCGCAAAAAATAAAAACTAATATCTCAAAAATACTTCTTTTTTAAAAGTATTTTAAGCCATGAATAAAAATATGGGATGTTACATTTAAAAAAACAAAGTTCATGGTGTTTGCGGTGAAACCGGAAGTGATTTCGAAAATAAAATATGCACATAAAATTTGTTTTTTTGAACCATAGAACATAGCCAAATTTCAAATTTTTCTATTCATAAATAAAAAAGTTATAGAGGTGACCCGGTTTTCATTTCCACCCGGTATACTATTTTCTTCTTCTATTGGAGTAGGTAAGTAATTTTTACTAAAGTTTTAAATATAAGAGAAAAAAAAACTACTTTACAACACCTATCAAATATTATTGTAAATTTAATTTAAAAAAATGTTTAAAGTCATTTTTCTTGAAATAATTATTTTGAACCTTTATCCATTTGTGTCTTCAATTATTCAAAATGTGCAGCAATAAACACTTTATTTTCAAAAAAATTCTTTGTAAGCGCAAAAAGATATTAAATAAGTTAATGGGACAAAACAGTTTTAGGAATATGCAAAGAAGTAAAAAATTTAACTTATTATATTGGACAGTGGTATCAAATTAAAAAATGGAGGGGTGGAGGGGTAAAAAGGGGCCCTTTCTCCTGAAGAAGTTCACCCTAAAATTACACATTTTTAAAAACAACCTGTATGTGGGGTGTATTGGTAAAAAGTGAAATAAAAAATCAGTAAATTTTGAATAATTATACCTGGTACTTAAAAGAAACTTTTACTATCCTTAAGAGGAGAAAAGAAACTGCATCTAAAAACAAGAAAATCTCACTTTTCCACGTAAACAATTAAATCAGATTATTTAATTCAGTTGAAATTATAATTATTTATGCAAATATAAAGGAAACGGTCTTATCAATTAAATTAATTAAATCTAGAAAAGTAATTTTTCTCATTCAATTTCTTCAAAACTCAAAACGTATCACACAATACTTAAATTTCTGGTTTTCAAACAGTGATTTAATATAATTTATTTTAAATAGTTTCTAATATCAATAGAGAAGTTGAACCATTACGCTAATGGCTGATTTAATTTAGATTCATCAACCCGTTTTGATCGAAAAATCCAAATATATCCCACGCTCAGTGACAAGTATTTATTTCAATTTATTTTTCAAAACGCCTTTGGAATGTTTTCCAATTTATAAGAGGAATATCTTTATTATAATTAATTTAATCAAATTATTCTTCGGTTTTGGGGTCAAAACAGTCCACAAACTTCTACTGAAATTTGATTAAGGTAATTATTGCTGAATACTTTGATTAAGCTAATACTTTTTCGAAGCGTATTATCATTTGCAAACAATCCTAAATTTCGTAAAATTATCTGAAATTTTTCTTGCAGTGGTCGTTTTAAATGGCGGTTATGCAGTATTAGTGTTAAACCTAAACTTTTTGAAGTTTGGATGTTAATTAATTATAAAAGTTTTATAGTTTCAAAATACATAATTCAAGTGTCTTTTTTGAGGAAAAAAAGTTTTTTCCATTTTGGATTATTTGAAGAAATTACTCTCACAATTTCCATGGCGTTAAAGCTTCGAAAAACTTTAGGTAGCTGTTGACATAATTTCTAAAGCGAGTATAATATTTGGCCATAAATTTCACTTTAATGTATTCATGTCTATAAGATATCCAGACAGTTCGCGAACATAGTTCCATTTGATATTAATTAGCGCCAAAAAAATTTCCACGCTAATCACTAGGTTGTGAGATAACGTAATGAAGCCTTTATGTGCTAACTAAAATTCTACACGAAGTAATGCTCGTCACCTATATCAAAAGATCGCGCTTTAGACAACCGGAATCCGATAAATCAATTTCTAATTTGAAATAAAAAGACGCGATAATCAGGACTTTCTTTTTTGTCTTTATTAATTACAAAATCTGCCAATTCAATTCTATTCAACAACTTATTTTTTCTTGCGAAAATATTTTTCACTTTGCATGCGAGGTGAAAAAACATAAGCTTACATTATAAAACAAAGAAGGTTTAATTACTTGATGCAAAAACCAGGAACAAATGATTAAGCATATTTTTAATTAAAGTTTTAAATAATGTTTATTGTAGATAAGAACTTTCTACTTAAAAATTAAAATTAATTGTGTTAACACCGAGCCAACACTGCAGTAATATCATTTTGATTACATAACTTCTCTAATGTGCTGTGTGGTGAAATATACATACATTTTTATAAAACTACTTTGCGAGATTTAGTCTCAATTTATTTGCAAATTGGATTAGCACATGCGACAAACTCATACAAAAAAGCTGCACCATTTTTTTATTTTGTAACATGACACAAATTAACATCTTATTTTTATAATAATTTTAATGAATTCAAAATTTGTAAAAAATATTTAACCACAACTATTTTTTAATATTTTTCGTAACAATTAGGTCAGTTAATATAAATAAAATGAAGCAATAAAGTATCCTGCCAAAATTTATCATTTCCAATCCGAGTAATAAAAAGGATCTGATTATAATTTGGCGGATTTAAGATGCCGATTTTATTGTTGCAACCGACAATTAGGTAAAAAAAGCGATCATAAATTTCGCTATTCCAAAAGGCAATTAAAGATAATTTCCAAACGAATTGCGCCAATCGAAACGACATAAATTAAGGTATTAAGTCATAACTGACATTAAAACAAAAGGCGGTCGCTTTATAGTCGTTAACTTAAGGATCTTATTAAATTTCTTTTGATTAAAAGCGGAAAATTCGCCTAAAAATATGTGCCATTTTATGGCACTACTATTAATTCAAGTATAACGCATAACTCACACAGGTTTATTTATTTACTTTTGCAATCTTGTGAAAGGAATTAGCAATATAATTACATTAAATTTGCATTAATAACTTAACGGTTTTGATAACAAGCCGTAGGTAATTAAAATGTAATTGCTAATTAATAAAGATATAAGACTAAATGTGTTTTCAGATTAATCTATATTTCAGGTTTAATTGAGTACAAGAGGAATTAATTCGAATTTTGAATATCTATTGCTTAATTTGTTACTCGATAAATTATTATTACCACATATTAGACTAGATTATTACATACATGAAATATTTTAAATTATTGATATTTTTTTCAATTTTATCTGATGTTTTAAATGCTGTGATCGCCTAAGACGACAATTTAATTGTTGTAATTAATACAAATCGCTTAGAGGTTTTGTAATTATTGAATGATGCGTGCCCAAACAAATTATTTCAATATCAATTTGTTTGATTTTCTATATTCTGCAGCAATTCAAATTCTTATATATTTCGCAATAATTAATGCTAACCTACTTTTACGTGAGATTGTTTGTAATTAATTTAAAAATAATTATTAGTAGCAAAAAAATCTATAATTTGAAATTAATTATTGGCTTTTAGATCATTTTTACCGAAAGTTAAAACAAACAAATTTATAAAAGCTTATTATTATTTATTATAGTAATTAAACCGATAGGTTTGTTGACCTATTTTAGAATTTCAGTATTAAAAAAGATAGTGATCTAAATTGTTTGCACTTTATGTTATAAAGGTTTCAAAGTCAAGGTGTGGAAAATTAAATGTCATCCCAAATGATCAGCAAACTGAACGCGTTATTATATTACCACTAAAGGTACAAATTTCGAAACCAGAGTGTCGGTATCACATTTCTCTTGTTTTGAAAGCTTGTTCACAGGTGTATTAATTTATTTTTCTTTTAATAATTGCCGCTGAAATAATATTGTTCCTTATATGGATGCATAATTTGCCATAAATTTATTTACAATGATTTACGACTAAAAAACAAATTAGCAAAAAATTTATTCAAATTTATTATTTCGCAAAATCACACAAATTGGTTATAGTAAGTAGGTACCCAAAAAAATGTTCATATGATTCATACAAAGTTAATTTAATGAAATTTGAGTTTTTATTCTGGTTTTTGTTATTTTGTAATTTATTGCCTTATATACGTTATTTCCTTTTTTTGTTAAAAGGTTGCGTGCCCATTATTTTCTTTCAAACATTTTATTATTTTAAAATAAACTACAGGGTGTCTCACTTTTTACCAGAATTTTTTTTTAAATAGTAAATATAATTCTGAACAAAAAAATTTCCTATGAACTATTATGTTTTTTCGACTCCTTAAAAAGTTACAGCAAGTTTAAAATTGATAAATTTTCATGATTTTTATGGAACACCCTGTATAATATTTTTTCTTATTATATTTTTTTTTATTTAAATCAATTATTATTTGGATTTTTTCTTTGCCAAATTGGTTTTTTTTACATTATTGGCTGTTTTTAAAATAAGTAAACGACGAGGTTAAATTTACCTCGGTAAAATTTAGCATCTGATTGGCTTAAAGATATACAAAACCCAAAGCATACTTGATTTATATAAAAAAAAATTTAAATTAAATGAAATTTATACAGGTTGTATCAAAAATCATTAAAATTTTTGATAATTTAAAATTGCTGTAACTTTTTAAGGAGTCGAAAAAACGTAATAGTTCATGGGAATATTTTTGTTCAGAAAAACATTTACTATCTTAAAAAAAATTTTGCTGGAAAAAAAGTAAGACCCTGTATATTGTATTGTATCACTAAAAATTTCAATTGCTGATAGTTTTGAGATTAGTGCATATGTTTATATGTAATTTTGAGGTAACTCTAAATATCCTTTATAAAGTTAAAGATGATAAAAAATGCAATCCATGTCCATGATTTAGAATTGTTCTTAGTTGAACATGAGGAAATGTAAAGTTTTCTTTTAAGCCAAACAAGTTTGACTTTACACTTCTGCTTGTTCTATATGAACAGCCAAAAATTTGGAGAATTTCGTGCTATTGTTCTTAGATTTTCTTTTATTATTCTAAATTCCAAACATTCTTTTAATTTTTGGAATTTGTGACCAACTTCTCAAATAGTTTATTCTAAAGATGTACTTCGTTATAATAATCTGCATCCGAATTGGAATGTTTCTGCTAGATATATTTTGGACTTGAATTAAAAGTTCGCGACTCTACAGTAGCAAATAAAAAGAGAACTACTTAGTTTAGCAAGAATTTTAACAGTTTTAGGGGAAACACTCATTTCGAAAATTAAGTGCATCAACAGAAAACAAGGATTTCAGAATTTTGAAGGATTTTAGATAAGTTTTCTAGTCATCAACAATTGTCCGAAGATGATTTTGATCCCAGAATTGCATTTTGTAGTGAATATTCTGAAAGACACTCTAAAGCCAGTATCCTCATTTTCGGGGATAAAATAACCTATAGGAAAAACAGCAGTTCTTATGGAAAATAATCTAGGAGTAACAAGAATTTTGGGGAAGCACGCCATTATTTCAATAGGATATTTTATCCCCGAAAATAAGGATCAGGCCCCTAAGCAATTTCAAAATATCTGCTTTAGCAACAAAGGACATTTTTTTTTGAAAGTCAAGAATAATTGTCGTTATTAGTTATTAGAGTACAAATAATCCACATTGGAATCTAGAAAAACACAGTCAGATAACTGAAAAATTAAACATCTGGGTTGGAATTTATATCAACCACATCATAGACTCAATATTTATTGATGACAGGTGACAGGTGAAAAATATTTAAATATACTAGAGATACGATTAACCCTATACTGCCGTCCTAACTTAAAATGCAGTAACTCCAATTTACTAGTTTCAAGAAAGGGCACATTTAATAATATACCTAAGGTACATACATACACGTTTGATAAGCTCATAAAAAACCTAAAAAACAGGTAAAGGTCAAATTGAAAAAAAATGTTACTGCCCTTTAAGTTACAACGCCAGTATAATTACTACTGTTTTGTTAATATTTCAGCAGAATTGAGCTCTCCACATTATAGTTTATTGTATGTAGGAATTATTTGGTATTAGAACAAACAGTTTCATATTTAAAACTTTAAAACAATGTGGGAAGCACCGTTTTTTTGCCAAATCATGTTCTGCTTACACATTTTGTTTCATTAAAAATTATTTTGATCTCCATCTCAACGAACATTCTTTTGCCTGATGATAAATCTTTGTTTCGAAATCGTTCGCATTTTGAATTTTCCAATGATTGGTTCAACTAGAATAGTTGAACCAATTTATGTTTGAATAAATTTGAGTAAGGAGACACCGTGATATTTTGTACTCACATCTCTCTATTATTTAAAACTCTAATAAATATTAAACTCTGTTTTTCAATTTGTCCTAATAGCCATGCTAATAACCAATAATTGCTACATATTATCAGTTTTTGGACGATAACCATTTCAAATATTATACTTTATCAGTACGTCAATTTTTAAATAGATCTTTTCCCTGGCTGTAGAGGTAAAATGGCCAGCACGATCATCTGACCTGACTAAACCAGATTTATTTTTTTGGGTAATTTTAAACCCAAAGTTTACAAACCACCGTTTTAGACGACCTTCGCGAAAGGATTATATATGTTTCCAGAACAATAACTCCAGAAATACTACAATATCGTCAAAAGTTTGAAAATCGTAATTATTTCTGTATGGAAAACGGATGGAAACATTTAAAGTCATTATTCATTTTTTTCATTATAGTTGAATATCTGTAACTTAAGTGGATGAATTAATATTAGTTTCACATCATGTTTCAGAAATTTTTGATTTTATGAATTATTATTAAATATTTTAGTTTTTTTTCGAAAACGAATCTTTCTATTTATTTTTAATTTTACGATTCGATTGCATTTTTTAGTAGATTTAGTTTTTTTTATATCATAAAGGGAATTACCATTTAAAAGTTGGGGGTAAAAAGTTTTAGACTTATACGTACTTATAGACTACATTTATCCCGCGTAACTCAATCCGGATTGGATTGGATTGGATTGGATTGAATTGAATACCGATTGGCTCAATCAATAAATGTGTTTGATAATACTGGGGGTTAGAGTCAATAGCTATTCAATCCAATCCGGATCAAGTTTCATGACATAAACGTAGTCATAGAAACTATTTTATTATTATACTTAATTTTTTAACTAGGAGAAGTGATTTAAATTTCCCGCGATAAAATGCCAAAAATTAACGTCCCTGAATGTTTAAAATTCAGTAAGATTTACACCGGATTTTGGATGATTTTTGACATTTATAGGCAGATTCTGGTCAAAATTAAAGGCCTTTAATTAGAGACAAACAAGGTAACCATGGAAATTGTCCATTACAACCCATATAATAAATTTAAATTTAAAGGCCTTTAAACTTAAATGTTTTGACCAGAATCTGGGTAATAACCTCAAAATATAAATCATAAAATTTGAATTACTAATGTATTTACATGTATAAATTAGTATTCAGTACAAAGAAATGGGGAATTTAATTATGTTTCTGTACATATTTTATCATTAAAAGCCAAAATAAGCTAAAATTCCTGTCAAAACCTTTTTGGTTATTTTTCTAGTAACTTGTAAGTAAGTTGTCTTTACCTGTCACTCCTCCTAGTTAAAAAATGAAGTATACTAATGTTCAATTAAAAAAATATTAAAGCAGCAAACTTACAAATAATTATAATATTTTTACATTGTCGCCACAAGTCATTTTTGTCAATTTTATGATAAGTTTTAAATTTAAATGTATGTATATTTTTCGTTCAGAAATGCAATAACAATAGAATTATCTTTATGTTCTTTAATATATTAAGCAAAAATAAGTAGAAATATGGAAATAAAATTTTAAACTTTAGGCGCTTATATCTTGAATAATTTACCTGAATAGTTTTTTGAGAATTTTTCCCTTGTCTAACGAATGTTTCAAAACAACGAGCGTGGAGCTTGTCTGCGATTTCTTCAACACCCTGTATATGCAATAATCTCAGAAGTTTTCCATGAGACACCCTGGATAATTCTCTTCAATGTCATTTATCTTGGAAAAGCTTAGATTATACATAATATTTGATACGAACTTTCGTGTCATGACGATTGACGATTTTCCGGGATTTATTTTCCAAACAATCAATTATTCATGAAATATATTTTCCGAAAATAAATTTTGGTGACCATGAATTTTATCTTGGAAAAGCTCAGATTATACATAATATTTGATACGAACTTTCGTGTCATGAATGGACGATTTTCCGGGATTCATTTTCCAAACAATCAATTTTTCATGAAATATATTTTCCGAAAATAAATTTTGGTGACGATGAATTTTCTATAGAAACAATTTTTCTAAGCTACATTTATGTTTTTGTTTTGAATATTAAATTATGTCTACTGGTGACTATAAAATCATGTTCAAAAAACTACAAAACTAAAAAAACTCGATTAAGTCAAATATTATAACAAAAACAAAACTACTAAATGTTAATGATTATTATCATGTCTGCTTATAATATGTGATTTGTTGTGTTTTCAAGTACAAAAAATCTAGTCCATAATAAAAAAACCGACATAACCTTTCCAGTTCTTAAAAAACAAGACCTGTTTCATTCGTTTCAATTATTTCCATAAGGATCACCTTAGCCAAGGACGTCGGCGTCGCCCAAAAAACTCATTCAACTTTCAGGATTTGGTTTAAGGACGCAAAGATCAACAATTGATTGCAGGAAACAGGTGTTTCTAACCTTGCCCGAAATTAAAAGTGCAATCCATAAATAATTAACGCAAGAGGTTCATAATTAGAAACAAGTCAGGAAACTATAAATTAGACTGGAAATACGAATAAGTCTAAACAAGATTTATTTAGAGAAGTTTGTTAAGCGTTATAATTGGTTAATCATTAAAAAACGTACTTTTATTATGTTAATTACTGTAAAAATGGTTTCTACAGGAGCGACAGGATGACATAAATTAGTTTTGATCCATAAACGTTTTGTTAGCCAAATTTGAGCGATGTGATTTTAAGACTGTAAATTTATTAACTGGCAAATTATAAATGGGTCATATGTCTCGTCAATTGATTTCGATCGCGAAACAGAAATTTTAATTGATTCTTTCGCCCGCCCCCGTTATGTCTGGTTATTATTTATCGATGAAAAATAAAGGCTCGCGCTTGTGTTTTATGTCTTATGTCTTATGTCGTTCTTTCACCAAGAGCAACTCACCGCCAAGACACATTCGCTTTCTTTTCAATTATACAAATGTCCGCTATAAATATGTCATTAAATATAGAAACCTAAAAGAATGTCTCGATTTTAAATAATGCAACGCTTATGCCTTATTAAATAATTGGAGAAATTCTTATGGATTTATGGTACATACATTACACCTGTACTTGAGTACAATAATGTATAAATTAATTAAAACATAATTAAAAGCGAAATTACTGTGTTTGTATTTAAATCAATGATTTATACATAATTTAACGGTTTGTTTTTGACATTATAAAAAGTTTTTAATAGTAAAAACTTTATGACTAAGTTTTTTGATTTTTTAATACACACACGTTTGATTTGCATTTATTATTTGTAATATGCAATTATACATTAAATTATCATAAATTAAATATTGGTATTAACTTTTTTATTGAATGTTGGATTAATTAATAAGTTCGTGAGAAAATATGACTAACAGTCCATTTTCGGAAAGTGCTAACTAACATATAAGCATTTAAATTAATTGCTTAGGTTTATTTTTTTTACTTATTATTACATTATTAATAAATGTTTTTACTTAATTAATTATTAATTGTATGACTAATATTACTAAAAAAAATAATTTTAAAATTGTTATGGAAGGCTATTTACTAATTTTCTTATTATTAGAAACAAATATAGTCCAGTCAAATTGAGCTCAAAAGGGGGAAAGTTGTGAGGTTGTTTTGATTTCTTCCATTCTATACAGGGTTTCTCACTTTTTTCCCAGCAAATTTTTTTTTAGATAGTAAATATCATTCTGAACAAAAAATTTCCTATGAACTATTATGTTTTTTCGACTCCTCAAAAAGTTACAGCAATTTTAAAATTTCAAAAATTTAATGATTTTTGTGGGACACCCTGTATAAATTTCATTTAATTTTAATTTTTTTTATTTAAATCAAGTATGCTTTGGATTTTGTATATACCAGGTGGAAATGAAACTAGGGCCACCCCTGGCATTTCTTTATTTATGAAAATAAAAAATTAGAATTTTAGTATCTTATATGATCTCAGAAAACAAATTTTATGGATCGAATAAATCTTTCATTTTACTTCCGGTTTATCAGGAAATGTCACCCACTTTCTTATTTTAAATATAACCCCCTGATTTTTTCTACGTAAAATCAAACATTGGTTAGTTTTAAGTATGTTTATGACAAAAAAAATTTTTTTTTCAAAACGTTAAGAAAAAATGTTGAATTTTTTTTTGGTAAAATTTTTTAGTAAAACCTACAAAAACTATTTTTAAATAATACAAATACGTAAAATAAATTGTAATTTATAAAATTTATTTCACCGTTCTTGAGATATTATTTTTTTTAATTTTCAAGAAGCGTTTTTTGGAAATATCTTTACTTTTTTAATGGGGATGATATAAGGGCCACCCCCTAATTAAATAGAGGGTTTTTTCCGGTTACTGTGATATCCCATATGTATGTTTAAAAATAGTTTTTGTAGGTTTTACTCAAATTTTATACCAAAAAAAATTCAAATTTTTTTTTTAAAGTTTTGAAAAAAAATATTTTTTTGTCATAAACATACTTAAAATTAACCAATGTTTGATTTTACGTAGAAAAAATCAGGGGGTTATATTTAAAATAAGACAGTGGATGCCATTTCCTGATAAACCGGAAGTAAAATTAAAAATTTATTCGATCCATAAGATTTGTTTTTTTAGATCATATAATATACTACAATTTTAATTTTTTATTTTCATAAATAAAAAAATGCCAGGGGTGGCCCTAGTTTCATTTCCACCCGGTATAGCCAATAAGATGCTAAATTTTATCTAGGGAAATTTAACGTCGTCGTTCACTGAACAAAAAATTTCCTAAAAACTATTATGTTTTTTCGACTCCTTAAAAAGTTACAGCAATTTTAAAATTGATAAATTTTCATGATTTTTGTGGAACACCCTGTATAATATTCTTTCTTATTATATTTTTTTATTTAAATCAATTATTATTTGGATTTTTTCTTTGCCAAATTGAATTTTTTGAACATTTTTGACAGGATTTAAAATAAAGGAACGACGACGTTAAATTTCCTTCGCTAAAATTTAGCATCTTATTGGCTTAAAAATATACAAAATCCAAAGCATACTTGATTTAAATAAAAAAAAATTAAAATGAAATTTATACAGGGTGCCCCACAAAAATCATAAAATTTTTGAAATTTATAATTGCTGTAACTCTTTAAGGAGTCGAAAAACCATAATAGTTCAAAGGAAAATTTTTGTTCAGAGTGGCATTTACTATCTAAAAAATATTTTGCTGGAAAAAAGTGAGACACCCTGTATATTTTTTGGGGTGTTGAATCCAAATCCATTGAAAAAAAAATGCAAAAAAGGTAAAAAATCTTGTTTTTTTGCTTAAACAAAATAGAGAAAAATATACAAAAACAAAAAATGTCAACATATCCACTGAATAATAACTGAAAACGCTATTGCTATTATGCGTTACTTTTGTTACACCCTGTATAGTCGTTCTGAAAATGACGTAAAAATTTCTATAATGTTTGAGTGGCAATAGTTTCAGTCTCGTAATATCCCGAAACAAACCGGAAAACTTTAACACTTCGTCAAGTTATGGAAAATTTCATTGCATTTCGGAAATTTAAAAAAAGTTTCATTTTGGAAAATTTATTTTTTAAGAGGTGATTAACACATATTTCGTAGTTTCCTCTCTGATAAGGAACTTGATTTAAAAAACATGAAGTTTATTTTTAAATTTCGAACTATAATCAGATAAATTTTCTTAAAATTGACGTATGGCAAGCAAATATTTGTGGGTAGAATTTGTAAACTCATAAAAATTTTATGAGTCAAAGAAATTTCCTAAGAGTAATTAATATCTAATTAAAATAGAGAGTTACAAATTCACCTACAAGAAAAGTCGGTTACAATATGCATAACCCTCCCACATAATTTTTCGCTACATATTTTCTTCTATTTTTTAGTTTTGGAAAGCTATAAAATCCAATATTTATTGGTGCATTAAATAAATAATAGCCAAATACCAGAACGGTCATTAAAATCACTTTGGCTTAGAAAATGAATACGTGACATGCCAATAATTAAAATATATTATTATTTCGTCTTCAAAAGTAACCAATCACTTTCTATGATAAATATACGTATAGAACTGTGTGTTAACACTATTTTTAACGTTAGTCACTATACTTATTTATCAATGAGGGGAACTAATTGCACAGCTTTTTCTTATTTAATATAGCCATAAATTTTTGTTATTGCCCATTGTGACCTTTTATTATTATATACGCATTTCAAAAAGGCAATAACAATATTACTCGTTTTATTCACGCTTACAAGTGTGGTATTACAGTAGCTACTCCAGTAATTTTTAATCATCTTTGTTAAAATTACCTTAGAAGCTCAAAGAAAATTTATGAGGTTATGAAATATTCAATATTTCTGTGGTCTGCAATAACATCAGAAAATACATGCAAAAATTGTAATTTTGTGCAATAACGCAACCTGACTTCATAAATAAAATTAAAATTTGTACAATGTTTGAGATTCCATATTTATTCTATTCAATCTTCTACATCTTTTCCAATTGTATTTCAAAATGAATCAATTATATTTCCGATAAATCAATTTGATATCAGAAATTGTATTTCAGAATCATTCATTGTATTTCAGAAAAGATAAATTATATTACACAAAGCGACGAAAGCGTCTATTGTATTTCGGAAAAATCAATATTATTTCAGAAAGGGCTAATTATAAAAAATGCGAAACCAAGAGGATATAAACTGTTTTAAGATTAAAGCAGTATTGTTAAAAGACAACTTCGGATTTTTCCTCTTATGGCTTCTGGTATCATGAAGCAAATGTTGGTTTAATTCGAAATAATTATTGGTGAAGCCAAAAATACAATTGTTGGTGAAGCTGGTTGCTAAAATATTATATTTAGGTAATTCCAAAATTTTTGCGACAATGTTTACTTTGATTTCTTTCTGAAATACAATTGATTACTTATGAAATACAAATCATACTTGATGATTTCTGAAATTGAATTGGTCTTTTCTGGAATACAGCTGGAAAAGGTGTAGTATAAATTAGTAGGTAATATATTATAAGTAATAGGTTCAATATGTGTGACCTTTAAATTAATGCGTATGAGGTGTAAAAGTAGTACCTGAAACTTTTGATTTAAATTATCCGATTGCATAAAACTTGCACCATAGCAAATATAATTCGCATATTCGCGCCGGTGTCTCAAGTATTTATAAATTAAATTTACCTTTTATTTCTTGATGACCGTACGTTGAATTGCAGGATGGTTTATGTCTACTGAATATCCTTTTTTTCTTTTATGGAGTTGCATAATGAATGAAAGGAAATCAGTCGGTTACGATCTTGCGATGGATGCGGTTTTTGCTTGTTAAATAATGAAGACATCATACACGTGATGAAGATTAAATTTATTTCAGGACTTATTAAATAGTCACGCAGTCTATGTAAAAGCTTTCTATATGGTAATTAGGTATATATATCATATTTTCCAGGATTTATTATTTTTAGTTTGAAACACAAATAAATTTTCATTATTTTTTATGAATTTCGGGACAATAAATAAGTATACTTAAGATAACCATCGACGTTATTTATTTCATTTTTAATTTAAAATTTTTATTAGAATATAATGGTAATACTTTATTATATCCATTTTTTTTTAAATTATTCATAATTTATAACATAGAAAACTTTTTTGGAATTTAGAAAAAATAATCATAAATTATTTTTAAAAGAATTATCTTAGGATATTTTTTACGAATCCATTTTAGTAAAAACTTTGGCATTGTGGAATTTCCATAATGGCAGAACCTCAGTGGATTTTTCCAATGCAAAGTAAAAACTATAGACTATTAAAAACGGAAAATAACACCGATAAAAAAGAAGTACAGGGTGGGACTTAAAAAAAATAATTGCAAGAAATTAAAGCTTAGATGTTACCATTTAAAGGCCTACTTAGACGGGCATATTTTGTTACCTACCAACTGCACAACGTGCAGTTGCATCTGAGTCGATTTGGGAACAAAATTTTGGTAACAAAATATGCCCGTCTAAAATGGCCTTAACACTAAAAAATTAAATTATATTTTGAAAATCATATCAGTCCGTTTTCAATTGCCCTAACTTTTGTTTTGATGGCTTTTTTCAACTCTTTCAGATTTCTAGGTTTATCGATGTAGACCTTCGCCTTTTTAGGTGTCCTCATTTCCTATAAAAACCTATCACATGCTGTGAAATCATGGAGAAGCGGAACTTTGGACGTCATTTGCCTGATATTATTTTCAAAACATAATTTCCCTTTTTAAATGTTAAATGGTAGCATCTAAGCTTTAATTTTTTGTAATTGAAATTTAAGAAACAGCTGAGTTATTCTCATTTCAAAAACACCCTTCCATTCCACCCCATAATAATATAATAAATGAATTTTTATAAATAAGTTTTCTCATGATGAAGTTTCTTTACACTTTACAATATGAAGGATATTAAAGTCTAAATCTAATTTCCGCCAAAATGAGTTTTCTCTTTGTGGGATAGTTTATAATAAATTTTCACAATGCAAACATGGTAGAGCTTTATTAGAGCTTTCTTATGCATTGTGAATGTTATTAAAAACTGAAGATAAAATCTAGAAATAAACTTATAAATAAACAAAAATTTAATAAATTCGGATCAAGCCTAATGCAGTTTTTTGGGGCAGTAAAAATAATAACTATGAAGTCGTCCCGAATTTAATTTTCTTGGGGTTAATTTTTAACATTTTTTTTTGAAAAACTTAACGTAACGAATTTTTCCTCATTGAATTTGGTAAATACCAAATTTTAACAAATGCTAGAGGTTTAGTAAAGTTTTTTCCCCATTGATTTTCCCTGATTAATTTTTCAAATATCGGGGTGTGGTCATACCGACTCACCAGTCACCACTCTAAACTCACTCCTCAGTCATCATTCACCACTCCTTGATCATTGGTCAAGAATCAAATCGGATACTTCCTTAAGTTAATTAAAGAGACTCGTTTTTGCGACTAGTTTCGATAACTTTATTGTTCCATTTTCAAGCAAAATCTATAAAAAATTATAAACATTACAAACAACCTTTTCATAATTCTATTTACAATTCGTACTTACGAGTCAGGTTATAAAAACCGATAATATATATGTAGATTATTTTTCTTTCCAAAATTATCGTTGATAAAATTAATGTACATAACAAAAAATCACAAAATATAACCAAATTATAACTATGCTATTTACTGAAAAAAACAACTGAATCAGCTTGCAAATTGCAAATCACTCACGAAATAGTGGAGGTAGATTATTCAGTGTTCCATGATGGAAATCAAAATTAATAATATTGCAGTTACTTTGCATTCTGTTAATAATTATCGTACTGGATATCATAGAGAAGAATTCGCTGTTTAAAAGTAACAAACCTTAAGAATCTATGCTATGTAGTTAGAATAATATGACTGATACGGTGACCAAATAACATAAAAATCTCTAGTAAAGCGACTTATGAATCCAAATATTTCATTAGTCTTAGCACCAACTCTTAAACCTAGGTTCGTTATCGTAAATAAATCTTGATTTTGTTAATCACCAACAATGGTATCCCATTACCCAATTTTCACATTTATTAATGTTCAGAATCATACCGTTGATATCAACCCACTCAAAGAATTTGTTAAGGTCTGATTGTATAGCAAGTGCATCAGCAAGACAAGAAACTGTTGCAAAGATTTTCAAGTCATCGGTATAAAGAAGCACTCTACAAAATTCGAAAACATTAACAACGTCATTAATGAACAAAATCAAATAATCAAAATTGGGACAAGGTGAGATGAGGTACTTCAGAACTAACAAATATTGGTTCTGAGATGTGACCTTTAATACCTACATACTGAATCCTATCAAATAAGACCTCAGTGAATTAAGTAATTTACTAGAAATGCCATATTGCTGCTCAAGCATTTGTAAAAGTAGCTGTCGATTCATAAAATCAAAAGCCTTTGATAAATCTGTATACAGGGTGTTTCAGACCACCCGTCCACCCCTTTTATTTTGAGAACGCATTGTCGTACAAGGCTGAAATAAAAAAAAAACATTACCAAAGCAAACCTGAAGAATCCATTGGTGCACTTATTTTTTTCCGGAACAATCCGGAAGTAACTTTCGATTTTTAAATGGCAACATAGGTCGAGTATGGTATCGTTTGAAAGGTCTTTTAAAAAGAAACAACTTTTATTAAAATATTTTTACAATATCTTGCATAATTAACAAATTAAACGAAAAAAAAATATGCAAACAAGTGACCATTGGTCTCTTAAATTATAGAAACATTAAATCGTTACCATCATCCGCAAATGGGCAAGAGAGAGATCTTTTTAAATTGAAACTCTTTTTTGCGTTTATCGCTTTATTCGTTAAAAATAATCAACTTTTTTTTATTTTTTGAATTAAGGTAAATACACAACCTAAAAAAGTTGATTATTTTTAACAAGCGAAGCAAAAAATACATGTTTCCGTTTAAAAAATCATAATTGCCTCTACCCTTACCCATTGAGGATGATGGTAGTGTTTTAATTTTTCCATAATTTAAGAAACCATTTGTCACTTGTTTGCTTTTGTTTTTCGTTTAATTTATTAATTATGAAAGATATTTAAAAAATATTTTAATAAAAGTTGTTTCTTTTTAAAAGACCTTTCAAACGATACCATACTCGACCTATCTTGGCATTTAAAAATCGAAAGTTACATCCGGTTCCGGGCACCAATACATTCTTCGGATTTGCTTTGGTGATAATTTTTTTTATTTCAGCCATGTATGACAAGGCGTTCTCAAAATAAAAGGGGTGGACGGGTGGTCTGAGACACCCTGTATATGAAATCAACTTGTAACCATTCTCTAATGCACATGATGTAAAATCTGGATATAGTACCAAATTAGTAGTCGTGGATCTTCCCCTAGAGAAACCATGTTGGTGAACAGAGATGTGATTACGACGTAAACTGTCTAGGTAATTACATACAATTGATTCAAAAAGCTTGGGTATAGCAGATAAGATGGAGATAGGTCAGTAATTGGATATCAAGGACTTATGGATTTATCTCCAGTAAGGGCCAGTATTAAGTGAATTCTTTAAAGTACAGAGGCTTTGGCGAATATTTCCAATGGGAATACTGAAACCGTTAATTACATCATTACAGATACCATTATAATGGGTATGAACGACATTCTGAATTATAGAATATGAAGAACACAAACCTGAGGCAAGCAGATTCACAATCTCCTCTGGATTATCAGCAGTGACAGCATCTAAATTAGTTAACCTGGAATGAAATGCAGTTGCTACTATTTTTATCCTTAAAGTGATTTTAAAAAATTTTAACATTAGTTTTAATTGAGCATTCAACCTGATTTATACATATAGTCTGTATAACGAGTTTTAGCATATATATATATATAACGTACCAAATCTGTTCACAGAGTATTACAAGCTCATTTTGAACGTTTACTGACAATTCAAAGGCTAATACAGGATACAGGATGATGTAAATTACAATCTACTAAAGACATCATGAGTTATTCACAGCGTAAAAAGATCTACAGAACATGAGATCTACATAGTGTTATACCATTATGGTTACAAATTGTATTTAGGTGCAATAGGCTCTGATATGCAATATCTAGTATTGTGTCTGAAGGAGCATTGTAAGGTACAGCATAGGTATTAGGACGACACATAAGAGATCATGGTATGCCAATCATCAACAGCCAAGAAATGCTGGACTTATCAAACTTAGATAGGCACTTGAAATAGAAAAAAAGAGCAACTGTCGGCCAAACAAATTTAAAGAGACAAGAATAAGGCTGCATGTTCACACGTATAAGATACAATATGATTGTTTTTAAATGCAGTCGGTGCTCCACCATGTTTTTACCCTTAGAATTTTAGTAGAGCTTTCTTTGGGCTTTGGACATACCAGTCTAGCAATGTATACGAGTGAGATGATCTTCACTCTTTAAACATGTATCTCCATAGCGAGTAAGAGACCCTTGCTCTTCTTTCCAATTTCGAGTACCTCAGCGCTAACCTGAATCTCTGAATTTAGTAAACAAAGCGAACTGTGTTCACGTTGCACCAAAATCAAGCTGAGTTGATTCTTGACCGGTGAATGATGGGCGAAGAGCACGCTGTCGCGATATATCCAATGTTATTTAAAATTTAAACCAATGCTTTTGAGAGTCGTGAGTCGGTATGTCCATACCCTCATGTAATGCAGCTTTAAAGACAGATAAAATAGAAAACTAATGAATTTTTCTCAGGATTATTTGGTAATTTTTTTTTAAGATATCTTTTCTTTGAATAACTTTTTCCAAGTGGATTTTTCCTCATTCACTTTTTATGATAAATTTGCTTAGTGCAATAATGATAAAGCTTTAGTAGAGCTTTCTCTCGGAATTTTCGTCACAAATAAATTTTGAATTTCTACGACGAATTTTCATGAAACCAAGATCAGGTGGTCAAAATTTATGGAAATATATACCAGCCAATTATTTATCTTAAATTAAGTCCTAAATCCTACAATAAGATTATTGAAACGTCATTAAATCTAACAAACTTACTA
The DNA here is from genome assembly GCA_963971135.1 of Stenus bimaculatus. NCBI lineage: Eukaryota > Metazoa > Arthropoda > Insecta > Coleoptera > Staphylinidae > Stenus > Stenus bimaculatus. Next base: position 10,700,268 of record OZ020185.1, on the reverse strand, counting down.
TTTCCTGTTTTGTGTAGGATTAAACATATTTCTCATAGAATTCCATATAAACTAATCCCATTTCATCGATATTTATCTTGTTCTACTGAATATTTGAGCTTCTGTTACATTTGAAGTTCTCCGGTTACATAATGGCCATTATTTTTATGTGTACGATGTCTTGAAGTCATTAACCAAAAAAACGTTTTTGTTTGTATGTAGGATAATTTATGGCAGCCGTGTTTTTGTTGCATAATAGTCCTCTCCAATTTGCTTTAGTGACCGTCTGGTGTACTCACAATAGGTCACCTGCTGCACAACTTCGAAGTGGCTTCATCTCATCACCATCACCCGCATGAGTTCATTCACTAAACTGGCATACTTAATTTTAGATCGTCTTTTACTTACATAATATGCAATTAATATGGCGAAAAAAATGCAATAACATTAATTTTATGAAGAATTAATAATGTAAAATCATAACATTAAGGAGCTGCAAAACGTGTGGTAATCTCCAATAAATGAATACTTTAATTACGCTATAAATAAAGACATTACTATAATTGTTTTATTTTAATTTTTGTTTCAGGTACGTGAAGAAACTAAATAAAAGTATAACAAACGAGTAAGTAAATGAGTTAAATAATTAACAAAACGTTGGTAGTTTTTTAAACCTAATTATTGCTGCGTATAAAAATAAACACAGGTATGTCATAAATTACTAAAAGCGAAACATTAACTTAGAAAATGTAATTTACTCTTATTAATGATGTAATTTAATGCTTTTATTTTTAAAAGTTAAAAAACTTTTCACGATTGTACTATTAGCACTTCAAGGTTTACTTTTAATTTCTTTACCACATTCTTTTGCTCTTTCATGTTGTGGTTATTTTGATCATAATCTACTTCATACCAACTGTGCAAAGATTTTATTCTAATTAGCTTAATTGTACACGCAAAAACAAATAAAATAATTGATTTTATATTAGAATAAACAAAGTTTTGACCTATTAAAAATTTGCTCAAAAAATAGAATTTAAAGAAAATCATTTTACCTAGGTATGATCTGGTACTAAATAGTAAAGGGATGTATTGTTTAATTAGGAGAAAAGGAAGTACTTTTTGTGGAAAATATGTGATTCCATGTGACCCATCAAAAGTTCTTTTACTCCAAATTTTCATGAAACGATAAAATTTTTGATGAATCAAAAAATAGCTACTTTTTTGCCTAGGCATTAAAAAGAAAATATACGAAGTGGTATGAACTTGCCATAGACTGTACACAGAGAAATCACTTATTACAGCCTGTGAAGCGTCACATAAGGCTGTACTTTATTTAAATGATCCAAAATCCAGGAAAATGTCAGTTAAAATCACTCATTTTGAGAAAAATTCGAAAATTTTGGGATCCAAAGTGTTTAAAAATAAACACTCGGCATTAAAATTTCTACTACAATGTATGAAAATAATTGTTGCGTTACTTGCGAGACTAAAACACGTCCGCCTACAATTGATTTATATAAGTACCAATTTTACGGCCTATTAGACGCTAATCAAGCTACATTCTTGAAGATAGATTAATGGTGAGGTAATAACAAACAATAACCTGTCAGCCGGATGAGTTAAATCCTTCCTTACACCTTACACTTACTATCCTAGTTTTGGTTTACCAACTTCACAGTCGAATTTCGAAAAAATTTCGACATGCAAATATACCAATGCAGCAATTTATTTGAAATTTACTATTACAAATAATTTTCCCATAGACTATTTTTAGGATTTTCATATTTTTAAAATACAAATTTCTATGAGTTTAAAATCTTCCCAACATTTAAAAAACGTTAAAGGCTAAATTTTCATTTAATTAATCATTAATCTTGCGGTTTTCATTAACAAAAAAATTATAAAGGCTAATCATACGTGCGTAGCCTTTTAAAGATAAATATTTTGTATAGCGGATTTTAAGTAAACGTAAAGCAAATTTTAATTAGGATTAAACTTTTGAGTTAAGGTTTTTAACATCAATCATGTTTAAAATTAAGAAATTTTGTGGGATAGTAATTATCAAAAAGACCGTTACATTGCTGTACAAACACGAACTTTTCTATTTAGTATTCAAATTCAATATTACATTTCGCATGTATGTAAATGTTAAATACTAAAATTATAACATTAAATTTATTAATGCCACTTTAATAACACGATTATTATTAATCAGTATGTTTACAGTGATACTGGTTTGAAATGTTAATAGTTTGTTAAAACAAACAAAGCACGTATTTAATTAAACGTTTTTATACTACAAATTAAAATAATTTCGCATTTAAACGAATCATTATTTTTAATGAAAAATCTAACATTTTAATATTAAAATGTAACAAATAATTAAAGCTATTAAATAAAATGTGATGTGTGAAATGACTTGCATGATTTCATAAAGTTTAAGAAATTATTTCAAGCAAATTTAAAAATTTTAATTATACCCCCAATTATTATATTAAAGGTTTTCAGATACTATTAAATTTGATATTTTAAACTTCAATCACTTAAAGGAAGATTCCACGTCGTTGTGAAATTACTGCAAATTAATGTGTCAAGTAATTAATAATGAAAAAATTAGCCAAACGTCGATTAAGGATTAAGATTAACTTAGCAATTTTATATACATTAGTAGAGCATTAAGATTATTACTGATGTAATGATATTATAATGTGACTAATTATAAAACATGAAAAAATTTTATTTTATTAGGCTAAAAAAATATTAAAAAACCTTATTATGTACTTTTTTTACATCCTGTATATTGTTTTATTTTCTGTTGAAATTAAAAGAGATGAATGTTTGTTGAGGAATTGGTAATTTTTAAGAGACTCAAATTTTTAATGAATTTTTCATATTTTGGTGAAACATAAAATTATTGAGTTTTAATTTTCTTTTTTTAATAAAGACTTAGGTACTTATATCTTATTCAAAGAAACCCAATACTAGCCTATAAAGTTTCGATTGATGGGATAGTAAATACTGTATTTTAAAATACAGTTGACTTTTGGTTTTTGATTACAATAACCAATTGATAATAAAATCAATAATGGATATTTTTATTAGGTAGTTAGGTTAGTATTATTTATTTAGTTTGGTATAAATTTGGTTTTCATATTGATGTCTCTTGGTCATAATTTAAAACGAAATTGTCAATATTATAAATATTTAAAAAAATTTTTCTACATTAGCGATATTACAATTTATAACCATTAAATTTTTTGTTAAAATGAAAATCTTGGAAAATCGTTGATTTTGTGTACAGGGTGTCCTTCATATCTCATATCTCCGTTAGTGAAAGAAATAATTGTACTTCAAAACGTCAAAAACGTTCTTATTCATTTATTTATATGTATGAATAAAGCCACCTTTGAAGATAAATCTTTATACCGGGTTGAAGTCACATTTTTACATTCATATTTTTTTTTTTTAGAAAAGAGAGCTCAATTTTTTTATATTTTGTTACAAATACAGTCCTTACTAACACTACATAAAAAGTTTTTTCAAAATCAGACAAGGAGTCAAGAAATTAAAAAAAAAATTAAAAAAATAGTCACTTTTTCAGATTTTATTTTTTTTATCGAAAACAAAAAAATGTAAGGGCTTAATTTTTTATATTTTGTTACAAATACAGTCTTTAGTAAAACTGCATAAAATTTCTTTTTTAAATCAGACCAGAGGTGGAATTCTGTAAGCCAACAAATTGATATCGGTGGTCAATTGATTCGTTAGATATTTTCTATCTCCTTCTTACACACAACAAAAGTCATAACGTGGAGGCGGGATGAAAATCGTAACCATAGAAATCAAGTAAACAATCTACCGTTTTCGGTACGTTAGACCTTACAGAATTCCACCTCAGGAGTCAAAATATTTAAAAAAAGAATGAAATAATCAGTCACTTTTTCATATTTAATTTTTTTAATCGAAAACAAAAAAAATGTAAGGGCTCAATTTTTTTATATTTTGTTACAGATGCAGTCTTTAGTAAAACTGCATAAAAAGTTTTTTCAAAATCAGACCAGGAGAAATTAAAAAAAAATAAAAAAAATAGTCACTTTTTCAGATTTTATTTTTTTAGCGAAAAAAAAAATTTAAGGTCTCAATTTTTTTATATTTTGTTACAGATAGTCTTTAGTAAAACTGCATAAAAAGTTTTTTTTAAATCAGACCAGGAGTCAAGAAATAAAAAAAAAATTAAAAAAATAGTCACTTTTGCAGATTTTATTTTTTTTATCGAAAACAAAGTGGCCATAAAACGAAACAAAATATAAAAAAATTGAGCCCTTACATTTTATTGTTTTCGATAAAAAAAATGAAATCTGAAAAAGTGACTATTTTTTTATATTTTTTTATATTTTTTTTTTAATTTCTTGACTCCTGGTCTAATTGAAAAAAAACTTTTTATGCAGTTTTACTAAAGATTGTATCTGTAACAAAATATAAACAAATTGAGCCCTTACATTTTTTTGTTTTCGATTAAAAAAATTAAATGTGAAAAAGTGACTGATTATTTTCATTCTTTTTTAAATTTTTTGACTCATGGTCTGATTTTGAAAAAACTTTTTATGCAGTTTTACTAAAGACTGTATCTGTTACAAAATATAAAAAAAATGAGCCCTTTCATGTTTTTGTTTTCGATAAAAAAAATAAAATCTGAAAAAGTGACTATTTTTTTAATTTCTTGACTCCTGGTCTAATTGAAAAAAAAACTTTTTATGCAGTTTTACTAAAGGCTGTATCTGTAACAAAATATAAAAAAATTGAGCCCTTACATTTTTTTGTTTTCGATAAAAAAAATTAAATGTGAAAAAGTGACTGATTATTTTCATTCTTTTTTAAATTTTTTGACTCATGGTCTGATTTTGAAAAAACTTTTTATGCAGTTTTACTAAAGACTGTATCTGTTACAAAATATAAAAAAATTGAGACCTTTCATGTTTTTGTTTTCGATAAAAAAAAGAAAATCTGAAAAAGTGACTATTTTTTTAATTTCTTGACTCCTGGTCTAATTGAAAAAAAAACTTTTTATGCAGTTTTACTAAAGACTGTATCTGTAACAAAATATAAAAAAATTGAGCCCTTTCATGTTTTTTTTTCGATAAAAAAAATAAAATCTGAAAAAGTGACTATTTTCTTAATTTTTTTTTTAATTTCTTGACTCCTTGTCTGATTTTGAAAAAACTTTTTATGTAGTTTTACTAAGGACTGTATTTGTAACAAAATATAAAAAAATTTAACCTTTTTTCTAAAAAAAAATATGAATGTAAAAATGAATGCATTTAAATGTAACTTCAGCACGGTTGTATCAAAAATAGTAAAAATTACGTACTGTCGTGTTCAGTATAAAGTTGAATTTCTGTTAACAAAAATAGGGGGTGCAATTTGAAAAACAAGTTGATGATGGCATCTTAAGGGTGGTTAAAGCCAATAAAATTTTAAGGATTGAAAATAATGCCAATAAAAGCTTTTTTTGATTTGATTTTTTATCTCTTTAACTAACAGAGATATGGCCAGTAAACTGAATTTTGGGACACTCTGTATATTTTGTCCATCTTTTAGCGAGTTTAGCTATAAAATTGTTAATAACTTTTTAATTATTGTAAATACTTTTACCAAATTTTGTACATCTATTTATTATAGCACTGTTTGTTAATTGTAATAGTTTCGCCATAAAATTTCAATGCAAACATTTTTCGTATTTTTAGTCTTGAGTTATAAAATTTTTAATAACTTTTTTTTAAGTATTATCCACCTTTTTTAGCCATCTGATATACCACATTTTTACCTTTTGCAGATGTATTTATTATCGAAGAAAATGACTTCCTTCCTGCATTCTGCAACCTACAAAAAAACGAGCTGCTCTTATGTTTAAAAAAATCGAGTATATTTACATTTGGCTGCTTATAAACTGTGATTTTATAAACTATTTCGTATTTTGGTCACAATATACAAGCTACATTTATAAATAGTAGACGAAGAGCAAAATTACTAATTTTTGAAAGTGCAAATTTTACAATCTGGTGATTATAAGATCCCGATTTTGTCTCATACTTCATTGAACAGCCTGAGGAATTAAGTCATTAAGTCAAAATGAAAGATTTTTCAGCGATTATAATAAAAGTTTCCAAATTGTGCCATAAATCGTGGAATGAATCCACAAAAAATTATAGTTATGTTACAAAACGGCTAGACTTATCAATTATCAATATCAATCGAAAAAATCTAAAAAGTTTCGCAAATTCACCAAAACTGACTTCATTTACCAAACTTCAGAGAATTGAACTAAACATTTATGCATTGTATCGATTATTTTTTGGACACGATTTTTGAACTGATTGCAAGATTATTAGTATATTCATATTCCGATTACATCAACCGATGTTTTTGTATAAACAATTATACAATTGGACTGTCCTTAAGTCCTTACCAGAAGTGATAACATTAACATTTTCCATGAGTATAATAGGCTTGACTACTCTAATACTGAAGAACTTTAAATTCTCAATTATTTTAGAAATGACTTGCCCCATTTTCTTGATTTGTTATTTAACCTCCAAGCAATAATTCGGTTAAATGTTGTTTATATTGCATAATTTAGTAATAATGGTTTAACGTTTCCTTAAAAATAAACTTCTTACAAAATCTTTAATTTATTTCCTTTTATTCAAATTAATTACATTAAAACAATGATTTAAGTTAACTTGTAATTGAGTAAACAATTTGCGTAAATGGTTGTAATATAATGCAATTGAATAATAGTAACCTTGTTCGTTGAAAGTTGGAAGTGAAGAATTCACGCCGCGGAATTAATCTTGACTTATTTATTTAATGATTTCTGTAAAGATTTTATTGTTTCAAGATTTGTTACAAATTATGAAATAGCCTTAGGTGTAACTAAATGATCATTATTACTATAATTTAATCCACGTTTTACGCGTATACGTTTACCAAACAACAAATTATACTACTTATTTTATTTAAAATTGCCAATTAAAATTTATGTACATATTTGTAATTAAGAATAAGTTCAATAGTTACTACATAACATTACTATAAAATTTATTTATTTAACCTTATAATATAAGGAATTATTTTATTAAAAAGTAAGAATTATTACGTATTTTAATTATAAGTTTTAAATATTTTAACAATTTAGGTCTATTGATGAAAGTTGTGTTTCGGCCTTAACAAAAAAAGTACACCAATAATTTAGTGTACGTGATGGAATTTTCTTTTGATATCAAAATATCATCACATATGATTTTGACCCAAATGATCTTTCCGCAAAAAGACATTCTCCATTGTTCATCCAACCGGAGAAAATTTTCACACGATATTTGGACGATAAGTTATGTCCGCGACCCACCGACCTTTCCGCACATAAACACTTATATTTTATGATATCAATTATAAGCGTGCCATACCTTCACTTTTTCGGCAAAACCGATTAAATCATTAATATTTATTATCGTATAACCCTGAAAATTTACATTTGGTGTTGTTTTGTTTATAAACAAAAAAAAAGGAATTTTCTTCCTACACGCCGCAAACATTTTATAGCTTATTTTAAAAATAAAAAAAAAACTTGAAAAAAATATATTTATATTTTAAAAACGATTTCGCGCAACTAGGGTCACTATTATGGTTCAAGGCATTGTAAAATATCATAAAATTACAATTATTATTCACCTTCATTCTAATTACTGTCAGTAGACCTTTCAACTAAAATGAATTAGTAAGACTTGTATGTTGTAGTATTGGTGTGAATCTGTGAATAATATACGAACGAGTTCACGTAGATTCGAATAAGAATTTAGGATCCTAGGAAGGGTGATTTTTGGTATGCTATGTACATACTTATGCTGATTTTGTCGGATATCATGCTGGTATATATCTTTGTGTTAGCTTTGCAGTATTTTTGGGTATGTGGCATAATAATTTCAGGTTATACATACATATTGCTGAGAGAGTTATTATGTTATTTTCTTTAAAAGTGTGTCTGCATGTTCCAATATATTTTAGATTGAATATTATACTTTTTTGGCATATAAAAGCCCTATCAGCATTTGAGCTATGTCCCCATAGAATAATTCCATATGGTAGGATTGGGTGCACAAGAGCAGAGTAGATAGACTTTAGAGCTTCTGTTCCAAGAGTACTGTTCAGATTACAGATACAGAAGTAAGCTTTCTTCAGCTTTCAGCAAAGGAAGTCGATATGATTCTTTTAGGTCAAATTTGAGCGTATCCTCATCTCCTTCATAGTGGTTTGTCAAGGTGTAGGTTATATTTGTCAGGGTTTGGCTATTGGCAGGTGAATCCGATACAGACTATTTTGGCGGAGTTAATCATAACCTATTACCACGACACCAGGTGCTGAATTGTTTTAAGATTTCTGATTTAATCAGAGAAACTGACAATAATATGGTAAGTGTCTTGATTCTTCTCGATTACTCAAAGGCGTTTGATACCATTAGCCATGAGTTAATGCTATCTATCTTAAAATTCTCTAGTTTTCACGAAACAGCCTGCGAGCTTATAAACTCATTTCTTTCTGATAGAAGGCAGAGGACGAATTATAATAATAATTTGTCTAAAGATAGCCCCATTAGCTCAGGTGTTCCGCAGGGATCCATCTTGGCTCTACTTCTATTTTCTCTATACACAAGCAATCTGTTTAGGGTTATCAGTAATTTTTGCTTTGATTTATATGCAGATGATTCCCAAATTTATTTATCCTATCCTGTTGAAAACCTGCAGCTTGCAGAACTGCAACTTCACTCTGATTTAAATAAACTGGTAATTTATTCCAAAAAACACAGTCTTCAGCTTAATGCCAGTAAATCCAAGTAACTCGTTTTTGAGATCAAAGGCAAAAGATCCACTGTTGAACAAAATTTGCGCTTACATCTTGATGGTTCCATCTTATCATATTCTCACTGCACCATTAAAAAAGAATTTATAGCGTTAAAGTCATTATATCGCGAATTTCTTTCTAGAAACAATAAAATTATGTTATGTGAAGCAATGGTGTTATCTAATTTTAACTTTTCTGATTCTTTATACAATTCCTACATTGACAGCTACTGCTCTAAACGAATGCAGCTTGTCCAGAACGCATGTGTAAGACTAATCTTTGGAATTAGAAAATTTGATAAACTTTCCCACAAAGTAAGGGAATTAAATTGGCTCACAATGAAAAATCGCCGAAAATTACACTCGGGGTGCTTCTTTTATAAGGTTATATCTTTAAATTGACCCCCCCCCCCTACCTTTACGAACGGATCAAACTTCGCTCTGATGTTCACAACATCAATGTTCGACGTAAAGATATGCTCTCGCTACCAAAACATCGTTCTAAGATATTTAAAAGAAGTTTCTCGTACAATATTGCACTTTTCTATAACACTTACAACTTTTCACATAATTCATTGTACTCTTTCAAGTTGCTTCTGGCTTAAAACTAGCTTAGAGATCTGCGCTTGTACCGTTAATCATCAAACACAAGAATTATCGATACTCCTGATATATTTGGAAAATATTTCTTTTTATTTAATTATTTGTTTTATTTCTTTTCACATGTTAATCTATGTATCTATTAGTTTGTAATTAGTTGAAAATTATGTTAATTTACATTAGTCTTTATGTTCAACTTAATTATTGTTATGTTTATAACTTTTTGTACACCTTTTTTTATAATAAGCACTAGTTTGGGACTTGAGGAAGAACACCATTACTTCGGTAAACTTGCTGATCATGTTCCCTTTGGTTTTTTTGATAAATGTATAATTATTGTACTTTATGGAACCAATAAATGATTTATTATTATTATATTATTTATCATTTGGTATAGTGTTTAGTAGTTCCTCATGAGTGTAGTTATAATTATTGTTGTGTCGTCTGCGTACAGAAAGTATTGTACAATCAAACTCAAAGACATCGAGGATACTAAAGAAATATTCCGACCCAATAGTAAGCGGTCGAAGGCACGAGATGACACGAAATTTGAAAAAAATGAATAAGACTATGGATGCGGGCGGAGTCATTTCAAATTTCGTATGATCTTCTGTTTGCGAAGGCTTGTTATTGGGACAGAATATTTCTTTTGTGTCCTAGATATATTTGCGCGTGATTGTACTTTACATAAGTAAAAGGGCAAATCATTGATAAATGTTAAAAATTAACGGCCCCAAGACACTTCCTTGTTGTATTTCGGAGTTGGTATAGAGTTTTTTACATAGAATATTATTTATTTTATTTGCTAAGGGACGATTTGTGAGGTAAGATATAATGAAATTTACCACTCCACGTATCTCCATCGCATATACTTTCTTCTGGCACTGATTCTGGATAATATCAAAATTTAAGCAGTCAAAGGCTCGAGGTAAGTCGTAAAATATGCCAACTACTTAGTGCCTTGTGCCCTTCACTTAGTTTGTCCCAGATAGATTATGTGCATTCTGTTATGGCTATTTCAGTTAAATAATTATCTTGAAATCCATGTTGACATGGACTACGTACATGGAATTTGTCCAGGTAGAAGAGCAGGCGCTTGATTATCAGTTATTTTTGAAAATATGCTTTGTGGAGAGATTGGCCTGTAATTTTCACAGTTTAAACGATCCCGTTTTTTGTGAACTGGTATAATGACAGGTGTGAATTCGTCAGCACTGAAACAGTGATTTATTAGAGATGTTAGGTCAGGTGTTTGGATGTAATTGCATTGTTTTAGTAAATTCCTTGGTACTTCATCAATGCACCATGACTTATTTGCTAGAGTGGATTTCATCTGAAGTGATCCTTTCCTGCGCCGCGAGCGCTTTTACCCGAGCGATTATTATTAAAACTAAATAATGTCGATTCATATATTACAGGAATTCAGATTAATTGAGAAACCCTAATTCTAGATGACCAGTACATCATCACGTACATCAATCATAAACTCAATCTAAATATTCTTAAACATTGATTTCTGAGCAGTGAATTTAACAGTTCGAACACTCATGCTGTAGGAATGGTTCAATGAAGATGGAAACTGGGCTTTGTACCCTTTGGTATGAAATCCTGCCTATAGTATGATTTCATTTTTTTATCGACTACTGTGGTGAAATCATCAACTTCATTCGCAAGTTTTGGTGTCCTTTATTAATTTATTATACAGGGTTGTGATAAAGTTTGGAAGATAATTCATAACTCCCGTGTTTAATTGTTTTGAGAAAATCACTCGGACAGGTTAATTCTAGTTTTTAAAGTACCATCTCTTGGTATAAATAAATATTAATGACGTCACTGGTGCTTTAGCAATGACGTCATTAGCGATTTTTTTAAATGGAAGTCCCCACTTTTTTTACTCGTTTTTGATAAAAATTCATGTCACCTAAACGATGATATAAAAAACAAATAAATTTGCAAACAAATCTTTGAATAAAAAATGTTTTTAATTCAAAAAAGGAAATTTTTATTGAAATCAGCCAAAATAAGTCTTATACAACATTCAAATTTTTCAAATTTAACAGTACAAATTAATTTTAAGTTTACATTAAAAAATTCTTAAACGAATATTTGTTTACAAATGCTATCATTTTTTTATATCATCGTTTAAGTGATATAAATGTCTATCAAAAACGAATGAAAAAAGTAGGGGTTTCCATTTATAGAAATCTATGATGACTTCATTGCTAAATCACCAGTGATGTCATTAATATTTTTATTATACCAATATATACCAAGAGATGGGATTTTAAAAACTAAAATTGACCTGTCCGAGCGAATTTCTCAAAAAAATTAAATACGGCAGACGGCAGCTATGAATTATGTTTCAAATTTTATCGTCACCCTGTATAGTAGGAGTAATAATTTTATATCCCTAGCATAGGGCTTATATTTATTTAATTGTGTGTTGATTATCATCATGTATATCTAAATCTATATGAAATATCTTTTAAATACATTTAGATTTATTACTAGACTTTTCTATTTTGTTAGATTACAATGATTTTTTAATTTCTGTAATATTCATATTATATATTTTTTGGCGATATTATAACCAGTAAGTTGAATTTTATACAATAATAGGCCTTGATTAATCCAGACATCGTCCTCCAAACTTCAATAAAAATTCATCCATTCTAGACGATTCCCTTCATTCATAGTTTTTCCAGGGAAAAGCGAAAAATCCCTCGGAAATATGTATGTTAACCAACATTTCTAGCTTTTCGGTCAATTCGCTGAACAACTACTCATAACACGTATTGTTACCAGTGGTCGAGTATTCTGTATAACTCCTACTCCAAGGAAATCAGGTTTATAAACTTAAATCTCGAAAGTTGACTTAGATAAGAGCAATTTCCTAAACGGTAAATATAGTGGTTTAGTTCTGCAGTCATAAAAGCTAGTACGAACAACATTTTTGTATAATTTTTTGTAGTTGATTTAGAAATAATTTCTTTAATTTTTGCCCGAAGGAAAAAAAAATTGGAAAATGTAAAAAAAAAATATAGTGATCTAAAAGTACTTTAACTTTGGACCCCTCTAATTAATTTTGTGCTAGGTTGAGGAAGGCAACTCTCTGCCAGGATGTAGCCTAATCAATTTAGATTATAAATCTGAAAAAGAATTGAAAATCTAACGAGTGAAACTTGAGTTATGACTGCAGAACTAATGCTCGATTTCATGATTTTTCCTCCCAAACTAGCGCGCTCTCTACGGATTCGCATTAATTATCAGTTATTTGGTCATAATTTTCAAAGAAGCTCCAGAAAAGTGAGATGGATTTTCTATACCTTGTTATTATCTCCAACGGAAAATTTATCGCGGGTGTTTAGGAAGATGCTCTTAAGAATGGAGGTATCGAAATTTTCAGAAACTTTAGTGGATCTCATTCTAATTGACAGCATGACTTTAGTTTCTTTATTATACAATATAAACATAAGTCTTATGCCAATACATATAGCATTCCTCTACTTGTGTTGATTTGGGTCCAGCTTGTTGGACAATATAATACAATATCTTATGACAATTCACCAATTTTTAGAACCGAATGGCTTACAAATCGAACGTACTAATACAAGTCTCGGATAAACCTGATCTTTTTTGGACTTGATTTCCTTTCCCTTGTAGATCCTGTGTAACGTGCAATATCAACTGATATTTTAATTCAAAAAGTGTAGACACCTCCATGATTGCGCATATAAATTTTGGGAAGTAGTCTTAATCTCGATTGTTGGTAAAGAAAGGAATTACAATTTATTACTTACAAGAAGGTTTAAGCCCCTGTCATTAAATTCGATTCCGATCAGTTTTTTGTAAGTTTGCATTTCGACAAACCGCCCCTTAAATTACGTCGCGATTGCGTTCTATTTATTGGGCTTACCGTGAGACTTATCAGAAAATGAAGTCACGCTCTGTTGCAAATCTGAACACAGTGAACACCGAACGAAAGTAATTACTTGGCGATCCGAAACGTGGAACGTGGTACTTACTTGACCATGCAATTTATTAACATTGAAAATCGCATTGAATAGTCGTGCAGAAACGCGAGAATTACTTTTTCCTTCATGGGCGTGCACCCAGAAAGTTTCGATTTCAGTTTCACACAATGTGTTTTATGGTAACGCGTTTGTTTGAACATTCCTGAAAATCAAAGTATTAAATTTGCAATTAAATATTTTTACGCGTTCTAATAAACGCCTGCAGATACGAGACAGCCGTTCGCCCAGGCGCGCTTGTATGAAAAAACAAGAAACAAGTCCAAGCTGTTATTATGACATCGATAATTGCCAGCGTTTAGGCATGAAAGTGAAAGGTTTGATATTTCTTTTTCGTGAAATTCGTACATACAAAGGCATACACACTCATTGTGCAACTTTTGGCACATGTTTCATTTACTTCCAATAACCAACTAATGCCTTCTTAGAATTTCCAAGAAGACCAAGAATCTTAAAGACGGAAGCAAAGTGATTGCAGATAATCATTACATTCGGTAGATTTGCAGGAAGCTTTTTTTTTCTCATTTGGTTCAATCTACTGTGAAAGTGTTGCTTTTAACAAGATTCTTCTAATTAGTTGCGCTTTTCGGAAAATTACTTCCTACAAGTTTTTTGGTTGCATAAATTTACTTCTGGTTACTTTCAGTTTTAAAAGTACGCTCCAATACCAAAAATATACACCGTAACAGATTAACCATACTCTATGGATATTGCATTTTTCAAACTCCAAGAATTTAAGTATTAATCAAATTTACTGTTGTAAATAGACTACAATGGTAAGAACATTTCAGCAAGCCAATGATTTACTTTGTGCGGAGACAATAAAAATGACTACTGGATTGAAAGGAAATTTTGCCATAAATGGTAGTGGATGTTGGAACACTTGAAGCTGAGAATAAAAAACGTAAACCGGCGCTTAGAACGCTATAACCATATAAACCACAGATCGGTGAGCATTGAATGCATACGAATTTATTGGTCTTAAGTTGCAGGAAGTTTCGTGGTGCTTCGAAATCTTGCCAATCTTTCCAAAGAAGGTAATAGTGTCGGAGCAGCTTTGTTTTTATCGACGTAATTGAAAGCGAATTGAAATTATTTTAAACACTTACAGTGGCGAGACGAATCAAATAAAATACAGGAAGAATAAAGATTTATTTCACGCCTCTCAGATAGAAATCAATTCGTGAAATTGGTTACGAACTGATTTTGATGGTGTCAAAATTATTCGTGATTAAATTAAATAGATTATTTCTGATGTTAGAAGAAAGTGTGTAATTTGGTTGTAACCCAACCCTTCGACCTTGCTCAATATTAAAAAAGCCAATTATATAATTATGCAATGCTCTTTACTTTCGGAGAAGATCAAGACACGCGATTTCCGTGAGATTTATAAGATCGTGCATGTGATGTAAAAAAAGTCTTGTTAAAGTAATGAGTAAAATAAATTAGGTAAACTTTTTAAGAAGAACTCGGCAATTTTCTAAATTGTCGACGAAAAAGTTTGTAGTTTGAAATTGTGTCGTAATCTATTACAAATTAAAAGGAACATAACTTATGTCTTGCATAAATTAGTGAGTGGACACAAGCATCGCCAAGAAGATGTAATAAAGTACCTACATAAATAATGTTTTACTATTGATTTACATTTGATCCAGACATTTATACTTCTAATTTATAGGTTTGCCCATAAACTTTTCCTTGTAGATAACTCCGCAAATTCAGTTTTGAGTTACATATGCAAATCTTAAATGGTTAAAAATATTATCTAAATTTATCAAACGTGAATAAATTGATTTTCTTGATATGGCACAAGAGTTTTTTAATGTTCTTTGATCTTCCTACAAGGCGAACAGGTGTGGGCGTCAAGGCTTGTATTTCATGTATTTTTTCTCGTTATACATGCCACCCAGAAAAGATTTTTTATTTTCTTCTCACACTTGCTTAAGGTTAAGGAACTAAGTGTCCGATGCGCAAAATTTAAAACACCATAAATTTTTAATTAGACTTCATAAACGTAAATTTATACAATCATAAATCTTAATTGTGTGTATTGCACGATAAAAACTATACACTTCCTTCCTGTTTTAAATATTTTTTGTAAGCAATTATTACCACAACAGTTTAATTGTTTTATCAAAAAAGTAAATCAAAAGATTTTTTTATTATTTTAGTTCTTGGCCAAAAATGCTGCCGAAATGCAAAAAAACTAATTTTTGATACCTTAACTGTAAATAGTATATTATAATATTGTTATGCTACTTTTTCTACAAATGCCGAAATTTATAAAATAATAATCGTTAAATGATAAACTGACGGTTGTGATTTACAAAGGGACCATAAATTCACTATTGATGGCATTAACTTTGTTTTAATTTTGAAGATTTTCCAGAAATTAACTTTAACTTAACTAAAATAATAATGTAAAAGATAATTTTAAAATGTGACATTTAATTTACATTCGTCATATGTCGAGTTGTTAATGTATATTGGGATGCCAAATGGGTTGAGAAGAAATTGCATTTCTACCCCTTGGAAGTTGGAAATGTACTAATATGACCATAGACTCAACGAACGGAAAATAATTTGTTACAGCCGTCAAAGAAGGCTGTACTTTAATGACATTTGAAGTAATAAGTCTTTATGTAATTTTCATATTTTATGTGGGAATTCAATTCTGAAGACCTAATTAAAAGTAGTATTAATAGTTGAATGTAATTTCTCAAAAATTAATTTCTTTGGAAATAAATTCGATTCATTAGAAATAAGGACAGATAATTTATGAAATCATTAAATCTTACAAAATAGTTAACAGATGTTCTGGGCAATAAATAATTTTTATTTCATAATTCATAAAATGAAAAGTTTATCAATTTTCGCCCATTATAATAAATAAATATTATGAATCATATAAATTATATAAGCTAATGGTGATGTTATAAATATAGAATAACGTTTGAGGTACTGTATATTTTTTAATAGACTTTCCTTTGAGTTGGTGTAAAAAATAGATATGTAACGTGATAAAAATGATATTATTAATAGCCAATTCATTATAATGCATGTATTTATTCATTATAATTGATTACAATTATTTAATATGGAATACAAACGATTAAACATAACGGCAGGATTCTAATTTATTGGTTTTTAATTATGTTGTCCATAAATTTAAAGACATTATAAAAGAAGACAGATTGATGTTTATTTTGCCCAATTGGAGCTTCAACTATAAAATGAAGACATTCGTATGAACACCACGAGTTTGTAATTCGAAACGTACCTTTACTTTTCATCAATAATTATTGTTAAATAAACATATAAAACCTTTTTCGGTTGCAATTTAAGTATCATTGACTTTGTAATTGGTTTATCTTTAGGCTAAATTAATTATAAAAGCCCACGCACCAGAAGTCGTTTCGATTATCGGCTTGCGATTTTGCACGCTTTTTAATCCTCGAAATCCACATAAAATTATTCCTTTAGGCCAACTTTTTAATAAGTTATTATTATTTTTTTCAAATATTTGTTTTAAGGTCACTTTATTGCAAAAATATGCAGGAATCGCTTATTATTAATTGCTTAATTATAATAATTCTAAATTTTAAACTTAAAATAGTCATATGTGTTTATTTAAGTTTAACAAATGTATTATATATCCACTGGGTGGTCTTAATACTCAAGATTATTACACTTTTACTTTAGAATTAGAAATTATTAAAAAAATCCTTATTTAGAAGGAAACTGCACATATTATATACATATATTATTATATATTGTACAGTAAACGTAAATTTTTTATATGAATTATTAAGCATTTTTTTTATTTTATAAGCTTTAAAACTAGGTTTTTTATGTTTGTTGGGAAGGCGATAAAAAATTGGAAAGACTTCAACTGAGCAAGAATCATAAAATATTTTTAAACCCATACGTTATTTCAGCAAATAAATTTTGTGTTTACGAAAATCGACCTAATAGATTTGTTCGTAAGGGCTAAAACCTCTTTTGATTTTTGTTCTACCTGTCATTTATCATTTGCTCAGATGAAGTGTTCCCTTAGCAATAAATATTTATATATGTATTTCGGTATGGTTATAAAACTTGCTCAGTTGAAGTCCATCCAAAAAATTTAATACTATAATACCGTGTCCCCGATTGGGTTTTATTTAAACGAATTGTCGGATGGTATATAGAAAAGACTTCAACAGAGTAAGAATCATAAAATATTTTTAAACCCGTACGTTATTTGAGCAAGGAAATTAAATATTCTTTAAAGGGTATACGTTATCTAAGCAAATTTTGTGTTTACGAAAATCGACCTAATGGATTTTTTCGTAAGGGCGAAAACTTCTTCTGATTTTTGTTCTACCTGTCATTTATCCTTTGCTCAGATGAAGTGTTCCCTTAGCAATAAATATTTACATATTTCGGTATGGTTATAAAACTTGCTCAATTGAAGTCCATCCGTTATATATTATGGATACATATGGTCTCATACGAGTGAAAATCTACATGTTGTTTATAATCCTCGATATTTACTATTTACTTTAATAAACAGGAGACAGTATAATAAAATTTTACTTTAATTGAGGAGTGACCTCATGCTAAAATACCATCATACCATGTAATAAATGTGTTTCAAACATGACAGTAATGTAGATTTCAATAGGCAGCTGGATGCTGACGAATACAAGCCTAGTAAGAGAAATGTTGCACGATTTAGTTTTGATGCCAATTGTTCTTCGTGGTGATGCCAATTTAGTTTGTTATCAACAAACATTCCTAAAAACTTAGTAAATATTTCGTATATTTCAGGAATATCGCATGGTCTCAAACTGAAAACATTATGCTTTGTTTTCTCTTAATTTATCTTTAACTTGTTGTTTATAAATAAACGATTGGTTTCTGAAAAAAGACTCATACAACTTCACTATACAATTTTGAACATCTCTCAGAGTGATAGGTACTCTGGAATGAGTTTCATCAACGGCATATAATATTGATTCATTACCATTAACTATTGATGGAAAATCGTTAATGTATATTAAAAAATAATGGAGGCCCAAGAATAGAACCTTGTGGAACATTCATTCAACAAGGAAGAAAGGATGAATCATTACCTACCGACACCCGACACGCATTGTAATCTATTAAGTAGATAAGATATTATTAATCTACAGCTTTTTGGACTTACATTGTAGGTATATTGTTTAGAAAGAAGTGACAATCAAAAGCCTTCCTCATATCAATGAAAGTGGCGTCAGAGCATGGTCGTTACCATCTTCAAAACTCTGCATACATTTTTTTTAAATTATAACCACGCGCACCTTTGGTTTATTTCGAATAATTTTTCTAGAGAAGCGGAATTTCGGTACGAACTTTGGAAGGCAAAAAATCTACATTGAAAAATATAAACGAGATTACAATGGAAGACTTAGGAAGGCAGCTATGTTTTTATTCCCAGAAACTAAAAAAGCTCTTCTCATTTCAGTGTCACAGCCATGTACTACAAGTACTATTGAGTGTTCATTTAGTACATTGTACTTTGAGCAGAGTAAAAAGTAAAAACATATGCACGCTCAACAATGACAGATGATCGAATAAATGGGCTATGTTCATCCAAAACTTGTGCAGAAAATAAATTAAAAACAAAGTTCTAGAAAAGTTTGTAACTGACAAAAGAAGAATGATTTTAATATAATAAAATGTAAATAAAAATAAATATTTTAAATGCACAAAAACTGAAACCTCATTTCGTGAGGTCCTTTAATTAAAATTTAAATATAAAAAAATACACTTTGTTTGCACCCCCATGTATCGGATTCTGCCTACGCCTTAGTCCACGTATAAATATTTAGTGAAGAATTTATAAAAAAATACATATCTGGTTTTTCTGAATGATCTTGCAACACCAATGTTTTATTTGAAAAAGCATCGAATATAAAAATCAATCGAAATTCACAAATCACTTGATAATGAAAGAAATTCAAATATTAGAAACTGCAAACGGTTTTTGAGGATAAAATGTACAATAAGGTAGTTTCATTATTTTTCCAATTGAGTTTTTTTTTTGTACAAGGTATTGTTGTTGCCAATTGAAAGAGGGTGGCTTTAGCTTTTCATTAAATTTGTTTTTAAATCTCTACGCACATAGTTATTAGTAATGCATAGCAAAAATCGGTGACCTAAAATTCAATCTTCAAACTCCAGACTACACTAAAAATAATTGGCTATAGGCCACAATTTAGCGTTCAAAAACATTAAATTTGTTATTAGGTTGTAGGAAACTTTCCTGCGGATTTTAACCATCAAGTTCAAGTCCATATACATTTTGGTTAAAAACATATTGTTTCAAAATAGTAACCATTAGATTCAATACACTTTTGACTACACGATACGATACGGTAAGTTTTTATACATATAAATTGAATAAAACTTCTGCAATCGACGAATTCGTTGAATGAGTTACCGTTATAATCCAAAATCAGTAAAAACTAGTTAACTAGTTAAATCCAGAAGTAACTAAAGATGTTTGTTAAAACTAGTTTTAACTAGTTAACTAAGATTTTCAGTCAAAACTAGTTTTACCAGATCCTTTACTTTTGTTAGTTTTGAGGTAAGTAAGTTTTCTGAAGTACAATACATGTTTGTGAAAAATACTTGATACTTTGTGAAATTAATTAATATTTCATTTTGTTGTTTTTCATAAATTTCATTTATTTAATAATATTATAGTAAATTTTAAAACTGTTATACATATATTTTGATGAACATATTTCGAGCTGCACAGCCTGTTTGTCCAATAGAAATCAAAAATTAAAGAATAAGCATTTCTGGTGAATTTAAAAAAATGTCGATTGCACAACAAAGTGGCTATTTTTAGTTTACAAAAAAAATAATTTCCCATAACCGGTAATGAGTTTACTTTTTTCATGTTCTTTAACTTTTGGGTATTTTTTGAAAATGTTCATACAATACCCTATATTTTTTGAAAAAGCCAATCCGAATTTGTGTTTATGAAGTGTATGAAAAATTTTTGGCCTGCTTTCTGAAATACAATTTACGTTTCTGAATTAGAATTGATGATATCTGAAATTGAATTGATCTTTTCTGAAATACAACTACAAAAAGTGTAGACGTGGTAATCGGGCACAAAAATTCAACTACAATTATAACACTGGTAGCATTCGTAGATGATTTGTTTTAATGGATTATGGGTTCATCGGAGAGATCAAATAATCAACACCAAAAGAACATCTCAACTGATGATGCCGAAGTTGAAGACCAGGTTGAGGAATCACTTGAAGATGTAGCTAAAAGAGGAAGACCTGGTAAACGGGCTGCAGAGAAAGATGAGGAAGCAACCTCTGATGATATGAAAAAAAAACAACTAAAAAGACTGAACCAAAGACTGAAAATGATAAAGAAGAAGAGGATGTCAAAGAAAAGAAAGAAGATGCTGAAGAAAGGCCTTGACGTGGCAATCGGGTACAAAAAATCAATGAAAACACTGCTGGCATTCGTAGATGATTTCTTTTTAACTTATTTTTTATACTTATACAGGGTGTCCCATTTGACGTTGGACTCTATGGGTATCTTTGTTATTATTGGAGATAGAAAGTCGGTTAAATGGACAAAGTAGTAGAGATTTTTTCGAAGATTAATAATTCATTTACAAAAAATTTGAATATCGCATCATTCCAACGCTATCTTGAAAAAACAAGAAAATTTGATTTTCAAAATATGGCTATAACTTCGTTATTTTCGGTGGTACCAAATAAATTTTTTGACTTAATACAGACAATTGTTTGTGTAAAATGCAGTAAAACAAATGAATATTTTTTTTTCGCCAACGGATTGACCGGAAATAAACCACACTTATTTTTTTTCTAATGGCAGCCATATTGGATTTACACATATTCGGAATTAGTGTATTTTTCTGAGTAATTTGATATATCATATGTAATATTTTAAGAAAAATAGAAATAATGTTATTTTACTAACCAAAAATGGGCTCGAATACATGTAAACTGTCAATACATATGTGTTAAGATTTATTTTAAATTTAATATTTTAAATAGTTACATTTATGTTATTGACAATTTACATCTCTTAAAGTCCAATGTTAATTTGTAAAATCAAATAATTTAATTTTTTTTTAAATATGACATCTGGTATATCAAATTACTCAGAAAAAAATACTAATTCCGAATATGTGTAAATCCAATATGGCTGCCATAAGAAAAAAATAAGTTTGATTCATTTCCAGTCAATCCGTTTGCGAAAAAAAATATTCATTTATTTTACTGCATTGTACACAAAAAATTGTTTGTATTATTTTAAAAAACTTTTTTGGTACCACAGAAAATAAAGAAGTTATAGCCATATTTTGAAAATCGCATTTTCTTGTTTTTTCAAGATAGCGTTGGAACGATGCGATATTCAAATCTTTTGTAAATGAATTATTAATATTCGAAAAAATCTCTACTACTTTGTCCATTTAACCGACTTTCTATCTCCAATAATACATACAGTCCAACGTCAAATGGGACACCCTGTATTTTATATTAAGTTGTACTTATTTTATTTTTATTTATGAGCTTTGGTATATGTTAATATCAGTAATATCAGTAATATTTAGATCTAAATACATATATTCAATCATAAAAAATAGGTGTAGAACAAGAAAATCGCCTGAATTTGCATTTAACACTTATCAAAATTGTCAAAAATTAACCCCGAATGGAACTACCTTGTTGACATAGTAAAGTAAGAGTTGCTTAAATTGATACAATATGATTCATACCTAACCAACATTTATAAAATTATCAGTTGAAACAAATCTGACAAAAACGGTAAAATCTATCTTTACAACTAATAAATGAAATAAATTTGAAGTGTAGAAATTTAATTCGAAGCGATGGAGGTAAGCTTTTGATGGTAAAAGGAGTGTGGATATAAATCAAATTTTTAGAAATTTCAATCTTATCTCAGAGGTGTCAAATTATTTCAGTGATTAATACCCAGGTAGTTAAATTAAAAAAATGTTATCAAGCATCAGTGCTAAAAAGTAAGTGACTGCTGTCATTAAATTTGCTAATTTGTGCGTTTATCAGCGAAGAGAAATTTTTGCGGGCATTGTCTTTGGGCATACGAAATTTCATGTGTCGGTCCGAAAGCTTATAATTATTAACGCGCGCTCATCTTGTTAAATAAGACGAATTTATGCAAAAGGCACGCCCTGTTAATACAATGGTTCATCAGATTTATTCTTGGACAGACAAAATTAGCAAACGTGAACCCAATCATCCTACTTTCACACACGAGCATTGTTCTATACGCCAAAATTATCCTATCGAGGCTTTTATCAATCTTGTTAGATTTAGATTTTGGACAACCTGCTTTTTAAGTTATACAATCTTTAAGGAAATGAAATCCAATTAGTGTAGGGCGAGCTTTTATTTTAATTGCTGATGAAAAGCAAGAGTTTGTGAGCGCGCATTACGAGCTACTGAACACCTACGCTTTTCTATCGAATCAACATCAGAAAATGTCGTATAAATCTCAACATTGGTTTACGTAACAAATTGGGCGGCCGAAGAAATCGCACTCAAAAAGATCTATCGTATTAGAAGTGTGTAAAGCGTAGGCGGATCATTAAGTTTAATTAACTAATTTTTAAACATCAATATTTATACAATGTATGACATATTTTTTTAATTATTCTTTCGCCATATACATTAATAAAAGCTGTTTTTAATTAAACGAAAAAACAAATAAATTAATTATAATCAACGGTTATAAAATAGAAGTAGGAAAATCCCCAAAGGAAGTTTAAATTGGTTGTGATATTTTTACTAATTTAGATGAAATTTCCGGTTTACCAAATGGCAACAAGTCGTTCAGGTTTATATCAACAAAACCTTATTTGCATACAATGTGGCCTTCAAAATTATACTTGTATTGTAAAGCAAACTACACAACTTGTTATTTTGCAACACCTTCACAGCAACCTACCATTTTTGATCTCAAATTCTATTACAGAAAGATGACATTTTTATTGTACTTGATTTCTTGATTAGATATCGTAGACCTACGAATTTTTGCCATTTATGACTGGGATTAGGTAATACACGTAGTCATCTGTCATCATTACTTCATTTTTTTTTATTTGTAGTAGCAGTGAGAAATTTTTGAGGCTAATTTCTGCTTGATTAAGTTCATAAAAAGTTTTTAAAATATACCAAAGTGTAGATGTAATAATAACTTTTTATTACTGTTATTATTATTTTCTTGCTAAATTATGTGATTTGGGTAATTGGGTATCAACAAGAAAATAAACGTTTTCTTTGGTTATATAACATTATTTCCTCCAAGTAGGTGTTTAAACTAAATAATAATTATCTGACTTTTGCTTTCAAATTCTTTAGAGTAAATTACTTTAATAAGGTTGCTGCAGATATAAAAAGCAAAGCAAACAGTTATTTTCTGGCCTCTTTCCTGTTGCGTACAATATTAGTTCTGCATAAGTTTATTGGAAGTTCTTGTGCAATAATGCATTCTTATATTAATTACCAACCTACAATAATAGCAATTTGAAAGGAACAAGAAAATTAATGGGCTCACGAATATATTACTACATGATCTACTTTTTCACTAAGCGCATATTAAAATAATAATTGAAATTATATTTTGCACCTATAATTAGTACAAATTAATTCCATCTAGCAAAAATTTAGTTTATTAAAAATCTATACAGGTGAAAACCTTTATCAGTACACAACCTCGATACAAACACCTTGCTTTTATAAGCTAGCAAGACATATAAAAGCACCACTAAATTGCCTGTAATGATCATGTATGTTTCTTATGGGCATGAATTGTTCAATCATTACCTACCACTTATTACTCTGTATACAATTAAATTAATAACTGGCATCGGTACAGAGAACAGACATGAAATTGCAATTGACTCACCATGATCTCATTAAAAATTCCATCGTTTTAATTGATATATCAAATAATTTGGTATCTTAAAAAATTAAAAAAAAAATGAGTTCTAATTTATTAACGTTATTACAAATTCGTTTTGCCATAGTGTTTATGCAAGGCGTTGGTCAAAGACGATGAAAAAATAAGGTGAACGCAGGTTCAAGCAAATATAACCTTGATTTAAATAATTACATGTAAGACCAATAAACTGTTACATAAACCGTTTACTAATGGTGTTTTTACTCTCATTGAAAAGGACTAATATAGTATAATATTTTTAATTGATAAAAATTACTCCTAACATAGATGCAAAAATTTTTGAAGACCAACCAGAAATCAACTCTGTTCATCCAATTATATAATCAAAATGAAAAATCAGTTATGAAGGCTTAGGTAAAAAAATTGTATAGGCCGTATTCTTGGGCCGGTCGAGATCGTGTCGTCGACGACATTCATCAATCTGTCCTTTTCATTTACATGAAAAACTCAAAGTGTGTCCTTGTAGTCTCGTCGACAACACCTTCTCGAACGGCCCAAGAATAAGTACACTGGTTTGATATCCCCTTTTTTTAAGGAAGAAGTCGGGTCTATTGTAAACCTTATAAATCGGTCAATAAATAATAATTTATTCTCAAAATATCTGAGTCATTTCAATATTCAAGAAGGGTAATTCGAATATGTGTAAATAATTACAGGCCCATTAAATGGGGTTAAAAAGTAGACTCTGTGAATATTTGTCTAAAGACAATTTAATATCCAATTGTCAATTTGGGTTTTGTTAAGAGGATACTCGGTGAAATGTGTAACTCCGCATTTCACCCGCAAAAGTATTGAAAAATGGTGATTTTTCAAACCATTTGGTGAGATTACTAATTGAGCAAAATAAAAAAATTTAATTGCATTAGAAAGAACGTTTATTGTGTTAGTACGATAGAAGATGCTTTTTTCTATTTTTTTATTTAAAATTGTAAAAAAATAAAATTTTTTTCAAATTTTTACCGATCTACCGGACTAGTTCTATGTATTATTTCAATGATATAGTTTGAAATTAATTAATATTTATAAAAATGTGACCAAATTATTGCTTAGAAGTAAGTCATTTCTCAATACTTCTGCGGGCGAAATGCAGAGTTACAAATTTCACTGAGTATCCTCTTAAGGTTTATTGACTAATAATGCACTCATAGATCTTGTATCATATTGTGTATGAGCATGGAGTATGGATACATGGAGTATTCATACTCCATGGTATGAGTGATTAAATCAGAGCCAATATGCTAGCTGCTAGCGCACTTATGTGCGACTAGTCTGAAGTATCTGACACTGTACTACCTGAAATTTTGTTGAAGTAAATAAAACTATTATGGCGTCGATTCAAATTTTTTGATTCAAATCTTTGCAATCGCAGACAGTACGTTGACATTCCTGAAGACATCTCCAACATCACTGGTATAGATTTATAGGTTATACAAGGTTCGATTCTTGGTCCGATATTCTTCCTTGTATGTAGAAGATCTCGGCACCACAATTCCAGAAACAAAATTGGATCTCATCTATGCAGATGAAAAGACTGCTCTAAATTACCACAAAGATTTAAATAAAGCTCCTCGAAAAGATTAACACCACTATCGCCCGGTTTCTGCAACATGTCTTTAGACGTCGCTACACCGAGTTCAGCTTAGATTCAAGCTCAGCTTAAGTTGCGTTGCACTTGTTGCACCATAGCTTTATTTAGGACGTCTGTGCTAGGGTTCGGATATTGTAAACAGTAAACTCATGATAATTGTTTTGGAAAATTATACATTATTCCCAAGAAGCAAATTGGTTAATCTAAATACTTTAAAAAACTGCTCTTCGTCTTTGGCGAGACATTCTTATATTTGGTATATATTTTACATTATTATAATTATATAAAGCTGGATAATTCATATAATTTAAATCTACCTCATCCAGAATATCATCATTTTCAAAATGCATGTTTGCTGGATGGATGGGATTGCTTTAACTAGTTTAGGTTATGCTTGAATCTTAAGAGCAATCATCTCGGTGCATTTTTAGACGTTTGCTTGGGGACCCTTGGACGCATTGTTTCTTAATATTTTTTCATTTTCTTTTTTTATAGTAAAGTACATTCATCAACCTTTCGAACGGACAAACTCAATTTTTAAATAAGATAAAATTATGTTAGATATGTTTCATCAAAAAGTGTTAATTTTACACACAATTAAAGAGCGAATTTAGAGACTATAAAACAAAATATCAAAAAAAGAGTCTGTCTGTTCGAAGGAGCATATATTTAACTTTGTATGTGCAAAATTTCATTTTTTTTGTTTATTAATAACAAAGTTACAGGGGACTTTTTGAAGGTAAATTTTGCTTAAGCCTGGAAACTGTAATCGCTCCTGCACAGAGAGTGGGGGTGTGCCTTAGTGGATTAGTGCCCAATTCAGTCCCAAATTCATATGAATGATTTTTACTATCAAAATATTGACATTTGTTTGCAAATAATCAGTTTCCGCTATTTGCGATTCCTATGACGTCACGAAAGGAGGATTGGTCATAAGCGCTAAAAATCGACGACTTATGTTGAAGTTCTACTTAACGCGAATAAGACGAGATTTCTTCGTGGTGCAACTGAGTAAGCTGAACTTACGTCTTGAGACGCAGCTTAAGATTTGGTTTGGTCTAAAGACATGGCGGAGAAACCGGCGTGAAGGTGCGTTTTGCTAGCAACGGAAATTTTGCGTCGCGGACGACGGAAAACTTTTCGTGGCAGCGTTTCCTTTCGCTGAAACGTTGCTATGTTAAGTTTTCCGCAGTATACAACGGACTTTTTAATTCCATTGTAAGATATTAACTACTAATTTTAGGATTACAACGAGATTAGAGAAATTTCTCGTTATCCGAATGATAATGTCCCTCTATCAAAAAATCTAAAAATATTAACTTTTCTCCCCTGTTGTGCTCTTTACACCAAATGCCACATTAATGAGTGTACTACGAAAAGCGTCATCCACAATCATAATACAACACAAAATGATTAAATAGTATTTCAGAAAGTACCAATTGTATTTCAAAATGATCAAATTGTATTTCAGAAAGTACCAATTGTATTTCAAAAACAGCAATTTAATTTCAGAAAGAATAAATTGTATTTCAAAATTTTAAATTGTATATCAGTAAGCATCATTTCAAAATCAGAATTCGCCATTTTAAATTTAAAGTTATATTTCAGAAAGTTTTATTTGGGATTCGTTTAAGGTAAATTTTTCCGCAGAAATTTTGGATTAAATATAATGAATAATAAACATTCACAATTATTATTAACTCAACATTATAAATTGTTTCATATTCTATGTAAATTCATATACAGGGTGTCGATACAGGGTGTCGCAACTACAACTTCTCCTCTTTAAATTATAAACTCCCCCCCCCCTCCCCAAACTTAAATAGGAAAGGGGGTCAAGTAATACTTTAAATTAAAGGTTTTTAAAGCATCTAAACTTTTCTTAATTTGTTTAATCGATTAGTTCAGATTTTTCAAAAATATCACAAAACTTAGAATACGGATTAGGTTTGTTCGGTTCCAAAATATTCTACAAGATCGACTCAGATTCTACTTCACATTGCGCAGTCACGTTCAGAGTCGATTTACGACACAATTTGGTTATCACAATGTGCTAGTCTAAGTGTAAACGGCCTTTATGTTTGCTTTTATCGTTCGGCTAACCTTCTTTCGGCCCTTTATCTTGATTTTTTTTTGTCCAAATCGGCGTCATGTCCAATTTGGCTTTTTATTGTTTTACCTTTTTTCGTTCGCATTTTGTCCGAATCAGTTCGTTATCTTTCGGTCTTTTGTGTGTGTCGGCCTTTAGGTTTAGGTATTCGTCCTTTTAGGGGTAGATACAAGCGTAATATAGCTTTTCTGTGTTACAACAGATCTTTGATAGACAATTGATGATTCTGAAATACATTTTATACAGGGTGAGCTAAAATGATTGTGGTTTGATATGTAGGCAAACAAATATGCAGGTTGGTACAACTGAAATCTTAAAAAGAAAATCCCCTAGTAATCTAATGGCGTAGCAATTTTTTTTTCCAAAATCTCTAATTTCACATCAAATGTCAAATATTGAAAATGTTTTTCTTCATTTTCGAGGCAGATGGTAACACAATGATTTACGCAAATTAATTTTGACAAAAACTGACGTTTATAAAATAGAAGGCACAATAAAGAAATTCAAAAATCTGATGTTTTGACTTTGTGAAGTCTAGTTACTTTGTTTTGATTTTGACATGATTTTGTGTTACTATGAACTTGAAGCAAACAAATTCCCCAGATTTTTTGGCTGGAAATTTGAATTGACCACAATCATTTTAGCTCACTCTGTACCTTCTGAAATTAAATTGATTTGTTTGAAATTGTAGCTTTCTGAAACACAATTGAAAATATTTTATTTTCGTCATGGTTTTCTCAAACCGGTGTTACTTGAAAAAAAAATGATTTCAAGTTTTTAAGAAGGAAAACATAAACAAAACCAAGAAGGTAATTTCAATATGTATATTTTAAAAATTTTCTGATGAAATGAAAAAAACAGAATCAATTTTTATTAACTTTTAGTGAACAACACGGAAAATAAGTAATTAAAATTCTTTGTGTGAAATATTGTTGTTAAAATCGGATTTTAATTATATTTTATTTTTAACCCAAAATTGAGTTCATTGTAAAATTATAAAAAAAATTAAATGTTTTTAATTAGACTAAATTGAAACATGTAATTTTAATTTAGTTAATTAATATTTAGAAAGTGTTTTTTAAATATTCGTGTACAATAATAATATATTTCATGGTGAATCAAATTCAATATTATTTATCGAAAATTACTAACCTTCTATAACTGTTGCAAAATTTTAAAAATTTCAATGCAAACATCAAGGTTGAGTGTTAAAATTCTTGAAGTGTTGTGTTTGTGCTAAATAAATTTTATAAAAACCAGTAATTATTCGTATAAATCTTTAGATTAAGGAATACAATTAATTTAAAAAAAATAGAAATATCCTAAACCTGAAAAAAAATATAATTTACACTTGAAATTTTTTTATTTTACTTTTCATTATTAATTCTTTGCACGCTTGAGTATTTGAGTTTATCTTTCCGTTTACAGAAATGCATACAACCATAAACGACTAAACGATTTCTAAATTCATTCTCTTGAATTTTTTAACTAAAAAACTTTTGCGACAAACCATTTTCTTTAAAACAATTTGTTTTTTAATTATAAAAATAAAAAAAAAATACTTCAATTTATTCATCTTGTTTTTTACTACCGTGCTCAAATTGAATTATTTTATTGACTTCATGCTTGAAGATTTTTATTTGCTGTAATCGCTTGAAAAATCTATTATTTTCTTATGGAAAAAGAATAAAAAATATTTGATCCTTTAAATTTTTGAGAATGTAATTTTAATTAATTTACATAGCTCACCTTCAAATCGTTTAGTGTTCTAGAAAAATGATTTAAATTTGCAATTCGCAGGCCTGAAGCAAAAAGTCCCCGCCCAAACATTCGCAAAAAGCGTGGTAATCTTAATGCCATACTCCATGTAACCTTGCCCTTCTTTACATGATGTATGATAATTAAAAATACAACACAGAACATGTCATTCGAATGTATTCGTCCCACTAATAAATTTGCCAATGAAAACCAGAACCAAACAATTATTTCGTGCTAAATTTCAATCACGAAAAATTAACCCATCGATAGCACGATAAAGAAATTAACTATTTGAACTTATAATTAGCCTTAATATCAATTTAGATTACAAGATTTAACGATGAGTAATTTAATAAACTTACGTAAACATGTCATTATAGTAGGTTAGCCAATATCAACTAATGCCTTTGATCTTGCGGTTAATTAAAAGCCAATTTATTAATTTTTAATTTAATCGAAACCTTTTATTTGTATCACTATCATTTTTTTGTTTTTTTGAAATTTTAAAATGTTCTTTGGAAAAAACTAGAAATAATCTTTCTGAAGATGTTTGGCTTCAGCAACTCTTCTTGTGTAAAAAGGTGGTCTGGGAATTCGCTTAGCTTCTTCTTTATCGTTACCGTTACGTTCTAGTTTTATGGATCTTTTAAGAAAATTGCAGAAATTTTGCCTCCAAGTTTTCCTTCAACTACTGATGCCGATCTTATTGCTTTCGAGTCCATTTGGTCTTCTCTTATCTTCCTGTTTTGAAAATGAAGTTTATTGTATTTATTTCTTCTTCAGAAAATAACTTTAAAAAGAAATCTCGTCTATACCTATACTTTATTATCTAAAGAATCTAGTGCATTTCTTAATCCAATTTACTATACTAGTGTCATCTATGGGTATATTACTGGATGATAACTCTTTTAGAATGTGTGTATTACTTAGACTGGGTAATTCTGTTTGTGCTCAACATATTATGTTTTTTCGGTTGATGAAGATGGTTTACATGACTTACGCTGTAAATTCAAGTCAGGTAAATTTTGTAGATATCATGAAGTTAATGATTTAATTAGAATAGCTCTCAGTTCTTCTGGTATTCCTTCTATTTTGGAACCATTTGGACCAGTAGAGATGATGGAAAAGACTTGACGGAATGACTTTGATTCCTTGGAGTATGGGCAAACCTATGATATGGGATTTTACTTGTGTTCACACAATCTAGTTCGACTGGTGCAGTTGCTTTAATTGAAGAAAACAAATATCTAAATAATGTAAAAGGTTGGTGTGATCCATTATAAGGAGATGATTGAATAGGGTAGTAATAAGTGTACTTGTCCTTATATACAGGGTGGCCCAGATTTTACTTCCCAGACAATATCTCAGTTATTTGAAGAGATAAAAGTATAAATCAAAAAGTGCTTTGAACGGCAGCACTTATACTTCATAATTTCATTCTAAAAAAATTATTGGTATTTACCACTCTTAAGATGCCATCATCATTTTTTTTTCTTTAATGGGACACCCCATTTTTTATAATTGATATTGCATCTACAATTTATTCTAGAAACAGTGATATTCTACACTTAGTATTTTAAGTACATTTTGTGAATACAAAAATTAAAATATCCTCTATAACTTTTTTATTTATGAATAGAAAAATTTGAAATTTTCTTTTTTTTGAAAAAAATTGTTTTTACAAAAAAAATAAAAACTAATATCTCAAAAATACTTCTTTTTCAAAAGTATTTTAAGCCATGAATAAAAATATGGGATGTTACATTTAAAAAAACAAAGTTCATGGTGTTTCCGGTGAAACCGGAAGTGATTTCGAAAATAAAAAATACACATAAAATTTGTTTTTTTGAACCATAGAACATAGCCAAATTTCAAATTTTTTTATTCATAAATAAAAAAGTTATCGAGGTGACCCGGTTTTCATTTCCACCCGGTATATGTATAAGGACAAGTACACTTATTACTACCCTATTCAAATACCTAAATATTGTAAACTTTCAAGGAATTACGTTTTTTTATCTAATTAGTATTGAAGCTCCTGGCGTATTGGAATCCCTTGGGTTACCAAATATCCGTTTTAGTTCTATGAATAGCAATAAAAAGAGGCAATTTTTGGAACACTTCCTAAAGGAAATTCTCTAGAAGATACTTACTTGGTTCCCTTACAATTTTCACCCAGAGTTTATTGTGTGCCCATTGATTCAGTGCATCTCCAACACAAAGCCCCTTTTAGAATATCTTATGTAAGTTCAACACCCCCACTTCTAAAAGGGAATGAGCTTTAATAAAAGCATTTAACCAAGCGATAAAATAATTTTGGTCAGTAGATTCTTCACAATGTATAGTTAATACAACGTCTTTAAAATTGTAAATTTTACACCACGTTTTATGGTTAGTTCCCTGGCAGGATTTTCGAGAATTTCTCAGATATTTATTGGAAGGTTTACCCGAAGATTCCAAACCAACGCCTATTAATGCCGAAATTGTTCAAAAATTTCAGTCTAATAGAAATATTTGTTGGTCAATTGAAGTCAACCGTAAATGTACACAATGTGCCAACTGTTCAGTGACTTCTGATTCATTCTGCGATTTGTTGCGTCCAATACCTAATAAAACAAGGCATATACAATGTTCTCAGTGTTCAGAGTCTCAACAGTTTTATCGGTAAAGAAATATTGTACAGTGATGAGAGGCCTGCCTGCTCAAAATGCAAAGACCTAAGAATATTTACAATGTCCTTTAAAATCTTCAAGTTGCCTACAATTGTAGTTATCCACTTGAACTGAATATGATGGTTCATTTCCTTCTGGACGTGGATTCCTGAAATCTCACAAAGTGAATATCCATCTCACGAATCCAAATTCTCTTGGTCTGAACCAGGTGAAGATTCACGGGTGAGATTTAGACGCATGCGCTCGGGGAAGGTGAGATTAACATTCACTCGGATGAAATTCAGGAGGGATTAGAATTGACAAATTATTCTGCAAATCAAAAACAAAGTGTCGATACAATTTATACTCTATCAGTAACCACAGCGGCACTTTTTGTTTATTTTTTATTTGTTTTCTTTTATGTTTATAATAATTGTTATTTTTATTTCTCATTTATCTGTATTAACCTATATTTTAAAAATCAGTTAATTAAATTATTATTATCATTTTAATTTATGAAAATTAATTTAAAACAAATGCAAATAATCAATTATTTGCTTGCTTTTCTTGTTTTATTTGAGGAGAAAATTAATAGTTAGGTTATTAATACAATATGGTACAATGTTGTGAAAGGTTATTTATTATAAAAATTAAAAGTAAGAAATCAGACATGTGGGATCATTAATTATATAGAGATCAACATTTTTACATGCTGGTGTTTATTTCTTTTATTAAAAAATAAGTAAAAGTCGTGTAAAAAATGCAGCTGGCCTTAATCGAAAAATATAATTTATTAAAGCAAACGCTAATACAACATCAATAAAAACAGAATCCTTCCCAATTTACATTTAAATCGCTGCTGGAAATGTGTGAAAATTGTTAAACATTTACCGCTACCGCCTTCCTTATTCCTGATAATACAAAACACTCAAATCAGACATCGATTGTTGTTTATCGAATTTAAATTAATACTAAAAAGTATATTTCTATTAATTATTTATAAAAGTGTCTAATTTTACATATTTAGATGATTTGTTGTCAACACAAACTATAAATTTTACTATAAACATTACAAATTCGACGGATTATAAGGTGCAGGATTTAAATCCTTACCTTGAACCTACTTTTAGTCTGCGTATTTTCATTTATTATGATTTTAAACAAAACAATAAGATTCATGAATTTTAATTATGTGTAATATATGCATACATTTTGTATTTACTTAAATAATATACAGATACCTGTTAATGTGTTTGTAAAAGATCATATTACAACATTTGTTTATGTTTTAACATGTTCTATTTACATTTTATAAACCCTTTTTTTTATAAAAATCCTTGATTAGTTTTTAGTATCAACTAAAGTTTAATGAATTTTGGAAATTTATTTTTGGGAGTAATTTAATCTAATCATGTGCATGAAAAACCTCTTTAACGTACATGTAAATCGTATATAATTTATTGTACATAAAAAATGAGGTGTAGAAGTGTTATAGGTCGTAGGTTAAAAGTTTTTGTATACTTAAGTTTACAACCCACAATGTTTTTTAGTTTACATAATTTTTGCATTGACCCTACTTTTTCTGGGCGTGTTTTTGTTATATAAAATTATAAACATAATTTTTGCTGAAAACTGCATATATTTGCGTATTTTTATTGCAAATTTTATGAATTTATTCTCTAAGCTGTTAGAAATTTATATAATTACATGTTAAATTTCATGAAGTGCGAATTTAATAATTAATCATAAAGATACATTTTCGAAATATATAATTAAAAATTTCATTTCGAGTTTAATTAATTTTAAAATATGCATTGATTATGTTAATAAAGTTATAGTTATGATAAAAATATTTTAAGTTCATCAGCCATAACAAGCAAATATTTTAATATCCATAAGTGGAAATTGCGTAACGCCATATCTTGGCTACTTTCCTTCTCGGAATTTGATTAATTGGTTCGTTCCGCAATATTTTTAGCTCATCCAGCCTGGACCACCTCAGGATTCAAAATTTTCAATTAATTGGCATTTTTATTTGGCCTCCTTGTGAATATCACTTTCTAGAAAATTATTTTAACCACAAACAACAGGAATAATATCACATCATTTGTGTTTTTAGTAAATACCAAATAGAAAAAAAAAATAACTAGTGACTCTCTTTTTTTTCCTAAAATCTACAGTGGGTGGCTTTTAGAAAAAATTGTTTCAAATTCTAATCGAATTTATGAAAATTAGAAAGTCTATCAAATATCAAATGTAAAAAATTGGGATTTGTGCAAAATTATAAAAATTATATATTTAGTCAAATTGGTACTGTAATACTTTAAGGTAAAAAAAAAATGAAAAAGTTCATAATTAATGAAAAAATCAGAAAAAAACTTATATTGTCATGATTATTTAAGGTTTGGTGTATCTGAGAGTAATTTTTTGGAACTGAAAGATGCATTCGGTTTTCTTTAATGTCATGTATGTAAATTTTATCACCCATAATTGTGTATGTTTTTATCGTAATTGGAGACAATTAAAAGCGAAAACCTATACTTCTGGTCGCTTAAAGATAAAAAAGCCTTGTTTAAAAGTTGACCCACAACATGCAGATCTCGACAAGTAACCCATTCACGCCATTGTAATTAACACGTTTCACTTCCCAAACTGTTCGTGCCACACACGTGCACATTTCAGGGCAATTTATTATCACGAAGATGACAACCTAGAGTGTGTTTCTTACTTGCGCCCATTACTTACCTTATAATACAGTGTAATTTCGAGAGGTACCTTTTGGAATTTTTTAATCAGGTAGTAGTTTTATTGTAGGTTGTATCTTTACTTCCGACGAGAATGATTAGTGCTAAATGATTTTTCCCAACTTTAATTAACTAATTTTAAAACCTTGCTCATTGTTTCCATTAATTTCACAGACAATAAATAATAATACATTTAGCAGCACATTAATTACTTATAATTAAGTACAGTATTCTGCATTGAGTTCTTAATATTCAATAACAAAATTTACTGCAAAAACTTAACAAGCAACGACTATATAAGTAATTACATCTTCTTGCGATTAATAATAAGAAGAAGATGACATTATTTTTGGGAAAGTTTTTGATGAAATCTATTAAGGAGATATCTTTAAGAAAACCATGAAAGTTGTCCAAAATTATTCTACCGGGTGTCCCTGAATAATCGTGTAAAATTTTTGAGGTAAAAGATGGAGTGAAATAAGCATTTTTGAAATATAACGTTTTGACCGTAAATGCTTTTTTAAAAATTTATACCACTTTGAAATTAAAAAAAAATGGAAATTAAATTGCTTTAAGTAATTGCCGTCATAACAATAAGTTTTTGAAACAATATTCTTAAAATAAGTACTAAATAAAATCGTTAAAATATTTAATTTTGCATATTTAGTATACAGGGTGTCCCAGCGCTGCGAAGAAGTAACTTTACTCTAAAATGAAAATAGATATCGGCATGTGGTTTTCAATAGAATATACAATACCTTTAAGAGCACATTTTAAAAATATTTTAGTAATATACCGGGTGTCCATTCCAAAATGGCGGACCAAAGTTATGTTTTTTTAAATGGAACACCCAGTATATTATGACATTTTTGGATTCCTTATAGAAAAATAATTTTACTTTGTATAAACTTTTATCGGTCTATCATCACTCGTTTTGCTGATATTTGCTATTTAAGCCATAAAAAGATCCATTTTTGAAATATCACTGCTCTAAAACAGATGAATATTTTGGGTTGAAATTTTCTCAAAAATTTTTCAACATCGTGTATTCTACAACTATCATGTCAAATTTAAGTTTGTGATAATTTTTCATCAGAGTGCCTTATGAAACGCAAATTGAACAATTAAACGAAATTTTCAAATGGAACACCCTGTATATTTTAACATCAATCGATATCATTTTTTACAAGCTTTCTATTGATATAGTGTTTGTATCGTCGCTTATCAATGGTTTGGGAGATATTAATATCCAAACTGAGAAACAGTGAAAAATACTCAAAATACTCTTCA
Organism: Stenus bimaculatus; assembly: GCA_963971135.1. Classification (NCBI taxonomy): domain Eukaryota; kingdom Metazoa; phylum Arthropoda; class Insecta; order Coleoptera; family Staphylinidae; genus Stenus; species Stenus bimaculatus. The sequence continues at coordinate 10,663,592 of OZ020185.1, read as the reverse complement.
TGAATTTTTTTAAGGTTTTTTTTTAATTTGCCTAATACTTATTTGTGTCTTTCTCTATTTTGCTTTTTTAATAATGTTTTTATATTATAGTAACAGTTTTTGTTGTTTTACAACACAAATAAATTCGAAACTTGCAATTATCAATTTTGGTTTTCTAAACCTCAGTATATTTTGAAATTTTAACAATTATTGTTACAAAGGAATCCCTTATTATGTTGAATAACGTTTTTACGCTCTTTTCTGATAACCAGAAGCGGATTTCTTTGAGCTTCACCAAGCGCTTTCAGCATATTTTCTATTTCTTATTTAGAAGAGTTCATTATTTCGGTTTAGTTATTATCAAAAGTACAGAAAAGGGCGGTAAAACAAAATTCTACAAAATAAGGGTTTCCTTGGTAACATCAGTTGCTAAATTTTTAAAGCATGCTGAGACTTAGAAAACCAAAATTGATAATTGCAAGTTTCGATTTTATTTTTGTTGTAAAAGAAAAAATAACTACTATTGTAATAAAACAACATTATAAAAAGGCAAAATAGAGAAAGACAGAAATAAATATTAGGCAAATTAATAAAAAAATTCTCAACAAAATTCATCAAGAGGGCTATTTTGTGTATTTTTCAATATTTCTCAGTTTGGATATTAATATCTCCTAAACCATAGACATTCGACCATACAACCATAATATCAGTAGAAAGCTTGTTAAAAATACCATCGAATGATGTTAAAATATACAGGGTGTTCCATTTGAAAATTTCGTTCAACTGTTCAATTTGCGTTTCATAAGGTATATAAAGAATTATCACAATCTTAAATTTGACATAACAGTTGAAGACTAGACGATGTTGAAAAATTTTTGAGAAACTTTCAACCCAAAATGTTCATTTGTTTTAGAGCAGTGATTTTTCAAAAATGGATCTTTTTTTGGCTTAAATGGCAAATATCAGCAAAACGAGTGATGATAGACCCATAAAAGTTTTTACAAAATAAAATTATGTTTTTATAAGGAATCCAAAAATGTCATAATGTACTGGGTGTTCCATTTAAAAAGACATAACAATGGTCCGCCATCTCAGAATGGACACCCGGTATATTACTAAAATATTTTTAAAATGTGCTCTTAAAAGTATTGTATATTCTATCGAAAACCACATGCCGATATCTATTTTCATTTTAGAGTAAAGTTACTTCCTCGCAGCGCTGGGACACCCTGTATGTATATGTTTTCACTAACGATTCCTAAAACTTAGACATTGGTTATAGCGCTAGTTGTTAGGTATTTTTTATTAAATGATTAAAAATTCCTAGCAACTAGTGCTATAAGCAATTCCTAAATTTTAGGAATCGCTGGTGAAAACGGGCATTAGTATTATAAAAGTTTAAATAAATTAACATAGGCATTGTAGTCTGTACGTTTTGAAAACAGGATTTTCTATTGCACTCTTAACACACTGTATGTATAGCAACTGTTCATAAAAGGAAGGGAGAAAACTGTTTTTAAAACGGACAGACCATACTTGATAGATGTTGTTTTTTAAATTTATATTTGTATCTGTTACCGTTAATACGCAAACTAACTAAATACATTTGTAAAAACCCGAATAAATTGAATCTTCAACATTATTTCGGGTTTTAACTGAGAGTCTCAGTTTTGACTAGTTTTACCTGATAATATATTTGTTAGAAGTAGTTTTGACGTAGGAAACCAGTAAAAACTCGAAATTCAGAACATTATGAATTTGTTTCAGACTAAAACATACCACCAAGTAGTCAATCTTGCAGGAATAAATATGAAAATATTTGGAAAAAATTTCAAAGTGGTTGGTACACCTTTTTAAGGAAGCATTTTCTGGCAATACTTTCTATTTTAAAAGTGATTACTGTTACTCCCTCTACTACCCCAAAAATGTGACACAGGAATTCAGGAAACCCTGTATATATGGTATATTATACAGGGTGTCTCACTTTTTTTTCCAGCAAAATTTTTTTTTAGATAGTCATTCTGAACAAAAAATTTTCTATGAACTAATATTTTTTTTCGACCCTTACGAAGTTAGAGTAATTTTAAAATTTCAAAATTTTAATGATTTTTTGGGGCACCCTGTATAAATTTCATTTTATTTGAAATTTTTAAATTTAAATCAAATGTGCTTTGGATTTTGACATTATTTGTAAGCCAATCAGACAGGTTAATATTCTTGACAGAAATTTTAAATTGGTCCACTTAATTTAAAAACAGCCAATAATGTTCAGAAAGGCAAGTTGGGAAAGACAAAATCCAAACCATACATCTTTTAAATAAAAACATGATGATAAGAAAGAAAAAATTATACAGGGTGTCACAAAAATCGTTAAAATGTTGGAATTTTAAAATTGCTGTAACTTCTTAAGGAGTCGAAAAAAAATATTAGTTCATACGAAATTTTTTGTTCATAATGGCAATTTACTATATATAAAAAATTTTGCTGGAAAAAAGTGAGACACCCTGTATATTACAGGATGTTCTGTTCTGCCGGTTTTCTACCAAATAAAACAGAAACTCGTGTCAAAAAAAATACAAAACTGCGACTTTTTGAAGGCTTGTGTTTTTGGCGAGTGTTTCTGTTTATTTATCATTTCCTACTGGAAAGCAGTAACTTCAAAAGGTTTCTACATGATCCATGATCCTAAACTTAAGTCTGCTTTATGGAAATATCCAGTTAGTGTTTTCCCTTCTCTTGAATGCAAGTAAATAAATTCAAAAGTTTTAACATAAACTTGAAAGAAAATAGAAGAACGAATTTCTCAGTACCAGCGGAAACGAAGAAACTTCAAGAAAATAAAGAATTCCTGAGCCGGTCAGTCAGGATTGCCTATAAATTTTATAATCCTTTTCTTTGGACCCCAGGCGTTAGACTATAGTAGTTAATTATTGTTTTTGGTTAAGAAATATTCATCTCAAAACATAATTGTAATTTTTCAACTTCTACTCAATTGAAAATGACTAGAAACAAAATCAGAATGGAATAAATAATACCCTGTCTGCTCAATGGAAATTGAGTTTTTGATTTTGTTTTACATGTTTAAAAATTTAAAGACAGAACAGAAACTAGACCTTTTTCAATTGTATTTCAGAAATCAATTCGATTTCAGAATAGTCAATTGTATTTCAGAAAAGATCAATTCCAATTCAGAATATACAATTGTATTTCAAAAAGCATTAATTGAATTTCAGAATAATCAATTCAATTTCAGAAAGTATCAATTGTATTTGAGAAAGCATCAATTGTATTTCAGAGAAGTCAATTTAATTTCAAAATGGACCAATTATAAAAAAATGAGGAAGTCAAAAGTTTTTGGCGGTGATTGTGCACGTGAATCACAACAGCACACACATTTCATAAAAAATGTGCTTTCGAAATTTAACGCCAGTAACACCAGGTTTAGGTCCTTATTCATCAATGTTAAACATAAACCCAATTGAAATAATCTGCTAAAAACTCTTAGCTTCCTCAATATTTTATAAAAGGTCTTTTCTAAAATTAAATTAATTTTTTTAAATTGATGCTTTCTGAAATACAATTGATCTTTTCTGAATTACAATTGATGATTCTGAAATTAAATTGACTGTGCTGAAATACAATTGATACTTTCTGAAATACAATTGATCTTTTCTGAAATACAATTGATGCTTTCTGAAATAGAATTGACTATTCTGAATTATAATTGATGAATTCTGAAATTGAATTGATCTTTTCTGAAATACAATTGAAAAGGGTAAATAAGAAACTGTTCTTTTCAAAACAAATACAATTATTGTAGTAGTCATACACATAATCCATTAATTAAAAAAAAGGGGTAAGAATTAACTATTTTAAACTTATCCAAATTATGATATGACTATGATTCATTAAAAGATTCATCTTGATGCTCGTCATCTGAATCGGGTTGGGTGTTAGGATCTGCCGGCATTAGCATTTCTATTCTTTCAGGACAAAATGTTGTTGAAATACATCTCTTCTTGGGCCTCGGACTGCTTATCAATGGATCCGAACTCAGTAGTAATCTGTGATACATATCTAAATTACATTGCTCTCTTGAAAATGTCCTAGCAAAGTTTTCGCGATACATTCTGAAATGTTTATTCCGGGCCTCTGCAGCCTCTTCTGATAATTGACCTATTGGTAACAAAGAGTTTTTAATTATACTTGCACCATGTATTAATATTTTATGCATGGTCGGTGTCATAGGGTGCCATCCATATAGGTCTATGTACAATTTAGCTGTGTCTTTGGCGTATTGGTCGTATTTTTGCGAATCAATTCTATGTCCGCTTGAAATTGTTTCTAATATAACCTTCAATCTATAAATTAAATCATAATTTATCCCGGTTATGTCTGCCGCCAAATGGGGATTTTCAAAAAACCTTCTACTAGTATTACCGTCATTGGTATTTCCAAAATTTGTTTTGGGCATGTCTACCAATAATCCAGTTTCAACCCGAAACCTTTCTTGAATGTGCGTCTTTGTTTCTTGTTCCAGTTGTTTTTCTTCTTCAGTCTTCCTATCCCTATATTTTTAACAGGTAATTTGTATGCTAAATGTAATTCACTAGATTCGACAAAAGACTTCAAAGGCCGCCCCGGTCGATTTAACAATTTTTTTGGAAGTTCAAAAGTTCAGTTCAACCAAGACTCGTGGTTTTTTCAAGAAATTTATTTAAATATAGAAAATCTTTGTTTTAAAGATTTTTTGTCATCAACTGTAGTGCCATAGTTTAATAATAAATAGTTTTCTAAATAATTTATTTTTTCTTCGAAATTTGGAAAATTCTGTCCTTTCATAATTTCATAAAGGTACCTCCGGTTAACAATTTTCACCCCTGATGTGTTCGTATTTCCTAGAACAACAAAAACAAAAAATTTTACATTTTTTTTTACAAAAAATCTGGATTGTTAAAAGTGACCCTAGATTTGTCAGCTGCAGTCCTCTGCAGTCAATTTTTTCAACATTCATTAATGCATTTATTATACTTCAAAATAAAAAAAGAATGGTGGCGGTATCTGATGGAGAAATATAACAAATTTACGTTTAAAGTGTAAAACTATGTCAAAATGTGACAAAGAAAACACCCTATGTTTAGCACTACTAAACTATAAGAATAATAATTTTGTGGCTAAGCAAAACATATCAATAATTAAGATACATACCTAACTAATCAAGATAAATAGGGCTTATAAGAATTTTCGGAAGATATTTCTTGCCCTCGATACTGTTTTTGATGTGATTTTAATTACATACTTCGTAAAATTCAATTTTGGCCGCATAGATCATGAAAATTGACCACTGTGCGCTGTGACTTCAAAACTAAAAAAGACTCTTACTTTTTTCATTTTTTTGTTGATCAATGTGCTCTAGTTCTTAACCTGGGGCCCGATCCTTGAATCTCATGAATCATGAAGTGAATGTTCTTATATCTTTATCAAAGCGCATACGTGATTCATTTGCTTCAAGAAAATTTGGATTCGTCGGTGAGATTTTGATGTATGCGCTTCAAAAATGAAGGCATATATTTCAGGAATAAGGGACCAGGCGTTTGGGGAACCACGAACGGAACACCCTGTATCTTCTATACTCTAACCAACCAATTTAAAGACGTCCAACTAAAACTTTTTTAAGAGTTGTTGTAATGGAAAATTTCAAATTACTTTAAATTAATACTAGTTGATTAAATGGTGATTACAAACCATGAAATTGGTTCCATTGCACAAATATATAAAATGTTTTCTTGTTTGTAATTTTTATTGCACGTATTACATATGCATAAAGCATAAACATAGATAAAAAGCTTTAAGGCTTAATATAATAAGATTGATCAATTAATGACACACCAGGACTGTCAATATTTACAATTTACATAAAGTTACGTGATATTTTATATGCCGTTAAGGTGTTCTACTTGTAACGGTTTATTTCATCTATCCTCACTTTATAAACGTATTAATAATTACAATACTCATATTATTGTATGCAGATTTATGTGACCGATTATAAGAAAACGGCCTTTCAAGGTTGCTTTCGTCTGGCATTACCATTTCGTAATTAGCTACTACCCATTCTCTATTACTCTATTTGTTTGCATTTTGCATAATTTGCGTATGCGTTATTGGTTGCACGAGATTTTTTTTTTCAACATGCATATCCTGGAATGGGTTCGTTTTAATTAAAAATAATAAACGATGTGTGAATTGCTATTTTATAATTAATATTATGAAGTAATATAATTAAGTAGAAAATTAGATTAGAATTAATTTAGTTCAATTAATATTACAAAATATGATAATATAAAAAAGTAATAAAAACAAAAATTCCGTGCTCAAAAGCTTAATGTATTATTTCATTATAAAATTTCCTTTCCAGTTTTAAGATACCTATTCTTATTTTAAGGAATAGTAATTAAAGCAGAAAAATTCAATTGTTAAAAAGAGTATTTTGAATTTTGTGAGTACAAAAAACTTACAAATTTAAAAACCTACAATTATCTGAAAGTTGTGTAAATTTGCTCCTAGCTAGAAATAGGACAAAGAATACGCGATCGTGATTACTTTTGTCCAACTTCCAGCTGGGAGCAACTGTACATGAAATTAATTTTAAATATTAAAATAAAAAACTCACTCTATTTACTGATCTATCACAACTTAAATGTACATTTAAATTTTTATTTTTTTATTGTGCTTTCATACAGAGTGTTTATTTTAAAAGGTGCCAACCTAAATAACTCTCGAACTCGAAAAAAATAATTTAATGTAAAAATGCCGTGACAAGTCCATTTTTTTCAGGAGGACATCTTTTTACAATTAAGTTAGAGTTGTTATTGCAACCTTTCATTTTTTTAAAGTGAATAGGGGTCGAGTGACGCATCATTTTAAAGATCTTTTTACCCAGAAAACAAAAATATGATTTGTTTTGGCCTGCGGGAAAGGAGGTTGCAAAGACAAATTTTATTTCATGGTAAAAAGATGTTAAACAGAAAATAAAACTCAAACTTTTTCTTATTAAATCAATTTTTCCAGATTTATTTAAGGAGGCTCTTTTGAGCACCATGTATAATGACTTGGGGAAAAACAAAAATTATAAATAAAGAATTAATTTTTACTTCTTAAACAATACTATACTGTACCTGTTTATTTTTTTGGATTTTGCTGGTAATTTTTGGATCTCAAAGGGCTCCCACGAATAATTTAAATTTAAAAATACACCTTAAAATTCTGTATTTTACAAATTAATTAGGTATAAAAATATGGAAAATTTCGCTGGTTTCTAAAAAATTAGAGTATGAGATAATAATCGTTAAATTATGATTTTAGTAACCATAAAATGTATCGCTCTATGACCCAGAAGTTAATTACCAGTTTTCCTTTTAACAAAATAATTGTTGTGTTCTAAATTTCAGCATTTTACTTCAGGGCGTTGATTCTAAAAACGTGGATGTTTGACTTTTCACGATTAAACAACAACAGTGATTCACCTATAAATAAATGCACTTGACTCGGAAGAGCTAATTTAATAAACCATGAACTTGAACTTAAAGTAATAAAATTAACGGTTGAAGCTCTGGAATTTAAATTATGAGAAATTATTACAAAAATAGCAATTAAAAAGCTGAATAAAAAGGTATTAATACAAAAAATATGAAAAGTCCTGCACTTAATTTAAGATATTCCGGAATAGAGAAAATCATCGTAGAGAATTAATAGTGGAAAATTTAAGCGGAAAACAAAATCGCGTGGAAAACTCATCGTATTAAAATTAATTGTGGAAAAATATTTGGACTTTTATAAGCAATAATTCATAATTCTATGTTTATCTTGTATAATAAGGAATAAGTTAATTAATCAGTAACCTATATACAGGGTGATTCAGACCACCTGTGCCACCCATTTATCTCGAGAACGCGTTATCGTACATGGCCGAAATAAAAAATTTTATTACCAAAGTGAACCTAAAGAATCCATTGGTGAACTTATTTTTTTTCGGAACAACGCGGAACTATCCGGAACCGGAGGTAACTTTGATTTTTTTAAATGGCAACATAGGTCGAGTTTGGTATGGTATGATAGGTCTTTCAAAAACAAATAACTTTTATTAAAATATTTTTTTTTAAATTTTCCATAGTTTAGAATTTATTCGAAAAACAAAAAATTGTTAAAAAAAGAAATTGAAATTTATTGCATATTTTGAAAAATTTTGTTTAAATATGGAATTTGGTAAAATATTAGAATTTGTAGAAATTCTTCAAAATATGCAATAATTTTTATTTACCTTTATTAGCAATTTTTTTTTGTTTTTCGAATAAATTCTAAACTATGGAAAATATAAAAAAAATATTTTTATAAAAGTTGTTTGTTCTTAAAAGATCTATCAAACCATACTTTTTATTTTTTCGGAACAACCCGGAACTATCTGGAACCGGATATCACTTTGATTTTTTAAATTGCAACATAGATCGAGTTTGGTGTGGTTTGATAGGTCTTTTCAAAATAAACAACTTTTATTAAAATATTTTATTAATATTTTCCATATTTATTTATTAGAAAAACAAATTAAAATGTAAAAAAAAGTAAATAATAATTATTGCATATTATAAAGAATTTTGTTGAAATATGGACAAGTATGATATTTAAAGTTGGCAAAACATTAGAATGTGTAGAAAGAGTTTATAAATTTATAATATTCTTCAAAATATGCAATAATTTTTATTTACTTTTTTAACAATTTTTTTTGTTTTTCGAATAAATTCTAAACTATGGAAAATATTAAAAAAATATTTTTATAAAAGTTATTTGTTTTTGAAAGACCTATCAAACCATACCAAACTCGACCTATGTTGCCATTTATAAAATCAAAGTTGCCTCCGGTTCCGGATAGTTCCGGGTTGTTCCGGAAAAAAATAAGTTCACTTTGGTAATTAAGTTTTTTATTTTAGTGATGTGCGATAACGCGTTCTCGAGATAAATGGGTGGCACGGGTAGTCTGAATCACCCAGTATAAATTCAATTTTTATACAAAAAACTTAATTTATTGAAAATTTTGAGGGATGCAAAAATTTTTTAAGAATAAAAATTCATATTCCAAATAAGAATTTATGAACGTAACCCGAAAATATAAAAAAATTTATATAGTTTTCTCTGTTTTTTTTACTCTAAGTCTTAAAAAAAGAATACAGTTGCCTGTTTTTATAAACACTACTTGCTTTTTAAATGAATTGGTGAATTATTGTTGTTTATTATAGGAAAATATCGAAAGTAAAACAGGTAAGGTCGTTCCTTTTAAATAAAGCTACTTCTCATTTTAATAAAAACAATTAATTACCATTTAATTATGATCATTAAAACATAAAGTTTTTATATTATTTAAATGATTAGAATTGATTAGTGTAAAAATCGTGCTGTGAATCTAATCTACTGCCATAAAAAGCTTATATAAATGTGTTAATATAAAAGGCAACAGATTTTTATTTCATAAAAAATGTTTACTTCTTCGAAACTATAAAAAATGTTTGGTATATACTGAAGGAGCAATATTTTTATGAATCATTATTTTTTTAGAATAACAGTTGTTCTTAAATTTATAATTAGAGTAGGTAAAAATCACAGATGTACATATTTAGTTAATTACATTTTACTTTCATATTGAATTGACATAAAATTTTATTATGATATCCTGTTTGCACCTAGTTTAATGTAGCAATAAATAAAGTTTATCTTAAAAAATAAAATAAGCAGATTCGATTGCAATAAATTTATTAAAATAGGGTTTATAAATAAATTCAACCTACATTAAACTATCGTACATAAAAATAAAATCTCATTAAATTTATTTTCCTGTGTTTTCTTTTGGGAACTATAATTATAAGAGGCCTTATGTAAAATATAAAAGGCAAATGAATTATAACGGAATGCACGTTCCAATCAATATAAAATTAAGAGGCAATTAAACGAAAGCGAAATCGAGAGCGTTCTCACAACGGGCGCATCGAAAGTACAAAATTTATTCTTTTTGTTCCAGTTATTTTAAGATAACTCGCCGGAATATTTTGATTGAAAAGCGACGACATAAAAAGTCAATAATTGCAAAGTAATAATTCCGATGATTGAAACTCGAAACAAATCGGTAACAAGACATAACCACCTATTTAAACTTAATGGAACTTTTTTTATTACATTGGTTATTATACACTTGATTTTGTTGGGAAAGTATTGTCATTAATAACAATGTCCGATTTTAATAGACCAAACGTGAATATTTTAGTAATTTTTGTTATTATTTTTAACAACGTGTGTGTTTTCACAATGCTATGATTAGAACTAATTTCGTTCTAAATTGCTTCAGTTAAAAAGGTTTGATTTGTAACCTTATTTAGACAAGTTGAGTCCAATTTTATAACCAAGCTACTTTTGTAGTAACGAACAAATTGGTTTCTTATTAGACAAAGGAAACTATTTTTTTATTTCAATAATTGATCTATAGAAATCCAAAATGTGGAAAGACATCTTAAGTAAATTAAATGACACCATCAAGAATTTTTCTGAAAATTAGTGTTGCTAGACTATTATCAAAATAAATTTATGTCGAACAAAACCTGGATTTGTATGAGGATGGTTATTATTTCCACACTAATAAGACACTACGTAGCCAAACTTTTCATAAATTAATTGAAGAGAATGATGTCACCAACCGTGGGATTTTTAAAGTTACCTCTATACTCACCAAATTTTTGCAAAACTTATTTGTTAAGTCCAATCAGACATCCAAGAAATTGGGTGACCCTTGCTGGATCGAATTTCGCATCATCAAAAAAGTATCCATTGAAACCTTGTTGGTTCGAAATATTTCTGCGGTGTTTGTAGTTTTTAAGAAAATAACATGACATCATCAAAAGCTTTCCTGCAAAATTAGTGCTGGTATTTGTAATTTTTTACATTAAAGTTTTTGTATGAAATTGGAAACATTCAAATCAGAAATTGGGGGATCCTTGCTGGATCGAATTATTGCACGGTCGGAAAATCGCTGAATTAAAAATTGCGGATTTGAAAATCGTTGGGCCCAAATATTGATTAATCGAAAAACGCTGCTTTAACTTTGAAAGGCTGTCCATTCCAAACCTTGTTGGTGCGAAATATTTTTATATTTTTACGGTGATTAGATCTTTTAAGAAAATAAAATGACATTATTAGAAGCTTTTCTGAAAAATTAGTGCTGGTAGGCATATTGATCAATCAATCAATATCAATATAAAATTATTTTGAACTAAACTAAGTGACTACCTTTTGCATAAACCACAATTGAAAAAAATTCTGTGTCGCCTGTCGTGTGATTAGGAAGATTACCATTTATACTCACCAAATTTGTAAATTTTATATTAAAGATTATGCTTGAAGTGTTTGGAAAAATTTACTTGGTAAGTCTAATCAGAAATTTCGCTACTTGGAAACATTGCCCGGTCGAAAAAGTGGTGGAACGAAAAGTCGTTGGATGGAAATTTGCTGATTCGAAAATCATTGGGCCCAAATATTGCTGAATCGAATAGCGCTGCTTTGAAAGCTTGTTGATTCAAAACCTTGAAGCTTCGAAATATTTCTGCGATCCGAGTGAGATTATCTTGACTTTTTGTCTACGCTTTTTTTGAGGCTTGTGCCTCGTACTCTTGAATTTTTAATTGGTTATTATTATTCAGTTATCTTGGGTTTGAGCCCTATTCTTAGTTTGTTACTAGTTTTTGGTTTTTAGAGTATGTGGAGTGTATGAAGCCCCTTTGCATTTAGGATTTTTTTTTTCATCCTTTATAGTGAATATATTTTGGATTAGTTCATTGTCGTTGGTTTTAGCTTTTTTGATGAATTTTTATTGAGTTCGTTTATTACCATTTCGATGGGTTGAATGACATTTGCAGTGTGAATTTGAACAGTCTTAAGGTTTTGTTTTAAATAATTTTTAGGGTTTGTATGTTGATATTGCACTTTAGCTTTTACGCTGTTTAGGTGTCGTTGGAAGGGAATTTTTGCATCCAAGTGTATCTCCAGACAGACCTTATTCTAAGGATTTTTTCCAACTGCACAAATATGAATAGATTTTTTTAGTATTTTTAAGATCATTTTCAGCAAGCTCCGCATCCATGATTTTTATGTTAAAATGCGGCCCATTTATAAGAAAGTACACCTTTTCCAGTTGTATTTTAGAACAGATCAATTCAATTTATGAAATCATCAATTGTAATTCAGAAACGTGAATTGTATTTCAGTAAGCATCTATAATTGTATTTCAAAAAAACCTAATTTAATTTCAAAAAGTATCAATTGTATTTCAGAACCACCAATTAGTGTATTTCAGAAAAAATCTTAAGTATCAAGCATCATTTCAATTGGGATTAACACTGGTGAATATGGACCTAAACATAATATTGTTACTGGTGAATTTAAAGCACATTTTCGATTAATGGAATATATCTCTGTTGTGGTTTACGTTCACAATCCTCGCCAAAAACTCTTGGCTTCTTCATTTTTTTACAATTGACTCTAATATCTGTTAAATTTATTTTTCTGAAATAAAATTGATGCTTTCTGAAATACAATTGATCCTTTCTGAAATACAATTGATCTGTATTGAAATACACTTGATGATTCTAAAATACAATTGAAATTGTCTAAAATCAAATTGATTCATCTGAAGTCCAATTGAGACCATCAGAACTATAAGTGGCTATGAACCAATAATCATTTTTTTAGTAGAAGCAAAAAAATGTTTTCTGACCAGCAGTTCAAAGATATCGTTTAAAGAAAGTATGTGCCGGTTATTCTAATAAAATTGGTTGTATAATCAACGATTATTAAAATTTCTTCAATATGTTAGGTATTTTTTCAATTCATTTTTTGTTTTGGATATGGGAACTTTTAAACTAATTTTTTAGACATCAGATTTTTTAGATATCTTAAAATTTTGGAGATTTTAATAATAAGAAATGTAGTTTTGTAATTTATTTAAAGTTCACGAAATATCCGAGATATCTTTGCCAAATTATGATACCATTTAATTAGGATAACAATTAACGTGTAAACTAGATATATTCGGTTTAAAAGCACCTGTTAAACACTCAAAGAAAATTTCATTTTTTGAATGTGATTTTGCCATAATTGAGAGAGCAATATAATAAATAGATACTTTTCGTTCATATGGTTCATATGCACTTATCATTCTCATGTTCTCAATTGATGCTTTCTGAAATCAATTGGAAAAGGTGTGGAATACAAATTTTATTAAATTTATATTATTCAGTGACTTTTTTAAATCAAAAGCAGGAAGGCTGTACTGAAACTGAAACTGAAATTGCCAATAACTCTATTGCCTTCGAATTTTGATTCTTTTTGGTTATTTTGAATAGTGGAATCGCAGATTAACAGCACAAATTTTGGATTCCCACTGCACAGTTTAAAATTCCCACTACACACTTTGTGTCCAGTTGCACGTTAGAATAAGGCCTGTCTCCAGATATTTGGATGTTTCGCCCTTGTTGTATAAATTGTGAACCTTCGTGAACATTATGCCTTCCGCTTAGGACGAATTTAGTGTAAGTGCCCATTTTTAAAATATTGTTTCAACTTTTCAAGTTGGTTGTTCAGAAGTTTGATTATTATGTGGTGTCTGTTCGATGTGTAAAAGATGTGTCATCAGGATACGTTGCGGTAGATATTCGGTGATCTTTTGAATCTTGGGTATGTTAATATACATCAAGAAGAGTTGAGGTCTCAGAGCTGACCCTTGAGGGACACCAGCTTTTACGTTCATTATATTGGATTTGGTTTCTTCAGCTGTGACCACGAATTTCCTATCTTTCAGATAACTTGGAATAGTTTTTACAACTGATGTTGGAAATTTATGATTTTGTAGCTTGACCAGCAGTGCATCTTGATGGACTTTATGGAACGCTTTCTTTAAACCAGTATAACTAGACCAGTGAGTTACGTTTGCGGTTAAGTGCCGTTGCTATTTGTTCAGTAATTCGTAGTACTTGATGTACAGTGGAATGCTCCCTTCGGAAGCCTAATTGGGAATTTATTATTAGCTTGTTTTCGTAGAGATGGTCTTCAATTCTGAGTTTTATTATGGTTTCGAGTACTTTACTAAGGTTGTTCTGGGGAGCTATGGGTCATTTCTGCGATGTTACGATCTTCATCTAAATATCACTGCACCGATACATTGCTGGATTGAATAGCGTTGCATTGAAAAAGGGGAGTGGTTTAAGTCGAAATGTAGTAATAGAAGTTAATGCAGGGATCACCTGTGATTAACCCCTTCCATTTTTCGGTATAACGATATTCGAGCCAACAATATTTTGATGCAGCGATGTTTTGTCCCTCAGTAATGTCTCGAACCAATAATTTTCGGTCCAGCAATATTATAATCAGCAATTTTCGATCCAGCAACTTTTCAATCCAAATATTTCGCCCGAATGTTTGGATGTAGCAAATTTCGATACAGAAACGTGTTCCCCAGAAAATTATTGAAAATTAATCCGGCTTTCAAATCAAAGCTATATATGTATATTATTGAAACTCGCATCTTGTTTTATTTAATTTTTTTAGTAAAACAATATTTTATTGGAATTTTTTTAAATCGCACCCATGGACTATGATTTGTTGTTGCTTAATTAAAATCTCAGGCCTAACCCGGTGATAAATTGTAAAAGGAAACAAGATACGAATATTATAAATATTAATATGCGTGCTCTCTTATCTCCTTCGATATCTAAACGGTGTGTAACTTTCTAGATCTAATAGATCTATTAAATTTAAAATGTTTATTTGCACTACTTATACTATTTACTTACTACCGGATTTTTGCTATATTTTAGTAGTTATTAAATTTTTAATAAGCTCAGCTTAATCTTTAAGCATCAAGATTTCTTAAAATAAACATGAGATTATTAAATTATTTATTAAAATCCTTTAAGGAAGAGACTTTCTCATGTATTTTAATACAATTTTCATGTAATTTTTTATAAAAATGTTCCATTGTTAGTAAGTTTAAAACAACAATGGCTTACTTAAAATTGAATGTAGTTATTGTCCTTTGAAAATAGTTTAAAATTGAAAATATTATATTTTTTAACTAAGCGGAAGTTTAATCTTTCTATAATCAAGGATGGATATCATTTTATATTTATTAATGAATTAACCGTATTAAATATCACATGTAATTTAACTCCAATGTATAATATTTAGGAATTTAGTAAATTAAATTGAAATATGATTTTTTTGTAAACTGAAAATAATACCTACTTATAGATATTATAATCTTGTAGAGATTGATTATAATATTGTCTCCTATTTTTGTATAAGTTCTTATTAAAATCATATTTTTATTCTCCTGGGATTATTCCTCCTTAGTTTTACGCGAAATTGAAACTTATTCAAATTTTTATAGCATTAATTATTGGAGGAATTATCCCAATGAGATTCTATAAGAAGTATATAGTACCATCATAAAAAATAATATCGTGAAAGTAGGTTAAATTAGACCAAAAAAATTATTGGAAATACAATTTTTGATTTTATTTTGGAAACTAGGATGTTTTTAAAGATATGTAAATAAAATCAATGCTAATTAATTACAGTAATAAAAGATTAATTAAATCTGGAATTATTAGGCTTTGCATAAATAACACAGCTCGTGCACAAATGCACAAATATTTTGCATACATGTTGTGCTTTGATGCATAAATTGACTTGCACTTTTGCTCAGTTCCAGAACCGTAAACGTAATCCTAGAACCTAGATAAAGAGCAAAGGAAAATACGAGTATGTCATCAAATGTACACCCGTTTCGCTCCAGTTGATCCAGGATATTTCATTTTCTACAAAACCGGAGACGACCTCGTCTGGTGTAGAAAGTCAAGGAATGTTTGCACATTATTTTAAAATAACATCTTAATAAACACCAACGTATTGTCTTAATACGTCCTTTAACTCGTGTTTAAGCTTAATGACTGTTTATTTTAATTTCCTCAGCTTCTTTAACTCCTCAAGAGACGCTCTTTAATTAACCTTTACACACCGTAAACATTGCGTTTAAATTTAAATAATACACATTATAATTAATGATGCCTTTTTTCAAACTTACTCAAGTGATTAAACAGGTGAGCAAATACACCTCCGGAAATTAAGAAGTGATTTTCACAAGTATAATTGTTTAATTCACACTTTCTTAGAAATGACACCGTTAAATAAGTGAAAGAAAAGTATCATACCTTAAATGCATTCAACCACAAAACATAAGAACAACATTTTTTTCCTAACGTATGATGTATTTTGAAGAGGCAAAATCTAAAAATTTTAATAGTGGATACACTAATGTAATGCTACAGTTTCATCAAAAAAAGCAGGACATTTTGCAAAATCACAAAACGATTTAATCAAAGCTTTTTTTAATATTCCTTCAGAAATTGTTTAAAATTGAGAAACTTTCTCCCTTATGAGATGATTTTATAACAGGTTTTTGAAGTTGAACGTATCAAGGGTGGAGTCCAGAAAATTCATTACACCAAAATTTATTGGGAGAAGAAAATTTATCTCGGAAAAACTTATCGGAAGAAATGAAAGGTTGAAACATCGTCAGGAAAATAATGAATATAAACTTTTTCATTAATAAAAGTTACAAAGTAATAACTATTAATTGTTTTTTAAACTGTTCTTCTCGTGAAAATTTATGACTATAAAAGAAGCGAATGATTGCATCTGATTAATGGTAGAATTTACGAGTCACGAGATTCGTGCTTAAATCTTAAATCTATCCTATTAACGCATATTGTTAGATTGTTAGCTAAATAAGCAATCATAAAAATTAATCCTAGATCCTATAGTTAGTGTTTTTAAGTGTTGATTGAGAAAAAAATTACTCATCGTGACTGACTAAAGTGGTCTAATATATTGGAAAGAAATTAAATTTACAAAATTAATTTTGTATGTCCAATTTAGGAGTTTTTACTTACTACTTTATATTTTAATAAGCTGCATGATATTCACAAAAAGCTTGCACCAGAAACTTCTGCAACATTGTTGCAATAAAGTGGTCGATCTGAACTTTTAATGATTAATATTTTGTGTTATGAAGACGCCTCGCACCTTTTTAAGACTTACTGATGCTAATTAAAAATCTTAAAAAAGTTCAACGCGGAGGTTATCCAGGACAGGCTTATACGAAGAATTTTGCTTTTTCTTTCATTTGTCGATATGTCGGCTGCCCAACTTTTACCAGCGTGGAAGTATTTTAATTAAAATAAACATTTTTAAGTCAATAAACGCGCAATGAAATTACAATGATAATTAGAGAAAGCCAAGAGCGTCAATCATCATGAGTGCATTTCGTCCTCCTGTCCTTATAAAAATAAAATTAATAATTTTAATTATAACTAATGTTGTTGAATTTCACCAAGCACATTATTAACGTATAAATATAAGCAATTTATAAATGTATTTAAAAATTATAATCATTGTGGTATATTTTTAGTTCCTGAGTTATGGTATTTTTAGTGATGTGTGTGATCTATATTACTACCAAATAAAACCAAAATTAAATTTGTTTTCTGCAAGGTCAAAGGACAAAATTTTGAAAATATGTACTATCAAATAAAGCTAGAAAAACGTTTATCTATGGCTATGAAAGGTTCTCAGGATTTTCATTGCGGAAAAAGTCCTTACGCTTCATTGAGGTTAATGAATAATATCTACCTTTCGGAAATTGTAGAGTTGCATTTTTTAAATTGCAGCAATAATAAATCATCTGCTTTTTCCAAGTTAACATATGAATTAATAAGTCGTTGAACGTATAAAAATATTAATTATTTTCTTTCATTTAATAAGTTATTTACTTGCATTAATTACGCGCGTTGAAAGCATTTTACACTTAAAATTAATATTTCCGAAGAAGATTAAGCACATGCATTAGTTAGTTATATCTTCCATTAAAGCGTTATGTATTAATATGGAAAAGTCATAAATAATAATATTCCTTGACATTTACAAAGTTTGCTCCAATCATTGGATTTAATCGATTGGTAATTTCACTCATTTATTTTGCAAACATAAACTTCAACAAATTTTAAAATATTATTAAGAATATTTGACAAAATAAAAAAATCGCGATTATTTTATAAAATCATATTACAATGTACCAACAAGCTGGCAAAAGCTTCTAGATAACTATGGAAATTATATAATCGATTAAAAATAAATTTAGTTAAATTATTTGTTTTGCCACTTAAATAATTGACTACTTATGGGTACCCCTAATATTATACTTGGAAGATAAGTTGGGCAATGCTGGGCCAGGTGTAGTTAGAGTGAGTTCTACAAAACTGTGATCTTATATCTTATACTGAAATATTAGCACCTCCTTACAATTCCAACAAATATAAAAATGAGCAAAGAAATATGTTTTTGGTATTGTTTGTTTGGCCATTATAATGCTTCAAACTTAAAAATTCTTGAAAATACAGCAAACAGATTCGAAAAAAATCATAAAAAAATTTAAAAACTAAATATAAACTTATTTTGTAAAATGAAATTATTACAATAAAAAATAATAAACTAAATGAGCAAAGGATTATATTTTTGGTATTTTTTATTTAGTCGCTACAACGGTTCAAACTTAAAAATTCTTGAAAATGCAGCAAAAGGATACGAAAAAAATCATAAGATATGAAAAAAATGTAAGTAAAGTTATTTTTTTACGTGAAATCTGAACAAGTATAACTAATAAACAAAATGAACAAAGGAATATAAATAAATACATCTTCGGGGCAATTTCAATTACCACGTTTACATGCAGTTTTGAAAACATTCTTAAAACTCTATATTCCAGTAGGATTGGTTCGTCAAATAAGTCTTCGAATCAGAAGTAAGCAAAGCGTTTTTAAAAGTATTTCAAAAAATTAATTTACCTATTTCAAATAATGAAATACGAAATTATATTATACAATTAAGAAATAATTAATCACCTGGACTTGATAATTTAACAGCGGAAATATTAAAAAACATTAGTGATCATATTTCTGATCCATTAAAAATTTACATAAATAGATGTATTGAAAATGGTTATTTCCCTGAAAATTTTAAAGTTTATAAAGTTAAACCTATTTTTAAATCAGGAAATAAAAAAGATACTTCAAATTATAGACTTATTTCAATTTTATCAAATCTATCGAAATTATTTGAAAAACATATATATGAACATTAATTAGGATCCAGAGCTGATATTTGAAATTTGTTTTTATTAGGGTTTCAGTATCAAAAATGGTCAAAGAAAAAGTCTGTCCATTCGTTTTATAGCCAACGTTTCAAAAATTTTTATTTTCATCCTCAGGGCACTACAATGAGATTTTTATAATTACAAGACAATTACAGAAATTTACATACAAAAAATACAACGAATTTTACACAAAATACTCAAATATTGGTTTTTTAAAAACGGAAAAATTTTTTAACTACATTAGGTATTTATTTTATGTAATTTATAATAATTACTTTTAATTTATCTAGAACAAGTATTAGCTTATTTTTATCCAAAATGTTTGGAACATTTACATTAACTAATAATAACAAAAAGGATGTAAACTACTACGACACTTACCAAAACTATTTGATCAGATTAGTTAGAAGAATTAAGCACATGATTATTAAATTTCATATATATGAACAGTTTATAAGCTTTTTTAAAAGATACAATATTCTTCATAAAAATCAATTTGGATTTGTTAAAACTTCAAATACAAATGATGCTTTAGCATATTTAATGAATAAAATTTATAATAATTTTAATAAATCAAAATTATCTGTTGGACTATTTCTTGATTTACAAAAAGCATTTGATTGCGTAAATCATAATATTTTATTAAAAAAATGAAATTTTATGGTATAAGGGGTTTATCTAAATCATTAATGGAAAATTACTTAAAAAAAGATTTCAAATTGTGGAAGTAAATGGATACTATAGTAAAAAACAAGAAATTAATTGTGGGGTTCCGCAAGGTAGCGTACTAGGACCATTGCTTTTTAATATTTATATTAATGATTTATTAAATTTAGCTGAAGAAAATATAGATATTATTTGCTATGCGGATGACACAGTGATTTATTTTTCAGGAAATACTTGGAATGATATTTTTAACAAAATTAACTGTAAAATGAAAGAAATTAAAGACTGGCTAAACTGTAATTATTTATTATTAAATAATGATAAATCCAAATTCATGTGTTTCACTCCACATAATAAAAAAAGAACGAATCAGATAAATATAATAATACATGAACCAAATTGTAAGAATCATTGTAATAACTGTTCCATCATAAACAAAACTGAATCGTTAAAATATTTAAGATTATGTATTGATCAAAATTTAAAATGGAATATTCATTCAGAATAAGACAACTAAATTATGTATTTTACAATATAAGAAATATTTTCAAAATTAAATATTTAAGAATATTATATTTTTCATTAATTCAATCAATACTTGAATATGGTCTTCTTGTTTGGGGTTCATGTAGTAATATATATTTAAATCCAGTATATATTGCACAAAAATTAATTATTAAAACTATTTTTAAAAAATCAAAAGATTATAGTTCAAAATTATTATTTAGTGAAACAAACTTATTAACAATACAACAATTATATTCATTACAAATTTATAAATATTTATATAAAAATAAACAATTAATTTCCAAAATTTCACATAATTATAATACAAAAGCGAAAAGAACTGAAAATTGTTCCAGTAGTATTCCTCCAAAGATAACAGTATTTCAAAAATGTTTTTGTTTTTATTTTATCAAAATTTTATAATATGTTGCCAACAAATTTGAGATTATTTTTTAGAAAATCTAAATATTAATTTTTAAATAAAATTAAAGAATTTATAAGAGATAATTATTATAAATGTCTGAATTCAATAATGATTAATTAAAAAAACGTGCGTATATATTTTAAAATATCTAGTTAATGTTTAATTTATTAATTATTTATTTAATTATATTTGTTATTAATTAATTTTATGATTTTATTATATGTTAACTTATAATTATTCAGCAGACAAGTTACAAACTTTTGCAGATTTTTTTTGTTACTTTTTTTATGTTTTCTCGTTCTCGTTAGTCATCTTCTAATAGGCAAAAATAGCAGTTTACGGGCAACACTAGATATGCTAGTGCAAACAATATTTTTGTATACTTTTTTTTTATTTTAAATTCTAGAGTCATTCAACTAAATATGGACAGAAGGAAAAAATTGGAGAATCTATAAAAAAAAAATATAATTACCCAAAAGTACCTTAACTTTGGTCTGTTATAATTAGTTTTGGATAAAATTACGATTGGATAAATACGATTTCAATATTGTATGTAATCGTTCTTTAAAACTAAAAACTTCCTGAGAATAATGTTAAATGTTTACATACAAAATAAAAATTAGATTGAAAACCTTAGACATATTTTCGATTGGAAGGCTTATTTGGTAAACTAATCAGAACCAAGGATAGTGTTCTCAATACCTTTTCAAAATTGCATGTAAACATGGAAATTATTACACTTTCACGCTGCTTATTGTATTATTTTGGATAGAAGAAACAGTATTTTGAATAACTTAATTTTATTTCCACAGTTTTAAATAAAAGTAACTTGGGTGTAACCGTTGTCTTCATAAGACAGTATTTAATGGAATAAATAAATTTTGAAACTTTTATATGATAATAAATTATTTAAATCCTTCATAATTCCACGAAATCCTCATACATCAGTGAGAAAGAAAAATGCAGCTTAATCTTGTCCAAACTGGAAAGTGGTTAACTAAATTCGTAGCATCATTTGTCTTTTAATGTAAAAAAACAGGAATTTATACAAAGTTGACATTTAAATAAATTAGATCCAATTTAAATTTATTACGAATTATAGAATTACGTGAATAGGAAATTCATTCGATTTCTAATAAAATACCTGAGCATATTTTATTTTAAAACCATGTTTTTCGAATTGAACTACTAATTAATTTTAAAATTCTCTAGATTAAATTATTGCGTTTTATTTTTATACTCCTTCCTTAAATGTTGTCTTCAATTTACAATTATTTATAGACCATAAAATTAAATTATATCTCACCTTTCGTTTAATCATAGAGTTATAGCATAAATAGTGTAAATTTTATTTGAATAGCTTATGTAAACGTAACATTTTACATCGAACCTTGCCCTTTTAAGATTTTTCCTGAATAATTCTGTTCCGCCTCACTAACGGAACTGTATTACTGAATATGTAGCATATATTTTCTATTATTTCAAAATATCAGATCTCCAAATTAGGAAGCTTTTTATGCATGCAAATTCCATTACGTAAATTAATGCAATAATTAAACTTTCGGTTTATCGTCACTTAGCCTCGTTGAATATTTTAATTTTAATAAGTAGCAAATCTTTGAAGTGACTCTGATGAGTGCTAAAGTGCCACTTGCCGAAACAGGTAGGGGCGTCATCAGCTTGTTCGGGTAATTAATTAATGTACGATTTTAACACCTTTTACATTTTGAATTCACATCGTAAGATTAATTACACCAACCATATCTTCCTTTAATCACTTCATAAAACTTTCGATACGGTATTTACATTTCCCATTATCATTCATTACGTATTTATTTTAACTGGATATTTAAATAATTATTCATACATAATTTTTGATTTAATCTAAAACAATTGTAAACAAATTTCTTTGAGATCTAATAAAATTAATTAATCAAACGCAGGTCAAATTAAGAAAAAATGTGTAAATTAATGTCTTCCAGCAATGCTAAGCGTTATAAACATTGTAAATTATAGATTAAGCAATGCAGTGTTTAGTCACATGGCGCTGCTTTTGATCAGATTATATCTAATCAGATGCTTAAACGAATACTTGTCTGTTAGGCACGAATGATCTAATTTAAAAACGTGATTATTATAATTTCATAATAATACTGCTTTCTTAATCCTTATCTCAAAGCATGTTTTTTCAAAAAATTCGCTTCGAAATTTATTATTATTTAGAAACATATTTCAAATTTTCACACGAAAAAAATTACTATACTAGGAACTAAACTATGTTATTAAATATTCATAGTGTGTAGTCTTTTGGGCCAGGGATACATTGATTTTCTCGGGTAAAAAGAAAGGATTAAGCTTTGTTTTATTTTTAAATGCAAATAGTGTAAGTTCAAGTATTAGTAGTAATAGTAAAGGCATTAATTGAAGCTCTTTAAAAGAGTTCTGTAAGATTCATAGCCTGATTTATTGAGGATACATCTGATAATGGATAATGAGCTTCCGTGCTAAAAAGACTGCTTCCAAATTTGCTGAACACCCCCATAAGAGTAGGCCATAATGGGTTGGATTTCGGCAAGATATATTTTCCTTAGGAATTCCAAATCCAAACAGTTTTTTAGAACGCGGAATTTATACAAATCGAGTGAAGTTTTGAAATTAGACCATAGGTGTGATTCTCCTAGTTGAGGGTATTTGGAGTTCTAAAAATTTTACGGAATCATTAACCGGAAGATTTCCCTTTTAGGACTGGTATTCCGGTGATAGTTCTTCTTTGGTGTGAAAAAGTAATGCTTTCGTTTGGGTTGAGTGTTGAGTTAATGTGTAATTTGTTTATCGAGAACCATGTCGATGTAATTTTTTTATTAAATGATTACATTCTAACTCAGTTTGATGTATTGATGCAGACGAGACTAATACAGACATACTATAATAATTTTGAAGATAAAGTACAAGGTCATTGATGTATAGCGTGAATAGAATAGCACCTAGAATTAAACCTTGTGGTACACCAAGAGTGACTGCTAGGCCCTCTGACTTATGTATACGTTAATAAATAGGACTAAAATTATATTACAGCATTTCCACGAAATTATAGGCGTGGAGCTCTTCAAAAAGTCTACAGTGAAGAACACAATCAACGGCCCTACACAGATTACGAAAAATCCCGATTGTGAATTGGCCATTATCTACATTTCTGATAACTTTCTCATAGAAACTGATAAGAGCTGTTTGAGTTGAAATAATAGCTCTAAAACCATGTTGACAGTTGCTTAAATGAAATTGGTCGAGAGATGCTCAGAGTTGTGTAAAATACTTTTTTGTTTTATTTGAAATACAAAACGAATTTTATTTGATATACTTTCTATAAAACACTACACCAATTTGAAATATTAAAAGTATTTGAGATTATTCTTTATTATTTGAAATACGAAAGAAATATCGGGATGCTTCTTCTAATGAACCCATTACTCGTTTAATTAATGTTTAGCACTAGCTCAACAAAGTAATCTTCATTTCCAATCTAAGAAAGAATGATTACTCTACGCCAAAATCATACAGGCCAATCAGTCTAACATCGTTTCTCCTGAAATCATTAGAAAAATTGTGCGACAGATACGTCAGGGACGAAATTTCAAGAAATTTTCCTCTACATCCAAGCCAGCATGCTTATCTCCCAGGGAGATCAACAAAATCTGCACTAAACCATGTAGTGTGCAGAATTGACAGAGCAGTGGAAGAGCATTTGGAGCTTTTATAGACATCGAAGGAGTAATCGACAAACCAACGTTCGAAAATATAAACACTGCACTCGAAGAACGTGGAGTAATAACACACATGCTCAAATGGAAAGCAGTAACAATAAGTGTAGGAGACTGTAAAGTCAGAGGCACTATAAGCAGAGAGTGTCCCCAGGGTGGAGTACTATCCCCGCTAATATGGAATATAGTAGTAGACAGCCTTCTGAGAAGACTCATCACAGGGAGATACACAGAAATCCTCTGCGAATTAATACAGAGGGCTCTAAATACTCTCGATAGTTGGTGCAAAGAACAGAATCTGTCAATCCAGCAAAGACAGAGTTAGTTCTATTCACAAAAAAGAAGAAAGTAGGAAATATGAAACTTCCTACACTCAACGGAACGCAGCGCGGCCTACTGGGCTAAATCAGGTACCATAGAATCATACTTGACAGGAAGCTGAGTTGGGCCTCCCATGTAAAGAGTAAAATAGATAAGGCATGCATGGCGTTTTGGCAGTGCCGTCGTGTCGTGGGCCGATCCTGGGAACTATCCCCGATGATCACCCAATGGGTCTACACGGCAATCATCAAGCCAATGCTATGCTATGGAGCACTTGTTTGGTGGCCAAGAACCAGACAAAATACACAAATTATTCACGTCCAGAAACTAGCTTGTCTCGCAGTAACTGGAGTCATTACAACAACCCCCACCGCAGCAATGGAGGCAGCGTTGTACCTACATCCCTTAGATATCTATGTGGAGGAGATAGCACTACGCTCCCTCCTAAGACTGCGAGAAGAGAAACTCCTGAATGCAAGTTTCGAGGGGAGTAGGTACCCAAACTTGAGCCACTCCTCGGGATAGGGAAAGACTACAAACCGGTAAAATACATCTTTACCAGGAGCTATCGCATTGAATACACACTTGAAGAAAGCAGGAAACCAGATGTGAACATTTTTACTGACGGGTCCAAGAAAGAAGGTAGATCTGGGATAGGGGTCTTCTCACCTGAGATAGTATCCCCCTCACAGTTCTTCAAACCGAATTGGCGGGCCTACTGCACGGGGCCAGAGAAGCAGTGGAGAAAGAACTACGCAATGAAGTAATTCGGTTGTGGACAGACAGCAGGGCGGCAATGCTAGCCTTAGGGAGACCAAAGGTCACCTCTTAGCTAGTAACAGAATGCCACCAAATGCTGGAGACCCTAGCGATAAACAACACGGTAGAAATCATGTGGATTAAGGGACATTCAGGAAACCAAGGCAATGAGAAGGCGGACGAGCTAGCTCAAAGGAGTGCCACCCAGCAATTAGTTGGGCCGCAGCCTTCAATGCCCCTAGCGAAGTCCACTATCAATGCCTTCATAAAAGTGCATTCGCTGCGACAACATGCCTACAGATGGCTAAATACAGAAGGCTACAGACTGAGTAAGATGTTCATACGAGCACCTAACCTGAAAATAGCGAACTACTACCTAACGAGGGATAAACTCAGAAGGCTCATAAGAATATGGAGCTGGCACTGCTATGGGAACAAACACCTATATCAGCTGGGAATAACCAAAGATCCCAGCTGTCACAGATATGAAAGAGAAGATGAGACAGTAGAGCGTAGAGCACTAGCTCTGCTACTGCCCCGCGCTATCATCAATCAGAGGTTCCATGCTTGGAGACTGCTGGCAAAAAGTATGGCCGATATCAGTGAGATTCCACCTCGAAATCTTCTCAGGCTAGCCCAAACAATCGGATGGCCAGGGTGGATAGGAAGGAAGCTCACTGAACGGAGGGGAATTGGTAAAATGGCGGCCTAATTGCCCGTTGAACTAATAATCACACCCACGACCTAAATCCAGATCCAGATAGCTCAACTGATACCCAACACCCAAGTGAACCCAAAATCAAATAACAAACTTATAAACACACATATCACAAGTAATAAATAATTAACATATTCAAAAATCTCCTTTGTTTTTATATTTCGTTAGATTTATAAAGATTGAATCTAAAAGGTATTTCAGACTTGTTAAAGTATTTCAAATACTTTATTACTTGAACACATCAACATACAAAATACTTTTCAAATACTACATTTGAAGTACTACCCAACTCTGGTCATACCTAGAGAATCTTTGGAAAATAACTGAACGTTTAGTATGCAGAAGTCACATTACCTTTGCGCTCGTATATGTTTTTTAATCCGAGAACACGAAAATAGAACTTATTACTTAATGTTTAAGGGCGAACGATTGAATTTCATTTGGAGGTGCGTTCGTAAAAGAAGCGGTATGAAGACGTTTCCGTTTTGGCCATAAAGCATAAAGCAGATCACATAACGGCCCTTAAATTCAAATAATTCAACTTTTTGCTTCGAGCAATAATGAAATTGTGTGTTGACCTGAACATTTTTCATGTACATATGTATAAGAAAATTATGTCACTTTTGAGTTGTTGAGAACATGGTTCAGTTGCGCCTCTGTGGTGTGCTGCACATAACACAGTGCATTAATTTTCACCTTTTCATCTTTAGCTGTTCTTATAATTAATGGTGTAATTAAAAATGATATTTCTTTTGGACGTGCCCCCCAGGAGACAGGAGGGATTGGCGAATGTAGCGTGCTATTGTCGTTTTCACGTGTGGTCTCGCCAATTATCTGCCGGACGTGCACAAAGATAATTTCAATTCCAGCAGCGGTATATTTTTATTAATGTGATTTTGTGTCTCCACCTTGACTCGAATTGCAAAAAATAATCTTAATTGCAAAATTAGAAAATACATGATCAAACAGGATATTGAACTTATGTGTGCGATTTCTTAATTTTCTGAATTAATGTCAAAATTTCACCAATTTTCAGTTTTTGAATAATTACCAAATTACCAGTAACTACCAGTCATTATTTCTAATACAAGCTATAAATTTTTATTTTTATTCCTCTACAGCTCTAATAAAATACAAGTAAATTTATTAATTCAATATATTTATGAAGGTGAGGAAATAATGTCCTAATATTTAATATGACATTCATGAAAACCTTGACATTGTTGGAAAGTATAATCTCTCTCACATACGCAGACGCACACTCCTTCTAACGAGAAATCTCGTTAATCCCATCGTTATTGTTACTTTGTTACTATTATTTGACAATTGCGTCTTGACATTGAATATGGATGAGACACGCCGCTGTGCATTCCACTGAGATTTTAATAAATTAAAGAAAATTATTACCGCTCTAACATTTTATGGTTATCTATTTGATGACCGCTCAAACCTAATTCTTCACCTTTTATTAGTAATAAATCTTAAGGGTAGGCCATAAAATTAATATTTTAATTCTGAACGTAAATTTGACACCAAAAGCCAATAAACCACCAATGCACATTGTAATTGAGTAACTTTTAAATGACCAACCCTTGCCCAAAAGTTCCAGCTTACTTAAATACATTGTCATTAGACATTAGACTTTCTTAATGATTACTTAGCCAATTTTACGATTACTCAATTTTCTCAAATACTCTTAAAACCTATAATACAAACTTTCTTGGTATAATAAGTATGACCCCATGTATGGTTTTCATGAATTCCAACGTTTCTCGAACATAACCAAGCATAAATCAGTAATTTTTGAAAAAATAATAGGAAAATAAAACGTGCTGACATTTAATCAAATATAATTATTGTCGCCAGACGCCAATAATAGTGAAAACACTTTGACACGTGGTAAAAGAAAACCACATTGCAAATTTTATTGTTTCCCACATCCATACGAAAATAAAAAACAATGTATATTGGCGTTTCTCTTATAAATAAATAATTAATATTTTTACAACTACCTAGTCACAATTAATAACGGGAAATTATTTAATAATTATGCATCTACCTGCCACATATATAAAAAACTAACGATTCGCCAAAAAAATGAAAGTTTAATTTTAATTAATTAATCACCTAACATCCAATTTCACTGGATAATTTGCATCGCATTAATCTTGTTATAAATAATAAAAATGAAAGTATAGTTTTTTAATTTGGTTTTTTTGTTTATTTTCAGGGAACAATACTTATTCGATGTGTTTGAAGCGATAATTTCGACGTTGGATTCGAAATTGCAACGAATTGAGAATTTGGATAAAGCTGTGGAGCATTTGATGAGGCGTGTCGAAAATCTTGACTCAAGAGTTAATAACAATATAGATAAAACAGATTCAGTAATTTCAAAATTGAGGCATTTAGATCTTAAATTATTCCCTAATATTTTTGCAAAACCAGGGGATACAATTAAAAATAATGTTGGCGGGGAAGCTGTTGTTGAAAATAATTTGGGGGTACAATTAGTCTCGTTGGATCAGAAAGTAAGCGATATTGACAGTAAACTTAATGTTCTTAAAAATCAGCTGGATAATAATTATTTACCCAATGAAGATTTTAACGCGGAAGCAAGCGAGAAAAAGCCTATTCACATGAACGTAGTTGAAATAACGAAATCTTTAAATTCAGAAATTTTAAATCATGTCACTAAAAAGTTGGACCAAATCATGGATGTGACTGATTCTATTGACAGGAATGTTAATTTCCACATTGGTTTAGTTTCTGAAAATTTGGGGAAAATATTTGGTATGGTCTCGGAGGTCCATGAAGCAATTGTTGATCAACCTGAGGCTTCTGAGCTCAATGCACGTAATCATAGCACCACAACTCCAATTCCAGCGGTAAGAAGTAGCAAACTTGATGCCCTAGTAAAACAAATGAAACCAATAATAAATGTTTCGGAAAAAATGGATGAAGTTTGGGATGTTGTTGTTGGGACAAAAAGTTCAGTCGATGATTTGGTACCTAAATCTGATGAATTGTTAACTCAAACGCAAAGGCAGGAGAGGGCTATTGGAGAAATGCATAGTGATTTTAGGTCTAAGGCCAATACAATTATAGCAAATTTAGATATGGTGGAAAAACGATTAAAGAAACAAGAGGATGATGTAGCTACTTTGGCGCAAAGACCAGTTCCAGCTGAATTACTTTTAGATCCTACGATAGATAGGCTGGTTGAGTATGATTCAAATAGGTACACAGTTGATGATTATCCACCCGCAACGGACACAACAGTTCCTGTAACCTATACCACTTTACCTCCTCCTACATCACCTACGCAGAGCTCCACGTTTAATTTGAATTCCACGAATACAACACCACCAACATCTTCAACGCAACAAGGTTTCAGTACAACTGAGAAAAGAACGGAGAAGAGGAAAGGAGGAGTAATATTTCCTAGTGTAAAGAATAAACCATCACCAGCGAATACTACTTTTACAACAGATATTCTTACTATCAAGGATGTTAAGGTAAATAGCACTTTTTTGTACGTAAGACTAAAACACAACTTATACTGTATATTTTAATGGTAAACCGACAGATTCAATTTCTTTGGTAAAGTCAAAAGTTTTTCTGGTATATCCAAATTTTTAGGAAGAAATCATCAAATAATTATATTATCCCCAAAAAATCATTAAAAAATTGAATATATTTCTTAATATAAATATAATCTGTTATCTGGTATGTTGAATGTTGTACAATAAATAGTGTAATGTAAAACAAGTAAAATGTAATGTTGTAAGAGTATTACAATAAATAATGAGATAAGATTTAGTCTGGATTATCTTGGCAAATTCATATTCATGAAAAGTTGTATACATAGTACGGAGACACGCATTCTTGGCCACCGATGTCGATTACGTAATTCTATTTCTAAAGCCGATACCCAGTTATTATAATGAAAAGTGGACGTTTAGCAAAGCTAGCCGTCCACCGGTTTCCTTGTATGCACATGCTTTATGTTCTAATTTAAAATGATATGTAAAATAAAACAATTTTCATGTTATAATTTTCTTTGAAAGTTTACAGGTTATTTAATCATTACATAATGCCCGGTTCGCGCCAAAGAAGGGTGCGTTTGATTTACAATTGTCCTTATTTATGTGCTACAAATCGATGTAGGTATATTTTTATATTTCGAAGAATTTCTTACAGTTGCATGAATTAATTGATAAAATCGCTCTATCGTTAGTCCACTTTTCCAATCTGAGATTATGTATGAGCTTAGAACTTACATTTACTCTAGATCCGCATCTACCTTCTGGGAAATACTTCAAATTAGCCTACATCCAAAATCAACACCCCATTTTACTAATACCCCAATAAACATATAATAATTTACACTACATACTACCTCAAACTATTGGATTTTCTTAAATAAAATTAAATTAAACAATATTTATATTCCATTCCTATTTTCAGGGATATTCATGCGTGGACCTCTTGAATGCTGGTATGCGTGACTCGGGAGTATATTACCTCCAAATCAGAGGCACGACCTACTGGTTCCTAAAAGTCTTTTGTGAACAAGAAATAGCTGAAGGTGGTTGGACGGTAAGTTATGAAATTTCCAAAAATATGCCCGTGATAAAAGTTTATTGTAGGTAATACAAAGAAGAGATGATTTCGGAGATCCTCGTGAGAATTTCAACCGGGATTGGAATGATTACAAGAATGGTTTTGGTGACCCCGCCAAGGAGTTCTGGCTTGGAAACGAGAACATATACATGCTTACGAACAACGAGGAGTACATCCTTCGAGTTGAACTCGAAGACTTTGAAGGAAACAAGCGGTAAGATTAATAAACCTAACGTTGCAATATCAGTGCAGATTACTCAATTTGACAAAACTGGCACGACATTAATTTATGTCTTTTCTCCATTTGCGATTTACGAAAGTGGTAATGTGACGCAAGTATTATAGATATTTGTGAAGGTACCATTGCATTCCTTCCCTTAAGAAATGCTAATTTATGAATATAAATTATGTCGAAAGCGAAGATGCGCTTGCTCGCCTTGATTGAAAACGGTAGTAATCCCAATATGGTTCATGGTTCATGCACGTTTATATTTTTTTAATTAACTCATTGAGTAATAAACAAACATAGGTTATTGGTATTTAAAGATGAATCTGGTTGAAATTATTTGATTGCAGTTACGCTCAGTATTCTCATTTTAAAATTTATTCCGAGGCTGAATATTACAAATTGGAAATTGATGGATATGAAGGTAATGCTGGTGATTCTCTCAATGATCCATGGTATGGAAGCAATAACAGTCCATTCTCAACTTACAACAGGTAATAAATCTTTTTAACTTCGCTCAATTTTTAATTAAAACTTTTTAATAATCATTTTTCTTTTAGAAAATTTTAATTTATTGCTTATTTAAAT
The DNA here is from genome assembly GCA_963971135.1 of Stenus bimaculatus. Classification (NCBI taxonomy): domain Eukaryota; kingdom Metazoa; phylum Arthropoda; class Insecta; order Coleoptera; family Staphylinidae; genus Stenus; species Stenus bimaculatus. Next base: position 10,631,720 of record OZ020185.1, on the reverse strand, counting down.
ATCTCATATTTATAATGTATGTACTATAGGCATCCAGGTAATGTTTGGTCATTTTTCTTTCTTTCATCTTCAAAGGATTACATAGGAATATCTCTTAATTCCACAAAGTTACTTATTTCCTCAGATCAAATTAAACACAAACAAGTTAAATAATCCCTTTTAAGAGTTAAATTAAATCTAAATTCACTCATCAAAATTAAAATTGGGTGATTTCCAAATTCTTCTCTATACTCTATACTTAGAAGTATACTCTACTCTAATCTTTTCAAGAATCAATTTTTTTTAATAATGTACAGAAATTGAAGAAAAGTGTTACAATTATTTTCAAACGTGCATAAACTTTATGTTAATAAATAATATTGAAACATTTTAGGGACAATGATAGATCAAGTCTTAACTGTGCCTCGATGCTAAAAGGAGGGTGGTGGTGGAAGTCATGTGGTCGAGGATTGAATGGATTGTACCTGAATGACCCTCAAGATTTAACAGCAAGACAAGGTATTTAAAAAGTTAATTTTAATAAAATACCAATTGACTATATTTTATGCTTCAGGTATTGTGTGGTTCCGCTGGAGAGGATGGGATTATACATTGAAAAAAGCCAGTATGATGATCAAACCAAAAGGTTTTGTGAATCCGGCATAACAGAAATGATAACATCGGCTTATTTCACCAGTTTATAATCATCGGCCATTTTATTCATTTTTATTTAAAAATCATCAAAATGTATTATTTATTATCAGTTTTATTTTTTTATTCCCCAACACCAACAGGCGATACTTGGACTTACCTCATAATTAAGTATTACTATATTAATTTAAGCTGTTATAAAAAAAAATAAAAACAACATATATTTTTTTACTTCGCTATTTTGTAAATTTAATTTACCTACTATTATTAAGCTTATTGATTATAAATTGGCAGCAAAATTATCTAATATTACGAGCACGAAATTTTTAAGACTGTGTTGTACTTATCAAATCAATTATTTTTCCTTTGATGAGTAACATTTTTACTGTAAGGTATTGTTATGATGAGGCTATTGGGGGACACAAAATGCAATAAGAATTATATAGATTATGTTTCCTTATTTCTGTTTGTTAAACCTAATAAATAAGTTTGTTTTTATGTGTACCTTCTACCATAGGAAATTGTTGTAAATAATGTAATTTCAGATATGTATAAAGTTTATTTTAATATAATAAATTAGTTTTAGTAAAGACCTATTTTATTTAATTCCTATTCCAAACTCTAAGTTTTTTACAAACATTAAGAACTTTTAATCATTAATTATTTAAAAATTTGAAATATGATAAGTACAGGTAAACGTCGTTTTGCGATTCACAATTACGCCGGTTGGTGCCGGCCTGGGATTTTCCGAGTTTGTTTTCGTTTTGTTTAAAAAAATAAAAAGATATGATTATATTTTTTATTTCATTATAAAATTAAAAGAATATTCAATTTGTAGTTTCATTATAGGCGACAATAGTGATTGTGCGAAAAAAAGCACGAAAAATGTGTGTTCATTTTACGCCGATTTTTTTTACGCCGGTGTCTCCCGGCGTAAAACGACGTTTACCTGTATCTGGTTTCAACAAGATGGAGTTTTTGGACAACTGCTTTCCCGGGAGATGGATTGATAGAAGAGGACCGATAGGATGGCCTGCAAGGTCCACAGAGGTGGTGTGCGCGAAAGAGGCAAGGGAGTTGAGATTCATGATTAAAAGGCTGCAGAGATATATGGAAAACAGGCGCCTGGAGGTGAATGTTAAAAAGACAAAGGTGATGATTTGTAAGAAGGGTGGAAGAATAGGGAAATGGGAAAAGTTTGAATGGAGAGAAAAAGAAATTGAGGTGGTGACGGAATTTAAATATTTAGGGTTTGTGTTTAGAATGAATGGAGGGGCCAATGAGCACGTAGATTATGTATGAAAAGGTGGTGGGTATGTTTGAAAGAAAAGGGGTGGGAGAATAAATAAGTTATTGGAAAAGCTGCAGGAAAGAAAAGCCTTATATTAGAGTTAATACATAAGTTTACTTTATTAGTGGGTGAAAATTTATTTATTATTTATTTGTATTTAATGTGTAAATTGTGTAATTAATGCCAATAAAAGGTTTAAAACTAACTAGTGATTCAGAACCCAAACATTGTGCGAAAAAAGCACCAAAATGTGTGTTCATTTTACGCCGGTGTCTCTCGGAACGGAAGCTCGGCGTAAAACGACGTTTACCTGTACAAAAGAAGATGAACAATTACTGTACCATTATTGCAAGAATGTGTTTTTTTTTTATTGCTTTAAAAAAGGGTATAAATAATTAAGGATTTCAAAAATTTAGAGGTGTAATACAGTTTTAATGACTTCCAAATTTCTTAAGGACCTACAGTACCGTATCGGGACTTTTAAATCACCCTGTATTTTGTTTTCAACTCATTACTTACTCCAGACCCAGACACTCTTGGTCTTCTATGATCCTATAACTGACAGCAACCGACAGGTTCATGTTTTTAAATATTTTAAGGTTATGTTTCACAAAAAATTTAATTATTGGAAATTACAATAATGAATATAACAATTGAATTTGGGTAAAAAAAGTTATAAATACATATTATATTGTTGTTTTAACACAACTATTTTCAGAGGTGGTGCGGAACTTCTTTTTGGGAACAAAAAGAAGCATGATGTTGAGCTACCGAAGCAAGAAAATGAATGTATATTTATTTCTAAGGGTTTTAACAATATTTCATAACTAAGTTGTATATTTTAGGGACAATGAAAGAGTTACTTATTTGGGTTAAAGATAATCTACTGCAAGAACGGCCTGAGCTATTTCTTCAAGATGATTCAGTGTATGTATATTAAATTAGTTTACTTTCAATTGTAAGTTTGAAAAATTTAAATATTTCAGCCGGCCTGGAATTCTTGTTATAGTTAATGATACAGACTGGGAGTTAGTGGTAAGAATTATTATAATAAAATAATTTTGAATACGATTAGGTATTTTTAGGATACAACTAAATATAATTTAAAACCAAATGATACGATTGTTTTTATTTCTACTCTGCATGGCGGTTAACATTTTTATATAATTTGTACTTTTTAAAAATAAATATTTTTATCTGTATTTCTCATGAGATTTTATTCTTCCTTTATAGGTAATAATTCAATATTAAAACATTACCACCGAAACGAATTGTTTTATGATAAATTTAAAAAATTTAGTAAATTCTACTTATGTCACACCCTGTACAAAATAGGTCTATGTAAAATAAACCCTATGAGCATGAGCAAATTTGACTTGACGTTTAGTTGACAAACAATTAGGTTATAAAAGAAAAATAGAATTATTTGAATTTCGTTATTTAATTTTCCATCTCAAGTCCATTATAAAGTTTAAAAATCCTTTCTTAAGTAGCGTTAAAGGTAGGTAACTAATTTACCCAAATTTGTATTTCTTTAACCTCTCATGGTTATGTAACTTTTAGAGCCTAATGGCCCTTGGAATTGCCCGTTTAATTAGTCGTTATTCTATTGTAACAATTCTTCCTGCTTTTGTAGTGAGTACAATATATCTCGACTACACTCGTACTCAAGAATTTAAGAAAAAGAAGCTTTTGGAAGCAAAATGAAAATTTATCTTTTACCAAAGCAAGCCTGGGCGCTAAGTATCCCATTAACTGGTGCCCTTATTGGTATGTGGTTGGATCGAAAGGAAACAGAAAGAATGATCTTATTTAGAGATAAAAGTTCGCTCTATGGAGGTAACGTTAAACCAGGTGATCCACCCACTTGGCCTTAGTTTTAATGAAAATTAATAAAGGTAGTTAAATGTAAACATCGTTAATAATAAATCTTTACTAAGTAATTTATTTGCTTTTTAAGTGCACAATCCCATTTAGAATTAAAATACACCAACGTAAAATTATTTAAATATTTACATTTTATTAATAATATTGCATTATAAATAAGTGTGTTTAATTTGTTCAACATTGCACTCCGAGTTCATTATCCTCAATAAATCAAAAGCTTGTCTTTTGCTTTCATCATTCCAATTGATTGGTTTGCAGTCCTGAAGATCTTCCTTGAAATCTTCCCAGCCACGTTGTTCAATATCCTCGTAGGTATGAGCAGATACTGAATCCGAAGAAGATGCAATCGAATTTGGCCTTTTCTGTTTTTTAAACATAGAAGCAAAAATAAATTTTTTCTTGCCATCCTGCACACATTTCTCAGAATTACTTTCAGATGTTTTTTCAGAATCTGACGGATTTGGTACAAGTTTCGAAGTTTTTTTGCCTTCCTCTTTAATATCTGGAAAATGCTTCTTTTTTGAAAATTCATATTTAATGTTGTGAATTTCTTTCAGTGGGCTGTGTGATTTAAATCTTACTCTTCGCTCTGACATTGTTCTAGTAAACTTTTGAGGCTTTATTATTTCTTTAACGTTTAACTTCTTACTTGTTGGAAGAATACTGTTGTCACCACAATCGGCAGAGTAGGATACATCTGTATTATCATAAATCTTTTTGGTTGTTGTTGTACCTAAAACAGGACCTTATTGTAATAAATACATAAAAAAATTAAAAACTTGTATATTTAAATTTAAAACAAAATAAAAGTACTCTCATGCCCGTTTTCATCAACCATTCCTAAAATTAGGTATTTTTAATCATTTAATAAAAAAAACATAGCAACTAGTGCTATAAGCAATGCCTAAGTTTCAAGAATCGTTGGTGAAAATGGGCATCAAAGTACAAATTTTTAAGATATCAAAAAAAATTTGTAACTTACTCTTTCCACTTCCACTACTATTTGATCGAAGATCCTTTGCACGTTTGAGATAAAGTTCAGCTTGAGCAACTTTTTCTTTAACAACACGTTCCATCAATGCGACTTTCTTCTCCCTATTGATTAATTTTCTGTTTTTTTCTTCTAAAACTTCTTCGTTTGCCTTTAAACTAGCCTCTCGTTTTCTTAAATTCTCCAATTTTTTACGGTAAATTTGTGAATTATCATTAGGTTTGTTTACAATGGAATCAACTAGTTTCGTAGTAGTTTTGATAAAAATATCTTTATTTACATATGAAGTTAATTTAACTAACGCAGTTGGGTGGCAAAGTATTGCATCAACTCGAGATTTTAAATCATCCTCAGTGTTGTTGAGGTAGGTAAGTAAAGCTTTTAATTCATTAGAATAATATTCCGGGAAATTATTATCATTATTATAAGAAACTTGCTGATTTATCAGTAAGTAAGCTATTTTTCCTAAATCAAGAAAATTATGTCCATCCAAGTTGTGCAACTTAAAATGAAGAAATTTAACTTCAAATTCTGAGTTAATAAATATTTCTTGTAGCTTAGCGTTCACTTCATTATTGGTTTTAAAAAAACAAGCAATTTTATAAAGTAGAATCCAAATAAAGTTTTCACATAAACGTTCATCATTCTTAAGGCAAGTTTGTATTAAATTTTCTAAAGTTCCATATTCGCAAAATTCGGTTACAAGATAAATGGTGCATGTTTCCTCATGATAAATGTAATCACAACATTTTAATAAACTTTTATTTACTAATTTTATTCGTTCACTTACTTTACATAATAAGTCCTCCTTATTAATTGACAAATTTTCACAATTTATTGCTTTCCATATGAACACTTCTGAAGTGGTTTTATTTTTAACTTTGTAGCAAGATGAGTTTATATTTGTTCCCAGGATTTTTAACACTTCATACTCTTCAAAACTAGTCATTTTTAGAGATTTATTTTTTAAATTTGTTATTATTGTATAATTTCAACATTGTGTGTTTAAAAGGCACTGGAAAAGTGTTGAAAGGTGTAGTTTTATGCTTGTCAAATATTAAAATAGCAAATGCATATTTAATACACTTGTTTGTATACAACAAAGGAGAGCAGGTAGTCAAACATTTCAAATGGGAATTCCTTTAGCAGGTAGCAAGATGCTGAGAGTTGATTGGATGATCAATTTTAAATCCTCAACGGCTTTGTTAGTGAATACAGTTGCCTAATTTAGCAGCATCCAAAAATGTACCATTTTTATTTGTGCTATTTGGTGGATTTTTCCATAAAATTCAATTAACAACTTCTAGAATAAGTTTAATTATGAGTTCATAAAAAAACTAAAAGATCATTAGTAATTTATAAAGATTAAAAAAAAGACAATAAAACTTAAAATACATTTATTATAATTATTTAAAATTTGTACAATTTAAAAAACAAAAAAAAAATAATATTATTAATTTAAAGGTAATTATTCTTTTTAAAAGTTAATGAATCGTGGATAGAGTCGTCAACATCTTGTAGTGAGTTGTAAATTCTTATGCCAGGGGTTGAAACATAAGAAGATCTGGAGTGTCTGGTACTTCTTTTCACAGGAGTTGCAATAAATCTCTTTGGCTCATCATTAGCCTGTAATCTAATCATTTTGCAAATAAATACCTATTTTATTATTATTTTTATTGTTACTGAATACAACAAAGTATAATGGACATAGTCATTAAAATACAAAATTACAACATACACTAAATTAAAATAATCATCATTAAAACTCATCAATGGAATAAGAAGCTTTTAATAGTAGATATATTTTTAGTTCGATCTGAAATTTTTTCAAAATTAAACTCCTTTTATGTTATCGGGTAGCTAGCTTATTAAAAATAAGAAGTGATGTTATTTGAGAACTATCCATAGTTTGTTGCAATCTACCTGGAGGAATGTATATATTCTTAGATTGGCCAGTAAAATAACAATTAAGTAATTTCGCCATATTTCTTTATTGCCTCCATATTTTCAAAAACATGCAGTGCACAATTTAAGATGTAGACACTCGGAACAGTTAAAATATCTAGCTTAATAAATATTGGTCTACAGTGATCTCTAAACTTTGCCCTAGCTATATTTAATAGTATAGTGCTAAAATTCTTAACTGTAGCAGGGTGTCTAGCAACCTGGAAAACAGAAAATTTTGAAAATCTGAAAGTCAGGGATTTTATGCTTTTAACCTGGAAATGTTGTTTTTCAAAATTATGGCAACTTGCATAGTGATTTCGAATGGCTTTGGTTCTTACATTGGTTTGTCATATCTGGTCCAACCGCATTCGAATGACTAATTTTTGACATCATAGATCGTTTGGTTCTAGCCAATATAAGCTTGGTTAACCGAAATATGATTCGATCTTTGGTTATTCGCCCTATCTCTTTCTATCATTTCGAATGGGGAAGAAAGAACCGAAGAGCTTGTCAAATTTTTGGTTAACCACTAACCAACCAAAGAAGCCATTCGTGGTTTGTTAGATGGTTTTAATATTTTACTTAATTTTATTTGTGTTTGTATGTTACTATTGGTGCAATTCTGGGTAAATCTGTAAGTCCTTACAGGAAAAATCTGTAAGGTTTGTTATATGGGTTGTAATGGACGGTTTCCTTGGTTACCTTACAGATATTTCCTGTAAGGGCTCACAGATTTGTTCAGAATTGCATCATTTATTTGAAAAAAAGAATATTTATTTTTTATTGTAAAATACAATAAATTAATGTGAAAATAATACCTGGATTTTTTTTAATTTTGATTTGAAAAACTGGAAGTCAGGGAATTTATTTTTAAAAAGTTGCTAGACACCTTGCCGTAGGGAATTTCATAGTCTTGACAATAGTGTTTGGACCACTCATATTAATTAGCAAAATTGCTTGAACTATTTTATTTAAAAAAATTAAAGGAGAGGTTCCTCGAGTTTTAGGGGTAGAGGGCTCGAAATTTGTATATAAATGGACAAGAAGATCAAACTCTCAAAGGTTTTTTCCTAGCTCTTCCCCAAAAACAGTTATTTCCTTGCACATGGAAAACCTGTTTCACCCTCCTAACTGACTGAAATATACCCTGAATCATACCAAATTTCATTATATTGTTGGGAACAACATATTACAAACGCCGGATTTGATCCGCCTGGACCTATCTGGATGGAATTGCAATCCCTTTTGTATTAATTTTACCCCGAAATTGGATGCTTGTATTCAACACCCGTACGAATTATACTTTAAATAAATTCCCAAAAAGGAAATTTCTTTATTTTTATTCGATCGTCAGTGACGTCAATTTTGAAATATCGCAGTGCCGTTCAGTTTTAAGACCAACCGACAAAATTTTTGGCACTATATATTCTTACATCCTGAAGAATGAAGTTTTTAGCACTTTCCAGGGCCTCAAAAGTACCAATTCTAGGGCTCTTAGATTTCTTCTCATGCAAAATATTACAGTTTTTTTATTAATAATTAATAATCCAAGTATTGTGATTTCCTGAATTATTTCTTAATTTTGCAAAAATACGAAAAAAATTACATTAAAAAATACTTATTTCTTGTCGAATTCTTAAAACTGATTCACCACATATGCTTCAATGAAAAGATTTTCTAGATTCTAAAAGACCACAAAAACTGCAAGGTTGGGGTATTCATACAGTGCTGAATGCTAAATAATGTTTAATTTTTAAATTTTTATATTTGTCGAATAATTTAAAAAAGAGTAATGTAATAAGCCATAAATTAATCTTGTTTAGGGCCACCAAATTTTTTGATCGCCAGACAAGTACCAAATTTTCCCAAGTTTGTCATAGTCGCCATAGACTCATTTTTGCTTTTTTTTTAAGTTTATTTTAAAAAGGATACCCCAAGGCAGGGGTGTCAAACTCGCGGCCCTTGGTACCAAGATATACAGCCTATTTTCTTTCAATATATTAACATATAATATATTTGGTTTGTTTTTTGTAATAAATAACTCTATGAATAATAGTTTTTGTTTTATTTTTACTTAAATTAGCGGCTCTCATTCAGTAGTATGATCAAATGTGGTCCTCTACTTCAAATGAGTTTGACATCCCTGCCCAAAGGCATGTTTTGTATTAAATTTAAAACATAAATACTTCTAAAAACCATGTTAGATAAATATAAAACAAAAAAATACGAAAAAAAAAAGATAATTTCAAAACATCTTAAATATCTGGAAAAGATATGTTGAAACCGATTTTGGTTATCTTGATTGGTATGGTTGTACTTTGTCTTTGAAATTAACAAAATTTATATTGAAATTACCCAATATACACCGTCTATCCTCTTGGAGTAAATTTTAAAATAAAAATAATTTATTAAAAACAACTTCGGTCAATTTCTTAGTCCAAAGATAAGTGCCTATTTTGACTAGTAAGAAACGCTTATCATAAAGGTTACTTACTTTTTCTGTATTTTCCGTTCCTGTACAGCAAATTGAATTATTGATGACTTAAAAACATGTTTGACTTCTTGAATATTTTTTTTAAGCCTTTTCACGTTTTGATCAGAGTTGGCTGACACATCAATATTTAGTAAATTAAATTTTTCTAATAAGTTTTCCAATGAATCACCAACTGCAGTAATCTAAAAATAATAATTTAAAATTTTGGATATCTGGATATTATGTGCATTATATCCATAGGCGCCGACTTTTGTAATTCTTATTGGGTACTCAAAAAATCTTTTGTACATAAATAAACAAAATTTTATTATCAAAAACCGATTAGTATAAATAAAACAGAAAATAAATTTCATCAAACATAATTCACTTTGCATCTACCTACTATAAAAAAACATTACTCTGCATTATTTTTGAACTCCCAAGCAAGAGTATTAAATTTTTAAAAAAAGTATATTTTTCAATAGACATTTATTATTAATATCTTCCAAATTCAAAAGTTATGTTTCTTCTTTTTTAAAATTTAAAATCGCTATATACGGTTATATTCTGAGTCAAGGTGCTTCTTAATAGATACCTTTTTAGACTAGAGAAAGATAATTTTGCAGTACAAGCAGACATTTCTGGAATTTCTAACAATGAAAGAATATCAATCACTGCATTTATTTTATTTATTGCTTCATAAAAATAAAAAGGTATTTTTTAAACTTCACCATTTAAAACTACTGTACATTGAAATATACAGAGTGTCCCGTTCGTGGTTCACCAAACGTCAAGGTTAGAAAGTAAAGCAAATTTTATCAAGAAAAACCAAAAAAGTAGGGGTCTATCTTTTATGGCTTGAAATTTACAGGGGTTTGAATTTGGCATCGCCCGTTTTTTGCCAGAAATCAGTAAATGATCAATAGGCCCCTAAGTAGAACTTTAATTTTGAATTGACAGATTTTGTATTGTGATCCTGTCAATTTAGACATTAAAGTATTTCTTAAATATTAAGTCGTGTCGGTGAGATCAGCCATTATAATCATTTTTTATAAGCAAAATAAGTTAAATTTTGATGGCTTTTGAAACAGTTGTATTATTAAATAATAACAAAAATGAAGGCACATCTCAATTGTAACTAACTATGCTTAGAATCGATTCTCATAGGAGTAAGTTTAGAAGGCTCTGGTGAGTGCATAAAAAAGAGTTACCCCCAGTATTATCAACAGACATTTAATTTTAAATGAGGTTTAATTTGACATATAGTCTATTTTGCAGCTAAATGTCATTTCAACTATATTCAAACTTCATAAAAATACTATATATGTCAAATTAAAACTCATTTAAAATTAAATGTCTGTTGATAATACTGGGGGTTAGGGTTTCAAAATTTTTCATAATTTCTAGAGAATTTAAAGAATTTTTAGAAAATTATAAAAACCACGCCCTTAATAGGTCATATCTTGGAGAAAATCTTCAAAAACTGCTAAAAAAATATTTTTTTCTGGATTTTTTTTTCTTTTCGATTTTTTAATACTTGATAAACGATTTGTGTTTTATCATTGTTACCAATGGAAAGAGGATACTTTCAGCTTTAAAATTATATATTTTTTTAAACTTTTTACTAAGTTTTTAAGCAGCTATTCATCATTTACTGATTTCTGGCAAAAACGGGCGATGCCAAATTCAAACCCCTGTAACTTTCAAACCATAAAAGATAAACCACTACTTTTTTGGTTTTTTCTTGATAAAATTTGCTCTACTTTCTAACGTTGACGTTTGGTGAACCACGAACGGGACACCCTGTACAGGGTGATTTTTAAGTTGATTCCTTTTTTTTTTGATAGGATGTAAAACTCAATAAAATAAGGCGATTGACACAAATTTTTGTTAATAAAAGTTTTTAAATAAAAAAGTTATATAAAATTTAAATTTCAATATGTCTCGTTTCTTTTGTCACGTCTAAAATACTTTGAGTTTGTTTTGGTTATCGTTTGTGTTCAATTTTAAAAATAAGTGGATCTCAATCCATGTGATTTTTTTATCGCAACAATGAATTGACAAACATTGAAGAACTTCATCACCAGATAGAAGACATGTGTGCAATAATTCGTGGTCAGGGGAATGCCCTTTTGCGATCATGTACAAATTCGGGGATTCAACTAGCAAGAGTGCGTGCAAATGAAACAAATGGTGTAAATTTTGAACATTTGCTTTAAAGTGCACCTACAACGTGTACACTGTAAATTAAATTTCGAATAACTTTTTTAATTAAAAACTTTTATTGACAAAACCTTTTGCCAATCGACTTATTTTATTGAGTTTTACATCCTGTCAAAAAAAAGAATCAACTTAAAAATCACCCTGTATAAATTAGAAGTGCACCAGACAAAACCTCGCTGTGTGCTCAAGGATCTGAGCACCCCTTTACCTGGCACCTATGGCATTATCTCTTTGAATTTAAAAACTGGTTAAATAAAAAAACTATTCAATAATTAATTAATTATATTACCTCTGCTCCTTTAACAATAGCTTTTTGATAAAATTCAACCGCTTCAGTAAAATTATCTCTTCTTTGTTCAATAGCCGCTCTGCACTCCCAGTATTCAGATGTGTCTTCAATATTCTTGTATTTTCCTCTAATTGCAGCCAACCATGATTCGCACTGTTCCAATGGGTAATTCTTATAACAAATAAATTAATTTTAATTATTTATACTTACGTCTTACAAAATATTATATTTAAAAGCCTGTTTAGACGGGCTAATTTGTTACCAAATATTTGTAACAAATTTTACCTGTCTAAATCGGCCTTAATTAAAAATTTTCAAAAATGTTGTAAGTAAAATGTATTTACCTCAGATATAAGATTAGTCAATTCATGAAGTGCATCCTTAACTAAGTTTGCAGCTTTAATTGAATCTTCCGAATGAGTTTCTGCATCCTCCACAATAATAATTGGAAGTGCAGCAGCTTCTTCTTTATCAACAGGAATGTCCAAATCTTCATAACTAGAATTAATATACTCGCGATTTTCTTCTATATTTTCTTTATTTTCTTGAAGTTGTTCTTGAAGTGACTCTGGCAAGTTGAAGCATTTCAAATGGTGATATGAACTTGCTACTTTTCCGGTTTTCTTCAACCAATTATTCAATTTATGGTACAAATCGTCGGAGGGTACATGTAAAGGCGTTGAAGTCCCCAAAAATCTAGGTGTGTTGTATTTGCAACTTCTTCGTTGATAAGCACTTGGAGATTTAAACGAAACTTTTTTAATTTTATTAACTTGTTTACTCGTATTTAAATCTTCCAGAGATTGAGTTATTTCACTTTTTAAAATGCTTTTTTCTAATGCAGTATTCTCAACATGCTTTGGTTGAAATTTTTCTGCTGATTTTGAACGTCTAATTGTTTTTTGTTGTGGTTTAGTACTTACTGGTTTAAGTGATTGTACTGGCTTTTTAAAGAGCGATGGATTATTTGAAAAAGTTGACGGTTTTGAACTTAATGTACTTCTTGGATAAGTAGAAAATTTGTTTATGGTCGATGTTGATGTAGGTTTTAATAATGTTGATTTGGGTTTAGAATTGGATGATGTAGAAAATTTAGGGAGCGATGACGTGCTTTTAGAAGAGCGAATAATTTGTTTATTTTCACAGATACTAAGTTTATCCAATTCAATTTTACTATATTCACTAACCACAGATTTTGGCAGTACAACTTTACGATATTTTTCATCTTCTGTTTCAATATGGTCTGATTTTATAATCAAAGGATTTCTTATTGCTAACCGGTAAATGCTGGTTTTTGTTTGTTTAATTATTGGTAGCTTTTTTGGATTTTTAGTTTTCTTTTCAAGTTTATTCATGTTGTTTATTAGTCTACTTTATTTAAATATTGATGATTTAAGCAGTCACTAATTTTAAAGAAATCTTGTGCCCACACTTTTCTGTTGGTCTGCTTTTCTGTTAATTTTTAAACTGACAAATAACCGACGTTTACTATTTTTTTGCTCTTTACTTGCTTTTACCACAGAACTCAAAAGATTGGAGAAGCGAATGTGTGGCTGTCAATCAACTATGTGTAGTTACTCCCTCTTAATTTTATTGTACAGGGTGTTTAATTTTAATTTCCGCTAATAAAAGATTTGAAGCGTTTTTTCGCCTCTAACAGCTCGTAACAGTAGTTATAAGGAGTAGTTAGTACTTATTACGTCATACATAGTAACAACTTGAAACGCCGCGTTGTAGAAAGCGCTTTAAGATGCTTAAAATGAAGGACAGCCACTTCTTGTATTTAAAACGTATTTACGTACCTAATACAAGTACATATTCGATACCTAGATTTTCATTTACTTTAATTGAATAAATCTCATGATTCAGACAATTTACTAAAATCAAATTTGTCTTCTTAACTTATAGCGTTTTCGGAATACATACACCTAGTGCGCATTTAGTGCGCCTTGACACTAATTGCGATTTCGAATTACTTGCATTCGGATGCACTGGTGCAATTTTAAGTGTCAAATTTAAATGTTAACTTGCATTTTCTCGATGTAGAAATTAAATTTGCCTGACCGGTTCGGTTTTGCGCCTTTGGTTAATTTCAAGGATTTTCCTGAAATTATCCAAATAATGTGCTGTGAAGGGAACATTCTTTTATATTAGAAATTTTCTCCGATTCATTTTTATCGGGATGAGGAGCATTTTCTAAAGGCAAAAAACTTTTACATGTCATGTTAGGTTGGAAAGGAATTTATTCGGCGTATGTACTATATCAGGTTATTTGCTTATGTTAATACAAAAAAATAACATAGCTGCTAAGGAATCAAGAAAAGTGGAACTGGAAAGCTTAAAAAATTATAGGGTTCACCTGTAGATACTTTTACTACATCCTCCATTCAAAAGTACAACAGTTGTTTAAAGAATTTGTGGAAATTTTGTAAAAATATACTGGATCCATTTAATGCATATGTTGGAAACATTAAAATACCTTACCCATATCTATATGAACAAGGTAGCTCATATGGCTCATTAAAGAGTTTGAGATCGGCAATCGCTTTAATTGCGGGGCCAACGATTGGGGAAGATTATACAATAAAAAGATTTTTTTTAGACTCAGGTTTGCTAATCCTAAATATGATGATACTTGGGATCTATAAGTATTACTTGATTAATTTATTAATAATTCAAATATATTATTTATTTTATTTATTTATTTATTTACATGCAATGCAATAGATCAACAAAATTTATTCAATCAACATGTTGTTGGTGTAAGAATACTTTTGTTGTGCATAAAAACTAAAAAAAAAAATAAAAATACTTAAAAAAAAGAAACCAATAACTCAACAACACAAACGTAATAAAATTAGTAAGTATAAAATTATAAACAGTGAATATATAGTATAATAAAAAGAACACAATCTTTAAATAATATAAGACATGTGTTTAGAAAAACTTTATAAAAAGTTTGTTGTTCCTTTGGCATTAGGATGGAAACAATTAATTTAATGAAAATAAGCAATGTAAAGAGGAAGGGACTATCAATTGAAAACATTAGGAAAACTGAGGCTCGGCTCCGAAGTCCAATTCGTTCAATAGTAAGTTTCATAATTATAATTACAGAGGAAAGGAATTTTCTTGCATGTACAGTTTTCTCAAAATATAAAGTTTCTCATTTGAATATTCTCTTTGGAATATTAGTTATATAAATTTCTATTTATATAAAGTATTTTTTTCGTTATGAAATTTTGAAATATTGGCATAATTTGTGACATATTTTATTGAAAACGGTAAATAATATTTTTGTTTTCTGATAATCCCCCTTATTCACTAACTCTTAACGACAAGTGAACGACTCGTTACTGAACGATAATCGTTATTTTAAAGGTTTCGCTATTCTCTAAAAATTTTTTCTCGTTTATGAACGATACAATCGTTCAACTATTATAGTTCATCTATCGTTATTCAACGTCAGGCTGGAAGTTATCGTTTGCTAACGTTTTGAAAATTTAAATCGATTTTTTTCTATAAACAAATATAAATATAACACAATAATGGAATATGCACTTCTTTTATTTGCAGAAGAAGTACAAAGAAGGTAAAAATATCTTTAAAAAATACTTTTACTATAAATAGGTAGCAATTAAAGATTAAGTTTATTTCTTTTTTGTGGCTTTACCTTAAATTAAAAAATTTTATATTTTCTTTAGAGAAGAATCTAGAAATTTGAAAAGGCAAATGAGGGATAATTCAAATCCTTTTGAATTACCAGAGAATAATTTTCGTCAACTGTATAGACGACTCCCCAGATATCTGTGTTTTCAATTATTTAATGAGATTCAACCTTATTTACAACCAACAAAAAGAAGAACGAAAATTCCACCTGTTAAAAAATTTGTTACCGCTATGGATTTTTTTGCCCATGGTAGTTATCAAAAAAGTGTAGACTACCAATGTAAATTATCTCAGGCTTCAGTGAGTAGATCTATATCTGAAGTAACAAATGTAATAAACGAGCACCTGGCGAATAACTATATTAAATTTCCCACTACTTTACAAAATATTACTAGAGTTAAACAGGGATTTTTCGAAAAGTATCAGTTTTCAGGAATAATTGGGTGCATCGATGGTACTCACATTGCAATAGTTCCTCCACCAGCTAATGATGCAAATTACCCAGGAAATTTATTTATTAATAGAAAATCGTTCTACAGTATAAACGTACAAATTATATGTGATTCTGATTTAAAATTTTTGAATAGGAATCCACGATACCCTGGATCAGTTCATGATTCGGCAATTCATCCAAATAGAGTTCATACTGCTGATGCGTTGTTTTAATACAGCGTACTTTTTTTCGATTTTTTTCAATAACTTCTATCTATGATTTTAACAGCACTTTCAACTTTTTTGCAAAAAACTCACTAATTTTTAAGTTTATAAACAACGCTTACTCGGATTAATTTCAATAAAATAATTACGCGATTTTAAAATTATGTCCGCCCCCTGGTGGCGAAAATAGGAACCTCTAAAGCCGATGAATACCTTTTTGATTATACTCATTATAATATGTTATCGTTTTCAATTTTAGTTTGAAATAAAAAATCTCTTGATGTTTTGTTGCATATTAGGAATAAAATTGCAATTTGGCACTGACAATTATAACTAACAGCGCCCTCTAGCTACTATTCTTATTAAAAACGTTCGAATATCGTAACCTTTCGTTTAAAAGTCGACTTACGAACGAGCGGCGATAGAGAATACAATTTTAACGATTGTCGTTATTCGGGACGTTAAAATTTTTCCTAACGATTATCGTTCGTGAACGACTCGTTCACTAACGTCAATTTAGTGAGTAAGGGGGAATATTTGTCAGTATACCAGCAACTATAGTAGCTTTAAACATCTACAAAATTGATTATGAAGGAAGAGGGCATAATATACATCAATTATTAGATTAAACGAACTTACCCAAGTGAAGTTCTATCATAATTGTATGTAGTCCTCTTCCGGAATAATCAGATTCTAGAACTGTTTTATTGTTAACTGCTACTAATAAAAATTACAAGCAATAAATAGCTGACGATTGATAGTTCAAAGTTTTAAAAAAGCAACCCGAGTGAATTTGCTGCATATGCGCGCGCATTTCACTCGGAACGCAACATATGCATATATGCGACATATGCAGAATATGTTCCACTCGGAAGGCACCCTCAGTGCATTAGCAGTTCACATCCAGTGCAACTTTTGCTACACGAGTGCTATGAATAACCCGAACACGTTTTTTGGTTTTCAGGGCAGTTTTCCTAATCTCAATTTCACACTCACGTGTTTGTGTACATTCACATTTGTCGGCCATATTTGTACTGGGACCGAGCAAAACTCAGCACGAGCGTGTTGAGGTAGTGCCAAAATAACTGTACTCAGTGCGACCTCAGTACATACTTGATCATAATTCGGAGATTTGGCACTGTCGCAGGGCACACTGAAAATCCAATCCGAACACTGAACACTGTTACCGTGCAACACCCAGTGCATGTCAGTTGCAAAAATTGAGCACCCTGTATTACAGGGTGAATCACATTTTTTCCAGAAAGCTTTCAAAAAATCTGAAAAAAATTACAAAGTATACAGGGTGTCCCAAAAAGAAGTGCTCAGAAGAAAATCCTAGAAAGTAGACGAGATTTCATCGATAAAAGATAAAATCCCAATAGTCAGGGCCGGAACCTCCCAGTTTTTTTTGACGGGGCTTTGAATTTTGTTTTAAGTCATAAACTATATATTGGGAATTTTAACTACGTATAGATGGCGCTATAAATGGAGGATATTCGGTACTTGTCATTGTCCAAAATTGTGTTTAAAATGCATTCTTGTACCTAATAACTACGTATTCAACAAAACACAAACAGATTTATCATTTAAAGCTTCAGTAAATCTCAATAAACATGTACCAATGCGTTAAATCAAAAACGTAAGTACCGAATATCGAAGTTCATATTTTGCCACCAGAGGGCGAGCGGAATCTAAAAATTCCCAATATATATACTAATCTTGTTCTCGATGCGATGATTTGCCTATGTTTTATGGCACCTCTATTTACCTTGCGCCCGTGGTGAGTGCCACCTTTACCACACCCTAGATAAGGTGCTGTCCGCCTACGTCTTGGTTTACTATCATTTAGATGAGGAGAATGCCAATATGAACCTATAAAATAAAAAGCACTTGTTTTCTAAGTTCATACTTTTGTCACTAGAGGGCGAGTAGAATTCTAAAATTCCTAATAAAGGTTAATAAATAGAAGCCGTTTGGTTAGAAACAATGAATATATTTTATTTTTATAATTCCTACTTTAATTTGCAAAAACAGCCTTCGAATAATACTTTAAAACATTTATAGGTATAATATTTTGTTACAGTGCTTGTTTAAATACAAAGTGGAGATCAAAATATTAATAACATTCAATAAATAAATTCTCGATTTTTTAACAAATACGATGAGACAGCATTATACAGTTATATATTTTTTATAAAAATAAGTTACTTTAACGTTTCATAAGTTTTGCTAATTGCTTTAATTAAGTTTTAAAAACTTTTGGTCTGATTGTTTTGTTGTTCCTTAATTTTCAATAGTACAAAATCTTAAATAATTATTTAAAATTTTACAGTATGTATATTAAACAATTCCAATAAATTATCTTCAAAAATTAGAAATACACAATAATAATTAAGTACATATGCACCTAATAGCTTTAATATGGATATTAATTCATAAAACATAAATTTTTGATCATTTAATCAATATTTGTACTCTTTTAAATAATGTTTACTATTTTTTCAAAAAATTTTTGAACAATGTTTAGAAAAAAATAATTTCCCAGTACTTTATACATGGTTTTGAAAGATAGAGGTGGATGATATCCTAACAAATTTACTGACCTGTTTTGAAATAAAATCGTAATATTTAGTTCCACATGTAATGAAAATACGTGAACTCAAAACGTATTATTTTTAGGTAACTAATAAAAATATATTTTTATCACTTTCGACTCTTGGTATATCATCAATCCAAGTAAAAATAGCATTATTTTTAAAATGAGCACGAACAAAAACATCCAAAACTTTAGATAAAAATTATGGGTGCGTGGTCCTTATTTTAGACTATAGCAAATATACACTACTTTTACTTGGAAGTATTCTACTCTAATTTTAAAATAAATAAAATCCTATGTACTTAATCTATATTAAATTGGAGTTTCATTTGTTGATATGCTAATATAGAAGAATGTGTATTTAAGCACCAATCATTTTCTTTACAGAGTATCCCGGTATTGCATAAACAAATAACAAAATAATGATTGCCACAGCTAATATCACCAGTAACTTAAGTATTTTCCATTTATAATTATGCCATATAATATATCGAATCGACTTGAGTGGATTGAGGAACCACATAAATGACGCATCCGGTCGACTAAAAAATGAAAATTAAATTTTATATAAACAAAATCTAAAGTAAACCTACTTTGGTTTTTCTAACGCATCTGGTTCGTTTCTTCCTAATCCCACAGGATTTTTTTCACCTTCTTCTTTCGTAAGCAAATGTATTTCAGCTTCAACTTTCCCAGTAAGTTCCATCTCTTCATTATCCTTTTTCACAAAAAATGGCCACCAACCTTTCACACGTTTTTGTTTAAATATATTTACCATAGGAACACTTCCATCAGAATTCAGCATTTCTAGAGTGCAAAGCTTTGATGATTTTGCCCCCCGCGGAAATCTATTGAGATCCAAAGTTATAGCGCCTGCAATTAAGAGTAAAATTTCTAGATGGTAGTCAAGGAGGTCTTAAAGATTAGATTTTCATTTCTTGCCGAAAAATGACATTTGTACGCTTACCTAAAAAGTCATCGGCGGAGAAATGATCAGCATCCCATACCTGAAGTTCTAGTCTAGCTGGAATTTTGCACTCAGTTTCGTCCCAAGAAAACAAAGATTCTTTTCTTGAAATAACAATTTTTTGTTCAGCTACCATGTAATCAAAAGGATAAACGAAACGCCAATTGAAATTTCCTTCGCCGGTTAATGATCGATAATGTATATCCGTACATTGGCAGTCTTCTGGTCCTTTAAGCCAACTATAATATAAAAAGAAATCACGTTCAATAAATATTCCCATGGTATTTTATTTTATTTACTTATATTTTTCCGTAGAAACTGTTTAGCTTTAAGAAATAGAAAAAAAAAACGATAGGGAGTTTGGGAATAAGATACATTTCGCTGAAAGCAGCATATTTATATTTTATTTTGTTTTTATGAATTTAAAAAGGTCTCAAGAAAATACGTTTTTAGCGCGAGTAATAGTACGTCATGTTATATTTTAACAAATGTCTTACCCTTTAACATAAATATCGGACATTTTTTCGCCTGTGAAGAAAGCATCGTCCTCTAACACGACATCGTCCGTATTCCAGATAATCACCCTTAACTCATAGCTTTTAGGTTTTCTCGGTGAAATGTCAAGTGGTGGTCCGGGAAGAGGCATATCCATGGGGAACATGTCAACCCACATTTCTAGCTTCCCTTGTTCTATGCCAGGCTTTTCAGGATTATAAAGGGGTCGTGTCTCTATGTGTTCTGATATAAGTTCACATCCTATTCTCGGAAATTCCTTCCACCTGTGCAAGACTGCTAAAGCCATGTGCTCTTCCGCATCTTTAGTCGTGTAAAAATCAATGTCTTCATTCTGGATGTTGAAAGTGTATCGGCCAATTTTTACTTCCCCCTCTGAGTATAACGGGACGTCAACTTTCCCGTCTTTGCAAAGTTTGTTAAGGATTTGGGTGGGTTTAAGCGCGTCTCTCCAACTATTATATCCTCCTCTGAAATAATTAAATATTAATAATGATTTAATATTATTTGAAAGTTAAATACTCTTCATATTTATGGGGTAAGCCACAAGTCGCTCTATGTCGGCTATAAAATCTATTTTCCAAGTCAATTCTCGTTTCACCAACCATTTCGTCCGAGCCTACCAAATCCCAGTCGTAAATTTGAACGGTCAGTAAAGAATCCTGCGGGAAAGTAGCTTCAATTTCAAAACACCTACAGGGAATAACATGATATAGTTTATAGCTTACTTTGCCACCTCCTTCTGAAATAATTTACTCACTTGCCAAATACTGGATTAAGTTGCTTTGATATGTAGTTTTCCTTGTCGCTAATACGTTTTGTTCCCAACTGCAGTAAAACATAAGGATCTGCCTTTCCATTAAGATCCATGGGATGAAGATCATTTGCTTTTACAATGTATATCCTCACTAAAACTCGAATTGGCTCATTTGAAGGTAATCCTTGGAAAAACCCAAACTGCGGGTCGAACCCCATTATTGTGTGATCATCGATGTCTTTTGGCAATGGCCACTTATATACTTTAATAGCACCCTGAAGAAAAGACACGTCTTAAAATATTTTATATAACTACGAGTATAATTTCATATTATACCTTAAATAATCCAACTATTCTGCTTTCGTCCTCCGTTTCATCCCCGGTCTTTTTACCGCGATATAATTCAAAGGAGTGAAGCCATTCTTTAAACCCATTAAATTCCATCCTCTGCTCTAATTCAGTAGGATAAATCTGGATATAAATTTAAGTTAATTTAATTTAAGCTCACATAAATGAAATTCTTCTTTTAATATAGAGTTACAGGATTCTTTTAACTCTTGTAGGAGTTTAATTCTATAAAGTAATTTTTCATTAAAATAATCCTACTCTATAGTAATTTTAAGAACCTAATAAATACATTTCTTAAAATGTTTACACAAATTTATTCAAGTATAGTCATCTTTTTACTTTTTTATATGGAAACTAAAATGTTACCTTGCAAAGTGCTGTTTTCGATTTTGGTCGTTTTCTAATACTCTTGGGACTAATGCGAGAAACAAACTTGGAAGCGTTGGCAGCAGTTTTGAAACCAAAAAGTCTTTTACTTTCATTTGGGCTTTTGTCAATATTATTTTGAGCGTGATGGGGATTATTATCATCGCTGGAATAAAGTAATGTTCCATCTTGGTGAGTTTTCTTCGCTTCGTTGCTTTGAGCAATCATTTCTTCAATTGAAGCAAAATATTTAGTCCACCAATCCCGAGTACCGTCTTCATCCTCAAAATCATCATCAAGAATTTGTTTATGTTTTTTGTTTAGCTCGGATTTGTGTTTCTTTAAATCTTGTGTACCATATCCCATTACTTTGTTTATATCTTTGGGTAATAAAGGACTTTTCTCCAAACGAGGTTCGTTGTGTTGAAAATGATTAGGAATTGTGGTCATTTCGATTGTTAATTCGGGTGATTTAAGTAGATCAAGTGATTTTTGTCTTTCTTCTGCTTCTTTTTCCCGTCTTGTTATTGGTGTGTACATATACTTATGAATTGAGTTAATCATGTGAGTACCCACTAAAGTGTATCTACCAAAACTTCTGCAGTCCACAGCTCGTATTGTTAAAGGAGGTCTATATAATTCCTGCTCAGGTAAATCAAGTTCTAAAAACTTTACTGGTGTACCAAAATTAGGATTCTTTTTAGCATTTTGAATAATTGAGGAATTAAGAATATGACCAGCACATTCAATATCAACTCGTGGTTTATCTACAGTAAGTAAATGAATTCTTTTTAAATCACGTAGTCCCCAAAATAACACCTCTATTCTATACCGAGCCAATGTAGGGCGAATTCCTCGCGGGACTGGCAAGATGGGTCCAATATCTTTAGTATCAGTATCTTTATACACAGCTCTCTCCTTAGCTGCTGGTAAAGTTGGTAACGTAGGAGTTGTTTCACCAGGCAATTCTAATAGTTCAAAAGCTGCCAAGAGTTCACCAGCTCGATCGGTTCCTCTAGTAATATCGAACCATTCCAAAGCAGTGGGGAAACGTGGTTTCGCATAACTTTCCTCACGCAATTTCACCTGCGGTTTAGCAATTGCACGTCCAATAAACTCCGATTTACCCACCTTATCCTGATCGAAAATTTCTATTATAATAGCAGGAGGATCGTGTTGAATGTCCTCCCCTTTCCCATAAACGAGAATTTCCTCGAACACCAAAAGCTCGTCCCACGTCGGGCTTAACGTTTCGTCAATTACTTGTGTGGTTTTGCTAAATTCTCCAGCGATTACCCGCGCAAAGGGATCGGAAAGGCCAGATGCGTCTGACCCTATTAACGATCTCGCTTGATAAATGTTGGCTCGTAACTGGAAAATCTGAAAAGATCATTGTTTATATGAAATATAAATAGCACTTTTAGTATTTTACATGTTTCTCGTTATAATGAATTACGCAAGGTGGTAGAGCCCGGGGACGTTCTGCATTTCGTATTTCCTGTGACATTTCGTATCCTTTAGGAATTCCATTTACAAAGTACTTCTTGTGTTTGAGCATACCAAGCCACATATAAATTTCAAGTTTAGCCTGAATTGCCCAACCGCTAGGACCTTGGCCCTTCTTCCCAGGCAGCTGAAATATTAATATGTAGATAACTAACTCAATAAGTTATTAACATAACTATAGTACAATTTTTCTCCAGAAAAAGTTAAAATTCATTAATACATTTAAGGAAGGTGCCTTAAAAATTGTTATCAACGGCAATCCTTTAATTCGTTCGAACTTGATAGGGAAAGCCGTAAATTACGAACAAAATTAATGACTACTGTCCACAATGTCTTATCATACTTTTTTGTCCTATAAAGTTATATATTACTCGCTGGAGCCAACCAGATTTTGATAAAAATTACAAGCTTTTTCGTACAGTCTTTCCAAGTATATTATATATATGAAGTGTCTAAGCCATTATAAAAATATTTACCTTAAGAAACATGGTTTGAACTTTTCCACAATCTCTTCCGCTTTCTTCATCGACGATGGAGTAAATAATATCCCTAGCAGGGATCCTGTGATACGCTTGTCGTTTTCCTCCACTTATAATCCAGAGGAAAACGTCAGGAAGAGAATGTTGGGGCTAAGTATTAAAAGTTTCAAAATGAGAATAAAACGAGAAATTCTACTTACGTCTTCTATAAGAAATTTAATTTTTGTCAAGTAATTTTGCGCAGTTTTATATCGTTCCTTAATGGAATTACGCGTAACGAGCGCTCGTAAATTGCGAGCTGTTGTACCAATATTTTCCTTAAACAAATAAATAAAAAAGTAGCTATTAAAAATTCCAGTCTTAAATTGCAGTACTCAACCTACAATTTCTCTTTGACAAAGTTTTAAGTGCTCCTTATCAAGTTTGGTTTTCCCTGTACCAGGACCCGTTGAAGCTTTTGAAATTGTAACGTACTTATTGCATCCCATTGTAAGTTCCTCCAGTACGTGTTTTAAATGAGTTTCCATCTCGGAATCCTCGCTCTCCATCAGCAAATGCACCTCGTTTAAACCATCTTCCTGTAAATTAATAATTTATTCAGTGAATAACGTTCTTCCCCGAATAGAAACTTGGCATTTTATTTAACTAATCTAAATAAACGAGTAGTAAATTAATGCAATATGTACTTACAAGCTTATCAGCAATTTTAGAAATAATGTTGGTATTGTACATGCGTCGCCTGTAATCTGGCCAAATTGATCTCACATGCATACAAGGTTTGTTATCCCAGTAAGGCATAAAATAATGAATTCGATCGTGTGTCATAGGTTTTACAGGTGTTGTTGTACTCTGCCAGGACTCACTATCCACTGTTATACTTTCTAAAAATGCAAACATAAATTTTCATCAAGTAATTAATACCTGAAAACCTACCTAGGTCATCGCTATCATCATCGTTATAACCATCTTTCGCGGATTGATTGTGTCCATCCAAAGCATTTCCTGCATTTCCTATACTCACTTCGAAATACGCAGGTTTATCACCAAACTTCTTATCGAGCATATTGGCATCTAGGATCGTAGTAAATAAAAAGAACTCTTCGTTTTTTCCATAAGCAGCTTCATTTATAGGCATTGTCGGCTCAACTTCAACTTCCGTTGGAACAAAATCGACGTTATCAGTAATTTCAGTTCTTATAGCGATAAGTAATCGAGCTCTATAACTCACACCTTCACCCAATCCGCTATTTAAAGAGCTTAATTCATCAATAAGGCTGTAATCTCGCGTTGAGCCGTAAAGGTGAATAAAAGCAGGTCCATAAGTTGGCAAAAACCCTGAAAAAGAAGAAGTTAACAGTCCAATCACCTGTCAGACAATTATTATCTACCTTGACCTCACCCTTTTCTCCATCATTCGAAATTTGTTTAAGGTCCATGAAGTGGGTTCCTATAACTGTTGGTTTAACAGGATCATCATCGCGTAATTGTATTTTAATTCGTTGACATAGTGGAGGAAACATTTCTGTAAATACCAGCTGCTCATTCCAAACCGGCGAATAGCTATGCTTTTTCACAGAAGTTTTACCCTAATAAAATTTAATAGTATTTCTTAAAATAATTTATTTTTATATCATTTTTACCATTAATCCCGCGAAGGATACTTGTACATACGGATCTACAAGATCATTAACTTCGCCAGTGAACGCTTTTTTAACATTTGCCATTAAGGAAGAGTTCATCTTTGGCAAGCCATCTGCTCTATAAATTTTTATTATAAAACGAGCTCTTTGGCGATCAATTGGAACTCCATCAGGAAGTAATAAGTTTCTGAAATAATAAAATAATGAAGCGAAAATAGTTTGACCTAAATTTCTATACATATATTTATGCAGCGGTTTTATCAAATTTTCCTGGTGAGTTTACCCATTATGCTTCTGATGTTAATACAGTTGAGCGAATGAATGTAGTTGAAAGTTTCTAAAGCCACGACAAAAGTATTTAACATCTAGGTAAAGAGGAAGTCAACTTTAAACTTTGGTAACAAAATGGTTGTAGAAAGGCTTATAGTTTAGTTCTCTAACTTTTATGATTAGAAATTTAAATGATAAAATAAGCACTTTGTGGAAAGGCGCGGAAACAAGACTATGTGAACAATAATTTTCCTACTAACGTTTCCCTATTGAATATATATTTTATTTATAATTTATTAGTTGTATTTCTATGTTTTTTAAAAATCCATTTTTTTTTAAATAATAAATGTAAGTGCATTAGTCAAATTTTTTGTATTATTCTTGAGTTTTAATTTTAATAAAACTTTTTTAATTAATTGTCTGGCCTTATTTAGCTTGGGTGGGTGAGAATTTTTAGCAGCATTTTGTTAATTACTGTTGTCTTATAAAAGTGAATAATTTAACTTTTACGCCATAGAATTATTTTTCTGCTTATACATTCGTTTTAATAAAGCAAATTTTACTGGAACAAAAATATAATTTAAATTTTCATAAAGCTTAAGTATTTACGAAATAACAAACAAAACAATATTAAAATTAATCTACTTTTTAAAAACGTGGTGGTTAAATACGTAACTACGAATGAAGAATTGTTTTGTCAAAATTTGCAAAGTTTAATAAAGTTGATTTATAACGTTTGTAATATCATCCCCGGATTCATTTGTACGTTTTTCAATTTATGGCCGTTTCAATCATAAAATAGCAGAAAAAAACATACATGAACTTTTTGTTCATGATGATGAATAGGGAATACGTTAAAAGCTTACCCACGTAGTTTTAAATCATATTAAACTTTATGTAAGTACCAGCAGGAATATTCAATTTTTGTAAAGAGCAACTATAAAAGGTCTTCCTCTTTGCTCTTCTACAAATTTTCTCTGATTTTAAAGCGTTTTAGAGTTTATAGAGGATCAATAAAGTCTTCAGGGAATTTTTTTTGGATCATTTCATTCAAAATTAGGTATATCTTTATTTATACAGGGTATCTCTCTTTTTTCAGCAAATTTTTTTTTGAATAGTAAATGTCATTCTGAACAAAACATTCCTATGAACTAATATTTTTGTGACTACTTAAGAAGTTTTTTTATTTAAATTTTAAAATTGGTAAATTTTCATGATCTTTGTGGAACACCTTGTATATTTTTTCTTTCTTATTATCAAAATTTTATTTAAATCAATAGTGTCTTTGATAACTTGTGAACATTATTGATTGTTTTTAAACTAAGTAGACCCATTTAAAATTTCTCTCGATAAAATTAATCTACAGGGTGTCCGATTTGACGTTGGACTGTATGGGTATCTTTGTTATTATTGGAGATAGAAAGTCGGTCAAATAGACAAAGTAGTAGAGATTTTTTCGAATATTAATAATTCATTTACAAAAAATTTGAATATCGCATCGTTCCAACGCTATCTTGAAAAAACAAGAAATGCGATTTTCAAAATATGGCTATAACTTCGTAATTTTCTGTGGTACCAAAAAAGTTTTTTGACACAATACAGACAATTTTTTGTGTACAATGCAGTAAAACAAATGAATATTTTTTTTCGCTAACGGATTGATCGGAAATGAACCAAACTTTTTTTTTTCTTATGACAGCCATATTGGATTTACACATATTCGGAATTAGTGTATTTTTCTGAGTAATTTTATATATCATATGTAATATTTTAAGAAAAATAGAAATAACTTTATTTTACTAACCAAAAATGGCCTTGAATAGATGTAAACTGTCAATACATATGTGTTAAGATTTATTTTACATTTAATATTTTAAATAGTTACATTTATGTTATTGACAATTCACATCTCTTAAAGTCCAATGTTAGTTTGTAAAATCAAATAATTTTTTTTTAAATATGACATATGGTATACCAAACTACTCAGAAAAAAATACTGATTCCGAATATGTGTAAATTCAATATGGCTACCAAAAGAAACAAATAAGTTTGGTTCATTTCCGGTCAATCTGTTAGCGAAAAAAAATATTCATTTGTTTTACTGCATTGTACACAAAAAATTGTCTGTATTATGTCAAAAAACTTTTTTGGTACCACAGAAAATAAAGAAGTTATAGCCATATTTTAAAAATCGCATTTTCTTGTTTTTTCAAGATAGCGTTGGAACGATGAGTTATTCAATTTTTTTATAAATGAATTATTAATATTCGAAAAAATCTCTACTACTTTGTCCGTTTAACCGACTTTCTATCTCCAATAATAACAAAGATACCCATACAGTCCAACGTCAAATGGGACACCCTGTATATCATTCTTAAAGACAAAATCCAAAGCATGATTTAATCCCTTTAAGGTTTGTGGTATCAAGATAAAAGCACATTTGTTAACTTTTATTCCTCTTCGGTTTGTGGTTTCATCAAAATAATATAGTTTGTGTGGTAGGAAGTAGGAACAAGACGCCATCCACCGCAAGAAAATATACCACAAGTTCCCAAGCTTCAAGGAACTTGTAATTTGCGCCTTAGTACCAAGTGCGTGTCTTTTCTCTTTACAAAATAGTTATTTACGCAACAAGTGCGAAAAGTGGATAATATTTGCACGCAACGTAAAAATTGTACAACGATACGTTAAGTGCAAATATGCTTTTTGCACAAGTTGCATACACTATTTCTTCTACGATGGATGATTATCAAATATAGAAAATAATAAAATTCCATAAAAACATGAAATTATTGACAGATATTGGCATTTATAAATTTGTCATTTAGGATCAGTTGTCTGTGCATATAGTCATGTTTTTTGCACGAGTGCATAAAATGTCATGTTTTTTTGCATCAAGCAACGCTTTTGTGCACTCGTGCAAGAACGCATGACTTTATGCACTGACCAGTGATCATAAATGGCCTACTTTTTGCACGATTATAGAAAAACAAATTTTGCTGTTTTATGAAATATCATAATAAATATTAATTATAATATAATAATACGTTTATTACTTAATTTCATTTTTTCAGTTGTGGTATATAGATGAAACCAAATCCCAAATGTTTTTGTTGCCTTGAAAGGGTTAAATAAAAAAAAATCCAAATAAAATGAAATTTATACAGGGTGTCCCAAAAAATCATAAAAATTTTGAAATCTTAAAATTGATGTAACTTTTTAGGGAGCCAAAAAACATATTAGTTTATATTATAGGAGTTTATTGTTCAGAATGACATTTACTATCAAAAAATTTGTTTTCCTAGAAAAAAATTGAAACACATGTACAAAGTTGCTCGAAATTGGGCACATAATTATTGTATCTTGTAAAAAGCAAACACGGATGCTATTTTAAGAATATCTTGATTTAAAATGATGTTTTATTTGATTATTACAAAAATAACTTACGCTTCGATGTCATCCTCGTCCTTTTCACTTTTTGGAGGTACTTTAACAGTATCCCCTTTACCAATTACACTAATGTCGCATTTTAAATATCCTTTTGGCCCACTGGCGATGTCATCGGGATCGGTTAAAAGTGCCCATTTGTGGTAAAATTGGTGATCTGCATAATATAAATATTCATTTAGAAGGGGATGTAAATGTAGCTAATAAATAAGCATGCGTGCAAAAACAGCCCCGCGTGATAAAACCACCCACGTATTTCTCGAAAAAATAAACATGCCTAGAATAAGGGAATGAATTATACAAGTTCAAAAAATGATAAACTTGTATTTGAAGAAAAAGCATGCGCCTGTAAAATAATATTATCCTGTATGCCGAGAAAACCACAGTCTCTCTATTCTATTGATTTCGAATCAAAAATATTTTTATGATATGAATGTACGTCATGGGGGTGTGGGAGTGATTTTAATAAAGCGTACCTGGTTGAGACCAGACAGTAGCCACGTCTAATTTAAAGCTTCCCAACATTTTGTTACCCCTGAGTATGTTCCGAGACTGCAGCACCTGTCAGCCGGAAAAAAAGAAACGTAGCAGAAACAGAACCAGAATAAATAGAACGATAATAAAAAATCAGCCCATTGAAATCAGCACGATGCAGAAAATAAATGGTCCGGGAGTGCAAATAAAGATGATCTAAAGTGGAAAATTGGTGTACGCTTGATTTATTTTCAATAAGCTTTCAAAATACCAAAATTGTATTGTGGGTTTTTTGTGCTAGAGTGGTTTATTCAGAATACTCGTATTGTCGAAGTAATATTTATATTAATATTCAGGGAGTCCAACTAAAACTAGCCCACTCTGAAATATCTGTCTTTTTGAAACTTTCGAGATGTTTTATCATGTCAATTTTTAATTCATAGGGGACGAAATTTTATGACAGTTTCCAATTTCTACTTTCAATCTTCTCTCTACCCCCTCCCCAAATATTAAATTGGAACGGGGGTCGAATGACTTTGCAAGCTCTTAACGATGACAGTAAAAAAAGTAGTAATCTGTTTCGAGGTATCAAAGACCTTTAATTTAAGGTATTTTGCAAGGACTAGTGCAGGGAGTAGGAAAATGAAACTACACCTTTACCAATTGTTTTTCAGAAAAGATCAATTCAATTTCAGAAATCATCAATTGTAATTCAGTATAGTCAATTGTATTTCAGAACAATCAATTTAATTTCAGAAAGTATCAATTGTATTTTAGAATAGTCAATTCAATTTCAGAATTAATCAATTGTAATTCTGAAAAGATCAATTATATTTCAGAAAGTATCAATTGTATTTTAGAAAAATTAAAATAATTTTAGAAAAGACCTTTTGTAAATATTGAGGAAGCCAGGTGATTTTGGCATATTATTTTAATTGGGTTTAACATTGGTGAATAAGGGCCTAAGCCTAGTGTTGTTGATGTAATGTTAAATTTCGAAAGCACATTTTTGATGAAATATTTGTGCTATTGTTGTTCACCTGCACAATCACCGCCAAAAACTCCTTCCTGATTTCCTCATTTTTTTATATAATTAGTCCTTTCTGAAACTGAATTGATTTTTCTGAAATAAAATTGATGCTTTCTGAAATACAATTGATATTTTATGAAATACATTTGACTATTATGAAATACAATTGATATTTTCTGAAATTGAAATGATCAATCTGAAATACAATTGATCTTTTCTGAAATACAATTGACTATTCTGAAATCGAATTGATCTTTTCTAAAATACAATTGGAAAAGGTGTAGAAATTGGAAACTGTCATAAAATTTAGCCCCTTTGAAACAAAAATTTACCTGTTTTATAATTTTCACGAAATTTTCACGAACACTAATATTTCAGAAGGGCACGTTTTGGTTGGGAGACCCTGTGTATATTTTCTCATACTTTACCAAAAAGTTGATTTATTAAAATGTTCGAAAAATATTCTTCAATAGAAAATGTGTTATTTTAAATAGCCTTACCTTAATTTGTAATTTGTCTTTTGCAAACTTAACTTTTAATTTAAAAATTATCATTGGTGCAGCAAAAAAAGATTAATGTAGTCAGGAGACCACGATGTGCAACTAAGAAAAGGTTAAATAAATAAAAAGAGTTCTGTTTCTCCATTAAACTTGTGCAATACTGCAGAGCACTTTTTTTATTTATTTCACCTACATTCTGATTGAAAAAAAAAGATTATTTAAAGCTCATGTAGTTTTCTTAATCTCATTAATGAATAATAGCTAGCTAAGATTTTAAATTCGGTGTATCTATTTTAAAACGAATGATTAATTTAAATCCATTAAAGAAACACATTATTGTTGTTTCCAATGCTATATCAACACATTCATTAGCTAAATTATTTACGAATTTAGATTAGACTAAAATACATCTTTAATTAAGTTCTAAATTTAGATGAGTACTTTGAAGTAATTGGAATAAATATTTAATTTTTCAAATTAAACGACTTTCGCTTTAAAATAACGTAGGTACTTTATTATTTTTGCGATAATGTTTTTAGCTCACAGCAATTACAAAAAACGTTCCAGATTTCTTTGATAATAATACGGCTTTGATTTTTTAAAAATTAATTGGATTATAATGAAAATTATAAACAATCAAGGAATATACTTGTTTTTGTAATTCTTTTTTAATCAAAAAGAAAAGTGAGTAATAATCAGCTATTATAAAAAAACTTAAATTATATTTTGGTGAAATATTTATTGATGCTTTTATGGTGTAAATTGCAACTTTATTATGTTAGAAAGAATAAATTTCCATATTTTTAGCATGCATATCTAAAACGACAACTACAAAGACCGATTACTTCAATTTGTAATTAAAATTTATAATTGGTAAATGGGAGTTGTTATAAAATTTACGTAAAACAAATTTAAGTATTAGCAAACAGTTTTTATTCTCAGATATTAGCATCTTAGTATTTTAGTCAGCAAAATTTATACAATGGCATGTTTTGCTTCTATTTAATCGAAATTCAAATTGCTTTTTTAATTACTCCTTTTAAGATTCTAATTATGCTGCAATTTTTAAATAACTTGCAATAAGTCAAACGGTTTATTTTTTCTGATATAATAAATACAGAAATCCTACTTATCTTTATTACAACTATAGAATGTGTATTTTTTATGTAAATACTACTTATAAAAGTACCACTATATAATTTTACTCTATTGTTTTTATATTGCCGGGTTTTATATAACTACATATTTGTACAAAATTGTTAAATATAAAAAAAAATATAGATTTGAAATCATCTGAAGCGTTTATTTACAACTTTCAACTAATAGTTTTATTTTATTTTAAAAATGTATTTCGTAAATGTTATTTTAAGATAAACACTTCCGAAACAAAATTAAGTTTTATTATAAAGTTATAAAATCTTCGACGCCTTTAATCAGTTTTTAACACCCTTGCAGTTCCCAAGTAAACATCGTTCAACAGATGAAGGAAATATTAGATTAGTTTGTGACGTTTAAGCGAGAAACTGTTTTAAGAAATATTGATCGAAATTTATTTACAACTTGGTGAAAGGAAATTAAACGGAAATTGATTAGAAACTTTTTAAAACTTTGAAAGGATTCATAAATTAAAATACCAAAATATAACCAAAAATCTCATGTTTTCTAATTATTAAAAAATAAATAAATAAATTACGATTAATGAGTAAAAATATAGGTTTGTTCCGACAACCCGAAAAATCGTACATTAAAGATCATGGTCATGCACAAAAGTTCCATCAGAGATGTGACCGTACGTAGAACGGTCTGTTCCAACCAGTTCATAGAATCGTGTTCAGTACACACCAAGTACATAGCTGTTATTGGTTGGACTAACAAGCGCACTTCAGCTGAAACCTAACCTATCTTTTGCATTTCCATAAAACCGTTCCAAAAAATGGTGTCTTGTGAGACTTTGAATGGTAAAACCATAAAATCAATTATAAAATCGAGTCATTTTCAATAGATAAAGAGGGTGTCCGCCATTTTTCCAGTAAACTATTTTTTTGACAAGAAATGTCATTATGAACATAATTATATTTTTTCGACTTCTTCAGAAGTTTTAGTAGTTTTAAGATTGCAAAATTTTAATAATATTTTGGGACAACCTGTATAATTTCATTTTTTATTATGAATATACATACCGGGTGTCCACGAAATTAGACCCACCCCCGTAATTTCTTTATTTATGAAAATAAAAATTTGAAATGTTACATATATGGCATAAGACAACGAATTTATTGAACTAAAAAAACTCCCTAAAAAACACCATATTTTTTGTACTTATTATTAAACACTGGTAAGTTCCAAGTGACAATCAAATTTTTTTTTCAACTTTCATAAAAAGATTTTTTTTTGGTATTTTTTTTTAATAAAATTTATTAAAACTACTCTTAAATAATTTAAATAGGTAAAATAATAAATTATCAAATTCATTCGGTCGTTTTTGAGAAATCAATTTTTATAATTTTTAAAATGCGTTTTTTGCAAATATCTTTAAGATGAGAACTTGACGATGATTTGGGAGAGTAATTACTAAAGGTAAAGGTGAATGAATCATTCACCTTTGCCTTTAGTAAATATCTTTATTTTATCAAATAACATGATAGTGGGCCCACCCCCTATTTTGATATAGAATTTTTTTCCGATTACAGTAATACCTAACAGGTTTTTAATCTTTTTAATTAACCAATTTATAAACAACTGTTTATAAATAAGGATAAGGTTTCACCTACATCTTGGATATCACTGTAATCGAAAAAAAATCCTTTATCTAAATAGGGGGTGGCCCCACTATGACGCCATTAGAAAATATAAAGATATATGCAAAAAACGCATTTTAAAAATTATAAATATTTATTTAACAAAAATGGCAGAATGAATTTTATAATTTACTATTTATTTTACCCATTTAAATTATTTAAGAATAGTTTTAATAGATTTTATTAAGAAAATACCAAAAAATGTTTTTTTAAAGTTGAGAAAAAAAAAAGTTTTTTATCACCAACATACTTAACAATGTTTAATTATAAGTACAAAAAAATGGGTTACATTTAAAATAAGAAGGTTGATGTAATTTCCGGTCAAACCGGAAGTGAAATTGAATTTTCTTTTAGTTCAATAAATGAGTTTTCTTATTCCATATAACATACTAAAATTTCAAATTTTTATTTTAATAAATAAAGAAGTTACAGAGGTGGCCCTAGTTTGGTGAACACCCGGTATAGTATTTTGTTAAATTAATTGCGCTTTTGATTTTGTCTTTGCTCAGTAGCTTTTTTAAACAATAATGCATGTTTTTAAACTAAGAGGATTGTGATGGGATTGAATACAGGATTTTTCAATCCAAGGTCAATCCTGGTTACAAAATCAAGAGAAATAAATTTACTTACTCAAAAGTAGTAGTTGTATTGTTTCATATTTTATTAAAAAGATTAGGTTCATTAAATAAAATTAGAAACTTTGCTCAAGTCATTCGCGCTTATGTAGTTACAAATTTCTATTCGATCGCGATTATGAAATCCAATCCCACGGTTTTATAGGATTGGATAATTGAATTCAATTTTGGACAAAATATTGACCGAGTCAATCGCTATTTAATTCAATCTGGTTCGAGTTATGCAATATAAACATCTTCTAAATTAAACAGGTATACATTTTTCATTGAAGCTATTTGCTTTAGTGAAAAACTTATATTGATATTAATGTAAATCTTGCACATATTGTAATAAAGTACAATCTTATAATTTATTTTCAGAAAAAAATCAATCAATGATTACATTTATCTCGTGTAACTCGATCCGGATTGATTGAATAGTGATGTGACCGAGTCAATCGCTATTCAATCCAATCTTGATAGAGTTACGCGCGAAATAAACGTAGTCTATAATTTTAAAATATTGTGAAGTTAAATACCAAATGTAATAAAATTTCATTAATAATTTTAAACCCTCTTCACACTATATATAATCCGGAGCTTTCCGATAAAAGCTCCATTGTTTCTCATATTAAAAAGCGAATATTAATATTCAACAAAATGTGACACTTGTATTTTATTAAATAAACAGGCATTTTATAGTTTTTTGCAATTAATTTAGTTTTTATAAAAATATTATCAAGGAGCTTTTTTATAAAGTTCCTTGTAAATATTGATTGATTTTCAAATTATTGCTACCCACTCAGTTGATGAAAAATCATTAAAATCTGTATTGAAACTTTTTCCCACTTCAATCTTGAACGAAAATATTTACAAATAAAATTCTGACATTTACTGCTACTATATCCACTTTTGAAATAAGCAATAATTAAAATTTCCTCTTGGGAAATTAAGTAGATTTTATAAATATATCTAAACCTAATTTGAGCATTTGGGGTTACTTCAAGAATTTGTGGCTTAATAACTTATTTTGTAAAGTATGAGAAAACAATAATATTCACTGATGTGTGTAGGGTGAAACTAGTGTAACTTTATAAAACAAGGGTGTATTATTAGTACCCGGAGCATCATAGACGGTCTTGACGTCTATCTTGAACGAGCCAACCATCGTACCAGAACGCAAAAGCTTTCTAGAATGCAAAACCTAAAACATACACGTCATGTACAGGCAAACTTTTGCCTCCTTTGATGTACTTCCATAAATAAAACTAATGTGCTACATTTTAAAAGTTGCAGTTTGGAAACCCATGACTAATCATGTTTAAAATTAATAATGTTCTACAAAGCTCTAACATTAATATAATAAAAAATTAACTTTTTATTATAGTGTATTATAAGTGTATAATAATAATCATATTATAAACCCTAAAGAGGATAACTGTGCTCTGTGCTTCCATTACGTTTAGATTTTTTGGAAATAACGAAGGTTATTTCAACCGTATCTGTAATATTTTATTCTGCATTAATAAAAAAAAATAGACTTCGTTTAGTTTCTTATACAGTGTGTCCAGTTTTAATTGACCCTGCTGATTATTTTAACTATTCAACTCAAAAGTGATTATTTTTTGTGACAAATAAAATTTCTAAAAGTGTGAAGTTGACTGTCAAATTTTGCACAAAAAGGTGAAAAATGTTCGTTGAATAATCCCTTAAAATAAAAATTTACTCTTGTTCAAATTATAAGTCGAATATTTTCCATACATTACCACTCGTTTGGGGTTAAAAATTAAAACTGACATTCTGGTAATGACAGTGAAAAATATTCGACTTAAATTTGACCACTCGTGATACTTATGATTATTTCACGCCTTTGTCCTGACAAGCGTTCTATTTGGTCCATTGGACTTTGGATTATCGTGATAATTCGGTTTGTACCTAAATTATCAAGTTTTAACGTTTATACCGGGTGGAAATGAAAACCGGGTCACCTCTATATTTTTTATTTATGAATAGAAAAATTTGAAATTTGGCTATGTTCTAAGGTTCAAAAAAACAAATTTTATGTGCATTTTTTATTTTCGAAATCACTTCCGGTTTCACCGTTTTTTTAAATGTAACATCCCATATTTTTATTCATGGCTTAAAATACTTTTAAAAAAGAAGTATTTTTGAGATATTAGTTTTTATTTTTTGCGAAAAAAAAATTTCTTTAAAAAAAAAAAGGTTTTCGAAGTCGGTGAAAATTACCAAAACTAATTCTAAATAATTCAAATACATAAAATAAATAATCGTTATAAAATCCTCTTTTTAAAAAGTCGAATGACCCGGCATCATTGCATTTAAAAAAAGTGAGATATTTGATAAAATCGTCATTAACTAAGTTTAAAAATTAATAGTTCAAAAACCACTTAAATTTTTTTTCAAATTACAATTTTATTTAGGTATTTGAATTATTTAGAATTAGTTTTGGTACTTTTCACCGACTTCGAAAACCCTTTTTTTTTTTGAAAAAAAAATTTTTTACAAAAAAAATAAAAACTAATATCTCAAAAATACTTCTGTTTTAAAAGTATTTTAAGCCATGAATAAAAATATGGGATGTTACATTTAAAAAAACAAAGTTCATGGTGTTTCCGGTGAAACCGGAAGTGATTTCGAAAATAAAAAATGCACATAAAATTTGTTTTTTGAACCATAGAACATAGCCAAATTTCAAATTTTTTTATTCATAAATAAAAAAGTTATCGAGGTGACCCGGTTTTCATTTCCACCCGGTATATATCTAACATTTATTTTAATTTTAAATTTGACATTTGAAGTAAAAACTGACGTTTGCGGATATATGACTTGAGATAATCTAACCAAATACAATTCGTAGGTTGAAATCACTAATAATTCTGTCGCTAGCTTTAATTATAATTTCACCTGTAAATAAATTGCCAGAATTATGTCGGATATCAACCTACTCGTGGTTTTACTACTAATTTTTTCACTCCTTTCTTCTAACAAAATTTAGAATATAACAACCTACACATTGTAATACTATTGAAAATCAAGTGATTTTCTTAAAAATGTTTTTGACAAAAGCTCTAGCATTTCGAAGGGGACATTTAATAACGCTGTGGGTTTTTAATTTTTGTGAGGTTTCATAGGGGTTTAATGAAGAAATCATTTTTCTCAAATGAAAACCCTCAATTTTTACAGTAGAATCCATGAAAAATAATAAGGAACTCTTGTTTAATTTTTTTTAAATGTACATTTTTGAAGAATTGTAAAAAATAACAGAAATTTTGGGACTTTTAATTAATACTGGTGAAAAAGCATTTAATACTTTTTGGAAATCCAAAAATTTCTGGTAATTTTGGTAAATTTGATGAGAACTGACATTTTCTAAAAAAAATGTTTCAACATCTATGGTCTATGGTTTCAACCAAAAGCTGTTTATAAATTTTCTTAGATTATATATCTACAGGGTGTCCCTAAAATGGCTCAACCTCTCCACTACGTTTTTGGGGACCCTTCGTAAAGTACTGAAATATACTAAAAAATTCTTTTTCTCTGTTTGAAATGAGAAATGTAAGTCCAAAATTAATATTTTTGAAATCATTTTCCCCAAACAATACCATTCTATAACAGTATGATTAAAGAAATATACAATTTATACTATTATTTATTTTATATAGATTTTTGAAGAATCAACTGTTATTAATTGAAATAAATGGTAAAAAGTTCCAATTTAATAAAAAAAAAGGATTTTTCCTTATTCTTTTTGGAAAGCATAATCGTGAAAATGAATCTGGCAACAATGTATTTGATTACCTTTAATGTTTACGTTTTGCTCTAAGTAAGGTATCAATGGTTGCGAAGTATGCGTAAAAAGCTGGTTATGTAGCAACCATAGTTACTTTATTTTGCACCTAGTGAAGGTTAATTCAGGTACAATTAAGTGTTGGCAAACTTCCATTTCTTTTTTGCTGAATATCTACTAATCTACGGTGGATAGATTTTTTTACTATTTTTGCAGTACTCAATTAAATGTCCCCAACAATGTAGCGGAGAGCTAGTACGGCACTTTAGGAACACCCTGTATAATAAAAATTATGGCTTATCATTTAAAAATTGAAAAAAGGTTTCTCCTTAAAAATTAAAAATCCATGGCATTATTCGAAACTCGAAACGAGTTTTCTTTGAAACAGTTTAAGGAAATCACTTTGTTTTCATTCATTTGATAAACTCAATATATCAGTTTAAATTACCAAATGTTTTTATTTGATATTTTGTATATGTATTTTAAAGATGTGTAAATTTTTAAAAGAAATTTGGGGTAGGCATTTGCTTATTGCTTAAAACTAAATAAAACTATAGATTGACATAATAATTTATGGCAGTTTTCCGGAATAAATGAATTGTTTATATGAGGGAATAATCCCGGATCAATTTCAATACCGTTTGATTAAGTCATTCCCGTTCATGCACATTTTTAACCGAATTGTGCCCTGATAATACTAGGGATAAAAGCATTTTATGTTTAATTTAAATGATAATGATTTAAAATTTAGCGAAATTCTGTATAAATTACCTCATCTTTGGCAGATTCAAATAAACCGAATGTAATCTTGTGAATTTTTTTTCTGGTTTATATTTTAAGCACGCGTTATCCCCTATAAATATAAAACTACACGCTTAATTTCTATAACTAACTTTACATACAATAGATAACTAAAAAACTTACCGATAATGTAATAATTTTATCAAACAGCATGATAGGAGGCATATGGAAATCAAAAACAAAATACTGAAATAAAAATATTATTTAAATTAAAACCAAGGTGTCTGAAAATATTTCCTTAAAGATAAACTTACTTCGTTGTAATAGGGACAATTTGTGCTTTCTTTTACACTGGTGTACTTCTTCTGGTCTCCAACTTGTATACAAACGACCGGATCCATATTTAATCCTGCCAGTTGACGCGCCTCTATTATAGTCAAACATACTTGAAAATCTTGAGCTTTTAAAACTGATTGCACTCGAGACTTGAGATCAGATTTAATCCTAAAGCATAATACAAATCATTTAAATTAAGCTCATTTAGCTACTCATTTTAAATTTAAAGCAAGCAAAAATTCGTGATCTAATTTTTCTAATAGAACAAACTTTTTCGATTTAAATTAAATTAGTTTTAAGTGGATTAAGATGCATTAAATTGTGCTTTTAAATACGCTATTCATTCGATAAACTCAATGTATCAGTTTAAATTACCAAATGCTTTTATTTGATATTTTAACGATGTGTAATTTTTTAAAGGAAATTTGGGGTAGACATTTTAGTTTTAATCAAAAATTTGTCTTCCACTTCATTGAAGGCGATCAATAGTAACTATAAATCGAGCTTCTTCGGTAAGCTTTTAAAACTGTTTGTTCTTGCGCGATTTATAGACTAAATAAAAATAAAACAAGAAGATGTATGGACTGAAACATATCCTTGAAGGAAAGAACTGGTAATAAGTTTAAAAATGAAATTTATGACATTTTACATTACTTGATATACTACACATATATGACATGGAATTTTACTCAAAGCTTATACTGTGTAAACGTCATATATATCACAACGTGTAGAATATATTATACCTAAGGTAATTGTTTGAGAATAATTACAACTTATGTTTATAAACGTATGCAAATTCACTATTGTATGTATGGAAATGTAGGCTGAATAAGAAAATTACCATTAAGTTTCAATGATTAAATGCTGGAATTACTATACGCAATAATAAAAATTTAAATATTAAAATCGATTTTATAAAGCACTTAAATAAAATTGTCTTTTTGATGTAACTTAATATAAATAAGTATGGTCTTAAAAGCGTGACCTTTCGGTGAAAACAAAGGATTAAAAAGCTCTAGGGGTTTAAGTAAAGCTTTAAGTAAGGTCTAATGTTACCCACAAGAATAAATTGCGAAAATAAATGACATCATTTTATATTACCTGGTAGTTTTGCGACCTTTTTCTGCAAACGAGGTCGACACCTGACTCTCCGCATTTGAACTCAAAGAAGTCTGGCTACAGGCTCTTGATATTGGTGTCGACTCACATTCAGATTGCCGTGAAATCCTACCGGATTCTGGCTGGATTAATGTTGCATGTTCCTCTTCCTCATCCTTATCTTTTGGAGGCCTTTGTTTGCCTGAAATTTTCACAGGGACATTAGTGTACTAAATTGGAGTTAAAATTTTTAGCAAGCTTAATTTGATTATTTTTGAGCAGGGTGTTTCGGTTAATTATAATTATAATGGGGAACATTAATACATAACAAGGTAGGATCCTAGATAATATTTTTTAATTAGGAAATAAAAAGCTTTTAAATTAATTATTGGGTTAAAATGTAATTTCTTTAATGTTTCATTTAGGTGGTGGATGCGCCGGGCTTATAAAAGATTTCTTCTTTTTTAAAGTATCCTGTAAATTCAACTAAGTATTATTTGCTTTGTTTTGATAATACCTACGTTAATTTTGTGAATATTCATAAGATCCCCTCTTGTGCTTACATTCAATTTATAACCGCTCGTGTTTGTTTAATAGAGTACCATGTTACTGTATGCACCATTAGGATTAGCAGTAGCACACTGCAGTTATAGCAGATTTGCTCTTAAGTTTACAGAATACTAAATATATTCAAATAAGACAAAATACTTGTCTCAACATTATTAGTTGATAATCATTATTTAAAAGTAGTAAATATACAATCTGTCCTAAAAAGATCTGCTCAAAATAAAATCGTAGTAAGAACACGAGATTTCATTGACAACAAACCCAATTGTTAACAACCTTGGATACCTCGGAACAACCTAGTTTTTTTGCTGCTCAATGCTCCTAAATTAAACTAGTTTTGTAAAACAGAAATGGCATCTCAACTTTATACTGAACACGACTGTATTTTATCCTTACTATTTTTGATACATGTATTGGGAATTTCGACTACGTATAGATATTTTGACACAAATTTTGTAACAAAATGGAGGAAGGCGAGTAAAGACATTCTTGTACTTTTAGTAATTGGATTATCGTTTATAGGATTTTTGGTGACTAAAAACTTAATTTATAAGTACCCACATATAAAGTTTACATAAACATGTTTTAATTTATTACTTCAATCAAATGACTACTAGATCTCCGAAATCGTGAATAGTGAGTAAGTTCTTTGTATTTAAATTGCCAATTGTCAATAAAAATATTTCTTCAAAGGTGGCTTTATTCATAAGTATGTATAAATAAATGAATAGAATCGTTTTTTGACATTTTGAAGCTTATGTACAGTATGCAGTAGCAAATTTTGAACATGTATTATAATATATTTTAGTACTTGTTTTATTGTAAAATAAAGAAAAAACTTAAGTTTATACAATTTGTTTAGTTAGTAACATGTTTTAGTAGTTAAAATAAAGTAGAGATCCATTTTCTGTTAACAAAAGTTGAGGGTGCCATTTGGATTAAAAAGTTGATGTCCATTTGATATGTCATTAAAAGCTTTGTTGATTTGATTTCATATCTCTTCAAGAGAGATGGCCTGCAAACTGAATTATGGGACACCCTGTATACTACTTCAGTACTATACAATACAATAATGAACTTTTTTTATATTAAATACAAAATCTCTTAACGAATTTGTACGGAACTGGTAAAAATTTACCTTTTTTTACTTTATACTTAGAGATTTTTCATTTTAAATCTTAAAGCATCACTTTAAGAGTAGCGGATTTGACCTTAGGGGATATAAACTTAACAAACTTCAAAAGTTTATACAGAAAATACTTCTAATGAACATTTGTCTTCTAGCAAATACCTACCTATTGACACTGAAAGCTGAAGTGCTTTTTTTTATGTGGAGCTTTTTCAGTTATTTAGTTTTATTTACGTATAAGCTGAATATTTTGTATAATAGAATATTAGTTAATGGTTAATTATTTATTAATGTATGGTGTAGGATGTATACGAACTAAGCAAACACACAAACAATAATATGAAGTTATGCACAACATTATCTACTCTAATGTTTTTAAACTAATAGTATCCTTTTCGAAACTAAGCCAGAAGTACCCTAATGAAAAATTAATAAACATTAATGCATGAAACAACTAACAAATACATTAATTATATCTTTAAAGTGAATAAAATATTGCTATAACTGTTTTAATATTAGTTTGATAAAAATGTTTCAAATAAATGTTGTAAGGTTCAAAAATTAAGATTTATCTATGACTTTGCTTTTGTTTTTCTACACGGTGTTCAAAAATGATTGATACTGTTGACATTGCATGGTAGGAAACCTAAGTTTTCCACAGTTGGGTGCACTAACATGAATACATTGTAGTGATTGTAGTCCGGTGAAAAAACTAGCGCGAATATTTTAACTGCACTAATTTTAGTTTTGAAAATCATTTTTATGTTCCTTGACTCTATGGTCATATTTCACAAGGATTAGAAAGGCGGAGCAGAAATGCATTTTAGGCAACCCAATATACACTGAGATTGTATTGTGTATTGCTGTAAATTAAACAAGTACTTTTTGTGGCTCGCATGTATCGCCACAAAAGTATACTATTTTTATAAAATTTGCAACTCACTGAGAAATAACTTGAAAAAATACCCGAAAAAAACTCCTGAGTGACGCTTTGGTTAAAGTGACAGATCAGATTTAATTTTGAATTAAAATTAACAGGTACATCATCTTAGCAAGTTTAAAATCACTACAGAGAGTATGTTTGGTTGCTTATCAACCTTATTTGAATTCACAGCTAAAACTAAAAACCAACTCTATGAAATAAAGTGAAAATTTTGAAAGTTTAAAGAAGGCTTTTATTTATCCCTAATGTAAACAATAAGTAAGAACGTGATCCCACATCTTATTTGAATTCACTGTACATCGCGTGATAACGATAAGACTATTAGGAATTTCGACTAATAGATGGATATTTTGTCGTAAATTTTACAACAAAATAGAGGAAGGAGAGTCAAGAATTTGATGTGGCTTGAGTTTTATTGGTTTTTGTAACTCTGCTGGACGATTAGTACATCATCACGTGCAACAATCATAAACAAGGCAAACCTTTCTTAAAAAAATATGCGCAGAGTTGTATTCAGATGAAATTCTCTCTAAAATTTTTCATGTTCAAAGTCAAAGGACAAAATACTGATTTACAAATACCTGCACATTAAACATTTACCCACTACTGGCTTCATCAAATCATTTGCAGAGGGCATATTCAATAATTATTTTTTACTAAAATATTTTATGAATTTTATGAAACAGTTAATAAACAAATGCTAAACTAAATGAAACTAAATGAAACAACAAATTATAAAAAATAAAGTAAATTTGAGTGCCATTTGTGATTAGTAAAGTGTATTTTATGTGATAAAACGTATGAAATATTTTTTTCAGGAAAATCTCTAAATTGAAAGAAAAATATGACTTATGAGGTATCGTTGGATTCAGAAAATTGTGTAAATTCCAAAAAATCCTAATAACGCAATTCCTAAAATCAATAAA
This sequence comes from Stenus bimaculatus, assembly GCA_963971135.1. NCBI lineage: Eukaryota > Metazoa > Arthropoda > Insecta > Coleoptera > Staphylinidae > Stenus > Stenus bimaculatus. Next base: position 10,587,810 of record OZ020185.1, on the reverse strand, counting down.
AACTCGAAGCACAACAAGGCCTTCTTCCATTTTTTTTTACAAAATTTATGTCAAAATAGCGCCATCTATAGGTAGTGAAAATTCCCGACATAAAAAAAACGAATTATGCAGGACGTTTTCCTCACCCTGTATAATTGATAGTAGTATACAGGGTGTAACAAAAGTAACGAATAGTAACTAATTTTTTTAAATTAAAGAGTTATATAAAAAAGTTAAATACAAAAGTTTTTCAGTTAATTTTAGTGAATATTTTGGCATTTATAATTTTTGTATATCTTTTTTTTTGTTGCCAGAGCAACCAACTAAAGTTTTTTAAATAGCATTAGTGTTTTCGACTCCTTATGAAGTTATGGCAATATGGCTTAAAAATTAATAAAATTTTGAAATTGTAAATTTTTAAGGAATTAAAAAAATAGTGGTCCATAGCAAACTTTTTGTTCAGAATGATATTTATTATTCAAAAAAATGTTTGACGGTTAATAAAAACCCTAATTGTTTACAAAGTTTTTTTTATTATAAAATAGCATTGCAAAATGCAGAAAAAAATAGCTCTTTTAAAAAGTTCAAAGAAAAAAAGTACTAATGTTATTTAAAAAATAGTAGTTGATTGCTCTAGCAAAAATATAGAGAAACTTCCACTAAAAATACCAAGGTATACACTGAAATTACCTGAAAATCTTTTGTATTTAAAAACTTTATATAACTCTTTAAATTAAAAAGTTACAGCGTTACTTTTGTTACAAACAAACAAACAAACAAAAGTAAGATTTTTGTGACGATCATGCGTATGATTATTACGTTATTCAATAATTTTATATTAGAAGTTGTGAGTTGTTTTAATAGTTAATAGTTTTCTTAAAGTTTTAAAAAAGGGGTAGGTATGTAGTTCAAATTAAATCAAACTAATTAAAACTACATGCAGATTATTAATTATTCCGAATTTTTTAAAACAATTTATCAATATTATACATAAAACTTTCATCAGTTTTGTATTTTAAACACTTTGTTTTCCTGAATTCATTAAATTTTGTTTACACTGAACCTTTATACTTTTCAAATTATTCACAAAATATCCAACACATAATTTATTTTAATATTTACTCAATTAATAATACGATGGAGCATGTTTTGATTTTCCATTACATTTTATAAATTTTTAATTAATTTTGTGATATTATTTACTTCTTTTATAATAAATGGGATTTATTTTAAAACAAAAACAAGACTGATATAAAAATGCTTTGGATTCCAGTTAAATTTGATATAGTTTATAATACAATTATACAGCAGAAAAATGAGTTTTTAAATATTTTATGAGTAAAAATATTGTAAAATAAAGTTTATTTAAAATATATATACAGGGTGAGTTTAAAGTAACGCATAAAATTCATAACTTCTTTATTATTTGAAATTTTCAAAAACGCTTAAAAGGGTGTTGAATTGTTTTTAAAAAACTTTATTTTAAAGTTAAAAAAATATATTATCCAATGGCATGACGTCACAATGACGTCATCAATTTTTTTTTTTAATGGGTTGATATGGTTTTTATACCATCAAAAAATACCTTATTTAAAGAGCTTTTTAACAGTACCAAAAAAGTTATACTTGCGATATCTAGTTGTAATAAAAAAAATTATTAAATATCTCCTCAAATGACCATTTAAAGTAACGCATAAAATTCATAACTTCCTTATTATTTCGAATTTTCAAAAACGCTAAAAGGGGTGTCGAATTGTTTTAAATAACTTTATTTTAAAGTTAAGAAAAAATTATTGTCCGTTGGCATGACGTCACAATGACGTCATCATATTTTTTTAAATGGGATGATATGGTTTTTATAGCATCAAAAAATAGTTTATTAAGTGTGCTTTTTAACAGTACCAAAAGTGTATACTTGCTCCAGTTAGTTGTAATAATATTTTTTATTAAATATCATCTCGAATAACCATTTAAAGTAATGCATAAAATTATAAAATTCATAACTACTTTATTCTTTGGATTTTTTAAAAGCGTTTAAAAATGTTTTTAATTGTTTAAAAATATTTATTTTGGATTTTATTTTATTGTCTCTGTGACGTCTATGGCGTCATCAATTTTTTTTTAAATATTTTTTATGCTTTTTGTTGGAAACAATGCTAATAATTATCACCTTACAGGATAGTTCAAAGTAACGCCTAAGATTAAATTTAAAATTTATTATTAAGAATTATTAAAAAGGAATTACTATTTAATATTACTTAATTATTATTTTTTTATAAAGTAGTTTATTTTTAATCAAAATTTATGTTTACACTTTCGTATTAATAATTGTTAAAGTCCCATTCAACGAAACAACATGTGCCTTAAACAGACATTGTAAGGACAATTAAAAAAAAATTACAATACAATTTATTTTGCTTTTTCGAATTTTAAAATAAAATTATTTGAGGTTTATTTATTAATTCTCTGCAGTTCACTACTTGAGTAACCACGTCTTTTGCGATTTTTCTGATTTAACTTTATACAACTTTGGCTTTTCACATTGGTACATTCTTTGATTTATTGATTATAACAACTAACAACGGTTCTTTTTTACGTTTTTGTGATTAATTTGTTAACTTAATCTCTTAAAATGGCACGTTTGTCAGAAACGGAGAGGATCGAAATTCTTATGATGGTAGGCTATGGGGATAAAATTCGAAGTCAAGAAGAAGTTCGTATTTTGTTTAACCAAAAGTATCCGGAGAGATTTCCAATAACTCAGTCCACAGTAAGTAGGATTGTTACCAAATTCCATGAAGTGGGCCATGTACGCAATATTCCAAAAGCTGGACGTCCACAAATTGATGAAGACATTCAATTACAAATATTGTTGGAACTTGAAGAAGATCCCAATAAGTCCACTAGACAATTAGCATTAGATAATAATGTTAGTCAGCCAGCTGTCGTAAAAGTTTTAAAAAAAGCAAAGATTCATCCATACAAAATTCAACTTGTTCATGAGTTAGCGGAAGACGATTTTTATCGGAGGTTGGAATTTTGTGAAGACCTTATGGAAAAATGCATTGCCGAACCCCACTTTCTATCCAATGTACTTTGGTCAGGTACGTCGTTATTTAATAAAATTACCTATTTTTATTTAAAAGTTTCTAAAATATTTTGTTTTTTATTTAAATGAGGCTACTTTTTGTCTTAATGGTACAGTGAACCGTCATAATAGCCGATATTGGGCTCCCTAGATCACCGGACCTCACTCCATTAGACTTTTTTTTTATGGGGACATCTTAAAAGTAAAGTTTATGTCAACAGACCTACTACTTTAGCAGACTTAAAAACTAGAATTCAGGAAGAAATTGCACAAATTTCTCCAGACATTTTAAGAAGGACGGTTAGTTCTGTACACTCCCGTTTAGCGCATTGTCAAACTGGCAATGGTAAACAGTTTGAACGTTTAATTTAAGTAGTTTTGTGCGAGACTCCTTTGGTTTAAGTTTATTTTTATTTCAAATTTAATTTATATTTCCGTTATTGCATCTAGTTCGTGCAAGTATTAATTACTGTTAAAAAGCTCTTTAAATAAGGTATTTTTGATGGTATAAAAACCATATCAACACATTTAAAAAAAATTGAAGAAGTCATTGTGACGTCATGCCATTGGATAATATATTTTTTTTAACTTTAAAATAAAGTTTTTTAAAAACCACTCGACACCTCTTTTAGCGTTTTTGAAAATTTCAAATAATAAAGAAATTATGAATTTTATGCTTTACTTTAAATGGTCATTTAAGGAGATATTTAATAATTTTTTTTATTACAACTAGATGGCGCAAGTATAACTTTTTTGGTACTGTTAAAAAGTTCTTTAAATAAGGTATTTTTTGATGATATAAAAACCATATCAACCCATTTAAAAAATTCGTTGACGTCATTGTGACGTCATGCCAACGGATGATATATTTTTTTAACTTTAAAATAAAGTTTTTTAAAAAAAAATTCGTCACACCTTTTAGCGTTTTTGAAAATTTCAAATAATAAAGAAGTTATGAATTTTATGCGTTACTTTAAACTCACCCTGTATATTAATGTATCCAGGTCACAACGGGTGAAAGAAATTCAAATTGTAATTATAAGCTTAAAATTCAAAGATTTTTCCAGTACATTGTGGGAAATTAGGTCCTGAAAACGCTTAAAATTATTCTTTAATTATAATTATACTTTACTATTAGTATAGCGGTTGCAAACTCGTTTTATTTTAAGTCGTTCAATGTTGAGAACAACGTAAAAACTCAATTGTTTTATGAAAAAAAAACATTATACTTTTATTATTAATTTAAGAACATGTTTATTACTAAAGATATCTTCATTTAGTAGAACATATTTAATTAAAAGAAATAAATGGAAATATATGGTATTTTATGAGTACTTTTTAGTGTGATCATAAACATTAATTAACATTATAAAATATAATTCGTGGAATATTAAATACACTATTTTTAGCGATTTACGGTTGGTTGTACATCAATTGAGCTTTTAAATTTTTACTTACAACAGAAAGCTCTACACACTGCATTTTCCCCACTCGTGAGCTTTTTATATTATTGATGCTGTTTGTTTATTCATGACCAAATAACCTAGTTATATTCACATTTCTATTTTCATTGAGCAAAATTTAGCTATTGTATTTAAATTCATGCATTTTTAGAGAAGCAGTGATGTTTTTAAAACGTCTATATTTCGCTTGAACTTTCGAATATTTTAAACCAAAAATATAAATACAATTTTAATCAATTTTTAATAAATCAATTAAATATTTTTATTTTCTTTTATTATTTTTAACTATTATAGTTTAGTTCATGGGATTTTACAAAACACTCATTCTTACACACTTAATAGTTTTAACCTTTCAAATGAGCTTTCAGTCAAAAAAACTTGTACCAGAGCTTTTTTAAAAATTTTTTTTGTGGTACACTAAATAGCAGTCTTTTGGCTTTAATTTAACATTGTAAACCAGACAATTAAACGGTGCTTCATAAAAATTGGGTACTTTTCAATATTTTAATGATTAACAAAAATAAAACAAAAAGTAAATAATTTATTAATATTATCACCAATATAGGTAAGGTTTAAAATAATAGTTTGGACTTTTATTTTAAGTATTTTTGATTTTTAATCATGACTCGAAAGTGCCCTACAACTTTCCAATACACTATTAAAAAGTATAAAAACACTTAAATAAATCGAAACTATTATGGTTATTCTTACTACTTAATGTAACGCAAATAAATTGTAACTAAAGGCCAAAACTTTGATAATGATATCATCTTAGGGACTCTAACATTGACGTAACTTTGGAAGAAGTAACAAGAGGGTTTAGAAAGTTTAAGTATCTCAATGATTTGATAGAATGTAACTCACTTATAAATTCAAAAACTCATACCTAATTTAATGAGGTTGCGAACAGTTCTCAAGGTGGAACTTCGTTTTCTGCTAGCTTCAGCACTTGGTGATTTTTCAGGTGTGGATAACGAGCTTCCTCGCTTGAGACTCCTTCCAGTTGATTTTACATTCGATTGCTGGCCAGTTGTTAAAGTTCTTTCCAAATTAGCGATATTTTGTTCTATATCTATGAGCATTTGTTGCTCATCATCTATCATTCCGAACGCAGAGCTTTCAGCAAAAGATGCGGTTGATTCATCAGGGGCAGTATACAATAAATCAAAATGTATGTTGACCTGCGAAAGGAAAATTTCATATTTCATGTATTGTTATTATAAGAAATTATTTTATTATTAATTTTACATGTCACAAAAATAAATTATTATTCATAATACAGGTAAACCAATTTTAAATATTAATATTTCAAATGTTTAATTTTTATGAAATGCGTCATTCAGAAAAAAAATTAAATTTGTTTTAAATTATTCAGTATAATTCATTATAAATTATTGAAATTAATTTACGAGTGAACACTATATTTAGGAAGTAATTTAAAAAGTAATTAAATCACATAAAGTAAAACCTAATGAGGGTAAAGTAGGCTCTTCTATAAAAACAGCGACTTTTTTTTATCATTTACGACTGATAAAACTTAAGGTTTAGAAAATTTAAAATTTTTGTGTAGGATAATTAAGAGTGGAGTAATTTGGACAAGCTGACTGACAGCAGTTTACAAGAAACATCCCCAAGGATAACATTTTTAACGAAACTAAAAAACACTTGTTCGTTAAAATAAACGGTTAATAATTATTTTAAATTAGACTACATTAATGTTTTAAACACTGCACTTTGGTAAATGAGAAAACCCCTATTTTTTATTAAAATAGCTACTTGAATTTTAATTTATACAGAGTGATATTATTGATATTATTTTAAACAATATCTTATTCTTATTAAATTAATTAATTAATTCGTTTACTCAGCTTACTCGCCATTAAAACTTTTGCTCCTAATAAAACAATATACTTGCTATTTCATGATTCCATTTTTTTTTCAAAATTTTTTTACATTCAGGTGTTCCTGCGATAAAGTTACATTACTCTAATAGTGTTTTCTGATTAACTGCACTCAGTGTACATTTGCACTAACAGTTATTTTACAGCACATTATTTGGACAAAATCCTTGAAATTAACCATTGCTGACAAATGAAAAAAATCGAACAGGTCAGGCAAATTTAATTTCTTTATCGAGAAAATGCAAGTTAAAATTTTAATTTGACACTTAAAATACAGAAAACAGAATAGGCACAAACTCTAATAATATTTTAATAATATACCGGATGTCCATATCAAGATGGCGGACCAAAGTAACGTTTTTTTTAAGGAACACCCAATATATTATGACATTTTTAGATTCCTTATCAAAAAATAATCATACTTTCACTCGTTTCACTCGTTTTGCTGATATTTGCCTTTTGAAAAATCACTGTTCTAAAACAAATGACAATTTTGGGTTGAAATTTTGGCGAAACATTTTTAATATCATCTAGTTTATAGCTATCATGTCAAATTTAAATTAGTGATAAGCTTTTATTGGGGTGCCTTATGAAACGTTAATTGGCCAATTAAACGAAATTTTCAACATCAATATTTTAACATCAATTCGATGGCAATTTTCAGAACCTTTCTATTGATGTAATGTTTGTATGGTACATAGAATGTTAATGATTTAGGAGATATTAATATCTAAACAGAGAAAAAGTGAAAATAGGTAAAATAGCGCATTTGATGACTTGTTGAGGATATTTTTTAAATTTGACTAACATTTGTTCCTGTCTTTCTCAATTTTTGCTTTTCTAATAATGAAGTTTTAGCACAATAGTAGGTTTTGTTGTTTTATATAAATAAAATGCAAACTGACAATTTATCAATGTTGTTGAAAACCTTTATTTTGTTGAATTTCGTTTTTATGATCTTTTCGGTACTTTTGATATAGCTATACCGAAATAATGAACTATTATAAAGAAGAAGTGATAAATATGGTGTATGCGCTTGGTGACGCTGAAAGAAATCCTCTTCTTGCTATCAGAATTTATCCAAACGTCATACATCCAAGAATTAAAGCAATAAGAAAATTGATTGAGCATTTTGAAAAGTCGGGCAGTTTGTGTTACAAAAACTGTTGAATAATCAGAGTATTAGCCCCAATTCTGTTCTAGATGTTTTATTTATTTTCAAAATCTTCAGTCAACCCCATTTTGAAAAAAAATATCGGTTTTATCCATATCATATTGAATTGCACTAGTCACTGCATGGTAACGACTTAGAGAAGAGAGTGGAACTTTCAACCAATGGATATATCAACAGGCATAATATGCACGATTATGCAATGGAAAACCCCAATATTAATCATCAAAATAAATAGTTCCTAAAGGTTTGGGGAAGAATAATAAGTCACCATCTTATTTGGAACTCACTTTTTTGGTGGAACATCTAACTGGCTAGATGTACCTTATAAGAGATTCGCTACTAATGTTGTTGGAAAGTGTTGATTTAGTGACAAGAAGGAATGTGGCTTTAGCAAGGTGGAGCCCTTGTGCACTTTCATTGGTCTGTTAGACAATATTTAAATAATTGAGTACCTGGTCACTGGATTGTCAAAAGTAGGCATGTAAATTGGACGACCAGATCTCCCGACTTAACTTCGATAATTTTTTTCTTTAAGGCCATTTAAATGTTTAGTATATCAAACTCAATTCACAATATTTGATGTCATAGAAGACCTAATATGACCAGCATTTGAATCCATCTCATAGGATATTCTCAATAATGTAAGACGTTTATTTTCACATTTCATTTTCTCTATTTGGATATTAATTTCTTCTAAACCATTAAACATATCAATAGAAGGCTTGTAAATAATGCCATTGACTGATGTTAAAATGTACAGGATGTTCCATTTGAAAATTTCGATTAATTGGTCAATTTGCGTTTTATGCGGTATCCTGATATAACAAACTTAAATTTGACATGATATCTGTAAACTAGACGACATTGAATATTTTTTTAATCAAAATTTCAACCCGACATTTTTCTTCGCTTAAATGACAAATATCAACAAAACGAGTAAAGGGTTATACAAAATACAAAGTATGATTATTTTTTGATAAGGAATCCAAAAATATAATTTTGGTCCGCCATCTTGAAGTGGGCACTAGGTATATTATTAAAATATTTTTAGAGTTTGCACCTAAAAGTATTGTATATTCTATCAAAAGCGGCATGTCGATACTTTTTTTCCTTTTAGAGTAATGTTACTTTCTCGCAGCGCTGGGACACCCTGTATAAATCAGTTTAGAAAATATATCGTATAAAAAATTACTCATTTAGTAGAAGTTTATTTAAATATAGTTTGCAAACAAGTGAGAATTTTAAGCAAAAATGAAATTTAGGTCAAACTGAAGAGAAAAGGTAAATGTGTATTATACGATTGTGCATCCTGGCCAGATAGAACTCAACTCTATTGGGATGAAGAACGTGTAGGGATTTAAAAAAGTTTATATTTCCACACTATGTAGTGTGTACTAAATAAACGAAAAAAATATAATAAAAAAATATGAAAGAAAATCATCTGCAATGCTACGGACTAAATATATTAAAATAAAATAAAATAAAACAAATAAACGTGAATATAAAATGGGTGTTCGATTTTATACGATTTATTAAAGTTATTGGACTGCACGTCGAGGGTACAAATTTAATAAAATACCGATTTAATGTTTAGTTAAGCCCTTTCAGAGCCAATTATATTTTAATGGATATAAATGATGGCTTTTGTTTAACACATTTGGTCATATCACGTCGTTTATGTTTAGTTTGAAAATTCGATATTTACGTGCTCCTTCAATTATTTCTAGATTATTGTTTTACTTAAAAGAATTTATGAAAAAGTTTTATAGTTACATCATAAATAACTAAGTAGAAATTAATAATTTACCTATAGTACACTTTGAAATTGAAAATTATTTATGGGAATTGATGAGTGACTAATGAATGTTCTTTAATGCCTAGGCTGTAAATTAAAATGGGGCAATTTTTACGACATTCGTATTTTTTCCGAATGCGAGTTACCAGTATCTATAATACAAATTCAACACTTTTCCCGGAAAATTCTTTCACGAAAAATCCTAGTATTTTTTAGAATTTAGACCAATCTTTCCGCTCGTGACGTCACGGGAGTTGTCCCTACTCTCGCAATGTATTTGCCACCTATACAGGGTGGTGATAAAGTTTGGAACCAAGGTCATAACTTCCGTAAAAAATTTTTTTGTAAAAATCGCTCGGATAGGTCAATTTTTGTTTTAAAAATGCCATCTTTTGGAATGAAAAAAATATTCATGACGTCACTGATAACTTCACTATGACGTCATCATCAATTTTTTTAAATGGAAACCCCTACTTTTTTTACACATTTTTCATAGACCTTTTTATCATATTAATGATCACATAAAAATATTTAAAAAAATTTCAACCATTTTGGAAAAAAAAAAAAAATTTACTCAAAAACAAAATTATTAATTCTCAATGAAAATATTACAACAAAAAAAGTAAATTTTTAATTTACAAGTAACAAATTTTAACGAAAATGTTCAAATTGTTCCCCATTGACCATTTGGCATTGTCCCATTCGAGTGTAGACACTCTGAATACTATTGTTAATAGCTTCTTCGTCAATTTGTTGCAATTCCGTCCTAATTCTAAGCTCCAATTCTTGTAAATTATTAGGTCTATTGAAATAAACTTTTGATTTTAATGTCCTCACAAAAAAATCTAAGGGCGTTAGGTCGAGAGATCGCGGAGGCCACTCAATTGGTCCCCTCCGACGGGAAACGTGGTGTTAAGGAATTCTCGCACCGCCCTGCCAAAGTGTGGAGGAGCCCCATCTTGTTGAAACCAAATGTTTTGATTAGGAACGTTGCGATTTTCATAATTGGGGAAAATACGAAGTAAAACTGGTAGCAAATCAGTCCGCAAAAAATTCAAGTATCTTTCGGCAGTAAGGTTTTCATTAAAAAAGTAAGGTCCTATAAAACGTCTGCCAATCATTCCCACCCATACATTTAACTTTCCCTGTCTTTGACTATGGGATTCTACGCCCCAATGAGGATTTTCCTGTGACCAATACCTACAATTATGTCGATTCACTGATCCATTCAATTGAAAGGTAGCTTCAACGGAGAAAATTATACTACTTAAAAAATTTGGATTTTGATCACATCGCGCCATCATTTCTTCACAAAATTGCAGTCGGCGATCGGGATCATCTTCATTTAACTCTTTTATGAGTTTTATTTTGTATGGGTGATACTTTTCCTTTTTTAATAATTTTGCGACATAGGAATGATCCACATTATTATTTCTTGAAATATCTCTTGTTGAAATATTGGGATTTTCTTCAATCGCAAGTAATAAATTTAATTTGGTTTCTTCATTCACTTGAGGCCGTCCTTGTCGAGGCAAATCTCCTACAGATCCTGTTTCTGCAAATTTGGTAACTAACTTACTTGTACTGTAGATCTTGAGATTTGCGGTCTATTTGGATATTGCTCATTAAACAAAGCACAAGCTTCCCCATGGGTTCTTTTTCTATCGCCGTATCCTACCATAATTAAAATTTCGATTCTTTCGAGTTCGCTTAAACGAGGCATTTTTAATTTCGCAAAACTTAATAATTGTTGATTATTATTAAACAAACGAAGTAAGCTATTCAAGCATTGGTAAATGGATTTAAAATTTTATTTGCCATACAAAATAACGTCAACTAAAGCACTTTTATAAAGGCAATTTTTATTTCAATAAATTTTGAATATCAAAAGCTTTTTCAAATTTATAATAAATTTCAATTTTATTTAAAGTTTATTATTACTCAAACATTTTATTTTAATTACCTTTTTCATTAAAAGTTATTTAAAATTAGTTTTAAGAAAATTCCAATTGTGTAAAGAAGAACAATTCGAATATTTTCAATAATAATTTGTTATTTTTAAACTAAAAATTAGTTTAATTTATTTTTCTTGCCATATTTTCATTGAGAATTAATAAATTTTTTTTTGAGTAAATTTATTTATTTTTTTCAAAAATGGTTGAAATTTTTTTAAATATTTTTATGTGATCATTAATATGATAAAAAAGTCTATGAAAAATCTGTAAAAAAAGTAGGGGTTTCCATTTAAAAAAATTTATGATGACGTCATAGTGAAGTTATCAGTGACGTCATGAATATTTTTTTCATTCCAAAAGATGGCATTTTTAAAACAAAAATTGACCTGTCCGAGCGATTTTTACAAAAAAAATTTTTACGGTTTATGACCTTGGTTCCAAACTTTATCACCACCCTGTATGTATGCAAAACATCAATTTGTAGAATCGTTGTAGCAGCCTTATCAATTAACGATTTTTTTTTCAAATTTGAAACATGTATAAAGGAAATTCCAATCTGCATTTTGGCCGTTTTCAAGTTTTGAAATTCTTATTATAAATGAATGTTTTAGTCCATTGAAAATAGCATAAAATGACCAATTTCATTAATAATTTACAAAAAAAAATATAAGACATTTAAAAAATTGAAAATGCCCAATATGGCTAGTATAGATCGCCCTTTTAAATGCAAAAATAATTATTCCAAAATATTTATAAATAAAAGACCTACGACGATTCCCGTAAATCCCTAAAAACGTTGCGGAAGGATTCCTCTTAAGAATCCTAGATAGCCAAAATAGGATATTAAATTTAAAATTCAATGATTAAATTGACTTAATCCCAATGCTTTTCCATGGCGATAAGTAAAAATTCCAAATAAATGCACACGCAATCATTATAAATTTGCATTTTCACAAGGAAAATTATTAATATGCGCATTTTTGAAAAGATAGGGCACGTTTTAATGGAAAAGAGTCATGAAATTACCAAATCGTTATGCGCGCGCGTTCCTGCCCTTTGAAATTTCATGCCAAGGTATATTTTTATAGAAAATTTAAGTTTAAGAAATTTATTGGAATATAGCATTAAACTACACTCCAAAATTTGATTGCTTTACGTTAAATAGACACATATACTTACATATATTAAATATTATCATAGAGCTAGCAGTGCTAGTGTCTCATTAAACGTGTTTATCATGTTTAACCAATGTTTTATAACTTAAAACCATTAAGATATTACAGATTATATAGAAGCAGTATTTTGAAAACGTCCTATCCAAATTAACTTACACCGAAAACTAAAAGCTTAATGGGTTTTAAATATCTTAGGAATTAGACTCCTAGGTAACTACGGTAGTGTGATATGAATAAAATATTCTTCACTTTTAAGGTAATTGAATTAATCTAAAAGTTTAGACTTCAAATTTTGTAGATTATAGATGCCGTCATTTGAATAATTTCTAACCCACTCTCTGATCAAATCAATAAAAATCGAATAATTTTTTCAACATTATTCATTTGAGTAGAATAGGCTTATTACACGCATAAAGGAATTACTATTGAAATTAGTGCGTTAACTTATCGAAATTGTTAAATTGAGTTTATACAATAATTGAACAAGCAGTATTGTATTCACATAGGTAAATTAAATTAACTCACAATGTACATGCTCAAACGTTAACATTAATTCAATAATTTCGTAATATACTGTTTTTAAAATGAACTTACAAATGGAATTAAAAACTTTTATAATTGCTATAATTACCTACATAGATAAGTTTAATAGGAATAAATTTAAAACCCAGTTACTATAAAGTTGTTTATGTCATTTAGAGAGTTCGGATAACACTGTAAATTTTTAACGAATAAAGAAATTGAGGCTTTCTTCAGTTTTATAAAAATTAAATTTGGTTAACCAATGTTATTATAATTAACAATATCAACTAAAATACGTATTATTTAAACACAACAAATTTTCTTAAGTTTTCATTACTTACCGGAATTGGCTTGTTATTAAGATCTACTATGCAGTCGTTAATTGAAAGTCTTCCATCTCGTACAACACTTTGGAGAACTACGCCGTAATTTCCAATTAATTTGTCTGCGAATAATCGGTTTCGTGAGTAGAGCTCCACTGTGAGTCCTTCATTTTCATCCACAGCTCTTGCAACAGGCCAGTCATATCTCTAAATCAAAAGGAAATAAAGATAAATTTAATATATGTATAGTTAGATGTCTTATGTGAACTAACATTAATTTTTTATTTCTATTTTTGACTGGAATTCTAAAACACCCTGTATATAAGTTGTTCCATTCGTGATTTACAAAAAGTCAGAGAAAGTTCAATCGGCAAAAAAAGACAAAAGGTCTATCTGTTTTAGTTTTGGAGATAATAGTGTGTTTTTATTACCCAACAGCCAAGGGACAATTATAGAGTAATATAAAAATAATAATAAGTTTTAATATCAAAATATTTATTAACAGATACCATAAAATTGGAAATAGTATTTTTTTAAATATCTACAAATTCCTGGATTTCATGAAATGTATGGTTGGACATTGATGATATTCGTATAGTGAAATCAATCTGATTTATTGTATTTGAGTTGTCACATAATAATCTATAGTTTGAATAAATAATTAATTAAATTAAATTGTAATGCTCGTAAGAATTGAAATTCATTGAGTAGCGTATCATAAGATATACAGGGTGTCCCAAAACGTACCAGCAATATTTCAGGGATGAATTCTAAAACTAATTTAGAGTTGAAAAGTCCATATAAACATATGTCCTAAATGTAAGCGTTAACGAGTTATTGATTATTGTAGAATTTATCCGGGTAAAATTTTAATTCAACGAACTTTTTTAAATATTTTTTATTGATGGCATCAGTATTGTTTATCACAAGAAATGTTCAAAATTATAACCATTTTGTACGATACACAAAGCTGCACGACGCAAAAGAAATCGTTGGGTTCCCAATATGGTTGCCGGGTTATTCCTAATAATATCGCCAGCCTGCTGTATTCTTTAGAGTAATTCTTCAACTGTGTGCAATTCAGTTGCATAAACAATCTGTTTCATGTGACCCCAAAGATAAAAATCCAATGGAGCCATGCAACAGGTCCTCCTACTCAAATCCATCTTCAATCAATAAGTAGTTAACGGTAACATTTAGGATATATGTTTATATGGACTTTTCAACTCTAAATAAGTTCTAGAATTCATCCTCGAAATATTGCTGGTACGTTTTGGGACACCCTGTATAGTACATGCGCCGAATAAATTCCATTTCCAACCTAACATGACACGTAACAGTTACCTCTCTGGATTATTAATTTCTGCTACCTCAACCGAGCGCGTATTGTTTTTGTTAGCCCGACATCCGTATACAAAAAAAGTTGCCTTGCTTACGGATTTTTAAATGTAAAAGAAAGGGAGCAAAACCCTTTGCTTTTGTTTCGATAGTTCAGACGACATCCATTAATTCGGCGAATATACTATAGTATGCGAATGAGGGTAAAGTATTGAAATCTTAAAAACTTTCTTTAGACTTTTTCAGCTATGTCTCTGTTTTTTTTTTCATAAAATGGCCTTTCCATTAAATGGACGAAGTTTAACTAAATCTTAATATACAATTACTTTTTTATACCCTTTATAAAAACGCTAAAAAATTAAAATTTAAAATTTCGTGACGTCATAGTTAGAAATAGGCAACCTGGCAACGTTGGTGCATTCCCCTATCGTCTCACACACCGCGAAGGTGTTACTTTTCATCACAATTTCGAATATCATAACAAATGTTTCATCAAAATTAATCCTTAGCAATTAGAAAATCGATATTTATCTTTCTACGAAGAAGGCTACACACAGATTCAACTTATACATCGATAGACGAATCTACCATATCCAGAGCTAAGGCGGTTTGCGAAAACTAGACATAACACAAGAAGACTAGAACAGGGTCGTAGAAGAGCTACAACCGCCAATCAAGACTGTTTTTTGAGAATTCGCACATTGAGGTAAAAGTTCGTAACAAGTAATTTTTTACAAAATGAATTTGTGGACCGTTACAACTTCAGAATAAGCCAAAATATTAAGAGGAGAAGACTTACAGAACATAATCTAAAATTTACAAGGGCAGCCACCGGTCCATTGCTCATCAGGCAACACAGAAGGCAAAGATTACAGTTCGTTCGTGAACATGTTAGTTGAGGATTGGGCAAGAGTTTTGTTCTCGGATGTGTCCAGGTTTTGTCTTTACTCTGATGATAAGCGGAATAGAATGTATAGAAGACCAGATGAGAGATACGCGCAATGTAATATCGTTGGAACTGTAGGTTATGGTGCCGGGTCAGTTATGGTTTGAATTGGAATAAATTGGAGGCTCGTACCGACTTAGTGATCAATGATGGAGGACGTCTAACAGAACATAGGTACCTAACAGACATTCTTGAAGAGCATGTGGTTCCATTTGGCCCATTTATTGGACAGAATTTCCTACTAATGTAACATAATGCTTGACCTCACACCTCATGTAGCTAGAATTGAGCAACAGTATCGACAAAAGGTCGGAATTCCTGCCATGATTTGGCCACCGAGGAGCCCAGGAGGCTTTTTCTTGGGCCGGACCACATGGTGTGGTCGGTCAGGAGGCTTATTCTTGGGCCCGACCACATCGTGTAATCGGCCAGAAATCGTGAAATCTAGCCCACTTTTCATGGGATGTGGACACCTTCTGGTTGGCCAGAATTTTCGGGCAAGATGTTACGACTGCCATAAAGCAGTTCAGATTAAATTGTGGTCTAGTTTTCTAACCTAAAATTGATACTTGCTGTGTTTTGTACTTGTTTCAACCATATAAATAGTATAGGTTTAGAAATCTTTGATATAAACAAACAGCATATATTATTAATTTGAAGAAATAAAAATGATTCCTTTTATCAAACTTTATTGTTTATTTATTTTTTTTAATTCAGGAAAAATAAAAGAATATACAATATACATCTTATTGTATTAAAGTATTAAAATTAAAGTAAATAATTTTATTTTTACTCAATAAATAAGTTGGATAAAGGAATCTTCAATTGATTTTTACAAAATTAAATATTTATCTAAATCTTCGCAAGATTTTATTTTATTAAAATAAATAATATTCCTATGTATAAGCAACGAATCTTGAATTCCCAAACATAAAATATGTAAAAATTGTGTACTTTGGTATGCTTTGGACTAGTTGGTTGCAAGGATTTGGTTGGTTGTTGTGAGCTGTTGTTGGTTATAAAATAATTATATTTTTTGCTTATAGTGGAAACATTGACAATTTATTGTTGGGGTCACTGAAATTACAATGTTATCACTTCAATTCGCATATCTCGCTTGGCTGTCAAGAATAGGATTTACGTGTGGTGGGCGACATTTTTGGTTCACATTTGTGGCAAGCCACTAATGTTCCCCGATTCCCAAAAATAAGATCTCAATCCCATTGAACATTTGTGGGACATTATAGGAACACGATTAAGACTACTTCCTAACCCTACAAACACATTAAATGATCTTTCCTGAAGGTAGTTAGAAATTTAGAATGAAATCAACTAAGACCAAATTAAAAGACTAATTTGTAGTTTGGGAGATCGTTGTCAGACCGCAATGAATGCTAGAGAGTGAAATATTCGTTTTTAAGTTACGTTTTTTTTTCCATAGATTTAAATATGCATTTATCTTTGATCCTTTTTTTTTCAATATCACTATTGTTTTTCTTGGAAATAAAAATTATTAACCAAACTGCATGGGTATATTTAAAATGTTTGAAAATAATGTATGAAGCTTGTAAAATTTTAAAACGAAAAGTGAAAAGGAAGTGCAAATATTCGTCAATTTTGGAGCGCAGTATTAAAGACTTCTAGGTTTTCTGTTGTTATAGCAATAGACAGCATAAAAGTCTTTGGCAAAAAGTGAATAAACCACAGAGAAGAGACTAAAGAAGACTCTAAAATGTCGAAATAAACACAATGACCTAATTTAAAAAAAAATATTAATATGCAACGTTGCCAATGCAAAATCCAAGGTGTAACGTCACGAATTTAGATATTTAAATTAAATAATTTTTTTTCTGCTATATTAATAAAGTCATCTCTCTTAGACCTATGGGTAAAAATATGATTGGAAAATGATTGAAAAATATGTATATCTTTCATGAGAAAGGTCACTTACATCTCGAAAACCGTGACAGATTGTATAACAATAAATTTAGTTAAATATGCAAATGCCCTGTATAGTTCTCTGTATATTTGAATACTTAGATCATTAATAAATATTAGAAACAGAAATGATCGTAGATTATATCCCTGCGGCGCACAATTTGTAGCTATGTATTATTGAGACTGAGAATCCATTGTAACTTCTTTCTAACTTTCTGAGTACGATTTCACAAGTACTTAATTTGAGATTAGTTTAATAAACATTGTTGACAGGCTTAAGTTTTTTAGGTTTTTGAAATAAAATTCCGCAAGGCATTTGCTTTTGATATATCAGTATAAATTACATTGGTTTGTTCATTTTCACTCATAGTTTTAGAGATACAATTGTGTAAAATTTAATTGGTTACGTGCTGTTGCTTTCTAATGAAACCCTGTTGGTTTTCGGAAATACTTACTTGCATCATGGAAAGATTTCATCCCTTAAAATACTTTCAGACACTTTTAGTTGCTAAGGATAGAGATATTTAAAAATTGGAACTATTCTTCCATTTTCTAGGAATTTTCCAGTATTTAATATTAGATTAAATAAAAATAATGTTGGTTTAACTAAAACTGGAGCAAAATCCAAAAAGATTAGAGATGGAATTTTATCTGTTCCCTATTAAGAGATCCTTTTTGTTTTTATAATAATAGTTTAACCAATATGCGTAGATTTAAAAACGTATTACTAGAAAGCTAAAACCAACCTTTTTTAGTTGATATCTGCAACAATTAAAAGAAATAAACCTGGGAAATTTTTCAAACTTCCTTCACTTACTAAAATCTTTTAAAGTTAATATTTAAGAAGTGTACTAAGAACAGGTTTTTATTATAAACGGTGAAGCTCCAAAATAAAAAAGAAATAGACCACCATTTTTTCATTTTCTGTCGATTAAATTTGCCCTATACACGGTGTCCCAAGAAGAAGTTATCAGAAGAAAGTCGTAGAAAATAGACGATATTTCATCGAAAAAAAGATCCAATGGTCATCAGGGTCAGTCTTTGGATTTTGTTGCCACAGAGAATGAAGTTGATTCAGAATTGTGCTATATTAGTCCATAAACTATTCATTCAAATATCCAAGCTAATTAATGGCCATTTGGCTTAAACTTATAAAGTCATAATCGATAAATTAGGTACTTTGATTAAAACTATTATTTCTTCAAAAAATAAATGAAAATTCACTTTTTATTATATTTTCGCTCATATCTTTGAAATAAGCCCCATAAATGTTTCTTTACGTCCCTAAAACTTCAAATTAAACTCTATCAATTAAAAAAAGATTCAGTGTTTTATGAGCTGCAACAGAGTTTATAATATCGACATTTTCTGTGGGAACAAAATTCAAAGTCCCGACAAAAAACTGGGCTGTTCCGACCCGGACTATTGAGTTTTTTGTCTAAGAAGTCTCGTCTGCTTTCTACGATTTTATTCTAATCACTTCTTTTTGGAAAACCCTACATAGTCTCTAACATATGGTGAACCACGTACGGAACATACCTTAGATTTTAATATTTATTAATGAAATTGCCAAGTTTTTACCTTTAATATTCATATCTTTCTAATTTATTTTGGAAAAGTACAACTGAGTTTATTTCTATAAATAAAATTTAATACTCGAATAGGAAATTAAACTCTGTAGAACATATATATTTTTACTACCTAAGACCTTGTTACATTTTATATATTCTATACGTTAGAACCAACAATAAAGACATTTTCCACACGAATGTTTCCTCACAAAGAAATCAATCTACCCCATATAATTCGAATATCGACAAGAGAATTCCAATATGAGAAAAGCCAGAGCACAAATCGTTTTTCAAATTAAGTAGAAGCCAAATATATGTGAGCCTAATATTGAAATTTAAATAAGATTAATGACTTTCTACTTAATCATCCAAGCAAATAATAAACCTAATTTCATTAATTTAGTATAGCCATCTATTATAATTTGGGGTATTTTAACATCAGCAAATTTTTTTGTTGGTGATAATTTATAAAACATTAGGTAATTTTTGCATAATTAATTTCATTAAAATCAATTATGGTATACTTGAGTATAAAATATTGTGCAAACAAAGAAGACTTTAGTATTGTGGAAATCCTTTCAATTATATGTAAATATGGATTACTTGAAAATAACAACGTACAATTTCCTTTGATGTTATAATAAAAGAATCATAGAATTTTAATAATTTCCAATTTTTGGTGCAAATTCCTATAAATAATTCATAATTTAATATTCGGATACGTACGTGAGGTGGGTTAGCGAGTAATTCAGAGAAAGCAAAACAATAAAAACTAAATATAACCGTATCTGTAAAAGTTTTATCTCTAGGATTACTATCATAATTTAACTTTTGTGGAGGTTTTTTTCTTTCCCATTTTTCTGGTAATATTACCCCTGTCAAAAGTTAAAAAAAAAATTGAAAAACGAGTTTATATATTAATTTATTACTCGTAAATGGATACTTTCATTAGTTCAATTGATAAAGATTGGATTGATTTTATATAAACCAATTACTCGAATCAGAGCTTATTAATAAATCATGCTATAAACTTGCTTTTATTGAAAACTTGTTTGATATTTTGAAATTTAATTAAATCATGCTGTTAATCATTTTGTAATTAATTTCTTAGTGGAAATTAACTTACAGTAAGAATATTGTCTTATATAAATATAGTAAAATTTGTTAACGTAATTTGTTTGTCATTATAATTAAAAATAATTTAAGTGCCGTTAAAAAAATATACGACGGTTTTTTAAATTAAATAAGCGCAAGGATATATTTTCCTTCAATTAATTATTAAGCTTCGTATTTTTCTTAACAAGTTGACTTAAGAGTAGACTAATTTATTTTATAATTAATTTAAGTTTAAAGTCTGCAATAATTTAACTTCATCTTAAAAATACACATCCCCTAAGAGGAATTTGTATACGTTTTGAGTCTTCAGAGAATTGTAAAGACATAAATAGATTTATTTATTTAAAACTAAAAGTTGAACTTTACTTTAAACTTCAAAGTTTATTCCCCGATTCTGGTCAGATTTTTTAAGTTAAAAGTCCTTTAAAGTGAAGTTTTTATATGGGTTGTAATCGACAATTTGCATGGTTACTTAATGCACTGTTAAACTTTTCTAAGCAATAGGTAAACACGAATTATAAATGGAATTAATTCATACGAATAAATGTTAAAATTTCTTAAATAATGTGTGTTTTTAGAGGTTACATTTTAGTCTTTGAGCTTTTTACTTACATATGTATACACAGGAAATCTATTTGAGCAAATATTATTAAATAATATTTAACCTCTTAAAATAACTTTTATTCTGAAATAAGAAAAATGGTAATATACAGGGTGTTCCAATTTGAGTTGGATTACATGGGTATCTTTGTTATTAATAAAGTTAGGGATTCAGATAAATGGGCAATGTTTTGCAGTTTTTGATACTTATTAAGATGTCGTTTAAAAAATCAAGAATTCCGAGTCATTCCGAAGATAATCCAAAAAATACAAACATATTTCTAGATATCAATAGCAAATAGCAACCTTCTTATTTTAAATGGGCATCATATTAGATTTTTCAACAAAAAATTTTTCGTTATGTATACATTCAAGAAGACTATGTGTTGATAAATTTGAAAAAATTATGTCAGATTAAAATAAAAAATTTCCTAAATTCATTGATGCTATTAAAGTCTTTTTAAACTTCCAACAACAAAAAAACAAAAATTTGCTTAATACATTAGATAAATATCAAAGAAGTTTTATACAAAAATTCAACTTCCTAATAGTGATTTATTGAAATCTCGCGACGAAAAGCTCAAAATTCTATCCTGTAATATATTTGAGTTGAAGTCAGAAAGTTTTTCGCTCTTGTGAATGTATGTATTGATCTCTGGTCTTTTGAGAGCATTTTCAATTTTTGAGTGTGGATAAGGGAAATAGGTAGGAAACTCTAAAACGCATTGCTTTCTGCTTTAGGGCTTTTGTAATTTTATTTCTCGCGTAAAAGGCTCCTTCGTAAATCTAATAAACCCATTTGTAAAAACCTGGTTCACGTGTACTTATCACAACAAATAATTTCACTGAATTTATATCAAGCTTAGATAAAGTGCTTATTTGGATTGTAAGATTTTTTCTTTTAATGAAAGTAAAAGAAAATTGCGTATGGGGGTGTAATTTGAATAATTTATATTTTTGGGAAATGTTTAGCAAAATAATATAAACAGAATTGCTTGCTGTTAAATTATAAGATAAATTTTCGTCATAACCTACTTTGCTTTGAATTCATTTATACGTAATTCAAGCTTTTCAAGTGTACATATGGAATACAGATCGAAACTCACATGGAATGAAGATTAAAAACGTGCTGGAACTTTCCATAGGAGATATGAGATTTGTTATTATTTTAATTAATAGTTTATAAAACAAATTTCCAGAAATTAACAAACACCAACCGAAAATATATTAGACATCAAATAATAAAAGCACAGAAAATATTGATTTATTTTTATAATATGACCCAACTCATCTAATTTTACACCAACTTTATTGTAGAAAAAATAAACTTTACACAGGGTGTTCCGTAAGTGGGCGATCAAACAAACTGAACGAACGGGGGAGGCCATTTCCAATCAAAATAGCCATATTTTTGGTTACAACTAATAAAAGCATTTTCTATCATATTCTATAAAATACAAAGATAGATTTGTACATAAAATATGTAAGTTCACTTTTAAATCACCGTGACAGCAAATATTGTATGTACTAACTTATAACTGAACAACTATCAGAAAAAGATATTCACTTCATGTAGAATCTGAGGTAGCTGGATTGTAAGAAGAAGAATCATACTCTGGCCTACGCGGTCACCTGACCTAAACCCATATTAGTGTAACTGTTACCGTTAAAACCCGAAATCAGTAAAAACTAGTTTTGACTAGTCAAAACTAGAAGTAACTAAAGACGTTTGTTGAAACTAGTTTTAACTAGTTAAAACGCGATCTAACAAACTACATTTGTAAAAACCCGAATAAATTGAATCTTTAATATAATTTCGGGTTATAACTGAGAGTTTCAGTCAAAACTAGTTTTACCTGATCCTTGATTTGGTAGAACTAGTTTTGACGTAAGAAAGCCAGTAAAAACCCGAAATTCAGATTATTATTTTAAGCCAAAACAACCTAAAATTTTATTAGTTGGGCAGTCAAGTGTTAAATTTAAGTGTAAAATGTCTCGAATGTTGGGAGCTAAAGCTGCTTTAGCCATAAGAGTTGACGCTCTTGGTGAAGATGGATCATTTGAATTAGGAGCTCCTCACAAAGCTAAACTGTAATCACGTTTGAAATTCTGGTAAAGCTAAAGCCAAATTTGAAAAATAGCATGATGTAAGTGAAATCAAAGAATATCCAGCAACAGCGGATAATACAATGGCTTCTAGTAGTAAGAGGAAGCATTTTGATGAAATTAAAAAGGAAGAGGAGGATATGGAAGAAGATGTAAAACTGGATTTAACTCCAAAGCAACTTAAAAAGAAGTTGAAGAGAGAAAAAAAATACTGGAAAGTAATGAAATTAAAACGGAAATTAAGGAAGAAGAACCTGAAGCCGAAGTTGAACATAAGAAGAAGAAGAAAAAGAGGAAATCTGAGTGCGAAGAAATTACTACTGATACTCCAGGAGAAACTGAGGAAGTCAACACCGTAAAAAAGGAGAAGAAAAAATCTAAGGAAGTCGTGGAAGCAGAGTATGAATGAAAAACTTCGCTTTGCAATACACTGAAAAAAAAATAAATAAAAATAAACAAGTTATTTGTGTGGTAAACATTGTGTGCTCTGATAAATAAGTTTCCAAGTTGCCATAATATTATTATTTATCAGAGCACACAATGTTTATTACACAAATAAAATTTTAGATTATGTTTTGGCTTGAAATAATATTCTGAATTTAGGGTTTTTACTGGTTTCTTACGTCAAAACTAGTTCTTACAAATCAACGATCTGGTGAAACTGGTTTTGACTGAAACTCTCAGTTAAAACCCGAAATAATGTTGAAGATTCAATTAATTTATTCGGGTTTTTACAAATGTAGTTAGTTAGATCGCGTATTAACTAGCTAAAACTAGTTTGAACAAACGTCTTTAGTTACTTCTAGTTTTGACTAGTTAAAACTAGTTTTTACTAATTTCGGGTTTTAACGATAACATAACCAATGGAAAATGAGACCCAACAAGAGCTGCAAATGAAAATCTGGCTATTTATTTAAGTTGTTTTCTTTTGTTTTACCTCTGACCATAAATCCCATAATTTTATAAAATGGATTTAAAAGATTTCTCAAAAAATACTAATTTAAAAAAATCTATTTACCCATATGCATTATAACTTGTCAGTTTCTAAATGAAGGGGATAACTTTTTTCTGATTGAACTTTATGTTAGTTTTAAAAACCAACCAACATATTTTGTGATCAAAAACTTTTCACAATTTTTCTTATTTTTGATCTAACACAGTTCCTAAAAATTCTTCTATTCAAAATCGCAACAAAAATAACCGAACAACTCAAAGAATTTTCCTAATTAAGTATGCGCAATTTCTGAAAAAAAAATCTAAGACAGAAAATTCTTGAACCATCAATAATTTTGCAAAAAAAATTGGTTAGTATTGATTGGAAAAGACCTCCTAGTTCAGTTCACTTTACAGGGTGTCCCATAAATGGGGAAAGAACTCTTCAGTACGTTGTTGAAAACCCTCTTGGGTTCCTCAGAATAGTAAAAAAATCATTTTCATTATTCTTCGAGGTATGAAAAGTTAACGCTGAAAGTTTAACTTCTTCATTATTATAAATTTTTGAGAATCGTAACATTTCCCATAAAGATTGTAATCGTTTTTTAATAAATTAAATTTGAACCCTGCTCAGTTAACTTCATATTTTAAAAGTTGAAAATGATTTTTGAAAAATCTTAAAAAAATGTAACTAGGAACACTGTTTAAAAACTAATTAAATATTAATAAGGCAAAAAATGGAACTAAAAAAGTAAGAAACGAATCTAAATGGAACTCAAAACATCAAAAATTAATTAAAATTAACAAAACTGAAGCCCAGAAACGTTGAAATTAGATTATCTCATCACAATTTTAAAGCTATTTCAATTTTTAACGTTTCTGATTTTCAGCTTAGTGTTAGAATCATTTTTTTTTGTTATTTTAGTTACATTTTTTTACCTTAATAATATTAAATTAGTTAATATCAGATTGATAAAAATGTGGGCAGTAATCTTTAATGCAGATGAGATAAGCTGAGGGATATTAGGTGGTAATGAAAGAGTGAAAAGTGAAAAATCCAACAAAATATTAGACATTAGACACACCAGACTGTATTCAGCAGCCGTGATGAAATATAAGACGTCGTTAACGTTAAATACGTTATTAAAAATAATCTATATATTTGCATCGTAGATGCTGAACACTGTATATTTTGGACATAATTTTAACTAATGTAGATTTTTTTAGTAGATATAAATATTTAATTGCAATTTTTTGTTTTATACCACAGTTTATGATTAAAGATCTACACCACAAACACAGTTTTCAAAAATAATTCCTGTTGTCAAAGTTAGCTTTAAGTACAAACCTGTACCAATGTTACCAATTTCAACTATTAGTTTCTTGTTAGTATCTCAAGAATGATGGTCGATAATTGTTTTTTACTATTTTTCCAAGTATCACTAAAGGGTCTCTAACAACGTACTTGAGGGCTCCTCCGAAATTTATGGGACACTCTGTATACAAGATTTTATTTTAAACTAATTTCATTGAGCCACACTGTATTGTATTATACAGGGTGTCCCATTTTAATTAATCCAGCTGAATATCTTGAAAACGAAGCGATTTCCTCAAAAATGTTTCAGACAAAAATAGTAGCAGCTCGAGGGGGACATTTAATAGTGCCATGGGTTTTTAATTGTTATGGGGTTTTATGGGGATTTTATGAAAAAACATTTTTTTTCAAATGGGAACCCCCATTTTTTATTGTAGATTCGTAATCTATGGAAAATAATAAGAAAGTTTTGAATGAAACTTTCATTTCTAAAATTTCAATTTTTCGCTATATTCACAAAAATAAACACAAATTTTGGGATTTTCGATACAGTTTTACTAGAAAACTAAAGCTTTATAAGAAAAATCGTAAGATTCAAAAAGTGCTTAAATTAAGGCATGGATTAATAAAAAATATTATTTTATTTTATTAAAAAAAATAAGTTTTAAAAAAAAGTTTATTGTATTTTTATTATTTTTTAAGAAACATATTAATTTTTTTTTACTTATAAAATTTAAAATAAAGTCAAAGGTTGGAAACAATAGGTGTCAAAACGGTTTTTCAATTTTATTTGCAATTTAATATGTTAAATAATATTTTTCAATTAAGGAAGAAGGCTTCTAAAAATATAGGAATTTCATTTTCAGCCTACTTTGTGTTTCGCACATAATTGTTATATTGTGACAGATTAGTTTTTTGTAGAAGCTCATTGTTATTGAAGCCACTGTGATTATTTAAAATCAGTCTCTCATAAAATGGCTGATTATTCACCTAGAGAAATCGTGAATATTATAAAAGTTTTGGGTGAATGCCATGAGAGGTTTCCACAATTGCGTCATCCAAATCATACAAATATTAGGAGGCTCGTGAAAAGAGCGGAAAACGGTTCTCTTAGAAGAAAACATAGTAAAACTGGTCCTAAGATGCTCCCCTCATTGATAGCATTAGCTTCCGTAAATGAAGATCCACATACATCTACAAGAAAAATTCAGCGTCTTCATGGACTTCCTAAATCTTCTGCCAACAGAATTTTAAAACACCATAAATCACACCCATATCATGTACATTTAACCCAACAAATTAAAGAAGATGACTACATCCGCCGACTTAATTTTTGCATATGGGCTACGAATCAAGTTAGAATATATCCCCTTTTTTTAATAGCGTACTTTTTACTGATGAAGCAAAATTTGACAACACAGGTGGAGTAAATCTTCATAATGCTCATTATTATTCTGAAAATAATCCACATTGGCAAAGAGATCATAGATTACAGTGGCGTTGGTCTATAAACGTTTGGGCTGGAATGGTGGATGAGTATCTTGTGGGACCATTTTTTATGAAGAAAATCTTAACCAACATGTTTATTTGAATATAATTCAAAACGAAATGCCTACTCTTTTAGATGATGTACCTCTAGATTCAAGACAGCGAATGTGGTTTCAACAGGACGGAGCTAGACCCCACACTGCCAGAATTGTTAAAACATTTTTACATAACCAATTCCCTAATATATGGATTGGAATTGGTAGTGAAGTACACGAATGGCCAGCAAGATCTCCGGATCTTACAAAAATGGGTTATTTTTTATGGGGTTACATAAAAGATAAGGTTTATGAACGACCAACTAGAGAGGATATTATGATACGAATTACGGACGCTTTTCGAAGTATCACTCCTGAAATGTTGAGAAATGTATCATTGGCTTTTCGCACACGAGTCAACATGTGTATTGATCAAAATGGAGGAATATTCGAACATCTTATTTAGACCAGCTCTCGTAATTTAAGAACAGATCCAAATATCTTTAAGTGTATTAATTAATTACCTTTGACTTTATTTTAAATTTTATAAGTAAAAAAAAATAATATTTTTCTTAAAAAATAATAAAAATAAAATAAACTTTTTTTAAATTTATTTTTTTTTATAAAGTAAAATAATATATTTTATTAATCCCTGCCTTAATTTAAGCACTTTTTGACTCCTGCGAGTTTTCGTGTAGACCTTTAGTTTTTTAGTAAAACTGTATCGAAAATCCCAAAATTTGTGTTCATTTTGGTGAATATAGCGAAAAATTGACATTTTAGAAAAAAAGTTTCAACCAAAACTTTCTTATTATTTTCCAAACATTACGAATCTACAATAAAAAAATGGAGGTTCCCATTTGAAAAAAAATGTTTTCCCATAAAACCCCCATAAAACCCCATAACAATTAAAAACCCGTGGGACTATTAAATGTCCCCCTCGAGTCGCTACAATTTTTGTCTGAAACATTTTTAAGGAAATCGCTTCGTTTTCAAGATATTCAGCTGGATTAATTAAAATGGGACACCCTGTATTACATTAATTGAAAACTTTACAACTTACTTCATTAATAATGTACAGTTCATCACCAGTTTCCTCCAAAATTTTCGTAAATGAAACACCTGGAACAAAAATAGATTTTTATATTAATTGCTTCATATTATAGCGTGTTCCTATTATTCATTAAATGTGAAATATGTTCACGTCAGAAAGATTAATAAAGTACGCAAAAATAATTATCTCAATTTATTCATACTCAGATTAAAATTGGATCTATAAATATTACTTATGAATTTTGAATAAGTGTTTTAAGGGAGGGTTAAGCCTGGCGCCTTCATAAATTATTGTATCTGCGACAGGATAGGTACAATAAATGTCAGTATCGCGAGCCTTAAAATTTTATAAACTCTTATGATTTATTCCTTTTACTTGAAAATAAGTGTATGAAAAACTCGGAAAAAACTTTTTAGGGAAGGTGCCTTTTATTTATAAAAGGATGACATAAGTTTACCATGTTTATATCAACAATCACTCTAATAAAATATAGTTTGTTGTTGCAAGTCCTATAAACTTGATATGACCATAAAAAATTATGGTTAATGAATAAATTAAGTGAGTTTAATAGATTCCGCTCTCCTAAATTTAGTAGTAGTAAAATCCCTATTTAAATATTAATATTACCTTCTAAAAAAGCACATTTTAAGCTGATTGTTTGATCTTTTTCAACAACCTTTTACATTAAACAAAAATTACTATTTTTGGGGTTACTAATGAATAATAAATCCTAACTCCGCAAAAGTGAGTGTGCATCTTTTAAAATTTAGTAAATTTTTGAGCCTTTTTATTTTATTATATTTATTTAAGAGGATTTTTAAGAAACCGCCCTTTATTTAAGCATATTTTTTTTTAGGCTCCTACAATATTTTTGTAAAACGTTGTGATTCTTAATTTTGTAAAATCTAAATTTTATATTCTATTTTATAATATAAGCTATAAAATGAAACGACATCTTTAATATTTGTATACAACCTAAAATTTTCATTAAAACTTGATGTAATATTTCGTTTTGAGCCCTTTTCGTTTATGGCAATTCCGAATGTTGATTAATAAAGCAATAATTAAAGCGATTAATATTTGTTTTAAGGTAAATGTAATCATAAATATTCATTTCTGTTGAAATTCAAATTACTTATTCCACAGGCAAGTTCAAACAAATTTAATATGCTGTATTAAAAAAAATAAAAAAAAAATATTTGTAGAATCTCGAACAAAAATATTTAATTATGAATTAAAATAAGAGTGTTTTTGCAATTTAAATTACAATATTAAAAATTTTACAAATGACATATTATACTAAATGCAAGTGATAAGCATGAGTACGCATTAATTTCCTAATATCTTTATTCTGCCAAATAAGCACATCTTTCTGGACGACCGCGATAAATTTTTCGTCAAAGAATCTAAGAGGGGAGTTTTTGAAGCTTCATTGCCAATTATCAGCCAACCACTGATAATTAATACGGACCGCTAGAGAACGCGGGAGGTAGGGAAGAAAAATCGTGAAAAGTAACGTAATCGACCATTATGTGTAACGCTGTATCTCAAGCTTTTCTTGTCAATTTTTCAAATTTCTTTCTGATTTATAAACTGGATTAATTAAACTACAACTGGGCAGTTATTCGTGTCTTGCAATTTTATGTAGAATTAATAATAAGGCCCTAAAGTTAAGGCACTTTTAGGTTAGTATAGTAGTTATTATTATAGGTATTAAATTTTGTAAAATGAAAAAACTTACGTAAACCGGGATGAAACAAGGCAAAAGTACATTCTTATAAAAATATAATAAATTATCAAAAACCTAGAGAAAAAAGATTCAAAATAAATAATATAAAGTAATAAAAATATAAATGAAAATTCCAAGGACTTTTTAAAATAAATAATTTCATATTGATTTTTCAGTTTAACAAAAGATGACCTAGTAGAAGGTCTAATCAGATCGTACGGTTTTAATAATAAAAGTAACATAATTACTTCTAAATGAATTTACTGGACTTAAATTTTAGTTAGTAACTTAATTTAATGAAACATGAGTAAACAATGGGTAGATTGCCATCAACTGTTTCTTTACGATAAAAGCTTTATGTGTTGATAATGAAGCTTAAATCAACAAAGGGTTGAAACTATTTGGTCAGAATATAGTTTGTAATAAAATAATTAAATGAAATGGATTGAAGTGAATTAAATTGCAGCTATTCCCTTGCGACTACGTCACGCATGAACATCACGCAATCTCCTTCTAAAATTATTCAACTTCCTTGTTTGCTATCCTTTTTACTTGCTGTAAATGCGGGATCTTGTTTACCAAATTATTCACACTATTTATGTTTGTTTGAACTCTAGAAATTATGCTTTTCTACTACAAAAATAAATATGCATCAGTAAATTTATGCAACAATTTGCTTTCTACATTGTAGACGTTTTTTAAAATAAAAGTAGTAAATGTAAAATAAATTTTTCAATTTTGAACTCTACTCTATTGTAATGTAATGAAAACATTTTTAAATATTCGTCTCAAATTTCAGAATAAACAAGGTTCAGTTGATAATAATTTTTCATGTTTTCATTAAACACGAAGGATACGAATTTACCATATACTATTTTGTGTATGGTATAACGCAAAATTTCCAGCGAGAAGTTAGACATACAAATTTCAGGCATAGTTATTTTATATACAATGTATGTTCTTTCAGAAGAAAAAGTATTGTAACGTTCTTATTTTATGGTGAAGTGGAGTGGCGCACTTTATTACACATAAATCATAAAAACAGGTCAACATGTTTCGGCACGTGATGCCATGAGTCAAATGTCAAAATCCAGACAAGCACGACGTACTTAGGTTTTGTCTACCCAAAATTACATGGAATAAATAACTTTTTCAAAAACAGTTTAAAAATCTAAAAGTTACGAAATACATAAGTTATACAACACACAACACTATAATATTTTCCAGATATTAATGAGAATAACAACGTTAAAAAATTTAGTCTTATCTGAAAATCGATAATAGTAACTAATTTTTTTTGAGAATAACATGCTATACTCATTTATATCTGGAAAATATTATGGTGTTGTATAACTTTTGTATTTTGTAAGTTTTTAGTTTTTTAACTGTTTTTGGAAATTTATTTAACGCTAATCCACACTTTATTTGCCATATTCTTTTTCCGTTTTATCTACATGGCTCAGTGAATCGACAAAATTTTCGGTATTGGAGCATCCTCATTTTATGAATTTGTGGATTGTGCCTTTCTTCTTTGAAGAATCCAGAGCCGGATCTAAACATTTTGTCACCCTGGGCAACATGCAAATTTGGCGCCCCCCCCCCCCCCCTTAAAAAAATTATTCTATAATAAATTATAACCAAACTATTTTTTATTATAAAAAATAAAACAACAAAAAATAAAGACTATTAAAAAATAATACTGTATACAGGGTGTCCAGAAATTAACCGACAAAACTTTAGGAGGCGATTTTACAACTAACTTTAAGAAAAAAACTTCTTATAAACATATGTTCTTAAGGGAGCTACAGCCCCTGAAATATTGTGTCTAAAAGTAGGTTTTTCGTCATTTATTTGAAAACGGATTGTACTAGAGATTTGAAATTTGGTGTGAATCATCATACACTGAAGATATAACTTTATGATTTTTTTTCCAATTTTTTGAACTCTTCAAAAGGATAGTTTTAAGTTTAAAAATAGCGTTAACTTTTTTATGGTCAACATTACAAAATATTTGTTTTCATAATATTATTCTTATTTAATTTTGAATAATAAAAGTTACTCTTAGAGGACTTAATTTAAATTTTTATACGAAAAAATGGTATTTTATAAATAATAATTCCATATCCAAGCTATATTTTTTAAAAAAATACCCATGTGCTGAATCACATGGTCTAATATCCAGAGTAAGGTAAAATACTTTTTTGTTTTATTTGAAACACTTTTTTTTTAAACTTTGAAAAACATTCTATAAAATATTACACCAAAAAAAAAATATTTGAAATATAAAAAGTATTTCAAATACTTTTTTTATTTGAAAAAGTTCAACTGAGACCCAATACTCATCTGAGCCCAAAATCAAAAAACAAAATCTAAAATCTATTTTTTTCGATTTGTAAAGATTGAATCTAAAAAGTATTTATGGCTAGTTAAAGTATGTCAAATTTAAAAATATGAAAATACCAAAAAAAAATATTTGAAATACTAAATCCAAAATTGGGTCGATCCTGAAATTTCATAAAAAAACAACTTTTTTTTATTTAAAAAAATTGTCTTTTTTCGCGCCCCCCCTTTGACTTTCACCCTGGGCGAGTGCTCCACTCGCTCCACCCTAGATCCGGCTCTGGAAGAATCTGTCACGGGGCAGAGATATCTCGAATTTTTAAGAAATGAAATTGTACCTGCTACCCTTACAGATATTTTTCCGAACGAAAATGCTCCCAACTTACCGAATGATATCTGGTTTCAACCAGACTGCTTTCCCGGTAGGTGGATTGGTAGACGAGAACCGATAGAATAGCCTGCAAGATCCCCAGACCTAACTCCTCTCGATTTTTTCTTGTGGGGATATTTAGAATCTAAATTTTGAGGTTTTGAAAAATCGGCTTCAGGACAAAATTCGTCAAATTAGTCCAAAATTCATTCGCAATGTTCAAGAAGTATATGGTCATGGGTTTGCCTATAATCAAGAGGCCGGTGGAAGGCATTTCGAACATTTGATTTAAACAACTAATTAAATTATCCTTTTGTAATTAATTAATTTTGTTTTTTAATAACTGTACTTAGTTCCCTTTTTATTCAAAACTTTTTCGGCCTAAAATACTAATAATTTAAAAAGTAGGAATGGTTTAAAAATGATTTAAACAAAAGTTGTTTGTTTATAATAGAGTAATAAAATTCTCTTAAAAAATTATGGGTTTGTATTAAAAAAAAAGACCTTGAAAACGAGTTTAAACAAAAAATAAAAATAAGTGTAATAATTCCCCTTCTAAATTAAACAACATTTATTAAAAACATTTTTCGAAAAATCAACAGTTTTAGTTTTATTAATATTATTCCATAATTTTGCCGCGCACTGTATAGGAAGAGCCCTAGGCCAGAAGAGAAAATACCACATTAGAAACAAATCCACCTAAAACTTTGATAGATATCTACATGAACACAAGCACAGATGTACAGAGGAAAAAATTTAAAACTACTATACAAACAAAATAAAGATACAAAAATAGCTACTAGAAGCCCTTGAAATAGAGAAGAAATCAAACTAGAAGAGCCCTAGGCATCAGGAAAAAAAGATCACATTAGAAACAAATCCACCTCAAGCTCATACATTTTCATCTATAATATTGGGCATTTTAGCTACCTGTAGAGTACGCTTTAAATTGCATAAAATGGAGGATAACCGGTACGCAAATAGATTTATTGTTAAAATTAAACCTGTAAAAGTATATTACGCAACGAGCTAGAAAGTGACGAATTTTTTGGGAATGTGAAAATAGCCGAACGAGGCGCTAGCAGAGTGAGGATATTACACGAGCACGAAATTCACTTTCTTGCGAGTTGCGTACGTTATTTTTCCGACGACCACGGAGATTTTGCGACCATTATTAATATTTTGTAGTAACAACTAAAAAGTCATAACATACCCTGTGTTATCAGCTGACATTGAAATTATCGATTATTTTTATATAAATGTACCTAATTGTAGGTGGCGCTGTTTTGACGGAAGCAACTGACCGAAATGGATAGAAATTGTTCCTATTTTATTTAAAATTTACACAAAAGTTAAATATATAACTGTTATTTTTTTGCAAGTTCAAAAAAATCCAAGAGAGGGCTTTCGGAATTCCTTCGGAGCATCTCTATCGAAAATTACAATAAATATTTTAAAGTTACAAAACAGAAAACCAAAGACACTAGTATAGCAATGATAGATTTTCTAAACTACTAACATGAATGACATATACGATTTTCTTATATGGTCGTCGGAAAAATATGTACTAATGCTTGAAATCAAGTAAAAAGCACCTGTTTTCTAGGTTGGTTCCAATGGCCACCAATGATGGACCAAAAAGTTATTAGATTCCTTTGATGGAAAATTTAAAAGCTTTAAATGGTTTTTGCTCAAAGCAGAAAAAAAAACAGAACTACTTATAAAATCAGTAATAACACTAATTTCTAGATAATGTTTCGTTCTAATAGCTTATTAAAGGTTCAATTATCCTGTGATATATCGTTGAAAAGCTTATTAAATTATCCATCAAATGACCATAATATTTTTTTAGGATCATTGCTACCAATTGTGCAATGTAGTTTTATGATTAGTTCCAATTTGCGTATTAATGATTATGAAGCAAGCATTTGTCTTATAGAACCAAGAACAGTCCTAAAAATTGCGGTTTTGAGTTAAAACAGCCAAAGTACAAAGGGAATATCATAAACGCAAAAGCTCACTAATATTTCCGAAATGAGCAGAAGAATAGTATGAGTCCTGTAACTAAATTAATCAAAATAAGACAAATGACATCAAAAAAGTATATTACAGGCGAGATGTTGGACTTTTATTAACACATATCTTCATGGAACACTAATACTAATCTTGACTGGACTAATAAAAGTGAAAAAAATTTCTTGATAAACTAAATACCTAACACAATATAAAATAATAATTCCATAATTTGAAAATATATTGAGTTCAATAACAGCAGGTACAAGTCCAACATATTTTTTTTTCAAATTACTCAGGGTGCTTTCCGAATTGGGTATATGCGGTATATGGGCTTTTGGAGCGTTCCGATTTGAACATTTGGGGCATGAGATTTGATTCCTGCAATGCATAGCAGGTATTAGGTGCACTACCTCCTGAGGTGAGACTTCGTACGCGGGCATAAGCAATCGCTTTAATCATCTTTAAATTGGCTCTTTGATTGAGATTTGCGTAATTTTTAGTTATAGGAAATTCACTTGACTAAAAGTGCTTCCTTCATTTTAAATGTAATTTTACGCATGAATTTATACAATTTATTATCAATTTGAAAAAGCGGAGGCATATACAATGGATCAGAAAATGAGAAATTGGTTATGTAGATTTATGCATATTATATTTTTAATAATTAATATTGACATTTGACTTCTCCAGTATAGAATGTGATGAAATCCATTATGTATCCATTACGATTTATATGCTGCATATACGTGTTTTCAAATCGGAACACTCCATCCGCCGTAAACCTACAAACTGCATATACTCAATTCGGAATGCACCCTCAGTACAGTATTTTTTTTTTCTAAAAATGAAGTACTATAAGTCTTTTGTACATACCGAAGCTGCATCTTTTCAAAATATCATCTAGTAAGTTTAAACTGATTATCCCAAAATTAACTTTTTGGACCTATACTATTTTTTGACTCACAGATTCAATTAGTTTTGTTACACAATTTAAAATAAAAAAGTTACAATATTTTTTCTTCTTATGGAGAAATACAGGTAAAAAAGTATGGCTGTCAATTATTAGGTACACCGGTACCCGGCGCTAATTATACCCCAAATTTAAATGTTTATTCTTTTATTTCTTTTTCGAATCAAAATCTATGATTTATGATGAGCGATCACTTTTCACCACAGTGAGTTTTTCCACGATGAGTTTTCCATCATTCAATAAATTTTCTTTTTGTTTTAAACATTACCCGCGAGAATATTAATATAAAAATGTATTGAAGGTTCATAGTTTCCAATAACTTCACCAGTGTCCGCAGACAATATATGAAATGTACAGGGTGTCTCAGACCACCCGTCCACGCCTTTTACTTTGAGAACGCCTTGTCGTACAAGGCTGAAATAAAAAAAATTGTTACCAAAGCAAACCTGAAGAATCCATTAGTGCACTTATTTTTTTCCGGAACAATCCGGAAGTACCCGGAACCGGAAGTAACTTTTGATTTTTAAATAGCAACATAAGTCGAGTATGGTATCGTTTGAAAGGTCTTTTAAAAAGAAACAACTTTTATTAAAATATTTTTGTAATATCTTGCATAATTAACAAATTAAACGGAAAAAAAAATATGCAAACAAGTGGCCTTTGATCTCTTAAATTATGGAAAAATTAAATCGTTACCATCATCCGCAAATGGGCAAGAGAGAGATTTTTTAAATTGAAACTCTTTTTTGCGTTTATCGCTTTATTCGTTAAAAATAATCAACTTTTTTTTATTTTTTGAATTAAGGTAAGTACATAACCTAAAAAAGTTGATTATTTTTAACAAGCGAAGCAAAAAATACATGTTTCCATTTAAAAAATCATAATTGCCTTTACCCTTACCCATTGAGGATGATGGTAGTGTTTTAATTTTTCCATAATTTAAGAAACCATTTATCACTTGTTTGCTTTTGTTTTTCGTTTAATTTGTTAATTATGAAAGGTATTAAAAAAATATTTTAATAAAAGTTGTTTCTTTTTAAAAGACTTTTCAAACGATACTATACTCGACCTATGTTGCCGTTTAAATTTGCTTTGGTAATATTTCGTTTATTTTAGCCATGTTCGACAAGGCGTTCTCAAAATAAAGGGGTGGACGGGTGGTCTGAGACACACTGTATATACATGTTCATACATCTGTATGTATTAATACAATCAAGAATAGTCAGTTTATCAGACAAACTATTTATTATTCTCACATCAATAAATAAGTTAACGTTTCGCCTTCAACGTAGGCTTCATCAGAACTTTTTACTAGTTCGAGAACAATACTGTCACAACAACATAGCAATACACCAATTAATTGGTGTAATTACCTCGTGGTGGATGTGTAAACAATTAGATTCTGATGGTAACAGGTGGTTATAGTATTCCTTTGCCTAATAAGTGTTTTAAAAATCTCAGTAAATTAATGTACTTGATGCAGCACTCGTTGCTATGTTTTTGTGACAGTATTGTTCTCGAACTAGTAAAAAGTTCTGATGAAGCCTACGTTGAAGGCGAAACGTTAACTTATTTATTGATGTGAGAATAATAAATAGTTTGTCTGATAAACTGACTATTCTTGATAGTATTAATTCTATACACAGACGCTACTTTATCCAATCTGTATGTATAATCGTTAAACGAAATCTTCTATCTCTAGGATTATTTTGTTGAATCTGCAGTATTGACCTCTTAAATCTAGACTAGTTTTTAAAATTCATAACTCTATCCTTTACTATTTATTACTGCTACTTATATCATAGTCCCTTAGAGACACAAAAGTGAGGAAGATAACATTTTTGCTCCCTTTACAACACTTAATTTTATAACTAATGGGCTAACTTCTTCAGAATCTCAATTTAACCCAAAATAGTGTCCTAAAAGCTTATTTCTATAGCTTAGTGTAAGCCCTTCGTTGATGGTTATTAGAATATGTGTAATAATAAAAAGGAAGCTGTTTTCATTCGTTGCAGGATCTAGATTTTCCATGATAAAGCAGTAGAAGCCGAGAAATTAATTGACATTCTCCGACCTTATAATCCAATAAGCATACAACTTCAAAGCCAAGAGCCCTCATAATAAGAACAATGTTGATTTAGACACTTCAAATACCCACATATATTACATATAAATTCTACATCGTGATGAACAAAGTGTGAATTTTATATTTTTTACCCATTTATTATTTAATAAATAATTTAAATTATTTCAATATTTATATAAAGAACTTCATGAAAAATCCTACCAATCTCATGCATTTTTAATATTTTCCCACTTGGATAATAAAAAATTTAAGTGATTTTAGGTATGTTTTATTAAGAAATTCTTTTAAAACGTTTTCTTGAGACGTCATTTTATTTCATTAAAAACCCTAGATATAAACAGTTCAGAAATATTAATAAAACCGAATTAAATTTAATATTTGCAGGGTGAAGGCTGTAACCATACGTCATTTCCAATTTACAGTGGTTAAATATGTTTACGATTTTTGAAACGTCTGCAGTCAACTTAATAATCTCACATTTTATTGGGAAAAACTTTATTATTAGCTCCGCAGTGAGATATTAAATTAAAACATAAATTCTTAAATTAAACCACAGTTCTATTAAAATTGTCATAAATAAAAATGACTATTCAATTTTATTAATTTTGTTTAATCAATATTTATGAAAAAGTGTTTGCATACAAATTTATGGATAGATACTTTTAAATAATAGATGTTTCGATTTTTACAGCTTCTGTGAAATATGCTATGCCTTCGTATCAGAATATTTCACCATAATATAATAGCGAGGAGAGAGATATGCATGTATTACACCTACCTTTGTATTATTTACAATAATGCACTTTAGGGAAATCTATGTCGATAATAAACTTTACTCTCTTCAATGGTTAATATTTAGTTCAAAACAAAGTTAACGACCCACACCCAGCTACAGTTATTTAATGAGTAATCGGATTTAAATAAAGTTTTAACCAAATAAAAACTTTTTATGGTTAGGTCCGAACACATTTTAAAGACCCCAAAAAGTTATATTAAAACCTATAAAAAGTTTTCAATACTTTAAACATGTAATCGCTTTTCTAGTAAAGTTTCTTTAACTGAAAGTGCTATTTTAGAATTTCCATTATTTCCTTTGTAATGTATATTTTGAAGCATCTAGGCAAAGTAGGAGAATATGCATATTATGTTTGAAGTAAAAATAAAAGATTAAAAATCTGTAGTAGCTGGTAATTTCCTGAAAGTTATAAAAACATGAAACCTGCCACAATTTCTAATATTGATCTTCAATTCAGAACGTCAGAATTTAATGGCAAAAATTCAAAACAAAATATAAACCCCGATCCAACAATTTCTCTATTTCCCACATTAAAAATTGAAGTATACTTTGAAGAAATACAAATATTATTGAAGTGAGGTAAAAATTAATTTGTAGCTTTATCATATAAATATTAATAATGATATTTTTGTAAAATTTTGTTTACTCTTAGGACAATAAATTGTAATCCACAAACATCACATTTGTTAAGAGCATCTTCCTAGATGTCCGTGGTAAATTTTCCGTTGGAGATAATAACAGGGAATAGAAAATCCATCCCACATTTCTGGAGTTTCTTTGAAAATTATCACTGAATCACTGATAATTAATGCGAATTCCTAGAGAGCGCGTGAGTTTGGCAGAAAAAATTGTGAAAAACCATGAAATCGAGCATTAGTTCTACAGACAAATCTCAAGTTTCCCTCGGTAGATTTTCATTTTTTTTCAGATTTACAATCTAAATTGGATAGGCTACATCCTACCGGATAGTGACCTTCTGCAACGTAGCACAAAATAATTGAGGGGTTCAAAGTTAAGGTACTTTTCTGTCAAGATATTTTGTTTTGTATATTCTCCTAGAAAATAAAGTTTTAATGTAAAACTGTATTTTTATTGGTATAAAATTCTACCTATACAATTTTATTAAAAATAAATCAAAAGAAATTGTTAACAAAATTAACATTGATAATCTGAGAGATAAACAAGAACGAAAAATGAAAGTCCAAGAAAAATAGCATAAAAAATTAAACCTAATATTCAGTGTGCCAGCCTCAATTATTAATCACAGTCTGACATCTTTTTTCCATTCTCAGGAGGAGAACAATTTCTAGTCAAATTTCTTGGTGAGCTTTAAAGAGTTATTGGCAGTTTTTAAAACTATCAACCCTACTTCTAAGTCTTCTTTTACGAGTATCCCATGCGTGTTCAATCGGGTTTAGTTCAGAAGATTGAGCATTCCCATAAAAATTATTGTATCATCGCTGCAATATTAGGACGAGCATATTATCATGTATAAAGACGACAATTGGTTGAAGAATATTTCGTATATACCTATCACTGTTGAGGTTGGTCTCCACCAAAACGAGATCGGTTTTTCCGGCCCAAATTATGATAAGACCACAAAGTATGTACTATGAGAGGAGTTGAAAGCCGGGTAATTCGGGAAGCAAAACGCCACTTTCGAAGAAAACTGGAACTAACGAATTTTGACAACTGAGCGTGCGTATGTCAGAAAGCGCAATGTCAATTCTTTCAATCTTGTAGGTTACATGATATGCAAGTGGTTTTGTTGAAGAAACGAGGCCGGTGATTTTTTTAGTAAAGGTAGGTAAATATATTTAGTCCAAATTTAATATGTCCGGTAAGGTATCGTATCGTTGTTCTTTTCCGAATTGTTCAAATGTACGGTATGTCAATACGGCTGAAACTAATAATTCATACAAACATTTTTTTCATTTTCCTAGTGATCCCATATTTAAAGAAGAATGGTTAAAAATTGTTTGGCCTGAAGGTAACTATCCTTCTTTAAAACATCTTTTTTTGTGTGAAGATCATTTTGAAGAGAAATCATTTTCCAGTTCATTAAAAACACATTTGCATAAGTATTCAAAGCCGGTAAATAATAATAACCATGCCGTTGTTACTAAAAATTTAAAAGTAGCTTTTATTGCTCAAAATCCAATGTAGAAAATTTAGAAATAGCTTTTAATGATCACACGTATTGTTTTAAATCCAATTTAGAAAGTTTAACAATATCTAATAATTTAATGATAGACGATGAACCAATGGAAAATGTGACTCAATCTATAAAATTAGCTGAAGAAAGTGAACTTTATAATAATTTGTTTAATAAAAAAAATGTGATCTTCATACAATAAATAGGCAAATGACTATTTGAAATTAAGAAAACGCCTTAATACATGTACTTCATCTTTGAAAAATGTAGAAAGGATTAGTAAAAATAAACTTTCACGCATTAATAAACCTACAAGGCGTTTCATTATTCTCTCATAACAATTATGCATGTGTTTACCATTTTTTATGTTTCATGCTTCGCGGAAGAAACCAACCAACCTGAGGATGGACATTTTGAATTCTATTGAATAGGTAACAATATAGATAAAAATATTATGTAATTTTGTTTAATGAAATTATTTTATTTCAGATTTTGACTTCTCAGAAATATTCCATAATGGATTATTGAAATTTGGGCAGGACTAACCAGAGACAACAAGCAACAATACGTATGGGAGCCAATAATAGAAAAAAAAGTGTATTAAACAGAACAATTACAAACCCCCGATATTTAATTTGTAGAACATCTACATCGCAAAAATTGAATCACTAGACAAATTCACTGGCTAGCGGTTTTAGAATTTGTCTGACGAATCAATTTTTCCGATGTATATGTTCTACAAATTAAGATTTTGGGAATTTCTAATGGTTCTGTTTAATACAGTTTTTTTTCTATTACTAGCTCCAGGACCAACAATTTTAAATACTTATTAAAGAAATTCTCATATTCTTTAATGTTTTTTGTAGAAATAAAAAATTTATTGATTTGAATTTTAGTTGTTCTTTCTTCAGTCCTCACTAATAAATAAAAAAAATCGTTGATTTCTTGATAAAATGTGAAAGAAATTACTTTATGTAAAACCACAAATTTTATCTACCAAAGCCTAAAAAGTCAAATGATTTACTCCTCGGTTAGCTTTTTAAATTTAATTTTAACTTTTAACTACTTTTTCCCTCTCCCGATGACCACATTTACATATCGAATTAAGACTATTTTTGAAAAAATTTTTATTTGGTAGGTACTATATAATAATCGCCTAATTTTACATAAATTACTGTGTTAAAAATATAACAAAGAAGGCTTGCCAAAATTTTCATAAAATTATCGGTTAAAACAAAAGAAGAAAATTAAAATGAATTTTGTGTTGGGTACCAAATACCCACGTTATGCATCCTAGGGTTAATCTATTGTACGATGAATGTCTCCATCAATTAAGTTCGTATATCCTAACTCGTCACAGACAAAATATTTTTGTTTAAAACATTGTAACGGGTCGATTATTTGCACACTCGTAAGACCTTACAGAAAATATCTGTAATGTAATTATGGAAGTGTCCATTACAACCCATTTAACAAAACTTACATATACTTCCTGTAAGGACTTACGGTTTGGAAATGAATTGCTCAATAAATCAACAATTTAATTTTAGATTGGATTAATTAACACATTATATTATGGATTATGGCGGTTTTGCCTTATGAACCATTGAAAATACTAGTCGCATTAATAAATTTAATGGTTGTTGGATTTGGATTGAGGGAATTCCTGGTGTTTTATTTATTGGTTATATGCACATTATGTTTATGTTTTTATTTTTAAATAATTTCGTGTTATGAACGAGAGTTGACGAGTAGTTCCGAATCCCAATAGTTCCGGTTTTCTCAGTTAGGAGGCCACTGCTTCCCTCCGTTAGCATGGGATTCGGACATCTCAATCATCTATTATCTCTGGATAAGACCTTCTTAGTAACCACTGTCCTAAAGACCTCCTAGACATTCTAAAATCGTGCTTCGTAGGCTGTAGTTCTCCATACTCTGATAAGTCTTAAATGTGGATAAAGCCCAAATCGATACTCGTCAGAGAAAATAATACTACTCCATTGATCATTATCCCACAAAACATGTTCTTCAACCCAAAATATTTCCACGTGTTAATGGTGGGCACCTTGATCAAAAGTTCCCTTCGTGCTTCGTGCAAAATAAATTTTTATTTTAAATATCAATACTTTTACACCTATATTTTAATACAATATATAAAATTGCTCAAATATAAATGGCTAAAAACGTGCTGTAAATTTCCTTTTAGAAGGACTGCAATTATAACATACACGGAAAATAATCAATTAATTCCCAACGCAACATGAAACATTTTAAATAACAGCAATTAACACTAAATGCACTCCAATTTCAGGTCGAATGATTTCCACAAACGTATAGAGCTTTATACATTATAACTATTAATTATTATTTTAACATAAAATTTTATGACACGTGCTGTTAAATTATTAAAATAGTATATTACGCAACAAGCTAGAAAATGACGATTTTTGTGCGAGGCGACCAAAAACGTAAACTGTGTAGGTTATGTTTATGTTTACATTCGCGCTTCTTGCTTAATTAGGAATAAGTTCCTACAAAAATGATAAGGGAGTGCAAAGAATTTATTGTCAATTATGAAAACGACGAAAATGAATCTGACAAGGTTAGTGCAGTGCCCAAAAGTGCACTGCCCAAAAAAAGAAAGTCTGCGTGTAATAAACCGTGTTTAATAATGCGAAATATGCGAAAAATTTAGTTTAAATATACCTTATACAAAGTGCAAAAACATAAATTTC
The DNA here is from genome assembly GCA_963971135.1 of Stenus bimaculatus. NCBI lineage: Eukaryota > Metazoa > Arthropoda > Insecta > Coleoptera > Staphylinidae > Stenus > Stenus bimaculatus. Next base: position 10,544,798 of record OZ020185.1, on the reverse strand, counting down.
TAGCTAACAGCTCAAAGTGTCAATTTATTTTATCCAAAGTGCTCACCGTTCATTTCATAGTGGTGTGATTAAAGTTTAAAAACTCTTTTTCAAAGGTGACACCTGTTATTTTAAAGTTGTTATTTATAGTTTAATGGGGTGATTCTAAACAAAAATGTTAGCCGTAACAGCGATGTTAAATTTGACAGTCACCCTGATGTCAAGAAAAACGCAATTTTGTAAACTTTACTGCAACTTAAGGGTTATTTAAAATAAAATTTTCGGTGTTAAAATAACATACAGCAAACTAATAATAATACATTAATGTATAATTAATCAAAATAATACATTATATAAATGTACAATGCATTTTAATACCGAAAATGTTATTTTATATTGTCGTTAAGTTACACTAAAGTTTACAGAATAGCGTTTTTTTGACATCGGAGTGACTGTGAAATTTAACATCGCTGTTACGGCTAACATTTTTTGTTCAGAATTACCCCATAAATCATCCTTTTCCAGAGTGCAAATCAAACATTTTATAGTTTGTTTGTCCAAAGTTAAAGCCATTTCTTTAAAGTGCAATTATATATTCTCCATAATAAAATAAGTAATATTAGCGGGGTTAAATATAAATTTTGCAAGTTCAAAAAAATCCAAGAGAGGGCTTTGGGAAGTCCTTCGCAGCGCCTCTATAGAAAATTACAAGAAGTATCTCAGAGTTACAAGACAGAAACCCAAAGTCACTAGTGTAGCAATTATTTTTCTAAACCACTATACTTCATTTTTTAACTAGGAGGAGTGACAGGGAAGGACAACTTACACTATAAAAGTTACTAAAAAAATAACCAAACAGGTTTTGAACGGGAACTTTAGGTTATTTTGGCTATTTAATGATAAAATATTTACAGAAACATAATTAAATACCCTATTTCTTTGTACTGAATACAAATTTATACATGTAAATACATTAGTAATTCAAATTTTATGATTAATATTATCGGCTTGTATACTGTAATGTCACGTTTACGTGTGTCAATTTGATTGACATACCGATGTTCATTATCGGATATCCCATTATAAAAACTAAAATCATAGGGACATAATAGTTTCATTATAATCCTAGAGTTATAATAATTTCATCATGGTCCTTAGATAGATTATATAAATAAAGCAGATAAAATTTTGTGTGTAATTCGTATCGAAATCAATCATTAAGGTGCATGTCGCATTAGCTGGTTCGGTGTTCGCCACGTTTGCAAATATTCACGACTTATACTACAATAATGATTGACGTTACGATCCTAAATAAATATCTATTATTGGTCTCATTCATTATAGGATACGGAAAAACTCCTGCATAAAGACTGTAACTTTCTAAAAATTGGTTTGATCAGAAAATGTTTTATATATTCTCGAGGATGTTGCGTTCGTTGTTCTCCAAACGTCGGGGTTAGAAATAAAAAAAATTAATATTAGAGAAAAAACGAAAGTGGAGGTCTATCGTTTTTAGTTTTGAATTTAACCAACGCACCTAAAATTATAAAAAAAACTATAACTAGAGAGCTAAAACCATCAACATAATTAAAGAAATAGTTGATGAAACGTTGCAAAAAATTGCAAAGAATAAAAATAAGAAAAAATATTGTTCTAGCATTCCATCAAGTGGATTTATAAGCAACTTGACACCCTTGCACCCTTTTTGATAAACTGTACAGCTAGAGTTTTTTGAAATTCTAAATAAATAAATATTAATGTTAATTGATTAAAGGAATTTCAAAATACACCAAAACCTATTAAATTAACTATTGAAGTTTCCACCAAAGACGGTGGAAATTTAATAAGTACTGAACTTGCAATCAATTTTATGTTTAAAAAATTTAGACAAGTCAATGAACGATGAACTTGAAGAATAGTTAAATGTTACAACTTTAAAGAAGATATAAAATTTTATAAAAGATTGTTTAATAAACGACAATGTAAAATGATGAAAAGGAACCTACAAATGAAAATCATTTATAAAATACTTCAAATGACGTTAAGCCTCTACCACTTCACTGGCCCTGCAGAGTCTTTGATTATGGATGAATTAAATCAAATATTAGAAGCAAACAGCAGGTTAATTCGAAAATTTCCAAAGATAAATTTGTTTATCTTACAAAAGAATTTATTTTATTTCCAAACACAAAAAAGAGGACAATGAAACTTACATCTGTAAACTCAGAAAGAATTTTTTTGTAGTCTCTTCAACTTCAGGTCGAAAATTTGTTGTAGATTGCCTAAAAAAACACTAAATGCACTTGAACCTATAATAATTTTAATTATACGTATAAAAATATATTTTTACAAATGTAGATGAAAATATTGTAATAACTTTTAGAAAACCAATAAATTTCCAGTCAAACTGGCCGTAAGATCATAAGTAGAATAAAAGAACACCTACACAGCATAAATTTTGATAAACTAGATTCAAATTTTACAGTACACGTTAATAGTAATAATCATTTCTTTTATCCTCAAAATTTTTGTTCAGTTTATCATAAAGGAAAAAAAACCTAATTTGGTAGAAAACCTAGAAATTCAACCAAAAAGGGTTTTAGTGTTATTTTTTCAAAACGTAGATCATGCAATTATTTTATTTACTTTGTTTATTACAACTTTTATTATTAAAAAAAAATTAGTATATATTGTTTAAACAAAAAAAATATTTAAAATCACCTGGGGGCTTATTTTTGAAATTGTCGACATTCGACAGAAGGACAGATCCTTATTTTTTCATGTAAATAACAAAGACAAGACAGAATGATGAAAGTCGTATGCGACATCTTCTCGGGCGATTAAAAAATAACCCCCCTGAAGTCATTGTATATTCACAATAGGGTATTTGAAATTTTTTTACAAAGTAGTTTAAAGCTACAGTTTCACCTAAATTTTTAAATACTTAAAACTTTCTTCTTCCATCAAACTTTTACCAATTGAGCGTCCAGTATTCAAAAGCACGTCTTCAAAATTTCGTTAAAAAATTACTGTTTTGGCTGTAATAAAAAAAATCTATTTTAAAAAATCAACTTTGGAGGCTTATAACTTTTCAGGGGTGCATTTTTGGATATAGATAAATAGGGTCATATCAACTTACTTTTAGGTCTACTATCTCCAGTTAATCGTTGTCGGTCGAATTTTGGGACACCCTGTATTTATTAGTTATTTATTCTCAATCATAAAATATTTTTGAAAAAAAAATTAATAGAAAGAAAATATTACTTATGAGTGATATGTCTTCAGAAAATTCTTTGGATTCCAATTTATAAAAAAGTTAAAGATATTAAAGTTGGTAATCTTATCTATATCTATCATACCTTAAATTTTTTAAATCCACATTTCTTTATTTTTATTTCTTGGCTCGTTAATTATTATGCTTACATTCATAATATATTTAAAAATTATTGTCATGATTATTAGATAGCATTATACCATAATGAGTTTATTTCGTGTTAATAAATCAGATAAATAATAAATAAAACCAGCTTGTTACAAATATTATATTTTTATAAATATCATTTATTCAATTTTTTATTATAGCTCAAAAATGTATTATGTACATTTCAAACTATAATACAAGTATATTTCTATGCCATCCCCATCTCTCACGATTACATTTATATTTTTATCCCGTAAATTTCATCCTTGCATTTCATGGTACTATAAAGTTAAATCATATTTCTTAAACAGGATTTATTCAAGTATTTCTTTTTGCCACAAAGTTTCAACTTAATAACAAGCAGGGATGGCTGCAAGGTATTAAATTCTGGTTTACAAGAAATTTTCCTAACATTTGAAATTATAACAATTTCAAAATTAATTAATCTCCTTTGTAAAATTATAGGAGCTTTTTTATTTAAGATTTTGACAATTTTAGTATGAGAATCACGTTTGGTGAAAATTTCATCGCTGGATCACATTGTGCATAATTAAATTAACCTTTAATCAATTTTAAGAATTAATTAGCCAATATGTAAAATGCTCAGTTTGAGATGAAATTATTTTTAATCAAAAAAAGCGGGAAGTGCTTTAATGAAAAGTAAATGAATTATAAAAACGTACCATAAAACAGATTCTCATTTAAAACTAATTGTAAAAAAGAACAAAACATTTCAGTAAACACCAGCTAAGTACTGCTATAGATGTTAAAAACGGCAATTAGGATTAATACATAAGTATTGTAGTAGCATTTATTTTTTATTTTCAGCCAATTAAAGCAATAAACAACTTTATGGTCTTCTTTTATTTACGTTTCGACCTCAAATTTAGGTTATCATAAGTTCCTTTGTTTGGTAAAATATAACATTTGTGCAACTTTTATTTAGGTATTTATTTTCTTCTTTCTTTGTTTCCAATTTCCATTATAAATTTTAATGCACCCTAAGTACACCCAAATAAATATAAGCTTTTTATATACCCATTAATCAGATTCTCCATTATGGTTAGCAAAAAATTACGAAATTTATGTGTTTTATGCTTCATCAATAATATCTTTTTTAAAAAGCCTTCGTGAGAATTTATTATTCTCCTAATTTAGGTTGATTAATGTAGTCGAGTACGTATGCTTTTGTTACGAATTTCAAAGGTTGCAATTTCTTTTTTTGTGGAATTGGGAAAGGAAAAACCCCAACTAGAAATTTACGTCAGCTGTAAACGAACTCGAGCTGAATTGATCAAAAAATGTTTAAGCAATCTAAAAAAAAAAATGATGCGAGGATCTCGTTTCTTACTTATCTACATCGCTTTGTTATATTTTTTATAACTTCTAGTTAGTTTTACGAATATCAGGGTGTTTTAAATGTAAATTTAATTAAAGTTTACATACAGCTGCAAAAAGTTTTACTGGTGCTCTTATCATTAACTCATGCATAGCTCGTTTTTACTTCTTTATTCTTGTCTTGTGGACTTTTTGCATAATTGAAAAATTCCTTGCGGGTATTTACTAAGATGACAATAGGGATGTAGCTACTCGTGCTTACAAGAACAAGTTATTTGTGTAATTTGTATAAAAGCGGCACTAAAATGAGATAAATTTTAGGTCAGAATAACTCACTCTTCTTTATAAAATTATAATGTATTTTTAAAATAAGACTAAACCATTAACTGGAGCTGCTACGGTTTTCTAAGTCATTATTTCCTCTCCAGGATTTATACGTGGAAAAGCGAGAGGTTAACTTTTTTGAATTTTCTTTAGAAACATATTCATGCACCATGCACCTGCCCTACTAGCTCTCATTAAAATTTGTATTCGAAGAACTCGTTTAAAAATTATTTATATGAATATATATTTTCCCGGGATTATACAAGCTTTTCATTAAATGTTGATGAAAACCTCCACTTTTTACTTTAAAAAAACCTATAATCGCCACTTTAAATTTCTTTATTTAATATTTACTATTTAGTGGTGGCAGTAATAAAAATTAGATTTTACCGTAACTTCAATAAGAAGAAGAAAAAAGTTTCGTTGATCAAATTATTTGGGTTATTTGTGAAATTATTTTTTAGATCTAAAAATAAAAATTGAATAAATATTTTTGTTTGTATACTGGATATTGATTGTCCACTTTAAAACAATATTGAGACAGGAAATAAATACGAGTAATATTTTTAGTTCTAAATACTCTAAAAATTGAGTGTGGAGTAAGTAATTAAGAGAGATTTCCTAAATGGAAAATATAGTAATTCAAAAACACCACCAGATACGTTAGTATAAAACATAATTTTAAATGAATTTTTATAGAATATTTCAAAGTCATTGTACTAAATTCTGAAAACTGGAAATAAATTCCCAATGCACAAAAAATATGATGACCTAAAAATAAATTAACTTGGGGCCCTTCTAATTATTTCTGCATAAATTTGCAATACATAAAAATCTGTTATATAGTAGCCTATTTTTAGTTTATAAACGTGAAAAAAAAATGAAAATCTATCAGAGGAAATTAGAGATATCCTGGTGGCTATAATGTTCAATCCATGAGTTTTCCTCCCAAACTGGCGTGCTCTCTAGCGCCCCGTATTAATTATCAAAGATTCCCTGATAATTTTCTACGAAGCTCTAGAAAAGTGGGATGGATTTTCTTATCGCAGGCGTCTAGGAAATCACTCTTAATTAAAAAAGTTTTCTAATGTTTATTAACCTGAAACTTCACGTGATATTTTTAAGAAACTTACCTACCTAATCTAGCTATATGTTTAAAGTGCATTACAAAGTCATTGATTTATCGCTTGGAGCATTACGTAAATTTTTAGTTTTTGAATAAATAATGTAGCTGAAATTACACGCTGCATTAAATTACTTCATTTTATAGCATAAATAGTAGATAATAAAGAAAACAAGTAATTATAAAAAGAAACGTTGAAACCCGTTGGGAAAAACCAATTAACTATTAATTCAACCAATTTCATAAAAATGTTCATATCCAGGATGGCAGGAACTGTCATCATCGTTCATGTCTCAGTTTTATTTACTTGAAATTTATCCCCATATAAATGCAAAAATTCTACACAAGTTTCAAGGATTTAGTTTTCATCCTCCTCAGTGGCGCTCTTTTATAAAACTGCATTAGCGTTTTCATGGAATTTTTATTAAAATTAAAAATAAATTGAGTCGTCATATTCTAATAAAAAATGTTGGGTAAAATCGAGTTTTTACTAGTTTCTGAACCCAACTCAAGATTGCTTTCCTCCTATCTAAATTTATGTAGAAAGATTACAGAAAATCCATGTTAAAAAAGTTTACATTGTTTTCCCAATTTTACCTTTGTTTACATCATATGAACGAGTAAGTAATAACTTATATGCTATATAAGTAAAAAATCTCTTCAGTAAGAAAAGGCTTTATTTTAAAATTTACTTTGAGGAATACTGCCTGAGTACTCTATTTTCTTGGGATGAGGTCATTCGTTCAGCTTTGATATTTACATTCTGTTTTGTACGGTCGACTGCGCCATTTCATTTCCCAAAACCATACAAATTTAATGCATCCTCATATAAAATCAAACATCCCATGTTATTTTACAATTTAAACGATAAACTTATCAACTTTACTTAGCAACAATTAATAAATTAACGAAAAGTTTTATTTGCTGAAAACAAACCGCGAATTTTGTTATATTTGAAGTTGCAAGTATGAACAAATAAATGGGTATGTTGTATGTTTGTTCTTACAATACTCTGTTTTAAAATTTTATTTGAAGATACGAAATTTTAATTTTGATAAATATATATATAAGTTGCTAATTGTATAGGCGTTTTGTTCTTTAGTAATTTAAAATTTGATGCATTATTTTGAGAAGTGCCCAAAATTATAGCACTATTTTTTAAAATGAGATTAATATGGTGACTAAAATACATGTGCTTATATTAAAAACTTTAAATTCTTTCTAACAACATTTTGTACCTTATAAAAAATGCAAATAAAAATGTTATTTTCGTTTTGCGCTCGTAAAATAAACTTTTTTATGATTTGTTTGAAAGCAAAAATATGAAAAATTATAATAACGAAAGATAAAGCATGTTGTTATTAAATCAGTCTTGGTTTATAATTTACAACCCACAAGCTTTGAATTTTATTATGGAGAACTCGGTAAATATAAACAAAAAAAATACTGAAATTTTATTAGAGGTTCGTTTACAATCCCAAATAATTAGCAAAGTTTCAAACAAAAACCAAATCTGATTAGGTAAGCCAATCAGTAAAAATGACCATCATGCCTGATCGTAATATAAATCACAAACAAATTGTATGCATATTGAATAGTAATTTAACTGTGTTACTGTGTAGTTCAATAATTATGTAAACTATTTTTATCAATCAATCAGGTATGAAACCAATTCATATAACAATCATTTGTCTCAATTTCGGAGATCAGATGCAACATAATATGGTAGTCATTTGTTAAAATGCTATGAACGCTAGTGCAGTTACTAAAACCAATAAAAACTCAAAGCACACAAAGTCTTCATCCATTTTGTTACCAAATTTATGTCAAAATAGCGCCATCTATACGTAATCGAAATTCCCAAGAGTAAATTTAATCGAGAAAAGAAAAAAGGGAGGGTCTCTTATTTCAGTTTTGCAGCTGCAGCCTTTTGAATTTTAGATCATCGACTTTTGTCAAAAATCATGAAATCGCTATTTGTATTTTAACCAAAGTGTGTACGAATTAAAAACATATCATTAAAAATAAAAAGTTAAAACCATCCAAAATACAGTAATACAAGAATATTTGTTAAAATGTTGAAAAAGAACAAAGAAGAAAAGGAAAAAAATATAGAATACAGGGTATCCAGAAAATGGGGCATAAGCTTTCCAATACGTTGATGGGGACCGTTTAGGGATCCCCAGAAAAATAGAAAAAAATATAGAAGTTGATTTCCAAATTTTGACTGAAAGGTTAATTGGCCAAGTGGATTTTTTAACTATTTTTCTACGGATTCTTGAAGGGTCCCCAACAACGAATTGGAAAGCTTATCAGCCATTTTCTGGATACCCTTTATACTATACAAAGTATGTAATAACAGTATGTGCTCTGAACATTTCTTGTAGGAGTAACTTCTGTATTACTGATGTTACCAAATGAAAGAGGATGATTTCAGCTTTCTATTGATATTTTTTTAATTCTACGTCGATTGGTTAAAAAGTAATTGGCGATTTTGTGATATTTTATATTTGATAAAAATTGGTGACCATTCAAAATGTTGTAGCTCCATAAATAAAAAAGATAATTTGGTGAATCACGAACCGAAGACCCTGTATGCAAAAATATGTGTTCCTCAAGGTTCTGTTCTAGAATTAAATCTTTATTTAATTTATATTCGAAACCTTAAATTCTCAGTAATTAAAGCAAACTACTCAGTCCGTGTGCGTATGACAATACAGGGTGTCCCTAAAAGGTCTGTACAAAACGATACCATATACCACATACTCCTGAGACCAAAATAAGATGATAAAACCAAACTTATATCTATCCAAAAGTGCTTCATTAAGATGCTACAGACCATTAAAGTTCTTAAAACAAAAAATTGGCTCATACGATCATAACAAAATTTGGTATGTGGCTATTTAATGGAAAAAGGTATTTCTGGAAAATTTGTTTTTACATTTTCAAAATAGGTAAGTGTTCAAAAATAGGTCTTTGACATGCAGATTTTCGTATAACTTTTTAATGGCTGAATTAAAATACATAAAACTGTACTTGTAGCTAAACAGTGTAATTATAAACATTTTTTGTCTCTTACAAAATTTTTCTATCTGCTTTATTTTAGGCAGAAAAAAAAATATCCATGTAGTACATAACCTAACTTTGGAAAACTATTTTAAAATGGAACTATTTAACCGATATTATCTTTATCCTTAAGCCTCTATTGACCGTGAAAGTTATTTAAAAAGGAAAGATTTTTGAAGGTCGCTAGACAATTAACGAAGCACTTTTGTAATATAATAAGTATGGTTAAATCATTTTATTGTGGTGAGATAGGAGTATGTGGTATCGTTTTGTACAGAACTTTTAGGGATACCCTGTATATGTATTACTATATTCTGCATTTGTTTGTGCGATTTCCATATTCTTAAATAACAATAACAAGCAATAAACGATATAAAATAAATCAAATCAAATAAAAAAGATATGATAAATAAGTAAATAAAGGGCTAATCTATATTAAAGATTGATAAAATCAGAGATAAGTGTCCAGTTATATTATCAACAGATTTGTCCACATCCAAATCTGACCTAACCTAACCTTTGTTGTATACCACAAATTCGAAAACTTTGCATTTTTTATGTGACAAATGTCGTTTCAACTAAAAGCTCTTCGTAGTTCGGAATTATCATTATAATTAAGTTCTGCTACAAAATCTAAGTTCATAGAGTACATCATCGTCATTCCCAAGCTCAATTGCAATATTGTGCAAAACACAATATGCTACAACTATGCCCAAATTGGTGCAAATCTTATTTCTAAGACCAAAATACAACCATGCAAAACGTTTTTTTTTTGTAATGTCAAAACACCTATTAATAGAGTTTCTTGTTTGTTTATGAGCTTCATTATATGATTCTTCACTTATTGAGGATGGGTTTAAAAAGGGAGTGAGCAAATAACTTTAGTAAAAGTTAGAAGACAGCCATTATCACCCAAGAAGAGCAATGTGGTGACTTACTCTTTTGATAATTCTGGATATCTTAGACTTATGGATGTTGGTGTATCCCCATAATATTTTGAAATGCTCCAGTAGTGTAATAGCGCAATGCTATTAAGATTTGTTTTTTGCAAAAGAGCTACCACTGAATTTTTTGTTAATTTGAATACTTGATTTAAAATCCAAATCATCATAAATTTCAAGTGGATCTTCTCTGTTTGGAAAAACTTTTGGTCTAGGAACTTTTACCGGAGCAGGAAAATCTTCATCGAAGAGGTCGGATAAGGAACTAAGATCATATAAGGAACTTATGGACATGTTTAACTAGAAATTATATTCTTTTGTTAACTTTTTCACATATGCTTATAAATTATATTATTCTCACAGATTTTATAATTTACTAATAGTTATCCATCTTTGACCACAAATAGACCTTAAAATAAGGTTACTGAATACTTAAATTTAGTGATCAGTTTTACCTCCCAGTAAGACGACAACGAGAAGATTATAACCTAAAATTTAAAAAAAACAGCCAATTTTGTATATAGCATGCTGTTTGTTTTTAATTTTATCAATTAAAATGGATATTATTGATGACATAAAAATAATTCTCGATGAAATTAATTACGAATTTTATGATAATTTATATTATCGGCTTAAGTTCAGTTGGATTCAATAATGGAATAATTTAAATTATTGGGATTATCTGGAGTTTTTCCTACCAGTAGAGTCATTAATTCCATCATATTTAATTATTAGTTCCCAGCAGTAAGAGCGTTAACTTTTTATTAGTATTTTTTATAATCTTTCGAAAGTCTGCAAAGTTTTTGGAAATTTTTAGGTTTTAGCTAAAAGCAAGTTTAAACAGTTTCATGCACCCCACTCATAAAGCTTAAGCTTCAAGCTACACTTAAATTAAAAAAATTTCCCATTGTTTTTCTAACATTTCTTAGTTTAAGTGTCACTTGGAGCTTAAGCTACGACAGTGTAACTAGGCCTAAATATTATATAATTGATTGGTTTACTCCAACAAAGACAATGATTGATAACCACAAGACTTTTCAGTATATCAAAAAAAAAAACGAAATTTTTATGATAAAAAATGGATATAATGTATACAGGGTGAGTTTTTAGTGCGACAACGGTCGATATATCTTTTATTTTAAGAGATAGAAAAAAAATTTAAATTACAAAATTGCATGGTTCATTGATGCGCATAACCAGAAATTAGTTTTGTGTATACAGGGTGTTTTGTAGTTGGAGTGCAGGCTGTCCCACCTTTATTTTTATGGAATACCCTGTATATTTTTTGATGTTTGCATTAACACTAAGTTAGAGAATACATGGATATGTTTATTTGAAAATTTGAGTGCGCCCTTAATTTTTTATCGTACATTTTCTACAAAATTTATTACGTGTGGACATAGTTTTGGAAAATGATGGTGACCTTATTATGAAAATTTTTATGACATTTAGTAGTATTAACCGTGAGGTATTTTTCGTATATTTTTTTTTAGAATTATATCATAAATTGTGACAGCTACGGAGGCGTGAAATCTGAAAACTCGAGAGGGCTGTGTTTTAATTTTTTTAAATGGAACACCCTGTACTTTTTGACAAAATATAGTTCCTCTTTAAGTGTTCTTTAACATTTAAACGAATCATTTTTCGCTTAAATTAAAAACAACGTATTTAAAGGCATTCTAATTTTTTATTAATAAAAAATATGATGTATTTTTATCATACAAGCCAATAATTATAAATTTCCAAACGAAAATTCCTCAACGATTGGTGATCCATAACAATGAAGGGAGAAATAAAAGTCTTCACAACCAATCAAATGTTACAAATTTATTATATCCAAATCTAATGCATTTCGAGGGTACTAGGACACCTCATCTTCAGAGACATTAGTCAATATAATGAATTGGTCTAATTAAGTTCAATTCATTATATTGACTAATGTCTCTGAAGATGAGGTGTCCTAGTACCCTCGAAATGCATTAGATTTGGATATAATAAATTTGTAACATTTGATTGGTTGTGAAGACTTTTATTTCTCCCTTCATTGCAATAATTATAAAATATGCTCAATATGTTTCCCATTTACTTGATTACATAACTCAACTCTTCGCAGAAATGAACTACCAACATTTCGTAACATATTCTCGTTTACGTTTCGAAATGCTTGCCGAATGCGTATTTTCATATCATCCTTAGAAGTAGGAGGAAGTTGATACACCAAATTTTTAACATACCCCCAAAGGAAAAAATCTAATTTTGTCAGGTCAGGAGATCTTGCAAGCCATAAAACAGGTCCTCCTCTTCCAATCCAACGGTCACGAAATTCGTTGTTAAGGTGTCCACGTACAATATTGCTATCATGCTGAAACCACATCCTTCTTCTAATAATTTCCGGAATATTGTTGAGAAGCTCAGGGAATTCGTTCCGAAGAAAATTATAATAAATTTGGCCAATTAAATGTTCCTCAAAAAAGTGTGGGCCTATAAGGTAGTTTCCTACAATACCTCCCCAAACATTAAGTGACCATCGATGTTGGTGATCTAGAGTTCTTGTAAAGTGTGGATTTTCTGTGTCATAATAATGAAAATTATGTGTATTTACAAATCCATTTTTATGAAATGTAGCCTCGTCCGTAAATAAAACATAATCAAAAAATCGGTTGTTTTGAGTTTGTTGAATTTCAGCCCATTCACAGAAGATCCTACGATTTTAAAAACCATTTCCACCAAACTCTTACAACGGTTGAATGTGATAGGGATGGAACTTATTTGTCCTTAAAATCTTGGATATACTCGATTCAGAAATTTCAATTTGGTTACATAATTTTCGAGTACCAATATGCGGATCCTCAGTTACTGCCAATAATACTGACAATTCATTTTCTTCAGTACGAGCTGTTTTTTGGCGATTTGTTTTTTCATACTGTACGTGACCTGTCCTGTCAAACTTTTCTTTTAAACGCTTAAACGCAACTTCATTTGGATGTTTTCTTTCTGGGTACCGTTGTTTAAAAATTTTTGACGCCAATAAACAATTTTGCTCACTTTCACCTAATGCGTATTAATTCGTTGAGGGAATTATCCATTTTTAACGAAATTAAAAACCGACTAGCTCTTACACAAAATATAAATAAATAAACGAGCTAAACATTTATAGCAATACTATAAAAACACGTGATAATAAAATTTGTAAAGAAATCTAAAAGAGAGTTCTTTATTAAATCTAACAACACATTTCTAAAAAAATGCAAATTTTTTTCTCATGAAAAGGCATTCCATAAAACACAGAATCGGCAAAATTATTTAAAAAATTATTTTTATAAAAGTTAAGGACCACTTAAAAAGGAACATTTTTTTGTGAAAAAATACAGGGTGTTCCCTTTAAAAAAAATTAAAATACACCCCTCTCGAGTTTTCATATTTCACGCCTCCGTAGCTGCCTGAATTTATGATATAATTCTAAAAAAAATATACGAAAAATACCTCAAGGTTAATATTACTAAATGGCATAAAAATTGTTTTTTAAGTTTTCATAATAAGGTCACCATCATTTTCTAAAAATATGTCTACATGTGATAAATTTTGTAGAAAACGTACGATAAAAAATTAAGGGCGTACTCAAATTTTCAAAAAAACATATCGTTGTATTCTCTAACTTAGTGTTAATGCAAGCATCAAAAAATATGCAGGGTGTTCCATTAAAAAAAAGGGTGGGATAACCTGCGCTTTAACTACGAAACACCCTGTATAGACAAAACTAATTTCTGGTTATGCGCATCAATGAACCATGCAATTTTGTAATTTAAGTTTTTTCCCTCTCTCTTAAAATAAAAGATATATCGACCGTTGCCGCACTAAAAACTCACCCTGTATATGAGCCGAATTTCAAATACATGTAACCGCTAACCATATTTAATTTAATAGAAAATATTAATGATTTACTTTACTCATATGTCATAAATGCAATAAAACTTATAAAAACAGAAGTGCGAAAAAAGCCAAAAACACAAAAAAAAACATTATTGCCATTTCTTTTTCATTGTTAAATATTCTCATTGAAATATTCAGTAGTTACCTCAGAGATACAATCGAGTGGATATACTTTTTTTTAGAGGAGACCGGTAACCTTAATGAACAAGTAACTAACTGAAGTATTTATTAATTTAATAAATTCCAATAAAATCTAACTTTACCAGCAAACGAAGAACATTCTACATAACTCAAGAAATCATTTCTGTGGAGAAATGAAATAACTCAGCGAAGTTAAAATCATCAAAAATTTGAAGGGAAATAATTCGGCTTCCGATAATGGTAGACGCCCTCGTACTTAGCAATCCTGAAGCCTTTTTTAAACTCCTTTAATGTACTAAAATGTGTACATTATTATTAGAAAAAAATTTAAATTAAAATAACATTTTTATTAACAAATAATCGTTCCTAAGTAATTCCTCTTTTTTACATGTTTTTATTCAAATAAGTGATTATTACTTTTATAAGAAAATATTGATGTTCCAGCATCTTAATATTTACATATTCATTAAGTTAGTTTGGAAGCTATAAAATTTTATTTACAATTTAATTAATTTCTCCTAGTGACGTAAAATCAAGTGCTTTTAAAGAAAAACAAAAGGGTTATTAAAATTCGTTGCTATGAGTATTTATTAAATTGCTAATAAAATAACTATGATTACAAAAAAGTTTGGATTGACTAAATGAGTTCAAGAGAGACTAAAGAATGTAATGAGAAAATTATTAAGTGCCTACAACTTAAGGTGATAGCGAGTCAAATGTTGAAAAATCAATGTTTTTATCTTTCCTGAATTTTTTTAAAGTGTTTCAAATTGGAAACTAAAAAAAATAATTCAATACCGAACTTAAGTAAGATTTGCACTTTTATAGGCAATTTTTATTTTTCATTTATCTAGATTTATACGAGCATAGTTTTGCAAAAATTAAAATATAAATATAGAAGTTTTTCTTGCAAAATTACACAAATGTAATTGTAGATACATAAATAACAAAAATTATAAATGAAAGTAAAATTCTTAATTTAGTTTGGTATTTTCTTATTTTTTTGACTTTCCAATTCGAAACACTTTTAAAAAAATCATGAAAGGTAAAAACGTCGGTTTTTCAACATTTGACTCCGTATCATTGAAGAAAAAAAAGTAAGAAAGTTTGGTTTAGTGATAAGTATATCGTTATAATTAGAATTAGCAGATAAAATTTACCTCTAAATTCGACTTTAATTAATTTTTCGCCCTTGCATTTGGGAATTTGAAGGTGTTTGAGCCTAACTGCCAGCGACATCGTAAATAAAACGCGCGCGGCAACAGGATCGTCCTGGAAAAACTTGTTGATCGGGCGCGACTGTTGGCATCCACTGAAGCTAGTAGGGAAAACAGGATGCGTGTCCCGGCGCAGGTTCGGTCACTAGGGCGCGCGCCGCTTACGTAATCAACAGCCGAGCGTTCCCTGTGCTAACGTGGAAATTCGGGACGAAACACAACAAAGAAATTATTAATTGGTTCCGGATGCCACGAATCGATCCCCGTATTTAGGAATTCCGGTCCACACCAGAATTGTACCCAATTTAAAATGGTTAATTAATCACAGTAATTTGGTTCGTTCATTTCTCTTTTAAAGTGTTGTCGCTTTTGTAGATTGTTCTTTCAAATGAAAAAGGATAATAAAAATTTCATGGCAAGGGCTTTGTCTTGGCGAAGAACTCATGAAATAAATAGTACGTCACGTACTTTTCTTAACAAGCTCACATGGACATGATAGGTAGATTTTATAAAAAAACTATTTTCTTTTTATCGAGCTTCCCCTTTTCTCACTGTTTACTTTAGGAAATTTGAGACAAGTGTTTGTTCCACCCTTCGATGGCACAATAATTTCCCAATATTACGTGTACGTGTTTTCATGTCACCAATGAAATTTTTCTCTCGAAGGATAAAATATTTACCTAAAATAAAAACATAAAAACTCTGTTGCAAGATTTTATAATTCTTTGCAAGCAACCACTTCCTTATGATAAATTTTTGGAAAAAATAATTCAATATTTCTTTAAAAGCTTAGAAATTTGGTTTTAAATTGATACCTCAAACATTTAAATTAGGTACCTTTTTAAATATGTTGTTTATTAGGAGTTTGGCCTAATGTGCATAATCCTGAACCGAGAAATCACCCCCGTCGTCATTACTTAAACCCAAATTAGCAAGTTAATCTTATCATTCGTTTAACAGACATCAATATAAGTGCTAAGTAGAGATCTTCAACAAAATAATGGAACCACCCCAGAAAAAGCTGCTCAAGTTGTTGCAATGCTGCATCAGGAACTTTAGCCCAGTCAAATTAGCGTTTTACCTCGAAATGAGGGATACTAAGCTATAAACTCGTATACACCTTTATTTTGGTGTTCTAAAAGCTGTCTCAAAACTCATAAAATCTCGTGTCTGCGTCGTCCGTTATTTAAAGCCAAAGGTCACAAAAATCGGTTTTTCGCGATTATCTAGGTTTCTATAGCTCGAATGATGTTAACATCTATTATAAAAATTGTAGAGCATAAAATTTGTGACAAATTTCGTTTCAAATATTTTTTCATGCGCTCAACCATTTTTGAGATAGAGGGCGTAAAGCACTCGCTCACAAGGAATTCGGATAACCTTAATGTATCCGTTCCATCAATTGTGCAGCCGTCTTAAATGAAGATTCGCAGTTTACCTTGCATTAAGGGCATGGGACATGCTAGCGATTTTTTGCCAGAACTCTGGTGCTGCCATATTGTCAGAGTCTTGTAAACCCATGACAAAGTGACTGCGAGAGTGAGAAAAAGCATCTGGCATAGTGCTTTTCCTCACTCTGGCAGTCACTTTGTCATGGGTTTACAAGACTCTGACAATCTCTGGCAGCTCTGACAAAAAAACTCTAGCGTGTCCCAAACCCTTTACAGCGCAAAATTTGTCACAAATTTTATGCTCTACAATTTTTATCATAGATGTTAATATCGTTGGAGCTCTAGAAACCTAGATAATCGCGAAAAACCGATTTTTGTGACCTTCGACCTCGAATAACTGGCGACGCAGACACGAGATTTTATGAGACTTTTGAGACAACTTGTAAGACGCCAAAATGAGGGTGTATAGGAGTTTCCAGCTTATTATCTCTCATTCCGAGGTTGACCCCATTTTTTTGCTTAATTGACTGGGCTACTTAGCCAGCGAGCAGTTGCTGCTCAATACGCCAAAATTTGGCATGCGCAATGATTAGAAATATTGTAGTTCCAGTTTTCTATGATACGAGCGCTTTGTTTATTAACAGCAATTGACAGAAACAAGACAGAAATAATTATCATCGCGCTTTCTTACATGCGCAGTTAATCAAAATTCGTTAGTTCCAGTTTTGTTCGAAAGTGACGTTTTGCTACCCGAATTTCCCGGCTTATAACCTCTCTCATAATATATACTTTGTCTGATGCACTTCTGCGAGAGACGATAGCTTTGTCATTTCTACGAAATCGTCATCTTACTGGTGTTGATGTGCAGTAGGAGCTACGACGTGTCCGAGGACTGGCTGCAGTAAGGTACCTACCGCAAGGACAGTGTAAGCAAAGCTTACGGTCCCACTGGCAATGGGGGCCCTCCTCGGGGTCCAAAAATTTGCAATATAGGTTACGAAAATTTGGAGCAATTATGGATAATGTACTTTCAAAAATTGTGTACATACTACATACTTTAAATTCGAAGGGCAGGGCGCATAGACGCACGGTTAATAGGGCTGCAGCACAGGTCCTCCTCTCTTGTTGGGGCCATCAAAAAGCTAAATTGCTACTATTTAAAAAAAATTAAAAAATAAGTGCTAATATTTCGGGATGATACCAGTTTTGTAATATATGGGGGCCCCCATAGCAATTTTTGTCCAGCTCCCCCCGAGGGCTAAGCCCACCCCTCTCCACGCTATATATTCTAAGGAAATACAGGGTGCGGCAAGATAATTTCCTTATTTGAAATGAACACTCTGAAGCTGATTAGAGTCGCACGCGAGTTTTTGTGGTCTCGTTCGAGGGACGGGATCTTAAAGTTTTGTTAACTTGTGTTTCAGTTATCATCATGCATTAGAGTAACGAGCAGCGTGCGTTTCCCTGAAAGGCCTATTTTTCCAACGGCCGTTCGGTGGTTAAAACCCAGCGCACCTTCTGAAATCGCTTCAATATTCTGATATTGGGTCCTGTCCAGGACCAGAAATCAATTATTTTGTGGGTCGCAACGTTGAATGAAACTGGTACTGTGCAGAAAAGAAAAACTGGAGACGCACGACCCATGGTTTTGGAGAAAGTGGGCAGATTGTCACAGTCAATTCAGACCGTTATGTGAACATGCTCCAGGAGTTTTTTTTGCCACGACTTGATGAAATGGACTTTAAGGGCATCGATGGCTGTGTGCTGTGTTGCGAGATCATTTCCCAGGGCGCCTCATCTCACTGAGATGAGATTTTCAGTGACCGTCAAGCTCACCCGATTTTACCCCTTGTGACTTTTTTTGTGGGGGTACGGTTAAAACGGAAGTGAAATTGAAAAAATATCTTTTCCATAAAATTTGTTTTCTTAAACCATATAGCATACTAAAATTAAATTTTTTCACATTCATAAATAATTTCTAAATAAGGAAATAGCTGGGGTGGCCCTAGTTTCATTTACATCTATTATTATAGGCACTGTGTTTAATTTTTTTCTGTTAAATGTTAAATTGACCATTGAGCTTGTGAATGTGGCTTAAGTTGTTATAAGACTTTTGAATTGTCGTGGGTACGGGCCCAAAAATCATAGCTATGCCACTGAGTGGCTGTCGGCGAGTGGCTGTCGGCGAGTGGACACTCAGAAGACGCCTTAAGTAAGTTAACACATCAATTGGACCATTGATCAATGGAAATCAGTTCACTGATGAGTTAAGGATGTATGCTTCGTGGTAGTGATAAAAGAATTTGAGTATATTCAGGGGAGCGGTTTAGACAGTGCTGTTTCACTGAAACAGTGGCATATGGAGGTTCCTTAGGATATGTTCGAAGGAGAAACAGAGCTTGTTTTCATTTCTGGAGGAGGCCGAGGAGGAGGACTGACGTCTCATCAATATATAGATGAGATGGAAGATGTTGTACCATATGTATATGGGTTTTGTGGGTGATGACTTCTTGTTCATGCAAGATAATGCCCGTTGTCACATGTCACGAATGACTAAGCAGATTCTTGAGGTAGTGAATATAGCGATCATGGAGTGGACATCAGTTAGTTCTGACTTAAATCCAATCAAACATTTGTGGGACGAGCTTAAAAGAAGGGTTAGAGTCAGAGATGGTCTTCCATCGACCACAAATGAGTTCAAAACTGCGACGATCGAAGAATGGGAAGAAATTTCATAGGATATTATATGAAAATTAATCAGATCTTGTTACGAAGCGTTTTATTTTAAGTCAATTTTTTAACTTTTCCCCCTTAGCTAACTCCTGTTCGTCCTCCAAGTCGTTCGAATTTTCTCGTAATTTTTCGGCCATGACGTCAAGCCCGTTTAGGATTCTTGCAGACATCGCGCAACTGGCAGACCCTTGTTCTACAACAGTTTCTCGTGGTAGTTAGATTCTTCTTCCTGGTCCCGTGTTAGAGCTCTGTTACACATCCTGTCCTCCCCCGCTTCGTCACACCCTTAATATGTTTAGGTTTTGACAGATTTTTCACCCTTAAAGAGTTTTTGGTTTCATTATCAGTTGCAGAAATTTATTTATTGCAAAAACAAATGACGTGTATTGTTAATTTGTTTTATTTTTGTGAATTGCCGCCTGGGGTTGGAACTTATTGTACTTCCAACTAAAATTTATTATTATTTTTGTATTTTGGCCTTTCCTTGAGTTCACCCTCAAGACCCGTTCCTTTATGTTTATTTTCAGCATTGACCCATGGATATAAATGTACTTCACTGAGTCCTGGTAAGTTACTGTTATTTAAGGTAAATGACTTTGGGGTAAATTCATCTCAACCCCTTAGTGCGGACGCACTATAAAAACCTAGCGCCCGAGTTACCCTCTTCATCCCCCAAAAATGCGTCACAATCTATAAAAAAATAGATTGCAGGGATCGAACTGAGATTGAATCAAATCAGCGACGCTGAATATTTTACCCATGCCGGAGGGTTGTAGTAGTATACTACTAATACAACTCTTCAGTATCGTTAGGAAAATTCAATGTCGGTTGGAATTCCTGTTTGCTGCGCGGTCCTACTATTGTAGATGCAAAATCAAACAACATGAAATTTCTTACAAAAAAGGCATGTTTTGTATTAAACTTAAAATATAAATAATGCATTATAACAACCTTATAGGTGTTGGCAATTTAGAAATTTTATTCCATTTTTAAAAATCAGCCTAAGTAAATATAAAACAAAAAATTACGAAAAAAATGGAATCTTGACATTCTCTTAAAAGGTATTTGGAAACCGATTTTGCTTTTTGTAATTAATATGGCTGTATATCTTTGAAATTTGAATTTACATTGAAATCGCCTAAACCCGAATTACACTGGTATCTTCTTAAAAATAGTGTTTTAGAGCGAATTGCACCCCTACTCCTCAAATCAATAAGTGACACTTCAATTTTTCAAGTGACAGATTTTTTGTATAGCTTTCTTATACCTACTCGTTTTAACAAGTCAATTAATTACACAGCTTGGAAGTGCGGGTGAGCATTATTTTGCACAAGGGCGATATATTCCCCAATATTTAGTACGAACGGTACCATATGAGCTTGCAAAATATCCTCTGTTTACCTTTCTACAGTTAAAGCATCTTCATCAATCACAATCTATGTACGTGCCCCTAAACATATCCCATCCCACATCATATCTAAACCCCTACAAAACTTGCTCGATTGATCCTAATTTCAATTCTGGTGTTATCTAAAACATTAGTCGTATTGGTAGATGGGTCTTTGGCTCGGGAGTTTCAGATCCTTTCTTGGTTACATACAACTTCAAACCAGTCTTTTGACTGTTCGTGTGGCCACTGACTCTACGCTCACTGATTCCACGAACTTCCGTCGATGTACTTTTTGTTTAAACTGCAGTTTGACGCCTGTTTTAAAGTGTTTGCAACTCTATAAAACGAGGATTTATGCTAGATGGAGTGTTTTCTGCGTTTGCCTCGCCTTCTTAAAAATTCTTCAGTTTGTCTCCAATATCTAACTTCACTATAAGTTCTACCATTGGGGTATATCTAGCGATATCAGTGTGTACTCATTATGAATAGGTTTAAAACTTCTTTCTAGAGAAAGTATTCGATTGAAATGCAAAGTTTACATGTACAGGGTGGTGATAAAGTTTGAAACCAAGGTCATAACTTCCGTAAAAAATCTTTTTGCAAAAATCGCTCGGACAGGTCAATTTTTGTTTTAAAAAGCCATTTTTTGGAATGAAAAAAATATTCATGACGTCACTGATAACTTCACTATGACGTCATCATCAATTTTTTTAAATGGAAACCCCTACTTTTTTTACACATTTTTCATAGACCTTTTTATCATATTAATGATCACATTAAAATATTTAAAAAAATTTTAACCATTTTTGAAAAAAAAAATAAATTTACTCAAAAAAAAATTATTAATTCTCAATGAAAATATGGCAAGAAAAATAAATTAAACTAATTTTTAGTTTAAAAATAACAAATTATTATTGAAAATATTCGTATTGTTCTTCTTTACACAATTGGAATTTTCTTAAAACTAATTTTAAATAACTTTTAATGAAAAAGGTAATAAAAATAAAATGTTTGAGTAATAATAAACTTTAAATAAAATTGTAATTTATTATAAATTTGAAAAAGCTTTTGATATTCAAAATTTATTGAAATAAAAATTGCCTTTATAAAAGTGCTTTAGTTGACGTTATTTTGTATGGCAAATAAAATTTTAAATCCATTTACCAATGCTTGAATAGCTTACTTCGTTTGTTTAATAATAATCAACAATTATTAAGTTTTGCGAAATTAAAAATGCCTCGTTTAAGCGAACGCGAAAGAATCGAAATTTTAATTATGGTAGGATACGGCGATAGAAAAAGAAACCATGGGGAAGCTTGTGCTTTGTTTAATGAGCAATATCCAAATAGACCGCAAATCTCAAGATCTACAGTAAGTAAGTTAGTTACCAAATTTGCAGAAACAGGATCTGTAGGAGATTTGCCTCGACAAGGACGGCCTCAAGTGAATGAAGAAACCAAATTAAATTTATTACTTGCGATTGAAGAAAATCCCAAATTTCAACAAGAGATATTTCAAGAAATAATAATGTGGATCATTCCTATGTCGCAAAATTATTAAAAAGGGAAAAGTATCACCCATACAAAATAAAACTCATACAAGAGTTAAATGAAGATGATCCCGATCGCCGACTGCAATTTTGTGAAGAAATGATGGCGCGATGTGATCAAAATCCAAATTTTTTAAGTAGTATAATTTTCTCCGATGAAGCTACCTTTCAATTGAATGGATCAGTGAATCGACATAATTGTAGGTATTGGTCACAGGAAAATCCTCATTGGGCCGTAGAATCCCATAGAGAAAGTTAAATGTATGGGTGGGAATGATTGGCAAACGTTTTATCCCTTAGATTTTTTTTTGTGGGGACATTTAAAATCAAAAGTTTATTTCAATAGACCTAATCACTTACAAGAATTGGAGCTTAGAATTAGGACGGAATTGCAAAAAATTACGAAGAAGCTATTAACAATAGTATTCAGAGTGTCTACACTCGAATGGGACAATGCCAAATGGTCAATGGGGAACAATTTGAACATTTTCGTTAAAATTTGTTACTTGTAAATTAAAAATTTACTTTTTTTTTGTAATATTTTCATTGAGAATTAATAATTTTTTTTTTGAATAAATTTATTTTTTTTTTCAAAAATGGTTAAAATTCTTTTAAATATTTTTATGTGATCGTTAATATGATAAAAAGGTCTATGAAAAATGTGTAAAAAAAGTAGGGGTTTCTATTTAAAAAAATTGATGATGACGTCATAGTGAAGTTACCAGTGACGTCATGAATATTTTTTTCATTCCAAAAGATGGCATTTTTAAAACAAAAATTGACCTGTTCGAGCGATTTTTACAAAAAAATATTTTACGGAAGTTATGACCTTGGTTCCAAACTTTATCACCACCCTGTATATTTCAAGTAATGACATAGTAAAAAATTATAGAAAATAATTTAATTTCGTTTGGAATAAAATATTTATTTCCGTTCCTTTAAATTTGCCAGTGGGTGTAGAATTATTTTATATTAAGTTTAAGAATATACAGGGTGAGTCGGGTGGAATGAACTAAATTCTAGGAGTCTTCTCTTTGTTAAGTTAATATCAGGTAAAAAGTTGTTATAGAGGTTATGTTAGTTTTCGTGTTACGATGCTTAAATATACCAACACATTTTTTGGCTGTATACATAGCTGTTCTATGATCATAAAGGCCGTTTTAGACTGGCACAATTTGTTCCCAAAACGCGCAATGTTCAGTTGCATATGAGTCGATTTCGGAACAAATATTTGGACACATTTTAGCCCGTCTAAACAAGCCTTTAGCCGTTGCTCTTCTGATACTTGTTGTTTTTATCACAGCTACCTACAGCATTCGAAACATTAATGCATCGGGATGCACCATTAGCTTTGTTCATTGTTTATTCACAAAACCGTAATAAAACAGCGTCATAAGACAGCGTTGTTGAAATGGTTTCGTGCACATGTGATAATTGTTCAGGTATTGGTATTTTAATTCTTAAGAATAAGGTTAGGTAAGTGCTTTTTCTCGAAATGACGCTACCGAACACGATCCCTCGAACTATCTAAGTTTGGTTGGAACAACAATTTGGGTGATCACGTGAACGTGATCGTCAATGTAGGGGTTTTCGGGCTGTCTTTATAAATCCCACTTTTGAACCAGACCTCCAAGCAAAAAAATGTAAGGGCTTTAGATATAAGGACCTTGGAGGCCAGTTAATTGAACCACCTCGACGAATCCATCATCCAGAAAAAGAGTTGTACAAGCACCTATTGCCTACTTAATTTTTTAAACCTTTTTTGTTCCTTTTACCCATGGATAAAACTTTTACCTTATTTTAATGTATACAGAGTGGCCCAACTAAAAGTTCAGGTTATTTTGAAAACAGGTAATTTTTGAAAAATAAAGCCTGAAACTGGTCTATTTTTATTTGAAGGCGGGGAGAATCAATGCATGGTTGTAAAACAAGTTTCAAACCATTTTATCCCATGTCACCAATAGGTGACATGGTTTTAATAAAAAACACTTTATACAGATCTAACATCTAAAATGTATCACACGACCTCTATTGCCATGTTTGATTTTCAAAGGGGTAGTTTCCCCGCTTAATAGAGTGAGTGATTTTTACTTGCGTTATTATAAAAATTGGTCCCCCATAAAACAAAAAATGACTGGTTTCAGGCATTTTTTCAAAAATTACTTGGTTTCAAAATAAGCTGGGTAGGAACTTTTAGTTGGACTACCCTGTAGAATTAACTCATGGAGCTCATTCCTACCAGCGCATCATGTATAGATTTATATAGGAAGAATAAAAAAACTTAAACAATATCGAATGACTTTATTGAAACGAAAGACATTACAAGTAGAAATTTTGAACAGTAACTGCAGTTCTAGGTAATGTTAAGGCGTTACCAAGAATTTCAAAAATATTATTTAACCAAATTTGTACCCTCAAAAAACCTAAATAACACCAGTATTTGAATAAGCGGATATTAATAAATTCTTCTCTAATATCATTACTTGTGGTCGAAGATGTAGTATTAAAACTAAGTCTTATCCACCAAAATATAAGATATATTATTCCCAATCCGCCAACCAAACCTATTATATAAGATGAAACCTTGATAATTTCAGGATTACGTTCACAAAATTCGAATTCTATATCATTTTTTTCTTGAGTGTTGAGTGTTTCATTTCCTTCAGATGGGGGAGAGGTTGGTTCCAAAGTAGTTTCATTTTCCTTTTTTACTAAGTTACAAGTTATTCCACTTTCAGTCATTTTTGGTTTTCGCCTTTGGATATTTGAAACGCATTTTGAAATACGAGATGATAACTCTTCTACTTCTTTATCTTTATTTTCTTCAGGACATTTTGTATTCGCTTCTTGGTGACCCGAATTGCAACGGTGGATATCTGATATATTCAAATTGTTTTCTTTACCTCTTAGTAGCCGTAAAACCCTTTCACTAACATCATCCTACAAACCATTCATTTTAATTTCATTTAATTTAGAGACAGAAAACTTACCATTTCCATTTCATTCATATTGTAAAACATAAACTATTCTATAAAATGTAAAATATCATTCATTTTTTCGATTATAAATTTTTTAGTTGCTTTATATAAAATTTGTAGATACACTTGTAATTTTGCGCTTAAAATATTTTCGAAAAGTCAAATTGACACGTTTGCTTCTGTCACTGGTTGATCATGAGATATCACCATAGATAAAAGATATCACATCACATAAGTTTGGCCCAGTTTTTCACTATTCAAATTATTTTTATTTACTTTTTATTAGATATTTTGGAGACATTTTAAATAAAACATGGTTAACCTTATGTATTTTCAAAATAATTTTTAAAAACTTATTACGGATTTCAAATTTTTATATGCCCTTCTGTCGTAATAAATATTCGCTTCGATAAAAAGAAAATATTACCTTTTTCGAATCTTAAGTTTAAATATGCTCGTATCAAACAAATACTTAAAATTATTAAAATTTTCATCATCAAAGAAAGTGGTATCAAAAAAGAATTTAGAAAATTTAAATATTTATTATACATTTCTACTACAATTATTTTAAAACTTTATTTACAGTTGTGCTCGAGGATAAGCAAGTACTTTATACACTTTTGCCGAAAACTCCGTTAAACCGTCTATAATCTTATAAAAAATGTTGTGTAAGATATTGTGACTAATTTTTTCTTCATCTTCTTTTTCAGAAAGATTGGAGAATCTAACCATAATAGCAGAAATAATAATTAAGCTAGCACTGCAGAAAAAGAAAGCGATTACTTGGATGTAGAGGCTTTGGTAAAAATTAGGAGTTTTCGAAACTTTTAATTTTTTTATAGACCGATCTTCAATTTCCGAAAGTAAATTGTCTTGACTAAATGTAGAAGAGCAGGAACTCATGGTGGATGAATTTACCCTAATCATATTTTCGTATATAGCTTCTACGTCGCTTGTATTAGTTGCAGTTTCTTTTAAACTAGGAGGATCAGTTTGACTTTCTTTACAAGATATTAGATACGTATCTGTTACTGTCCCAGCGTCGGTTGTTTCAAGAGGAACTTTTTCGTTTTTTAACAATTTAGAATCATCTGTTTCAATATCACCTTTACCATCTAGTCCTACTGAGAGCTTATCTAATAAGGGAGAACTTGACCGTTTTCTTCTAAAACGTGGATTCACTGATTTTTTTGATCCTAGACCACAATATGAATGGCTTCGCATACAATCCTTTTTGGGAAGCGAAATAAAAGAAGATTCCATTTTGAACAAATTTTACCAAATAACATTTTCTAAAAAAACTACTTTTATAAAATCTTCAGACAGTTGTCAAAAAATATGGCATTAAATGTCATGAACTTCAAGTTATGTCAGAGATAAGCCTCCCATTATACACCATTCTATCAGTCATTTTTTTGGAACTTTTGGTATTTTAAGTTGGTTATAGAGACGAAAAAATAAAATTATTGAAAAAAATTCAATTAGAAAAAAGATTTCAGATTTTTTGTTGATTAAACTTTTATCAATTCTTTCAACCAAAATATTCAAAATGTATAAATATTTTGTATAATTTAAATTATACTTTTACAGAACAAACAATTTAGGTAAACAACAAGAAATAGTTTACACTTTCTTGTTAATAAAAGTAACTAGCGTGTATTCAGCGACCGTGATGAAAAATTTAGGGTCGTCGTTAACTTTAAATACGTGTTTAAAAAATAATTCTTCATAAGATATATTTCCTTAAAGACGTGATAAACTTTAATGACGCCTCTAAAATTTTCATCACGGTCGCTAAATACATGCAGCTGACTTCAATTCTATTCATTTATTTAAAAAAGGTTCCGTTAATTACCATACCCAATTTGTTAATGTAAGTTTATGAGTAAACCTTTTTTTAAAGCTGAAATCCGGGAGGATTTTCATGGAAAATGATGACTAATGTGTATTCAAAATATGTTTAATCTAGGCAGTGCTTTGACAGTTTTAAGAGGAAATTTACCAATTACTATTTTAATTAAACTGCGTATTTACTTACTACGAATTATAAATCTGTATATTATGCAAAATAATTCTAGCGAATACAAATATAAGTTTAAATAAATGCAAACCAATTTAAGGGATTTGGATCGCAATTAAATGTTAAATGTTAAATTATAAATTTAATATTTCTTGGATTCGAATATTTAAAAACTTGATATGCTTAAAGTACTTAATAAAATTTTTATTTAATCTTAAAAAGGTTTAAAATTAATTACTAATTAAGAAAATTATAAATCTAATGTTGTAGGTACATTTATCTGTAGCCAATAGAATTTAATTCTTCGAAATTTTAATTATTAAAAATCGCCATTATAAGATGAAATAATAAAATATACATATAGTACTTTACGAGACTCAGCAGATTCAGTAGAGCAAAAAACATTTTTATATATTTTTTATAAGAGATTTCAAAGCATTTCACTAAATTCTCACGTATGATAAAATTCCAGAATGTACAAAAAATATATTGACCTAAAAGTACCTAAAATTTCGGCCCCTCTAATTCTGTATAAGGTTGCAAAAATTAAATATACGCTCTTAAATAATTTAGCTATGCATCAGTAAAACATAAATCAGAAGTAGGAATCTTGAGATCTAGAGAAGAACGTAATGTTTGATTTTGATTTTCTTCTCAACCTCAGGCGCTTCTATTGTACTTTTAGTGCCTGATGACGCCCTAATTAAAGCGAAATTGGTAGCACAATCTAAATAAACAAAATTGATACAGTTGAGATTCTATTTATTTTTCCTTGTGCTATTGTAATTTATGTTTGTACAATTTAATAATGATAAAACCAGAAAACGTTTTTAAACAGTTTAGTTTCGAAATTAGCAAAATTAAGCTGTATGAAATTTACATTTGACACCTGCATTTGACTAATCCAATAAATTGTTCATACAAAAATACGTAATTATTTTCCTATAATTATTTAATAATAAATTGCTACAATACAGAGAGAATTTGAGTCTAAATATAAATTTTGAAAGGCTATTTAAATTTCAGATTAATAAAGAAAATTATTTTACGTGGTTAGTTCATTATAATTACAAATTACTTTTAAATATGTACTTGTAAAAAGAAAAAGCTTTAATAATCAATGTTTATAAAACGTGTTAAATTGTGCGACCTAGTAACGTCAACATTATAAAAGACGTTTTTAAAAATTTTCCATAATTAATTTATTTTAATATTTTACGTTGCGTGTGGTGCACTTAAGATTTTAGATTCGCATAAAATGTGGGATATTATTTACCTTGTATTGTTTGGGAAATAATGTTACTTTTTACTAGAATACAAGTAAAATTTTTTTGCAATTACATGCTTTTTCCGTTTCTTTTTTATGAAAATCGATAGTTTTATAAATTCATGAGCTTACAATTATGAATTTCCTCGTTTTCTATCAAACATTTATTCCAATGAAGTTACAAGGTACAGACATATGAAAATGTTTCATGGACATTTAGTATTTATTACCATCGAGTTATTTAACAATTTTATTTTAAATTACAATTTTCAAATTACATAAATCATAATAGTATATTAAGCAACGAGTTTCATAAGTCAAGTATTATTGCACGCGTCTTTAATGGACGAGTGCAATAATTGACTTATGAACGAGTTGCTTATACTATTTTTTATAATTTGGAAATTATTCGACGTACAAATATTTCTTTATTATTTTAGCAGTTGGTGACAATGATTTCTTATTGAATCGTTGTTATAACAACAGAAAACATAGAAGTCTTGACAGTGACAGTTAAATTTAAGGTTTCAGTTTTTAGATTTTAAGTTGCAGATTTTTAGTGTAAAACTAGTGATAAGTTATCGCGTATCCTACCAGATATTCCGAAAATAGCAAAAATAGTAAGCCCTTAATTTTTGATAAATCTTTTCATATCTTCACAAAAATTAATACCACATATTTGACTTTCCTTATTTGGCAGTTAAATTTAAAGATTATTTAATTTCATTTTTTGTTGGAAATTAATAATTTAAAAGGAGTGAGGAATTATTCTGTATCCTACCAAAAATTTAGGAGACATAAAAAACATAGCACGTACTTTTATGGGGTGATTCTGAACAAAAATGTTAGCCGTAACAGCGATGTTAAATTTGACAGTCACCCTGATGTCAAAAAAATCGCAATTTTGTAAACTTTACTGTAACTTAACGAATGTTTAAAATAACATTTTCGGTGTTAAAATAACATCGATCAAAATAATAATAATACATTAATGTATAATTGATCAAAATAATACATTATATAGATGTACAATGCATTTTAACACCGAAAAAGTTATTTTACACGGCCGTTAAATTACAGTACAGTTTACAGAATAGCGTTTTTTTGACATCAGGGTGACTGTCAAATTTAACATCGCTGTTACGGCTAACATTTTTTGTTCAGAATTACCCCATTTAATCTTGAAATTTATTTACGATAATCAATACCACAAATTTGACAAATCAATGTTACCAACTTCATAAGCGGGTGCTATAATGAGCGCGCTATGGCCCATTATGAAACCGCTAGCGGTGTTTTAAAAGCAATATTATAGACGCAAATTATAAAAATGTATTTATATGCACGGTTCTATGAACATACATCCGATTTATTTTAGTTTTGGACATGTGAGGACATTTTTTCTCAATATATTGTCATCACAAAGCAAAAGATGTTGTACTCGGTCAGGACGATAAGCGTCGTAGTTAAGGTGACAAATAATTAAATTTGCAAGAAACAACTTTAACTACTATACAACAAGTTTATTTGGAGAAAAATATTAACAGTTGGTTTTACAAATATACAGTTACTAGGTTTAACCGACGATGTTGTTCACTAGAACTTGGTAACTTGAAAGATAGTTTGATGAAGTGAATTTGATGAAAGAGTAGAAATGTGTCCGTGAGTTCTGCGTGTGCAGCCCTTTTAAGGGTAATCGTAGTCGATGGTCTCGTAGTTCGTAGTATCTCTCTGATTGGTTAAACTTACAGGTACTTAAATATGTTCAATTACAAAATTCTGCTTAATACTAGAAATATCTAATTTACTTATATTCAGAGGCGGATTTAGGTTTGTGCCGCCGGTAGGCTAACATATTTTGCTGCCTAAAAAAACACTAAAAATAGTTTTAAAAACATATTTTATTGCCACATTTTAAAAAATTGAAATTTTGCCGCTGTCATTAATTTACCGCCGTAGGCTTCAGCCTATCTAGCCCCTGCTTATATTAATGGGATATTTGGGAATTTAAGGCTAAATGGTTTTAATATAATCTTCCAGGAACAAGGTCGTTGTAAAGGTAGATTAAAGGAATTGGAAGGTAGACATTTCATAGAAGGATTAAGGAAATGATAGCAATAGATATTCAAATTACTTAGAACTAAATTACATACAAAATACTAAATTAACATTAAAAATGTTAATAAACATATTGTTTATGATAACACACATGGTACATGTGGATGGGCACACAACAAAGAATCATCCTGTATTTATCCATAATAATATATTTATTTATTTATTTATTTATTGCACGGGAAAGCCCCAATAATTAAAAAAATTCCAAAAATTAAGTACATCATTGCACCTAGCAAACATACATATATAAATAACATCTTCCAATCTGAAGACTTTGAAAAAGGCGATTTTCTGGTTCACTTGATACAGCAGCTCTACATTCTTGAAGATAATCAAATGTAGGAGTTCCTTTAAACGTATCCATTGTTTCTTCGTTTAAGGCACCATCTTTCATTAAAACTTCAGTTTTAGTGGCATAACAATTTGCAAATGCTTGTAACTTTATTGAAGTTTCAACATTACAATCTACTACTGAATCCAAATAATGAGCCGGAGTTTGTGTTAATGTTTCACATTTTTTAATTACAGATTTATTTTGTAAAATATTCCTTATAGATTTAATCTATATTAAAAAAGTAGGTAATTACAACATAATATTTGGAATTATAATTTCACAAGGAATTACTTACTATGTCATCTGCGGAAGATAAACTTGTTGTACAAAGAAGGACGATAAACAAACTGCAAATCATTTTGTTCATTTTCAAGTGAACTGTGTCTTTCAAGTAAAATTTCAGTATTTATAGAAATTTTCTTGAATTTCCATTTTTATAACCAATTTTTATCTGCCTATATTACAATATGCAAAATTATATGTATTTAATATCCTTGCATGAGAATTTTATGGCCTAAGTTATTATAATATTTGGATGGAAAGTTACGGATCTAACATAAATTATTTATTTTTCATAATTTTATTAATTTACGACCATAAAATAAAATTATGAATGTCTAAAACCAACTACTCCCTCCTTCCGGAAATATAGTATACATTTTGATTTATTTCTTGTCCGAAAATAAGATATACATTTTCAATTGAAGTACATAATTAGAATAATTTTTTTAATGAAGCATTTTATATTTTATAATAAATCTGTATTATAACAATGAATAATACAAAGATTACATGAAAACAACTAAAAGTCCTTAATTTTCGATAATTTATCACACTAGGAGAATAAATAATTTCCAAAAATTAAGGATAATTAACAATTTTTGAAATATACCATTATGTTGTTTAAAGTTAAATGTTTCGATTTGGTACTTCTTCTGATTATTTCAACACATCATTGATCAAAATACGGTATTTTGTAACAACAGCGGGTGTGATTATATTTTTCAAAAATAAGCGATTTTTAAATCCATGAACAATTTTTAGCACATAACAATATTTCTCCTCAATTTGGTTATATATAGCCTAACAATCACATATTTAGAAATAATAGTATAATTTGTTAATTCCAATCTTAGATATTTTTTACTGGTTTGTTAACCGCGGTATAAAAAATCTGGAAAGGAGAAATTTATAGTTCTTCCAAATAATAAATACTCATATATGTAGGCATAAATTTAAAAAATTGTTAAATCAAAGATAAAATATAAGAAATTTTGATAGGTAATATTTCCACAAATCGGTACCACAGTAATTTAAATTTTAAAATAAATAATATAACGAATTCCCAAAAATTGGAAATTTAAAAACCATTTGGGTTTTCTAATTAGTACTAAATTCTCATATATGTAGGTATAAATTTAAAAAATTGTTAACTCAAAGATAAAATAATATAAATAATTTTGATAGGTAATATTTCCACAAATCGGTACCACAGTAATTTAAATTTTAAAATAAATAATATAACGAATTATAATTATTAATTAAAAGACGAAACATTAAATCAGGTAATTACAAATTGTCTACATATACATAAGCATGTAAATAAAACAATTTGACATTCCAAAACTTTGTCGATTTCTCATTCTTAAATTATGGAAAAATTAAAAAGTTACCATCATCCGTCTTGGGCGAGAGAGAATTTTTTAATTGAAAACTCATTTTTTTCATTTTTATATTTATTCGTTAAAAATAATCAACATTTTTTAAATTTTTTGATTAAAGGGAAATATATAATCTAAAAAAGTTGATTATTTATATTTTTAACAAACGTAGTGAAAAATGCAAAAAATACTAGTTTCCATTTAAAAAATCATAATTGCCTCTACCCATTGAGGATGATGTTTTTATTTTTCCATAATTTAAGAAACCATTTGCCACTTGTTTGTAAGTATTTTTTCTATAACTTGTTAATTATGCAAGATATTAAAAAATATTTTAGAAAAGTTGCTTCTCTTTAAAATACCTTTCCAACAACACCATACACGACCTAGGCTGCCATTGAAAATTTCAAAGTTACTTCCGGTTTCGGGTACTTGCGGTTTATTTTGAAAATTACGAATTACACCAAAAGCACCAAAAGATTCTTTAGGTTCACTTTAGTAATAACTTTATTACGGGTACGGGTGGTCTAGGACTCCCTGTATGTTTAAATCTAAATATAACTTTTAATTATCATTTTATGACCAAACATTGTTGTTCAATTTAAAAGGACCCACCCTAAATAACACTCAAAAAAATAATTTAATGTAAAAATCCCGTGACACGTCAATATTTATCAATAATATAATTGTCCATGGTGTATGTATTTCTTTTATAAAAATCAAATCAATTTCTTTTCAATTATAGCCTTTATTTGAAATACAATTTTTTATTAAAAATAGCTAATGCATTTTCGATCCTTAGATCATCATCAGGCTATAAAACATTAAATAAAAATAAAAATAATACTATAACAAAGTATTAATAGAAATTACCTTGTAAAATATTTTAAAAAATTCATATAAAAATGACTTATGTAAAAAAAAAAAAAAAATTATTTACAATTTTTTACATAATTCATTTTTATATGAATTTTTTAAAATATTTTTCAAGGTAATTTCTATTAATACTTTGTTATAGTATTATTTTTATTTAATGTTTTATAGCCTGATGATGATCTAAGGATCGAAAATGCATTAGCTATTTTTAATAAAAAATTGTATTTCAAATAAAGGCTATAATTGAATAGAAATTGATTTCATTTTTACGTCAATATTTGTTTTTAGGGGCACATCTATTTACAATGAAATTAAAGTAGTATTTGCAACCGCCTACCCCACAGGACCACCCCTTTGATTATTTTAAATGGGAAAGGGGGTCATCATTCTAAAGGTCTTTTTATCCTAAAAATATGATTTGTTTTGGCAATATTTTAATTTGGTCATTTACAGGGCACGATAAAAGAGAAAAGGAAAAAGTAATTTATAACAAAAAAATATTAAAAAAATATGGTAGGTAACTGATTTGTTTTTCAATAATTATAAAGAATTCGCTTTTGTTAAGTTAAACGACTCGTTTCATGGTCAAAACTAAAAAAATTATCCAAATGCGATTTAAAAGTACATAAATAATACCATTATTAAGTACTTTTTTAAAATTTTTAGGTAGGTTAGGAATAAAACCGTTGCCAAAAAAATTATGATTGCCATTATCATGGTAAAAAATGCTTTCAAATGATGTATCAATCGACCCCTATTCTCATTTAAAAAAATTGAAAGGGTGGCTCCGTAGGGAAGGGGAAAGTAAAAATCGACCTGTCGCGGTATTTATACAACATATTATTTTAGTTATTTAGGGTGATTCGTTTTAAAGTGAACACCCTGTATATTATAAAAGATAATCTTCTGTTATTTGAAGATTATCTTTATCAAATATATTTTATTATACAGTGAGAGGCAAAAGTATGGAAAAATTAAAATATAACTGAAACCATTAACTTTTCGAAAAAATGTTTCGGATAAAAGTTGTTTTATATAAGGAGGCAATTATTCTACTAATATTTATTTTTTGATTTAAACTTATTTTCAAGGTCATTTCAAGGTCAATATTGTTTTTTTTAAACACAAACCTATACTTTTTTAAAAAGAACTTTATTGCTACTTGAAAAACAAACAACTTTTATCTAAATAATTTTTTTATACCATTTTTACTTTTAAAGTTATGAGAGATTGAAACTTTTTCGATCATAAGAGTTTGCAGCTCGTTGGTATGGAGACGAGCGGCATAGTACCTTAGGTACTTTGATTTGTACGGTTTTTTTAATGTCAACTGAGATTTTTTAAATTGTTAAATAATAAAACTACCATGTCCAATTTATCGTCGAAGAAAAGAGTTATGAAAGTATTGCCAACTTTAATTTTTAAAACGCTATAACTTGAAAACTAATAAAATTTCGGGTTCGTCCCAACACACCCTGTATTTTTTCAATTGAAACTAAGTGGACCTTAAAATGTAGATGTAATTTCATTATCACTTTTTTGTACATCATGTTTTCTGCATGTAAAATGTACTTACATAACAAAAGATAAGTATAGGCAAAAGTGGAAAACAAACATTTTAATACTAATAAAAATAATAAAAATCGAACTAAATACAATTAATCAAAATAGAATTAACTTATTACAAAACCCTAATTTAATTATTTAAAGTAAATCCACGGGTCTCTTGACAATAATCAAAACGGTGAGCACATTCTCCTTGAACATTGCGAATGACTTCAACATTAATTTTTCGAATTTCGCACCGTAGTCGATTCCTTAAGTCTTCTATATTTTGAGGTTTATTTACATAGACTTTCGATTTTAAATATCCCCACAAGAAAAAATCAAGGGGTATTAGGTCAGGGGATCTTGGGGGCCATTCCAACGGTCCTCGTCTACCAATCCACCTTCCAGGAAAGCAATTATTTAGAAACTGCTGAACCGGACGTGCAAAGTGTGGAGGTTCACCGTCTTGTTGAAACCAGATATTGATATTTGGTAAGCCAGGATCATTTTCATTCGGAAAAATCTCCGCGAGAATAGGTTGATTTCTTAAGAAGTCTAAATATCTCGGCCCTGTGAGGGATTGTTCAAAGAAAGAAGGCCCAATTATTTTGTTGTCAATTATCCCTGCCCACACATTAAGTTTTTGAGGGTATTGAGTATGTACCTCACTCATCCAATGAGGATTTTCCCTGCTCCAGTATCGGCAATTTTGGCGATTCAATTAGCCATTTAGATAAAAAGTAACTTCATCCGAAAAAAGAATTTGGCGAAGGAAGTGTGGATTATCGTTACACATATTCTGCATATTTTCACAAAATTGCATTCGGCGATCGGGATCATCTTCATTCAGTTCATGTACTAGCTGAATTTTATAGGGGTGGGTGGTGGTACTTTTCTTTTCTTAGTAAACGTAGTACTGTTCGCTGACTAAGTTCATTATCTGCTGCAATTTGTCGAGTAACACTATGAGGATTTTCTTCGATGCTTAACAAAATATATAGTTTAGTGTTTTCATTAAGTTTAGACGGGCGCCCGGAAGTTGGATTCTCCTTAACATGGCCAGTTTCTCTAAATTTTCTTTTAATTTTACTGACAGTGGATTGGCTAATAGGTCTATCTGGATACTTTGCATTAAACAAAGTGCATACCTCTTGCTGAGTTCTGGTCCTATCTCCGCATCCAGCGAGAATTAAAATTTCAATACGCTGTGTTTCACTTAAATGACCCATTATTTAAAGTTACTTTATTTTCTTTAGGTACTTATTACAAGGTAAGGAATATGTATTTTGGGAAAACAGTCAGTTTAATAATACTACAATTCATTTAAATACTTGACAATTTAAAAAATCTTAGTTGACATTAAAAGAAAATCAAAGTACCTAAGGTACTATGCCGCTCGTCTCTATAGCAACGAGATGCATAACTCGCTCAAAATAATTTAGCTATGCATCAGTAAAACATAAATCAGAAGTAGGAATCTTGAGATCTAGAGAAGACCGTAATGTTTGATTTTGATTTTCTTCTCAACCTTAGGCGCTTCTATTGTACTTTTAGTGCCTGATGACGCCCTAATTAAAGCGAAATTAGTAGCACAATCTAAATAAACAAAATTGATACAGTTGAGATTTTATTTATTTTTCCTTGTGCTATTTTAATTTATGTTTGTACAATGATAAAACCAGAAAACGTTTTAAACAGTTTAGTTTCGAAATTAGCAAAATTAAGCTGTATGAAATTTACATTTGACACCTGCATTTGACTAATCTAATAATTGTTCATACAAAAATACGTAATTATTTCCTATAATTATTACTAATAAATTGCTACAATACAGAGAGAATTTGAGTCTAAATATAAATTTTGAAAGGCTATTTAAATTTCAGATTAATAAAGAAAATTATTTTATGTGGTTAGTTCATTATAATTACAAATTACTTTTAAATATGTACATGTAAAAAGAAATAGCTTTAATAATCAATGTTTATAAAACGTGTTAAATTGTGCGACCTAGTAACGTCAACATTATAAAAGACGTTTTTAAAAATTTTCCAAAATTAATTTATTTTAATATTTTACGTTGCGTGTGGTGCACTTAAGATTTTAGATTCGCATAAAATGTGGGATATTATTTACCTTGTATTGTTTGGGAAATAATGTTACTTTTTACTAGAATACAAGTTAAATTTTTTTGCAATTACATGCTTTTTCCGTTTTTTTTATGAAAATCGATAGTTTTATAAATTCATGAGCTTACAATTATGAATTTCCTCGTTTTCTATCAAACATTTATTCCAATGAAGTTACAAGGTACAGACATATGAAAATGTTTCGTGGACATTTAGTATTTATTACCATCGAATTATTTAACAATTTTATTTTAAATTACAATTTTCAAATTACATAAATCATAATAGTATATTAAGCAACGAGTTTCATAAGTCAAGTATTATTGCACGCGTCTTTAATGGACGAGTGCAATAATTGACTTATGAACGAGTTGCTTATACTATTTTTATAATTTGCGCAAAAATTAAATAAATTTGGAAATTATTCGACGTACAAATATTTCTTTATTTTTTTAGAAGTTGGTGACAATGAGTTATCGTGTATCCTACCAGATATTCCGAAAATAGCAAAAATAGTAAGCCCTTAATTTTTGATAAATCTTTTCATATCTTTACAAAAATTAATACCACATATTTGACTTTCCTTATTTGGCAGTTAAATTTAAAGATTATTTAATTTAATTTTTTGTTGGAAATTAATAATTTAAAAGGAGTGAGGAATTATTCTGTATCCTACCAAAAATTTAGAAAACATAAAAAACATAGCACGTAATTTTAATCTTGAAATTTATTTACGATAATCAATACCACAAATTTGACAGATCAATGCTACCAACTTCGTAAGCTGGTGCTATAATGAGCGCGCTATGGCCCATTATGAAACCGCTAGCGGTGTTTTAAAAGCAATATTATAGACGCAAATTATAAAAATTTATTTATATGCACGGTTCTATGAACATACATCCGATTTATTTTAGTTTTGGACATATGAGGACATTTTTTCTCAATATATTGTCATCTCAAAGCAAAAGATGTTGTGTACCTACTCGGTCAGGACAATAGGCGTCGTAGTTAAGGTGACAAATAATTAAATTTGCAAGAAACAACTTTAACTACTATACAACAAGTTTATTTGGAGAAAAATATTAACAGTTGGTTTTACAAATATACAGTTACTAGGTTTAATCGACGATGTTGTTCACTAGAACTTGGTAACTTGAAGGATAGTTTGATGAAGTGAATTTGATGAAAGAGTAGAAATGTGTATCCGTGAGTTCTGCGTGTGCAGCCCTTTTAAGGGTTATCGTAGTCGATGGTCTCGTAGTTCGTAGTATCTCTCTGATTGGTTAAACTCACAGGTACTTAAATATGTTCAATTACAAAATTCTGCTTAATACTGGAAATACCTAATTTACTTTATTAATGGGATATTTGGGAATTCAAGGCTAAATGGTTTTAATATAATCTTCCAGGAACAAGGTCGTTGTAAAGGTAGATTAAAGGAATTGGAAGGTAGACATTTCATAGAAGGATTAAGGAAATGATAGCAATAGATATTCAAATTACTTAGAACTAAATTACATACAAAATACTAAATTAACATTAAAAATGTTAATAAACATATTGTTTATGATAACACATGGTACATGTGGATGGGCACACAACAAAGAATCATCCTGTATTTATCCATAATAATTAAAAAAAATTCCAAAAAATTAAGTACATCATTGCACTTAGCAAACATACACATATAAATAACATCTTCCAATCTCAAGACTTTGAATAAGGCGATTTTCTGGCTCACTTGATACAGCAGCTCTACATGCTTTAAGATAATCATATGTAGGAGTTCCTTTAAACGTTTCCATTGTTTCTTCATTTAAGGTACCATCTTCCATTAAAACTTCAGTTTTAGTGGCATAACAATTTGCAAATGCTTGTAACTTTATTGAAGTTTCAACATTACAATCTACTACTGAATCCAAATAATCAGCCGGAGTTTGTGTTAATGTTTCACATTTTTTAATTACAGATTTATTTTGTAAAATATTCCTTATAGATTTAATCTATATTAAAAAAGTAGGTAATTACAACATAATATTTGGAATTATAATTTCACAAGGAATTACTTACTGTATCATCTGCGGAAGATAAACTTGTTGTACAAAGAAGGACGATAAACAAACTGCAAATCATTTTGTTCATTTTCAAGTGAACTGTGTCTTTCAAGTAAAATTTCAGTATTTATAGAAATTTTCTTGAATTTCCATTTTTATAACCAATTTTTATCTGCCTATATTACAATATGCAAAATTATATGTATTTAATATCCTTGCATGAGAATTTTATGGTCTAATTTATTATAATATTTGGATGGAAAGTTACTGATCTAACATAAATTATTTATTTTTCATGGTTTTATTAATTCACGACCTTAAAATAAAATTATGAATGTCTAAAACCAACTACTCCCTCCTTCCGGAAATATAGTATACATTTTGATTTATTACTTGTCCGAAAATAAGATATACATTTTCAATTTAAGTACATAATTAGAATAATTTTTTTAATGAAGCTTTTTATATTTTATAATAAATCTGTATTATAACAATGAATAATACAAAGATTACATGAAAACAACTAAAAGTCCTTAATTTTCGATAATTTATCACACTAGGACAATAAATAATTTCCAAAAATTAAGGATAATTAACAATTTTTGAAATATACCATTATGTTGTTTAAGGTTAAATGTTTCGATTTGGTACTTCTTCTGATTATTTCAAAACATCATTGATCAAAATACGGTGTGATTATATTTTTCAAAAATAAGCGATTTTTAAATCCATGAACAATTTTTAGCACATAACAATATTTCTCCTCAATTTGGTTATATGTAGCCTAACAATCACATACTTAGAAATAATAGTATAATTTGTTAATTCCAATCTTAGATATTTTATACAGGTTTGTTAACCGCGGTATAAAAAATCTGGAAAGGAGAAATTTATAGTTTTTCCAAATAATAAATTCTCATATACAATGTAGGCATAAATTTAAAAAATTGTTAAATCAAAGATAAAATATAAATAATTTTGATAGGTAATATTTCCACAAATCGGTACCACAGTAATTTAAATTTTAAAATAAATAATATAACGAATTATAATTATTAATTAAAAAACGAAACATTAAATCAGGTAATTACAAATTGTCTACATACAGGGTGTCCCAGGAGGAATCGAAAAAAAATTAGGAGGTGATAGTATGAAATATTTTAAGTAAAAAAGTTCAAATAAACATATGTCCGATTCTCAATGGTTACCGAAATACACTTGTTTGAATGTTTTTATCCAGAGAAAACATAAAAGCTCTTCCGAGGTCGTCTTGTCGTTCCTTGATGAGAGCAACACTATTTGTTATGCGAACAATTAGTTCATGGCATATTTTAGATGTAGTTTTTTCATTTACCTGCCTAAAAAGTTGTTAAAGGTAAGATTTTAATTGTGATTTGTTTATGTATTTTAAACTAATAATTTGTAGCTCTGATGAAGTTTATAAAAAATAAACGAAACGTTAGCTACAACAACAGATAGGGTTTTTATTTTTGTCCTAAATCGAGGGAAAATACTTAGATTTACATTAAGTTCAAGGACGTTAACGAATTCATGGATAAGTCTGTTATGTTATCTCTGAATAACAACATTCAAACAAGTGTATCTCCGTAACCATTGAGAATCGGACACATGTTTATTTGAACTTTTTTACTTAAAATATTCCATACTATCACCTCCTAATTTTTTTTCGATTCCTCCTGGGACACCCTGTATACATAAGCATGTAAATAAAACAATTTGACATTCCAAAACTTTGTCGATTTCTCATTCTTAAATTATGGAAAAATTAAAAAGTTACCATCATCCGTCTTGGGCGAGAGAGACCACCCCTTTGATTATTTTAAATGGGAAAGGGGGTCAAGTGTTGTATCATTCTGAAGGTCTTTTTTTCCTGAAAATAAAAATATGATTTGGTTTGGCCATATTTTAATTTAGTCATTTACAGAACACGATAAAAGAGAAAAGGAAAAAATAATTTATAACAAAAAAATTATAAAAAAATATGGTAACTGATTTGTTTTTCAACAATTATAAATAATTAGCTTTTGTTAAGTTAAAGGACTCGTTTCACGGTCAAAACTTGTATGCAAATGGGATTTAAAAGTACATAAATAATACCATTATTAAGTAATTTTTAGGTAGGTTAGGAATCAAAAAGTTGCCAAAAAAATTATGACTGCCATTATTAGGGTAAAAAATGCTTTCAAATGATGTATCACTCGACCCCTATTCTCATTTAAAAAAATTGAAAGGGTGGCCTCGTAGTGTAGGGGGATGCATTGACAATTCTTATTTTATTTGAAATAGATGTCCCCCTGAAAGTTAAAATCGACCTGTTGCAGTATTTATACAACAAATTATTTTTTCGAGAGTTATTTAGGGTGGCTCCTTTTAAAATGAACACCCTGTATATTATAAAATGTATTTCATAAAGATAATCTTCTGTTCTTTGAAGATTACCTTTATTAAATATACAGGGTGTTCCGTAAGTAATGCATTATAATGAAAGGGGTTGTTCAGGACACCAAAACAAGCAACTTTTGTTAATAAACCCATATCCGGAAATTTACCATTAAGTCACTAGGATGAGACAAAATTTTTTAAATTTAGTTTACAAAAATAGCTTTATTTTCTTTTTTTTGTAAATAAATGTTTGCGATTTATTGTCATGTCTTGTGCATTGAACAAAATGGCCGAAATTTCGAACAATTTTTGTAAATTTTTTTAAATAATTAACTTAATTACATTAAATCTTTTTTATTTACCTTGTCATCTGGGGTTAAAAATCATAACTTAACCCCAAATGACATTCGTGGTAATGACAGTGAAAAATATTTGACTTAAATTTGACCACTGTAAAATTAGAAATATTTGGATTTTTGCTTCGTATGTAAGTTCCAAGGAAAATATAGCAGATACAGAATCCAGAAAATTAGAACCAGAAACAGAGTTTGAGTTAGCCAATTATGCTTTTAAGGAAATAGTCAGAACATTCGGAATACCTGATATTGATCTGTTCGCGACTAGAATTAATACAAAATGCGATTTGTTCTTTTCATGGTTTAAGGACCTAAACGCTTTAGCGGTAGACGCTTGTACAAACTCGTGGGAAAACTATATCTTTTACGCTTTTCCCCCTTTTTCGATTATTTTAAGAGTCTAGCAAAAAATAAAATTGGAAAATAGCAGGGGCATTCTTTCTGTCCCATTATAGAAAACTCAACCGCGGTATCCGTTATTTTATTCTATGCTCGAGTCCCATTTATTTTAAATCAGATCCTAATTTACTCATTTCTTCTAATAGGACACAACACTCGTTACACAACGATCGTACCCTGGTGTTCGAAGTTGTATCAGCGAGGCCTTTGCTTACAGAAACACTCCAGCCGAAAGTATAAATATTTTACTAGCCTCTTTGAGCCCATCATCCTTAAGACAATATAATGCTCGTCTTAGGAAATGGTGGATTTATTATCAAAGTCGTGGCATTAATAAATACGACTCGGATACAAAAGATATTGTAAGTTTTCTTACTTTTCAATTTAATATGGGCTGTACATCGGGCTCACTGAATTCTTACCGATCGGCAATCTCTCTGATAAACAGACCGGGAATAAGACAAGATGTTAGAATTAAGAGATTTTTTAAGTGGATTTACAATTTGAGACCCCAAAGGCCCAAATACGATATCACATGGGACCCGAGGCTATTACTTAATCTCTTTAAAGAGAGGGCCAATAATGATTTGACATTAGAGGAGGTTTCAAAGAAACTAATTAGCTTATTAGCAATTGTCACGGGCCATAGGATGGAAACCTTAAGTCCCATAAAGATCTCTAACATTACAATATCTAAAACTGGCTTACAAATAACGATTCCGGAAAAAATCAAGACCTCGGCAAAGAAGATTTTTCAACCATTCTTAAACCTACCATATTTTCAAGATGAAAATATTTGTGCCGCTTCAGTTTTAGAAGATTATTTAAAAAGGGCAAAATCAATAAGAGCAAATGAAGATAAATTATTTATATCTTTTAAGAAACCGTTCAAGGGTGTGTCAAAGGATACACTCTGTAGGTGGGTCAAAGATACCCTTTCCTTGTGTGGTATTGATACCAATGTGTTTAAAGCGCACAGCACGCGGCATGCTTCTACTTATGCAGCCAATCGTAAAGGATTGTCAATAGACCTTATCAGGAAAACTGCTGGTTGGATCAAAGATTCAGCAATCTTTACTAAATTTTATGATTTACCGTTGCAAACAGATCCACATGTGTTTGCAAATACAATTTATAATTTGTGAATTATGTGATAATTTTTGCCATGTTTCTTTTACATATTATATATAAGTAATTGGTAAGACAATTTAATACATTTGGATTTTAGCTTCTAATGCCGTTTTGTTTATTTGACTTTAAACAGAAGTTATTCATGAGGAAGATGCCGAAAAACAATTATAAGATTAAACGAACTTACCCAAGTGAAGTTATATCTTAATTGTATGATGGTATCTTCCGAACTGAATAATCCCACCCTTAAATATTATCCATTATTCCCTACCCTGTGTTAGTGCGGCATTAGACATTGCTTTGAAGAATGACAATCTCAGCACGAACGCAGCGACAACAGATTTTTTAGTCTTTGAATACGTGATGACATCTACCCTCAGATTGGAGTACTACAATATAACTATTGTTCCTAACGGAAGATACCATCATACAATTAAGATAGAACTTCACTTGGGTATGTTCGTTTAATCTTATAATTAACTGAGGCCGGATTTTGTTTTGTTGTGGAGTTTTATGAACGTCATCATTTTCCGCCAATTCGTGAGTATTTACATTGTTCTCTTCGCCTGAAATATGACGTTTTGGTGAGTTTTAGAATCCGCCATAGAAACAAAATCCCACCTCTATACTCTCTGTTATCAACTTTTAAGTGAAATATGAATTAAAGGCAAAAGTTTAATATTTATATATCTGAAAAATATACATGTAACTTTTAGTTATCATTTTTAAGACCAAACATTGTTATTTTCTTTGTTGTTCGAAATTATAAGTAAACTATACAGGGTGATGATAAACTTCGGAACAAATTTCGTAACTGACGTATTTAATTCTTTTGAGAAAATCGCTTGGACAGGTCAATTTTAGTTTTTGAAATGCCATCTCCTAGTATAGAAAAAGTGTTAATGACGTCACTTGTGTCATCATGTCACTTAAACGATGATATAAAAAAATTTTATCAATTGTAAACAAATTTTGCAATACAAAATTGTTAATGTCAACTTAAAATTAATTTGTGTTATTACATTTAAAAGATTTCAATGTTGAATAAGATTTATTTTGACTGATTTCAAT
The DNA here is from genome assembly GCA_963971135.1 of Stenus bimaculatus. Lineage (NCBI taxonomy): Eukaryota > Metazoa > Arthropoda > Insecta > Coleoptera > Staphylinidae > Stenus > Stenus bimaculatus. Next base: position 10,499,910 of record OZ020185.1, on the reverse strand, counting down.
AAATGGTAAATAGTTTTTTAGGGATTTACTCGAATATATTTACATGCAATTCCATGTAAACGTCGGACTTGATAATGGTAAAACTGAAATAGTTAATTAAAATCGCTTTTTAAATTTCAAAATATTGCCCTTTAAGCTAACATCTCTCATCGAGAATCTATACTTATTTTTTTAATATGGAAAATAATTCTCATCAAATATGAAATTTTTACACACTTAATAAAACGACAAAATCTCGTAGAGAGTATTTCGTGGTATTCACTTTATTCAAATTTAGAATTAAAAATTAAATTTCGTTATTTGGTTATTTAAATATTTTGTCCAGAAAAATGTAACTTTATCTACAAGAAACTCTCCAAAATGAGAATGCACCTGCCAAGAATTGGATTGATTTGATATCTAAATCCTTGATACATCTTCCTATTTCCATCTCTTCTTGAACCTTAAGGCCACTATTAACAAAAAGTTGCATGCAATGAGTAGACCCCTCTTAAATTTAAAATTTTACTCTTTGTACATTTTTTGCATTTAAATAGAGTCATTTCTAAATCACCAGTGACGTCATTAATATTTTTTATATCAAGAGATGGCATTTTAAAAACTAAAATTGACGTGCCCGAGCGATTTTCTCAAAAAAATTAAATTCGGCAGTTAAGAACTTTGTTTCAAACTTTATTATCACCGTGTACATTTATAATATTATTAATTAGTATAACTTTGTTCCTTTTTTTATAAATAACAAAAATATTTAATAATTTTTTGCAAAAAGTCGTAACTAAAAACTATAGTTATTGCTTTATTAACATCCGTTTGTTGAGAATTTCAAAAATAATTATTTTAGTTTCGAAATAACTTATGAACTTTTTTGAGAGAGTTACCTAAATAAGGCTTTACACAAAGAAATAATAATACATAAATAAAACTCATATTATATTAATGCTTAAATTCTTTAATAAAAATAAAAACTAACATGAAATGGTTTGAATTAGAATCTTTAAAATTAATATTTTGAAAAATATCCCCCCCAACTTGTCCATACAAGCATACTTATGCAAATAACATTTTGTTATTGGGAAACTTTGTGCAATAAGACTTCGTGGATTGGATTGGATTGGTAAAGCAGGTCTGCAAGAACGAAGTAAATGATATGGACGTGTTCCTTTTAATTTATCCAATGTCGCTGTATTTAAACTGCTATCATTTGCTAAAAGAGCTGCTTCGGCCACATAACAAATTGCAAAGTTTTTTAATTTCATTGAAATTTCTGCATCACAATTAACTTTAGAATCCAATAAAGCTGCTGGAGTTTTTGTTGATTTTTCACAAGATTCTACCATCCCTATATGTCGTAAAATATTTCTTATAACCTATGAAAATGTTTATTGTTTTTAATTTCTTTATAAAATTTTTGAATTTCTAAAATTACCAATTACCAATTAATGTGTTAATATCTTTAAATATAATTAAATAAATCACTTACATCATCATCTGAAGAATATATTTTGATGGAAAGTGTCTATCGTACATTATTTATTTTTCATAGTTTTATTAATTTACAACCATACAATAAAATTATGAATTTCGAAAACCAACTACTCCCTCCTTCCGGAAAGATAGTATACATTTTTATTTATTTCTTGTCCGAAAATAATATACATTTTCAATTTAAATATTTTGGATAATTTTTATAATAATGAATAAAACAAAAATTCTTGGAAAACAACTCAAAGTCTTTAATTTTCCACAATTTATCACATTAGGAGAATAAACAATTTCCAAAAATTAAAGATAATTAGGAATTTTTTGGATTATACCATTACGCTACTTAAGGGTTAATTGCTTCGATTTGGAAATTATTCTGTTCATTTCAACACAACTTTGATCAAAATTAGGTATTTTGTAACAACAGCGGGCATGAGAATATATTTTTCAACAATAACCCAGCAAACACACGTAAATATATTTTTCTTGAAAATGATACATTCTATCGAGTTGGTATATGAGTACCTTTATTGTGTAAAATTAAATATGGAATAATATTATGTTATGTTAACCATAAAAAAGTTAACGCTATTTTTAAACTTAACCCCTCTTAAAACTACTTTTTCGGAGAGTCCAAAAATACTGAAAAAAATTATAAAATTATATCTTCAGTGTATTATGGTTCACACCAAATTTCAAATATGTTTATAGGAAGTATTTTTCTAAAAATTCGTTGTAAAATCGCCTCCTAACATTTTGCCGCTTAATTTCTGGAGACCCTGTATGTCTATGGCCAAAAATTGTCATTTTCTTTGTTTTTCGAAATAATAAATAAACTATATATTTATAATATGTTAAATAAGTATAACTTAGTTCCCATCTTTTACTAACAACTATTTTAGCTAAAAGTCTTATCTAAAAACTAAGTATTGCCTTATTATTGCCTTGTTGAGAACTTCAAAAAATAAATATTTCAGTTTCGAAATAACTTATGAACTTTTGTAAGGTTTACCTAAATAAGGCTATATACGAAGAAATACTAATAAATAAATAAAACTCATATTAATACTTAATAAATTATTTAATCAAAATAAAAACTTCTAAGAAATTATTTGAATTACAATTTATAGTTAATGTTTTAAGAGTTGAGTGCAAAATAACTCAATTTTAATATTTATTAGAGTATTTAAAAATAATATGTTGAAGAATATCTCCTTACAACTTGTCCATACAAGCATATGAATGCAAATAACAGTTTGATATTTGGCAACTTTGTGCACTACGAGTTCGTGGATTGAATGGTAAAGAAGCTCTGCAAAAACGAAGTAACTCATATGAACGTGTTCCTTTTAATTTTTCCATTGTCGATTTATTTAAACTACCATCATTTTCTAAAATAGCTGCCTCGGTCAGATAACAAATTGCAAAGTTTTTTAATTTTATTGAAATTCCTTCATCACAGTTAACTTCAGAATCCAAATAAACAGCTGGAGTTTTTGTTGATTTTTCACAAGATTCTACTGCTGATTTTTGTCGTAAAATATTTCTTATAACCTATGTACAAATATTTATTGTTTTTAATTTCTTTATTACATTTTTGAGTTTCGAAAATTACCAATTAAAGTGTTAATATTTTTAAGTATAATTAAAAAAATCACTTACTTTATCATCTGCAGAATATATACCTGATGCACAAAGAAGAACGATAAGTAAAGTATACTTCATTTTGATAGTTTGTATCTGATCTGTGGTTTACAGGTAAAAACTTAATATTTATATAACTGAAAATTCTAAATATAAATTATTTTAATTACCATTTTCATGGCATATTTTTGTTTCTTTTATTAAACGAAATTATAAATAAATCAGAATTTAAGTAATTTTCCACTTACGATATACAATATATTCTTATATCTTTATAAAATATAACGGATTTTGAAATAATGCGCAACTCGTAGGCTATGAGAAAATGGGTTATGATTTCATAATAAACTCGAAAGAAAACTCTAGTACGTTTTTTATATTAAATTTCTTTAAAACTTAAAGGACATGAAAAAAATGTCTTCACTAAATTTTTTTCAGTGAGAATAAGATTAATTGAAGACCTTGATGCAAGAAGGAGGTAAGTCCACTTTTGGGGCAAAATGAGTTTTTTACCTCAACACTTACAATTTTAAAAGCCCAATCGAATTGTGCCAGAAGGATGTGAGTATGATGAATATTTAGTTGTTTAATTTAAATATTAACTTATCCTTGGCAGCCATTTTGAGCAAATATGAGGTAAAATGACAACGTGATAATGGGGTAAGATTAATATATGCATCTGAAAAGTGAATGAAATACTATCGTAACTTAAAATTTGACGATTAAGAAACTAATGAGACAGATTACACTGACGATGTGTTAGCGGATCAGATGATTAGTATTGATACTATAGGGTCATTTTTTATTGCTAATTCTTGTTTGTTATTTTTGCATAACAAATTAATTAAAAAAGTATTTATTTCTATGGATTTGGCAAGATTTGTTCGCCTTTTCATCAACATTTGAGATATTTGGGGCAAGAAAGAGGTAAGTCCAAATAAAAAAAATTAAAAATGAACATATTTGCTTACTTTATTATTACATAAAGGGGTATGTAAATATTTTGAGGATGAACAAATATATTGTGCCGATTATAATAATAATATATTCAATTGTCTCAGAACTTCGAAAAGTGAACTTACCTCCTTCTTGCACCAAGGTCTTCAATTATTAAAAAACAGGATTGTATTTAAAAAGACACAGTAGACTTTGAAATGGCCTTCATAATATACCTAAAGTCCTTCAGATGAAAAGCACTATAGGCGATATCATGATGTTTTGTTGATATCAAAAACAGAGTACACACATACCAATGAAGAAAACCAAAATCGATTTTCACTTGTTGCACGAGTGCGCAAAAGAGGTAAGACTTTATTTTTGTTGTTTGTAAAAAAAGGGAATTAAGTTATACTTATTTAAAATATTATAAATACAGGGTGTCCCATAATATGTGAGACCCAGTTCTAGGGTGGGTAGTAGATGTCAAAAGAATAAGAAAAGTTTCTATAAACTTATGTCCAATTTCGTCTCATATGGGAGCTACAGCTCTTTAAAGGCGTTGTTAAAAAGTAGGGTTTTGCTCGTTTATTTCAAAACATATTGGAATAGAGATTTGAAATTTGGTGTGAATCATAATATACCTAGGATACATTTTTGTTACTTTTTTCAATTTTTTTGCTTGCTTTAAAAGGGTAGATAAGGAGAGAATTGAGGTAAAAATTATCATAACTTTTTTGTAGTTAACTTTTACCACTTTTTTTCTTTAAATTAATGTTCCCCATTTAATTCTTAACAAAATAGATACTTTTATTTAAAGTCGGTAGAATGTCCTGTTTTCGAAGAAAATTTATTTTATTATTTTATTGGTCAACACAATTTAAATTTAAAAAATCATGTTAGCCATGGATTATTTTATTTTATTGTATTACCCAAAACTGTTTAATAAATTAAAAAAATCACGAAAACGTATCATACCAAGTACAAAATATCAAATCTATTAATTTGTACTTCAATTTGTTTTGAAATAAACAGAAAAAAAATCTACTTTTTAACTACAACTTTAAAGAGGTGTAGCTTCCCTTATGAGGCGAAATTAGACATAAGTTTATATGAACTTTTCTTATTCTCTTGACATCTACTACCCACCCTAGAAGTGGGTCCCACATATTATGGGACACCCTGTATATGTATAGTTTATTTATAATTTCGAAAAACAAAGAAAATAACAATGATTGGTCATAAAAATGATAATTTAAAATTATATTTAGATTTTGCAGACATACAAGGGTCTCCAGAAATAAAGCGGCAAAATGTTAGGAGGCGATTCTACAACGAATTTTTAGAAAAAGACTTCCTATAAACATATGTCCGATTTGAAATTTGGTATGAACCATAATACACTGAAGATATAATTTTATGATTTTTTTCAGTTTTTCTGGGCTCTCCGAAAGGGTAGTTTTAAGGAGGATTAAGTTTAAAAATGGCGTTAACTTTTTTATGGTTAACATAACATAATATTTGTTTTCATAGTATTATTCCATATTTAATTTAGACAATAAAGGTAAACACATACCAACTCGGTAGAATGTAAATACACTTAACCATTTACATCCAGAGTTCCAATCATATTTTACCATACAATAATTTCGTTACTTTTGTTCTACAATACTCGAATTTTGTTATTAGTTAGTTAATAAAATATAGCTATTTTATTAGTTTGTTTAGTTTGTTTAGTTCCTTTAGGAACCGAAATCGGACATATTTTTATACAATGTTTTATTCTTAAAATTAGTTGTAGAGTCGCGTCCTAAAATTTTGCCGCTTAATTTCTGGACACCCTGTATAAATATAAAACATTTGCCTTTATTTAATATTTCACTTAAAATTCTGGTAAAATAAAGTACAGTTTATTAATTGTTGTCATACTTGTAGCTATATCTTATGTAGAAGATAAAATAATAAGGAATGCTTTCTCACTAAACTTTGAACTAAGCTTTTAAATCACCTAAAATCACCTAAAATCACCTAAAATCAATCAAATTTTTCTTGATTTACCAGCTTTACTAAAATAAACACAGTTGTGTTCCATTTTTATCTAAAAAAAATTAATTGATCCTGTATATCCAGTTTTTGAAGGTTGGTTTTGAAACTGCTTATCATAAAAAAATTGAATTGAATTTTATTTAATAATAACCAAAGGTATTTGTGGTTTTGAAAGACTACATCCATAAGAAATATTTTATTATCTAGTTCAGCCACGGTGACATGGGTAAAATCGAAATTTCCATCCAAATGTGTTTTAATTATTATTTTACTCTTGTCTTACGGCTTCTTCTAAAAACGTAATAGCAAATGTCACTCTGAACAAAAAAAGTGCTGTATGAACTAATACTTTTTTTGACTCTCTAAGAAATTGGAGCATTTTTGAAAGACTGTGGTTAAGTCTTAAAAAAAGTTTCATTGTGGTACCCCTCATAACTCATCGCTGGATCATCTGAAATCAAAGAACCAAAATGATTTTATTAGTTGATAAGTTTCTGCAGGTAAAAATGTCGAGTTTTTTTTATTTTTCAATTTTTTACAGCACTTAGAAGTCAAAATACTGATTTTTTAATAAAAAATTCTTAATATAAACTTATAATTAATTTGTGCTATTAAATTTAAAAGATTTTATTATTGTATAAAATTTATTTTGGCTGATTTCAATAAATGGTAAAATGTTTAAGTTAAAATTTTATTCTTTGTAATGTTTTTTATTTTTAAATAGAATCAAAAGAATTTGCTTTTTAAGTTTATTGAAGTAAAACGATTTTTCAGTCAAACATTTGCTTATAAATAATGTAATCCATTTTTTATATCGTCGGTCGTTTAGGAGGATAGCAGGTGTATTCGGTAGGGTCTTGTGTTTTTAATCATAAGATTTTTTTAATTTTCTTTTTGGGGTGCAATGTAGAATCTTCAGGCTATAATTTTTTGCAATTTTTGTCTTCGTGAAGTAAAAATTGTGCGTATTTTGCTATTTTCTTTAAAAACAAACCCCAGAAAAACTAATACTTATTTTCGATTTTTTTCAAAGTTAATTTAGAAAAGGATACTCTAAGGCATGTTTTGTATTCAATTTTAAACATAAATATTGCATTATATACTCGTTATAGGCTGTTGAAATTTAGAAAAATTTTTGAGCTTTTAAAAATCACCCTAAATAAATATAAAACAAAAATTTACGAAAAAAAGGGAATCTCGACATTCTCTTAAATGTCTGGAAAAGATAGGTGAAAACCGATTTTGCTTTTTTTATTGGTATAGCTGTACTTTATCTTTGAAATCGCCTATACCCAAATTACACCAACTATCCTCTTAAGTGACATGTCTGACTATCATAAACGAGTAAAAAAGTGGGGTTTTCATTTAAAAAAACCTTGGATAACGTCATTGCTAAATCACCACTGACGTCATTAATAATTTTTTAAAACTAAAATTGACCTGTTCAAGTGATTTTCTCCAAAAAAAAAGGACTACTGCAATTACAAACCTTGTTCCTAACCTTGTCATCACTCTGTATATTTATAATATAATTAATGGTGCAATTCTGTGCAAATCTGTAAGTCCTTACAGGAAATATCTGTATTGTTTGTTATGTGCTTTGAATGGACGGTTTCCATGGTTACCTTATAAATATTTCCTATAAGGACTTACAGATTTGCTCACAATTGCACCATAAGTATAGATAACTTTGTTCCATTTTTTACAAACAACAAAAATATATAATAATTGTTTGCAAAAAGTCGTATCTAAAAACTAATTATTGCCCTATTAATAATAATAATAATAATAAATCATTTATTGGCAACTTTCAAAAATAACATCAATCAATACAAAAAAAATAAGCTAATAATATAACAGCGTTACCAAAGGGTACAGGATCAGCTCATAACATAGGAATGTTGTGCTGTTCTTCCTCAAGACCCAAGCAAGATAAAAAATAATACCTATGACTAAAATATACTGACAAAATAGGCGAAAACAATAGATTAAAAAATACATACAAATTATATCATATTAACAACATATGAAGTAGAAAAAATACACATAATAAAATTACAAAATTACTTGCCATTAGAATAAGTTTGGAATCATGAGCTAAACATAAGTGGATAAAACTAACAAAGTGTGAGAAGAACCTCATGTAGATATTTATTGACTGGCTATGAGAAGAGACTTAAATTTTTTTTTAAAAGCTGGTAAGCTTTGGAACGAGAAGTCGTACGAATTATAGAATTTGGCCATGGTATAAGCGAATGTCCGTTTAAAAACTTCCTGTTGATGTTTGGGAATGTTCAATTTGTCCCTTCTACGAATATTGATATTGTGAACATCCGTACCAAATCTCAATATATTGTATAAGTAAGGTGGGCATTTCGACTTAATAATTTTGAAATAGAAACAACCTGTATGCAATACTCTTCGATGGTGCATGTGTAGCCATTTCAGCTCCTTGATTTTGTGTGAGATATGTTGAAATTTTTTAATACCAAAAATGAGCCTGGCACAAGAGTTTTGCACAAGCTAACAGATGTGGATTTTGGCTTATAGGACATCAATAAACAATTTAAAAAATTTTATTAAGTGCTGTAAAAAATTCTTAAATAGTCAAAAAAGTATTAGTTCATAGTTTTAAATGAGCTTTCCAATAATACCACACTTGGCCTAGGTTGCCATTTGAAATTTTAAAGTTACTTCTGGTTTCGAATACTTCCGGTTTGTTTTGGAAATTACGAATTAGACCAAAAGATTCTTTAGGTTCACTTTTGTGATAAAATATTTCTTGTCATTTAATAATTTTTTAAATACATCTAGATGGCGCTAGTTTAAACTTTTTGGTACCATTGTAAAATTGTAATCTTAATAATAAATGGTTTTTTAATTCCAAATTTTTGGGAATAGTATTAATTTTCCTTTTTCAATATTTTTTACGGTGGTTAACAAACTAGTAAAATATATGTTGGGATTGGGATTAACAAAAAAAAATTGTCTTGGTCTTTTTATATTTTGATTTCCAAATATGCGATTGTAAGGCTACAAATAAACAAAATATTGTTATGAGTTAAAAATTGTTCATGGATTTAAACGTCGCTTATTCTTGAAAAATATAATCACACCAGATGTTGTTACAAAATACCGAATTAAGATCAAAGTTGTGTTGAAATGAACAAACAAAAAGTTCGAAATCGTAGCAATTAACCCTTAAGAGCAATTTCCTAAACAGTAAATATTGTAGTTTAGTTCGGCAGTCATAAAAGCTAGTACGAACAACATTTTTGAATAGTTTTTTTTTGTAGTTGATTTAGATGATTTAATTTTTGCCAGAAGGAAAAAAACGGAAATGTACCTTAACTTGGGACCCCTCTAATTAATTTTGTGCTAGGTTGCTCTTGCCTTATGGCTGCTTCTAGTATGTATTGCAAATGTCTTTCTGAACAAAAAAAAGTGCTGTATGAACTAATACTTTTTTGACTCCTTAAGAAATTGGAGCATTTTTTAAAGGCTGTGATTTTTCTGCAGGTAAAAATGTCGAGTTTTTTTTTATTTTTCAATTTTTTACTGCACTTATGCCCGTTTTTATCAACGATTCCTAAACTTAGGAAGTGCTTATATGCTAGGTACTACCTATCAATATTATAAGCATTTTAGGAATCCTTGGTGAAAACGGGCATAAGAAGTCAAAATTCTGATTTAGTAATAATAAATTCTTAATATCAACTTAAAATTAATTTGTGCTATTAAATTTAAAGGATTTTAATGTATAAGGTTTATTTTGGATGATTTCAATAAAAGGTAAATTGTTTAAGTTAAAATTTTATTCTTTGTAATTTTTTTTTATATTTAATTAGAATCAAAAGAATTAGCTTTTCAAGCTTATTGAAGTAAAAAATTTTTTAGTCAAACATTTGTTTATAAATGTAATCCCTTGTTTATATCGTCGTTTAAGTGTCATGAATTACTATCATAAACGAGTAAAAAAGTGGGGTTTTCATTTAAAAAAATCGTGGATAACCTCATTGCCAAATCACCAGTGGAGTGATTAATATTTTTTTAAAACAAAGATTGACCTGTCCGAGTGATTTTTTCAAAAAAAAATAACAACGGCAGTTACGAAACTTGTTCCAAACGTTATCATCACTTTGTATATAATATAATTAATGGTGCAATTCTGTGCAATTCTGTGCAAACCTGTATGTCCTTACAGAAAATATCTATATGGTTTGTTATTTGCGTTGTAATGGACGGTTTCCATGGTTACCTTATAGATATTTCCTGTAAGGACATATAGATTTGTACACAATTGCACTATAACTATAGATAACTTTGTTCCATTTTTTACAAACAACTAAAATATATAATCCTTTTTTGCAAAAAGTCGTATTAAAAAATAGATGTGTATTCTGGCTTATAGGACATCAATAAACTATTTTAATAATTTTATTAATGTCCTATAAGCAAGAATCAACATCTATTGAATAATTTTAGGGACAATAAAAAAATAAATAAAATTGGATACAAGGAATTCTTGTTTTTTATTGTATAATTAACCATCCAAATATTTAACATCAAAGTTTGTTTTTGGACAATAAATAAATTAATAATTATTTCAGTATCGAAATAACTTATGAACTTTTTTGAGGTTTACCTAAATAAATAAATAAAACTCAAATTAATGCTTAAATTCTTTAATAAAAATAAAAGCTACCATGAAATGGTTTGAATTAGAATCTTTAAAATTAATATTATTAACAAGCATACTTATGCAAATAACAGTTTGTTATTGGGAAACTTTGTGCAATACGAGTTTTTGGACTGTGTGATAAAGAAGCTCTGCAAGAACGAAGCATATCATATGGACGTGTTCCTTTTAATTTATCCAATGTCTCTTTATTTAAACTGCCATCATTTGCTAAAAGAGCTGCTTCGGCCACATAACAAATTGCAAAGTTTTTTAATTTTATTGAAATTTGTGCATAACAATTAATTTCAGAATCCAATAAAGCTGCTGGAGTTTTAGTTGATTTTTCACAAGATTCTACCATCCCTTTATGTCGTAAAATATTTCTTATAACCTATGTACAAATGTTTATTGTTTTTAATTTCTTTATAAAATTTTTGAATTTCGAAAATTACCATTTAATGTGTTAATATTTTTAAATACAATTAAAAAATCACTTACTTTATCATCTCCAGAATATATACCTGATGCACAAAGAAGAACGATAAGTAAAGTATACTTCATTTTGATAGTTTGTATCTGAACTGTGGTTTACAGGTAAAAACTTAATATTTATATAACTGAAAAATCTAAATATAAATTATTTTAATTACCATTTTTATGGCATATTTTTGTTTTTTTATTAATCGAAATTATAAATAAATCACAATTTAAATAATTTTCCACTTATGATATACAATATATTTTTATATCTTTATAAAATATAATGGATTTTGAAATAATGCGCAACTCTTAGGCCATGAGAAAATGGGCTATAATTTTATTAAGAAGATACTCGGCGAAATGTTTGATAAGCGTACTTTTCGATAGTAAAAATTGATTTTTGTGCATTGGTAATCAAAAATTTAATAAAAACGAACTGCCATTCAAATTGAATTTAGTTTTCATGTAGATTCTATGATAGGGCCGTACTTTTTGAACAATGATAAAAAATGTGTTTTTAATTTTTTTCAAAAAGTACGCCCCTACCAGAGAGTTTACATGAAAAACAAAAATTCTATATGAAAACTAAATTCAATTTGAATGGCACTTGGCATGGTTTTTGTTAAATTTTTTATTACAAATGCCCAAAAATCAATTTTTACTAGCGAAAAGTACGCTTTTCAAACATTTCGCCGACTATCTTCTTAAATACTCGTAAGAAAACTCTTGTACATTTTTATAAGAGCTAATTTTCTTTATTTTATTTATATGAAAAATATACAGGGTATTCCTATGAACTCTGTCATCTCCATCAAGAGTTGAAGCAATTTTAAAATTTCAAAAATTTTATGATTCTTGCGAACTCACTCTATAATGTTCATTCTAAGGGGGGTATGAGTTTTAAATTTTTCAAATCACGCTTACGCTCTGAAAAATCATTCTTAAAAACGGTCAATTTTATTCCGATTGTCGGCACTTGAAATAGGCCTTGCTTTACTTCGTGCATGCTCGGCATGTGTACCTAGCCTCACTATTATGCTATTTCATGACTGCTCTACTTTAATGCTTTATTTTAAGGCTCTGCTTTAAGCATGATGTGCATGTGGGTACCCTAAGAAAAGAGCGTTTTATATTACCCGACATAAAACTAATGTATCCATATGTATCTTATGGACAAAAAATTTCTACTTCGCTCCATTTGATATCACTTATTAAAACGCATGAAAAATAACGAACCCATTTCCTAAGCTTTTTTTTGTGGTCCTCTTTGTATACAGGATATTCCACTTTTTTCTAATGGTGCATACACATCTGAGCAACGGTACGACGCAGAAACAGATAGGAGAAAAAGCATTGCCTCACCTTGCCTCGTTATAATCGCAATTTTAAGATATCACCTCTGTTGAGTTTTATGGGAGACCCTATGTTTCCTTTTACTAGCTATATTTTATTTAAATCATGTATGCTTGGATTATGTCTTGAATTTTTAGCACATCAATATTTTGATATTTTCCATTTCAAAAAAAGACCCCCCCCACCCAATTTTTTTAAAATTTTATATTGTGTGCATGCCCCAGTGCTAAAGTCACGCCTCGCCACTGGAAAAAGCATTGCCCCACCTTGCCTCGTTCACGTACGTGCGTTAGCAATTTTTTTTCCGACTCCTTAAAAAAATAATAGCAATCTTAAGATATCAACTTTCTTTAATTTTATGGGAGACCCTATGTTTCCTTTTAGTAGCTATTTTTTATTTAAATCATGTATGCTTGGATTATGTCTTGAAGTTTTAGCACATGAGATACATATGGATATATTAGTTTTTTTCGGGTAATTTAAAACGCTCTCTTTTTAGTTTTGAAAACAATTAATAATGCTGCAGAAAGGAAGTTGGTAAAGCCAAAATTTAAAACATAATTGGTTTGAATAAAAAAAATGATAATAAAAAAGAATAAATTTTAAAATTAATTCAACTCCTGAAGGAGATGATGGAGAATATTAGTTCATAGGAACACCCTGTATATTATTCATACAGGGTGGGCCAACGAAAACGAAACAGACGAGTTTTAAAATAGTTAATAAAAAATTTTGAAAAACGCTCGGACAGGTCAACTTTGGTTTCGAGGGGGACATATTTTGCAATAGAAGTGATTTAAAAATCCATTCACCCCTGTGCCCTATGGACACAACCCCTAAAATTTTATTAGGGATGGTGGGGTAAGTAATACCTTGTTAGAAAGATCTTTTTACTCAGAGTAACATACAAAAAAAAAAGTTAAATCGATCGATTTGTTTTAAAGATATTCAAAATTTAGCAAGTAGAGATTTCATGTCTTTTAAAATTGTGCTATGAACACCACGCCTTCAATTTTAAGTGTTTTGATAGGGTAAGTAATATCGTTTCGAGGGGGACATATTTTGCAATAGACCTGATTCAAAAATCCATTCATCCCTCGCCCTTTGGACACAACCCCTAAAAATTTAATAGGGATGGTGGGGTAAGTAATACTTCGTTAGAAAGATCTTTTTACCCAGAGTAACATGCCAAAAAAAAAGTTAAATCCTTCGATTCGTTTTGAAGATATTCAAAATTTAACATGTAGAGTTTTCATGCCTTTAAAATTGTGCTATGAACACCACGGCTTCAATTTTAAGTGTTTTGATAGGGTTAGTAATACCTCCTGGGAAAGATCTTTTAACCCCAAGTAACATACAAAAACATGTAAAACGCAAACGCAAAACAAATTTAAATTTATTCGAGGAACAAAACAATGCTAAACATAAAACGATTTATAACCACATTGAGATTCTTTTTATCAGTTGTATTTTGTATTAGTGGTGATTTTCATTGTGTTAAAACTGTTTATGACTAATTATTAGAAATCAACATTTAAAATTTTGTGAACTTCTGTAAAAGCTTCTGCTAGCAATGGTTTATACAATTCCAGAATGGGTTGAATTAATCACTTTTTATTTTAAAAACGATGAGAATGCTCATCGTGCAGCTAATTTATTTAATGAACAACATCCAAACAAACATTGTAACCGAAAATACGTTCTGGAGTTGGTTGCAAAATTTAAAAATACTGGTTCTGTTGGTAATTAGAAAGGCGATCCTGGTAATGTTCGTCCAATAAGAAATGAGGTCGTTGAAATAGGTGTTTTGGGACAAGTTGCTGCAGATCCAACTTTAAGCACAAGAAAACTGGAAACTGTGACTAACATCAGCAGAACAACCATTCGCCGAATATTGAAAGGTCACAAATATCATCCTTATAAAATTCATTTAATTCATGAGTTAAATGAAGATGATTTTAATAGGCGACTGCAATTTTGTGAGGTGATGACGGAACGGATAATTGCTGATGAAAATTATCTTTATAATATCTGTTTTTCTGATGAGTGCACTTTTTTCTTAAACTCAACCGTTAATCGTCATAATTGTCGATATTGGTCAGATGAGAATCCTAGGGTATTTCATGAAGTTCACACTCAAACTCCTCAAAAATTGAATGTGTGGGTTGGAATTTTTGGAGACCGTTTTATTGGTCCTTATTTTCTAGATGGCGATCTAACAGGGGATATGTACTCTGATCTACTTCAAAACTTTGTTCATCCATTTCTTGACGATATTATTGAAAATGACGATCGTTATTTAGAAGACCATCTGATTTTCCAACAAGACGGAGCCCCTTCTCATTACACACGGCCTGTTAGGGAATTCTTGGATACGACGTTTCGTGGGCAATGGATTGGGCGTAGAGGACCTTTGGAGTGGCCGCCGCGATCTCCCGATCTTACTTCCCTTGATTTTTTCCTTTGGGGGCATTTAAAAAGTAAGATTTACGCAACCGAACCAGGATCTCTAGCAGAGTTACGAAAGAGAATTATTAATGAATGCCGAGAAATTACTGCTGAAATGTTACAAAATGTAAGAATTCGCTTTGAGCAAAATTTGTACGATTGCATGGAGGTTGGTGGAACTCAATTCGAACATTTAATAAAATAATAAAAGCATCCTTGAAAGTGTCGGGATCGATGGGATTCTTTAAAGTGTTAAGTTTTCTTAAAAAGATTAGTTAACTTTAGTTTGGTTAAATAAAAAATAATGTGCAATACTGTTTTATTTTGAATTCTTTAAAACAAACCAATCGATTTCACTTTTGTTTTTTTGTATGTTACTTGTGGTAAAAAGAACTTTCCAAGGAGGTATTACTTACCCTATCAAAAGACTTAAAATTGAAGG
Organism: Stenus bimaculatus; assembly: GCA_963971135.1. Lineage (NCBI taxonomy): Eukaryota > Metazoa > Arthropoda > Insecta > Coleoptera > Staphylinidae > Stenus > Stenus bimaculatus. The sequence continues at coordinate 10,484,398 of OZ020185.1, read as the reverse complement.
CGTGGTGTTCATAGCACAATTTTAAAAGGTATGAAAACTCTACTTGCTAAATTTTGAATATCTTTAAAACGAATCGATCGATTTAACTTTTTTTTTTGTATGTTACTCTGGGTAAAAAGATCTTTCCAACGAGGTATTACTTACCCTACCATCCCTATTAAAATTTTAGGGGTTGTGTCCAAAAGGCGAGGGATGAATGGATTTTTGAATCAACTCTGTTGCAAAGTATGTCCCTCTCGAAACGGTATTACTTACGTTATCAAAACACTCAAAATTGAAGGTGTGGTTTCATGGCATAATTTTAAAAGGCATGAAATCTCTACTTGCTAAATTTTGAATATCTTTAAAACGAATCGATCGATTTAACTTTTTTTTCTTGTATGTTACTCTAGATAAAAAGATCTTTCCAACGAGGTATTAGTTACCCTTACCATCCCAATTAAAATTTAAGGGGTTGTGTCCATAGGGCGCAGAGATGAATGGATTTTTGAATCAGCTCTATTACAAAATATGTCCCCCTCGAAACTAAAGTTGACCTGTCCGAGCATTTTTTCAAATTTTTTTATTAACTATTTCAAAACTCGTCTGTTTCGTTTTCGTTGGCCCACCCTGTATAAATAAAATAAAGAAAATCAGCTCTTATAAAAATGTACAAGAGTTTTCTTACGAGTATTTAATAAAATTATAGCCCATTTTCTCATGGCCTACGAGTTGAGCAATATTCCAAATCCGTTATATTTTATAAAGATATAAAAATATATTGTATATCGTAAGTGGAAAATTATTTAAATTGTGATTTATTTATGATTTCGTTTAATAAAAGAAACAAAAATATGCCATAAAAATGGTAATTAAAATAATTTATATTTAGATTTTTCAGTTATATAAATATTAAGTTTTTACCTGTAAACCACAGTTCAGATACAAACTATCAAAATGAAGTATACTTTACTTATCGTTCTTCTTTGTGCATCAGGTATATATTCTGCAGATGATAAAGTAAGTAATTTTTTTAAAATATATTTAAAAACATTAACACATTAATTGGTAATTTTCTAAATTCAAAAATTTAAAAAGTAATTAAAAACAATAAACATTTGTACATAGGTTATAAGAAATATTTTACGACATAAAGGGATGGTAGAATCTTGTGAGAAATCAAGTAAAACTCCAGCAGCTTTATTGGATTCTAAAGTTAAATGTGATGCAGAAATTTCAATAAAATTAAAAAACTTTGCAATTTGTTATGTGGCCGAAGCAGCTCTTTTAGCAAATGATGGTAGTTTAAATAAAGCGACATTGGATAAATTAAAAGGAACACGTCCATATGATATACTTCGTTCTTGCAGAGCTTCTTTATCATCCACTCCAAATACTCGTATTGCACAAAGTTTCCCAATAACAAACTGTTATTTGCATAAGTATGCTTGTTAATAATATTAATTTTAAAGATTCTAATTCAAACCATTTCATGGAAGCTTTTATTTTTATTAAAGACTTTAAGCATTAATATGAGTTTTATTTATTTATTTAGTATTATTTCTCTCAAAAAAGTTCATAAGTTATTTCGATACTGAAGTAATTATTAAATTATTTATTGTCCCTAAAATTATTCAATAGATGTTGATTCTGGCTTATAAGACATTAATAAAATTATTAAAATTGTTTATTGATGTCCTATAAGCCAGAATCCACATTTGTTAAAATAATTATTTTTTAAATTCTCTAAAATCGGATGTTAATAGGGCAATAATTAGTTTTTAATACGACTTTTTGCAAAAAATGATTGTATATTTTAGTTGTTTGTAAAAAATGGAACAAAGTTATCTAATACTTATATTAGTGCAATTGTGTACAAATCTGAAAGTCCTTACAGGATATATCTATAAGATAACCATGGAAACCGTCCATTACAACGCAAATAACAAACCATACAGATATTTTCTGTAAGGACATACAGGTTTGCACAGAATTGCACCATTAATTATATTATAAATATACAGAGTGATGATAACGTTTGGAACAAGTTTCGTAACTGCCGCTGTTATTTTTTTTTGAAAAAATCACTCGGACAGGTCAATCTTTGTTTTAAAAAAATATTAATGACTCCACTGGTGATTTGGCAATGAGGTTATCCACGATTTTTTTAAATGAAAACCCCACTTTTTTACTCGTTTATGATAGTAATTCATGACACTTAAACGACGATATAAACAAGGGATTACATTTATAAACAAATGTTTGACTAAAAAATTTTTTACTTCAATAAGCTTGAAAAGCTAATTCTTTTGATTCTAATTAAATATAAAAAAATTACAAAGAATAAAATTTTAACTTAAACAATTTAACTTTTATTGAAATCATCCAAAATAAATCTTATACATTAAAATCCTTTAAATTTAATAGCACAAATTAATTTTAAGTTGATATTAAGAATTTATTATTAAAAAATCAGAATCTTGACTTCTAAGTGCTGTAAAAAGTTGAAAAGATAAATACATTGATATGGTTTTTATATCATAAAATAATACCTTATTAATAGTGTTTTACAACGGCACCAAAAACTGAATAACTTTTCGATCACCCGCAATGGGTGTGAGAGAATTTTTAAATGGAAACTCTTTTTTTCGCTTTATTCAATAAAAATAATCTTTTTTTTTAATTTTTTTTTTGTTAATATTTAAAGGGAAATACGTAACCTAAAAAAGTTAAATATTTTTAACGATCGAAGCGAAGAATGTAAAAAATACATGTTTCCGTTTGAAAAAATCATAGCTTCCTCTGCAATCGCCCATTGAGGATAATGGTAGTGTTTTCATTTTTCAAAAAGTGATTGTATATTTTACTTGTTTGTAAAAAATGGAACAAAGTTATCTATACTTAAGTATATTAGTGCAATTGTGTACAAATCTGTAAGTCCTTACAGGAAATATCTATAAGGTAACCATGGAAACCGTCCATTACAACGCACATAACAAACCATACAGATATTTTCTGTAAGGACTTACAGGTTAGCACAGAATTGCACCATTATTTATATTATGCAGGGTGATTTTTTTAACCTGGAAAATGGAATTATCTCGAAAAATACGCATCGCACAGAAAAATTTTCCAGATCGAAACTTTATCTCTCCGAGGGAGGCATATGTCGCGAATGGAAAAAAAATTTTCGGACAAATCGTACGTACCTTTTGACGTTGAATCCGAATCTACGATAAAAAATGGGTGTTCGTATTTAAGATTCAAAGTTGCCGCCGGCCCTGCCCCCAGTGGGTGTCGGGATGGGAGTAATTTAGTACTAACATATGCCTCCCTCGGAGAGATAAAGTTTCGATCTGGCAAATTTTTCTGTGAGATGCGTATTTTTCGAGATAATTCCATTTTCCAGGTTAAAAAAATCACCCTGTATATACAGGGTGATTCAGACCACCAGTCCCACCCAATTATCTCGAGAACGCGTTATCGTAGACGATTGAAATAAAAAATTTCATTACCAAAGCGAACTTAAAGAATCTATTGGTGAACTTATTTTTTTCCGGAACAACCCGGAACAATCCGGAACAGGAAGTAACTTTGTTTTTTTAAATGGCAACAAAGAAATAACTTTTACATAAATGTTTTTTTAATTATTTGCAGATTTACAATTTTATACGAAAAAAACAAAAAAAAATTAAAATTCAAATTTTGTTAAAAAATTCAAATACGAAATAAAATATGATACTTGAAGTAATTAAATAATGTTTAATTCGTTATTTTGTTCCAATAATTTAGAAATTTGCAGTTTATATCCGCTTTATTATTTTCCTAAACATCGCGGAACTGTCCGGAACTTTGTTTTTTAAGTGGCAACATAGGTCGATGTTGGGATTATTTGGAAGGTCTTTTAAAAATAAATAACTTTTACTGAAATATTTTTTTATTAATTTACTTAATTACAATTTTATATAAAAAAAACAAAAGAAAAGGATGAAATTTAAATTTTGTTAAGTAATACAAATACAAAATAAAATTTGATACTAAGTAATCAGATAATGTTTAATTCGTTACTTTCTTGAAATACTTTAGATATTTGCAGTCTTAAATAAAGCGAATAAAGCGGAGATAAATAAATCTGAACTGTTATTATAAATGCAACAACAAACTTAAAAAATGTAAACAAAAGTTCATTAGCTTTTATTTTAAATGTTCGAAATGCCTTCCACCTTCATCTCTGCATTTTTGCAGACGAATTCGTACACTATTTACTGCCCTTAGTATTTCGTTTTCGGATAATGAGCGACAGGCGTTCCGGATCCTGTCTTTCATATCGTCCCTTGTTGTTGGGCGTTGTTGATATACCACATCTTTAATACGTCCCCACAAGAAGAAATCTAGCGGTGTCAGGTCTGGCGAACGAGCTGGCCATGAAACTAGACCTCCTCATCCGATCCAGCGGTGAGGAAAGATACGATCAAGAGTCTGGCGGGCTACTCTAGAAAAATGTGCTGGACATGTTGCAGAAACATGACCAAACGTTTTTGCCAATGGGATGTCATCAATGAGATCGATTAAAATGTTCTCTAAAAAATCAGCGTACATCACACCAGTTAACGACCCATCAAAAAAATACGGACCAATGATTTGGCCTCCCAAAATTCCACACCAAACATTAAGGTTCCAACGATGCTGATTATCCACTTCACGAAGCCAGTGAGGATTCTCAACAGACCAATAATGTGCGTTGTAAATATTTAAATCTCCATTACTCTTGAAAGAGGCCTCATCTGTCCAAAGTATTGTATGATGAAAATACGGGTCCTTACCCAGAAGCCATTCACAAAAATCCAACCTGTTTTGAAAATCTTCCCCTGTAAGTTCCTGATGTAGATGGATGTGGTAAGGATGAAATTTATTTTCATTTATAACCCTCCAAATAGTCGGTTGGGCAATTCCTGCATCAATCGCCAGTCTTCTTGTTGAAATTTGTGGTTCAACAACAACCGCAGCAAGAATATCAGGTGCTCTTTCATCTTGCACATGTCTCATAATATGACGATTTTTGTTGTGGCTTGGTTGAAGTTGACCATTTTGCTTAACTCGGTCTGCAAGCCGCTTAAAAACTTTCCTTGACTGGAAAGTTCGTTGAGGGTATCATTCGGCATAGAGCCGCTCAGCAGCACAATAATTTTGATGACATTCACCCAAAATCATCAACATATAAAAACCTTCGAGATTCGTAAAAACCATTTTGATACTTGGACACTACGATTTATTTTAACTCAAATGTTTGTGTTATTCATTTCTTTTTAAATTTTGGTCAACATGTGCAAGCAGATTTATTTTTAAATAAATAAAATAAAATAACGAATATGTTTTTTCATTATTAAAATTATCATATTTTATTTCATATTTGGATTACTTAACAAAATTTAAATTTCATCCTTTTCTTTTGTTTTTTTCATATAAAATTGTAAATAAGTAAATTATTAAAAAAATATTTCAGTAAAAGCTATTTATTTTTAAAAGACCTTCCAAATAATCCCAACATCGACCTATGTTGCCACTTAAAAAACAAAGTTCCGGACAGTTCCGGGATGCTTAGAAAAGTAATAAAGCGGATATAAACTGCAAATTTCTAAATTATTGGAACAAAATAACGAATTAAACATTATTTAATTACTTCAAGTATCATATTTTATTTCGTATTTGAATTTTTTAACAAAATTTGATTTTTAATTTTTTTTTGTTTTTTTCGTATAAAATTGTAAATATGCAAATTATTAAAAAACCTGTAAGTCCTTACAGAAAATATCTGTATGGTTTGTTATGTGCGTTGTAATGGACTGTTTCCATGGTTACCTTGTAGATATTTCCTTTAAGGACTTACAGATTTGTACACAATTGCACTAATATACTTAAGTATAGATAACTTTGTTCAATTTTTTACAAACAACTAAAATATACAATCACTTTTTGCAAAAAGTCGTATTAAAAACTAATTATTGCCCTATTAACATCAGTTTTTAGAGAATTTAAAAAATAATTATTTCTACAGATGTGGATTCTGGCTTATAGGACATTATTAAAATTAATGAAATTTTTAATAATAATAATAATAATAGGACATTATTAAAATTAATGAAATTTTTAAAATTGCTTATTGATGTCCTATAAGCCAGAATCCACATCTATTGAATAATTTTAGGGTCAATAATTAATTTAATAATTATTTCAGTATCGAAATAACTTATGAACTTATTTGAGGTTTACCCAAATAAACCTATATACAAAGAAATAATACTAAATAAATAAATAAAACTCATATTAATGCTTAATTTCTTTAATAAAAATAAAAGCTTCCATGAAATGGTTTGAATTAGAATCTTTAAAATTAATATTATTAACAAGCATACTTATGCAAATAACAGTTTGTTATTGGGAAACTTTGTGCAATACGAGTATTTGGAGTGGATGATAAAGAAGCTCTGCAAGAACGAAGTATATCATATGGACGTGTTCCTTTTAATTTATCCAATGTCGCTTTATTTAAACTACCATCATTTGCTAAAAGAGCTGCCTCGGCCACATAACAAATTGCAAAGTTTTTTAATTTTATTGAAATTTCTGCATCACATTTAACTTTAGAATCCAATAAAGCTGCTGGAGTTTTAGTTGATTTCTCACAAGATTCTACCATCCCTTTATGTCGTAAAATATTTCTTATAACCTATGTACAAATGTTTATTGTTTTTAAATACATCATTAAATTTTTGAATTTAGAAAATTACCAATTAATGTGTTAATGTTTTTAAATATAATTAAAAAAATTACTTACTTTATCATCTGCAGAATATATACCTGATGCACAAAGAAGAACGATAAGTAAAGTATACTTCATTTTGATAGTTTGTATCAGAACTGTGGTTTACAGGTAAAAACTTAGTATTTATATAACTGAAAAATCTAAATATAAATTATTTTAATTACCATTTTTATGGCATATTTTTGTTTCTTTTATTAAACGAAATTATAAATAAATCACAATTTAAATAATTTTCTACTTACGATATACAATATATTTTTATATCTTTATAAAATATAACGGATTTTGAAATAATGCGCAGCCCATGAGAAAATGGGCTATAATTTTATTAAATACTCGTAAGAAAACTCTTGTACATTTTTATAAGATCTGATTTTTTTTATTTTATTTAAATGAAAAATATACAGGGTGTTCCTATGAACTAATATTCTCTATCATCTCCTTCAGGAGTTGAATTAATTTTAAAATTTATTCTGTTATATTATCATTTTTTTTATTAAAACCAAGTATGTTTTAAATTTTGGCTTTACCAACTTCCTTTCTGCAACATTATTAATTGTTTTCAAAACTAAGAAGAGAGCGTTTTAAATTACCCGAAAAAAACTAATATATCCATATGTATATCATGTGCTAAAAATTCAAGACATAATCCAAGCATACATGATTTAAATAAAAAATAGCTACTAAAAGGAAACATAGGGTCTCCCATAAAATTAAAGAAAGTTGATATCTTAAAATTGCTATTATTTTTTTAAGGAGTCGGAAAAAAAATTGCTAAGGCACGTACGTGAACGAGGCAAGGTGGGGCAATGCTTTTTTTCCTATCTGTTTCTGCGTTGTACCAAACAGATAGAAGAAAAAGCGTTGCCTCGGTCTGTCGCGTTGCGTACGTGCTCAGATGTGTACACCAAAAAGTGGAATACCCTGTATACAAAGAGGTCCACAAAAAAGCTAAGGAAATGTGTTCATTATTTTTCATGCGTTTTAATAAGTGATATCAAATGGTGCGAAGAAGAAATTTTTTTGCCCATGAGATACATATGGATACATTAGTTTTATTTCGGGTAATATAAAACGCTCTCTTCTTAGGGTACCCACATGCACATCATGCTTAAAGCAGAGCCTTAAAGTAAAGCATTAAAGAAGAACAGTCGTGAAAAAGCGTAATAGTGAGGCTAAGTACACATGCCGAGCATACAAGAGCAATGATCCACGGCCTATTTCAAGTGCCGACAATCGGAACAAAATTGACCGTTTTTAAGAATGATTTTTCAGAGCGTTAGCGTAATTTGAAAAATTTAAAACTCATACCCCCCTTAGAAAGAACATCCCCCTTTATGAGGGAATTCAAATTTTTAAAATCGAATGAAAATAACACCTTTTTCGTGAATAATACAAGGGCCAAATTTCGTCGCTTTTCAAAGTGAAGCCGCCGACCGTTTGGAATTGCTTCTTAAGGCTCTACTTTAAGGGTAGATTGATGTGTGGGCACCTTAGTCTTGAAAACAATTAATAATGTTAAATAAAGCAAGTTGTTAAAGTCAGAATTTAAAACAAACTTGATTTGAATAAAAAAATTGATAATAAAACAGAATATTTTAGAGTGATTTCGCAAGAATCATAAAATTTTTGAAATTTTAAAATTGCTTCAACTCCTGAAGGAGATGACAGAGAATATTAGCTCATAGGAATATATTTTTTATATAAATGAAATAAAGAGCACTTATAAAAATGTACAAGAGTTTTCTTACGAGTATTTAAGAAGATACTCGGCGAAATGTTTGATAAGCGTACTTTTCGCTAGTAAAAGTTGATTTTTGGGCATTTGTAATAAAAAATTTAACAAAAACGATGCCTAGAGCTATTCAAATTGAATAGTTTTCATATAGAATTTTTATTTTTCATGTAAAGTCTATGTTAGGGGCGTACTTTTGGAATAAAAATAAAAACGCATTTTTTATCATTTTTCAAAAAGTACGCCCCTATCATAGACTCTACATGCAAAACAAAAATTCTATATGAAAACTAAATTCAATTTGAATGGCACTAGGCATCGTTTTTGTTAAATTTTTTATTACAAATGCCCAAAAATCAATTTTTACTAGCGAAAAGTACGCTTATCAAACATTTCGCCGTGTATCTTCTTAATGAAATTGTAGCCCATTTTCTCATGGCCTACGAGTTGTGAATTATTTCAAAATCCGTTATATTTTATAAAGATATAAAAATATACTGTATATCGTAAGTGGAAAATTATTTAAATTGTAATTTATTTATAATTTCATTTAATAAAAGAAACAGAAATATGCCATAAAAATCGTAATTAAAATAATTTATATTTAGAGTTTTCAGTTATATAAATATTAAGTTTTTACTTGTAAACCACAGTTCAGATACAAACTATCAAAATGAAGTATACTTTACTTATCGTTCTTCTTTGCGCATCAGGTATATATTCTGCAGATGATAAAGTAAGTGATTTTTTTAATTGTATTTAAAAATATTAACACATTAAATGGTAATTTTCTAAATTCAAAAATTTAATAAAGTAATTAAAAACAATAAACATTTGTACATAGGTTATAAGAAATATTTTACGACATAAAGGGATGGTAGAATCTTGTGAGAAATCAAGTAAAACTCCAGCAGCTTTATTGGATTCTAAAGTTAAATGTGATGCAGAAATTTCAATAAAATTAAAAAACTTTGCAATTTGTTATGTGGCCGAAGCAGCTCTTTTAGCAAATGATGGTAGTTTAAATAAAGCGACATTGGATAAATTAAAAGGAACACGTCCATATGATATACTTCGTTCTTGCAGAGCTTCTTTATCATCCACTCCAAATACTCGTATTGCACAAAGTTTCCCAATAACAAACTGTTATTTGCATAAGTATGCTTGTTAATAATATTAATTTTAAAGATTCTAATTCAAACCATTTCATGATAGCTTTTATTTTTATTAAAGAATGTAAGCATTAATTTGAGTTTTATTTATTTATTTAGGTAAACCTCAAAAAAATTCATAAGTTATTTCGATACTGAAATAATTATTAAATTATTTATTGTCCCTAAAATTATTCAAAAGATGTTGATTCTGGCTTATAGGACATTAATAAAATTATTAAAATTGTTTATTGATGTCCTATAAGCCAGAATCTACATCTGTTAAAATAATTATTTTTTAAATTCTCTAAAAACGGATGTTAATATGGCAATAATTAGTATTTAATACGACTTTTTGTAAAAAATGATTATATATTTTAGTTGTTTGTAAAAAATGGAACAAAGTTATCTATACTTATATTAGTGCAATTGTGTACAAATCTGTAAGTACTTACAGGAAATATCTATAAGGTAACCACGGAAACCGTCCACTATGATATTATAAATATACAGAGTGATGATAAGGTTTGGAACAAGTTTCGTAACTGCCGTTGTTATTTTTTTTTTGAAAATCACTCGGACAGGTCAATCTTTGTTTTGAAAAAATATTAATCACTGGTGATTTAGAAATGAGGTTCACGATTTTTTTAAATGAAAACCCCCACTTGGTTACTCGTTTATGATAGTCATTTATGTCACTTAAACGACGATATGAACAAAGGATTACATTTATAAACAAATGTTTGACTAAAAAATCTTTTTACTTCAATAAACTTGAAAAGCAAATTCTTTTGATTCTATTTAAATATAAGAAAAATACAAAGAATAAAATTTTACGTTACCGATGTTAAAATTGTAATTGTTATATTTTAATTAAGTAAGATAATAAAAAAGTGATTTTAATAAAAGTTATTTATTTTTAAAAGACCTTTCCAACTATACCACACTTGACTTAGGTTGCCATTTGAAATTTCAAAGATACTTCTGGTTTCGGATAATTTCGGTTTGATTTGGAAATTTAGAATTAGACCAAAAGATTCTTTAGATTTCCTATAGTGATAAAATATTTCTTCTCATCAATGTACGACAAAAGGCGAAATAAAAAGCTGGTATGTTGGTCTGGTACACTCACAGTTGTTTAAAGTAACGTCATGTCAACCGATAAATTTTGTTGTTGATTTCTTAATAATGATTTTCAACAACAATGTGATACGTCTTTTGTGAATTGCGAAAATTCGAAAAAATAAGCTGGTTATCATGTTTATGCGTTACTTTGAAGTAAACTATTGTTTAAGGGAAAATTAATATTTTTTTAAGTACATTTAGATGGCGCTAGTATATAAACTTTTTGGTACCATTGTAAAACAATCTTAGTAATAAATAGTTTTAAATTCCAAATTTTTGGGAATAGTATTAATTTTCCTTTTCCAATATGAGTAAAATAAATCTTGGGATTGGGATTAACAAAAAAAATTGTTTTGGTCTTTTTATATTTTGATTTCTAAGTATGCGATTGTGAGGCTACAAATAAACAAAATGAGGACAAATATTGTTATGTGTTAAAAATTGTTCATGGATTTAAAAGTCGCTTATTGTTGAAAAATATAATCATCCCGATGTTGTTACAAAATACCGAATTAAGATATAAGTTGTGTTGAAATGAACAGAAGAAGTTCCAAATCGTAGCAATTAACCCTTAACTCAAGTATAAATTATTTAAATATTAAATGGCCAAATATTAAAAGATGCCAATAACATCGGTATTTCCATCAAAATGTGGTTTAATTATTATTGTACTCTTGTCTTTCGGCTGCTTCTAAAAAAGTAATGACAAATGTCTTTCTGAACAAAAAAATTGCTGTATGAACTAATACTTTTTTGACTATTTAAGAAATTGGAGCATTTTTGAAAGGCTGTGGTTTTTCTGCAAGTAATAACGTCGAGTTTTTTTTTTCAAATTTTTACAGCACTTAATAAAAATTTTTAAATTGTTTATTGATGTCTTATAAGCCAGAATCCACATCTGTTAAAATAATTATTTTTCAAATTCTCAAAAAACGGATGTTAATAGGGCAATAATTAGTTTTTAGATACGACTTTTTGCAAACAATTATTATATATTTTTTTTGTTTGTAAAAAGTGGAACAAAGTTATCTATACTTATGGTGCAATTGTGAGCAAATCTGTAAGTCCTTATGGCAAATATTTATAAGGTAACCATGGAAACCGTCCATTACAACGCACATAACAAACCATACAGATATTTCCTGTAAGGACTTACAGATTTGCACAGAATTGCACCATAAATTATATTATAAATATACAGAGTGATGACAAGGTTTGGAACAAGGTTTGTAATTGCAGTAGTCATTTTCTTTTTGGAGAAAATCACTCGAACAGGTCCATTTTAGTTTTAAAAAAATATTAATGACGTCAGTGGTGATTTAGCAATGACGTTATCCAAGGTTTTTTTAAATGAAAACCCCCACTTTTTTACTCGTTTATGATAGTCAGTCATGTCACTTAAGAGGATAGCTGGTGTAATTTGGGTATAGGCGATTTCAAAGATAAAGTACAGCTATACCAATAAAAAAAAGCAAAATCGGTTTTCAAATATCTTTTCCAGATATTTAAGAGAACGTCGAGATTCCCTTTTTTTTCGTAAATTTTTGTTTTATATTTATTTACCCAGCTAGCAAAATTAAGTCGGCCGACATTCGGCCGAATATACGCCTCCCATAGTGGGTACAACGGGCCTTCAACGGCAAATGATGTTGGGCAGATTTCAATAGGTCACTCCGGCCGAAAGGCGGCCAAACGCACTGCTACCGCTGCGATGAAATGTATTTTCCGCGACGGCCCTATTATGTACCGACATCATTTTGCTTTCATACCGCCGCATTGCCAGCAATGGGCCTGCACATTGCCTTTGTGCACTACACTTCAGATTGGGTTATAAAAAAAATAATTTTATAATATTCATTATTGTATTATGATAATGATTATATACAATTCATAATAAATATATTCTAAGAAACTCAAAAAGATATAGGTATATCTATCTTACTAAAAATAAGCAAATATTTGACTTTGGAGCATTTTATATTGCCGGAATATATTTCGTAAACACTCGAAACTAGTCGAAAAAAAAACCGAAGAAATAAATTTAATGTCAGAAATCGTGTTAAGGCCCATCAAGTTGGCAATGCAATATTTGCAAAGCTCGAATGAAAATAAAATATGTATCTAAGCCTAGTGTCGAGCAACTTATGGCCCTTAGCTTGTATTCAACGCCGATGCTTTGCCGACATAAAACCGCCAATCGGCCAATGTTATTGTGTTAGCTGGGTTACCTTGCCGGGCAACATGTTAAGAGCCATCGAAGGCCCTAATCTTCCAATCGACGCCGACACTTTGCCGACCGTGCCGTAATAAAACCGCCAATTGGCCGATGTTACAGTGTTTGCTGGGTAGGGTGATTTTTAAAAGTGCAAAATTTTTTCTAAATTTCAAAAGCCTATAACGAGTATATAATGCAATATTTATGTTTTAAATTGAATACAAAACATGCCTCAGGGTATCCTTTTCTAAATTAACTTTGAAAAAAATCGAAAATAGGTATTAGTTTTCTGAAAGAAAGTAGCAAAATACGCACAATTTGTACTTCACGAAGACAAAAATTGCAAAAAATTATAGCCTGAAGATTCTACATTGTACCCCAAAAAGAAAATTAAAAAAATCTTACGAAGAAAACTTTTTATGATTAAAAACACAAGACCCTATCGAATACACCTGCTATCCTCCTAAACGACCGACGATATAAAAAAAGGATTACATTATTTATAAGCAAATGTTTGACTAAAAAATCGTTTTACTTCAATAAACTTAAAAAGCAAATTCTTTTGATTCTATTTAAAAATAAAAAAACCTTAGAAAGAATAAAATTTTAACTTAAACATTTTACCATTTATTGAAATCATTCAAAATAAATTTTATACAATAATAAAATCTTTTAAATTTAATAGCACAAATTAATTTTAAGTTTATATTAAGAATTTTTTATTAAAAAATCAGAATTTTGACTTCTAAGTGCTGTAAAAAATTGAAAAATAAAAAAAACTCGACGTTTTTACCTGCAGAAACTTATCAACTAATAAAATCATTTTGGTTCTTTGATTTCAGATGATCCAGCGATGAGTTATGAGGGGTACCACAATGAAACTTTTTTTAAGACTTAACCACAGTCTTTCAAAAATGCTCCAATTTCTTAAAGAGTCAAAAAAAGTATTAGTTCATACAGCACTTTTTTTGTTCAGAATGACATTTGTCATTACTTTTTTAGAAGAAGCCGTAAGAGAAGAGTAAAATAATACTTAAAACACATTTTGATGTAAATTTCGATTTTTCACATGTCACCATGACTGAATTAGTTAATAAGATATTTCTTATAGATGTAGTCTTTGAAAACCACAAATACCTTTGGTTGTTATTAAATAAAATTCAGCAAATTTTTTATGATCCGGCGTTTCAAAACCAACCTTCAAAAACTGCACACATGATCAATTAATTTTTTTAGATAAAAATGGAACGCAATTGTGTTTATTTTAGTAAAGCTGTTAGAGCAAAGTATTTTTTGTACCATGATTGTTTTTAGACATTCGTATTATAGATTATACCCTAATCTTTAATTTATACTCAAAAATTTTGTTATAATTTTATCGAAACTAGCAGTTTTTAATCAAGTTTTTACAAACACCAAAAATGAGTATTTTTATAATCAATTTTCAAAAACGTTCCTATGAGGAAAAAAATACTTAAAAAAACCTATTTTATAGGAAATTGTCTAAATTTTATAATGGAACTAATTTTGTAAGTCTAGCTTCAGTGAAAATGTGAATTTTTGGCGGATTTCAAAAAAGTCCCCACCGCGAATTTTATTTTTTAAATGGTCCATTTTATAAAAACCTAACCAAATTTTATTTTTTAATCATATCTTGACTATAAATACCCTTTTTAAGTCATCAAAGTGCGATTAAAAATTTCTCCAAAAAATAACCTTAACTTTAATTGGTTATATAAAATTTATTTTTTGGCCCATGATTTTTGTAGTATAAAAACCATATCAATCCATTAAAAAAAAAATGATGACTTCATAGTGACGTCATGTCAACTGAGAAAAAAATATTGTTGGGTTCATTTTTAGTTTAATTATGAAACCGATTTTTTAAGAAGCAACAAACATAAATTAAAATCGGGTATACATTTTAGATTTTTTTCAGGCGACGCTAAAATAATTTTTACACATTTTTGTTAGGTCTTAATACAAAAAACGACTTTGTAAGGGTGGCAATTTAAAATTTGCACGCGAGCGGCCAAGGGCCCAGGTTAAAGTAAGTGTATTTTTCTCGAAAAGGGCTTATTCTATAGAGTTGGTATGTGATTACCTTTATTGTCTAAAATTAAATATGGAATAATACTATGAAAACAAATATTATGTTATGTTAACCATAAAAAAGTTAACGCCATATTTAAACTTAACCCTCCTTAAAACTACCCTTTCGGAGAGCCCAGAAAAACTGAAAAAAATCATAAAATTAAATCTTCAGTGTATTATGGTTCACACCAAATTTCAAATCGGACATATGTTTATAGGAAGTATTTTTCTAAAAATTCGTTGTAGAATCGCCTCCTAACATTTTGCCGGTTAATTTATGGAGACCCTGTATGTCTGCAAAATCAAAATAAAATTTTAAATTATCATTTTTATGATCAATCATTGTTATTTTCTTTATTTTTCGAAATTATAAATAAAATATATACAGGGTGTCCCATAATATGTGAGACCCACTTCTAGGGTGGGTAGTAGATGTCAAGAGAATAAGAAAAGTTCATATAAACTTATGCCTAATTTTGCCTGATAAGGGAAGCTACAGCTCTTTAAAGGTGTTGTTAAAAAGTAGATTTTTTTTCTGTTTATTTCAAAACAAATTGAAGTACAAATTAACAGATTTGATATTTGGTATGAATCATAATAACGTTTTAAATTTAAATTTTGTTGACCATCAATAAAATAATAAAATGCATTTTCTTCGAAAACAGGGCATTCTACCGACTTTGAATAAGAGTACTTTTTTTTGTTAAGAATTTAATGGGGAACATTAATTTGAAGAAAAAATGTTGTAAAAGTTAACTACAAAAAAGTTATGACAATTTTTACCTTAACTCTTTCCTTATCTAAACTTTTAAAGCAAGCAAAAAAATTGAAAAAAGTAACAAAAATGTATCCTAGGTGTATTATGATTCACACCAAATTTCAAATCTCTACTCCAATTTGTTTTGAAATAAACGAGCAAAAACCTACTTTTTAACAACGCCTTTAAAGAGCTGTAGTCCCCATATGAGACGAAATTGGACATAAGTTTATAGAAACTTTTCTTATTCTTTTCACATCAACTACCCACCCTAGAACTGGGTCTCACATATTATGGGACACCCTGTATTTATAATATTTTATATAAGTATAACTTAATTCCCTTTTTTTACAAACAACAAAAATAAAGTCTTACCTAAAAGCTAATTATTGCCTTATTAACATCCGCTTGTTGAGAACAAAAAAAAATAATTATTTCAGTTTCGAAATAACTTATGAACTCTTTTGAGGTTTACCTAAATAAGGCTATACACAAAGAAATAATAATAAATAAATAAAACTCATATTAATGCTTAAATTCTTTAATCAAAATAAATACTTCCAAGAAATTGTTTGAATTACAATTTATAGTTAATGTTTTAAGAGTTTACTGTAATATAACTCAATTTTAATATTTATTAGAATCTTTCAAAATAGTATTTTGAAATATATCTCCTTACAACTTGTCCATACAAGCATACGCATGCAAATAACAGTTTATTATTTGGAAACTTTGTGCAGTACGTGTTCGTGGATTGAATGGTAATGAAGCTCTGCAAAGACGAAGTAAATCATATGGAAGTGTTCGTTTTAACTTTTCCGTTTTCGATTTATTTATACTACCATCATTTGCCAAATAATCAGCTACGGTCGCATAACAAACAGCAAATTTTTTTAATTTTACTGAAATTTCTTCATCACAGTTAACTTCAGAATCCAAATAAACAGCTGGAGTTTTTGTTGATTTTTCACAATATTCCAGTACTGATTTTTGTAGTAAAATATTTCTTATAATCTATTTACAAATATTTATTGTTTTTAATTCGTTTATTAAATTTTTGAGTTTCGAAAATTACCAATTAAAGTTCTAATCGTGTATTCAGCTACCGTGATGAAAAATTTAGAGACGTCGTTATCGTTAATCACGTGATTAAAAAATATTTCTTCATAAGAAATATTATGTTAAAGACGCGATTAACTTTAACGACGCCTCTAAAATTTTCATCACGGTCGCTGAATACATGCTATAATATTTAAAAGGTAAATTAAATTTGCAGAATATATACCTGACGCACAAAGAAGAACGATAAGTATACTTCATTTTGATAATTTGTACCTGAACTGTGGCTTTCAGGTAAAAACTTAATATTTATATAACTGAAAAAACTATCTAAATATAAATGCTTTTAATTACCACTTTTATCGCCACATGTTTGTTTCGTTTGTTAATCGAAATTATAAATAAATCACAAATTAAATAATTATCTACTTACGGTATGCAATATACTGAGTGATGATAAAGTTTGGATCATAATTCGTAACTACCGTATTTAATTGTTTTGAGAAAATCGCTCGGGCAGGTCAATTTCAGCTTTTAAAATGCCATCTTTAGCAATGACGTCATCAGCGATTTTTTTAAATGGACGCCCCCACTTTTTTTACTTAATTTTGATTGAAATTTATGTCACTTAAACGATTATATATAAAAATGATTACATTTGCAAATAAATTTTCGTTTAAAACAAGAGATGGCATTTTAAAACTAAAATTGACCTGTCCGAGCGATTTTCTCAAAACAATTAAATATGGCAGTTATGAATAAGGTTCCAAACTTTATCATCACACTGAATTTAAAAATGTTGAGCTTTAAATATTCAGTGCCCTATTATAAAAGAAATGATTTCTACAAAAGTTTACTCAAATTTTTCGTAAAATCTAAAATTATAAAATATACAATGTGTTGCATTTAAAAATCGAAAATTAGTTGACCTATCACTAATAAAACGAACACCCTGTATATTGAACATATGTTTAAATGGTAGCTTGTTTAAATTGAATTTGCCAAATATTTTCTTTGAAATTAAGAGCATTCACGCTTAACTTAAAAATTAAAAAACAACTTCTCATTTTTAAAAATCGTTTTTAAATACAGGGTGTCCCGTTCGTGGTTCACCAAACGTCAAGGTTAGAAAGTTGAGCAAATTTTATCAACAAAAAACCAAAAAAGTAGGGGTCTATCTTTTATGGTTTAAAAGTTACAGGGATTTGAATTTGGCATCGCCCGTTTTTGCCAGAAATCAGTAAATGATCAATAGTTGCTTAATATTCAATTTTTATAAGCAAAAGTTAAATTTTGATGACTTTTGAAACAGTTGTATTATTAAATAATAACAAAAATGAAGGCGAACCTCAATTGTAACTAACTATGCTTAGAATCAATTCTCATAAGAGTAAGTTTAGAAGGCTCTAGTGAGTGTATAAAACAGTTAGGGTTTTAACATTTTTCATAATTTCTAGAGAATTTAACGAATTTTTAGAAAATTTAAAAAAAACACCTCCTTAATAGATCTCTAGGAGAAAATCTTCAAAAACTGCTAAAAAAACAATTTTTTATGGATTTTTTTTTCTTTTCGATTTTTTTAATACTTGATTTATACGAATTGTGTGTTATCACTGTTACCAATGGAAAGAGGATACTTTCAGCTTTAAAACTATATTTTTTTAAAATCTTTTTCTAAGTTTTTAAGCAGCTATTGATCATTTACTGATTGTATTTCAATCCCTATTCCTCTAGTTCAATTATTGTAGACCTGCGTCCAGTGTCTATTTACCACACTTCCAAAGCCTAAAATTAAAAATATAGGCTCTGCAACTCTCCGCGCATGTCATCAGCGCCAGCGCCAAGCCGTTCATTCTTGTTCTGTGTGTCGAGCATACTGCACGCTTCGCTCTCCAAAATAGCAAAATGGGTAAACGACGCAACATGGAAGAAATAGCGCGCTTAAGCAAGAAGTTAAAGAGATTAGAAAGAAAAGTCACAAGAAGACATAGCACAGATTCTTCAATTAATTCAAATTCGTCTCCAAGTAAGTGACTAATGTTTTTGTTTTCTCTTTTTAGAAATGCGAAAAAAACTGCAAAGTTCTGTGAAATAGATTGTTATCTTTTTCACAAAGTCGGCCTATGTGCCGAAACCA
The DNA here is from genome assembly GCA_963971135.1 of Stenus bimaculatus. NCBI lineage: Eukaryota > Metazoa > Arthropoda > Insecta > Coleoptera > Staphylinidae > Stenus > Stenus bimaculatus. Next base: position 10,465,323 of record OZ020185.1, on the reverse strand, counting down.
CTTACGTGGTTTTTTATCCGTGAATTAGATTTTTCTCTTTTCATGAAGCTAGACTATGTGCTAGATTAAAAATGTTAAATGTATTTTAACATTTAATGCAAATGGCGTATCTAACAAGGGACGTTTTTTCTTTAACGCAGATGTGACGCCAACGCACGATTCCTTACGGTACGCAGACACGCCATCCCCAGAAAATCAATACGAGTTCGGAAATCTTCGGACTGATTCGCCAGGGCGCGAGGTGGAATGCGCACTAGTAACTCAAGATTTGGTTCAGGGCGCAGGTTCGTCAAATCTTACTATGGATAAGGAAAATATCCAACCCCAAGATGAAAATATTGATAGGGAAATACTCGCACTCCTGGGGGATGATGTGATTATAAAGGACAATGTGGGACCACCGATTCAACAAAAATTAAGTTTGAATCTAGCCCATATTTTAAAATATGGTTTAAAAACGGAGGATCTTACCTCTATTATGGATAAATATCCCATACCAATAAAAATTGGTACAATTAACCCCCCTAAACTTAATGATTCAATCGTTAGGTGTACTTCGGAAACACATTTGCAGCGAGACAGCAAATTGTTGTCAAATCAAAAAAAGATAAGTGCTGCTTTAGCTGCCTCAAGCAGATGTCTAACCGAATTGATAAAAAATGGAGGGGGAGGAAGTGACAGATCAACAAATCTGAATATGATTGAATGTTTAAACGATTCAATTAGAATTCTAGCTGATGTGCAATATACTCAGAGCACAATAAGAAGGGCTTTATTGGCCCCGAATATAAAACAAAGTCTAAGGCAAACTTTAAATCAAACTTCAATTGATGAATTCTTATTTGGGAATAATTTGGAGGAAGAAGTGAAGACTGCAAAGAATTTAGAAAAGGTGTCCGAGGAATTGGCAATTCAGAAGACAAAGACGACTACTGCTCCTTCATCAACAAAGAAGTCAAAAAACTTCAAAGCCCCGTCCACTTCTCGTCAAAATCAACAACAGAATTGGGGGGGGCACAACTGGCGACAGACAAAGGTCTCACAAAAAAAAAAAAAAAAAAAAAAAAAAAACCAACAGTATCAGAAAACCAAACAACATCAACCATACAGGAGACATCAATATTAGAAGTAAGTAAAATCTCTGGTCGACTTAAACATTTTGTTAAAAACTGGAAGGACATTACCTCTGATCCTTTTATCATAAATCTACTAAGGGGATATAAAATTCCACTAATTTCAAATGTTTATCAAAAAGTCGTTCCACTTGAAAAGAGTAGATCGTTGTTTGAAAATAATGAATGCAATCTTCACATTCAAAAACTACTAAATATGGGAGTAATTACTCCCTGCAATCATGAAAAAGGACAATATATTTCTAGTATATTTTTGGTCCCAAAACCCGATGGTTCTTATAGATTTATATTAAATCTAAAGAAATTGAATGATTTTGTGCAAAAGCTTCATTTTAAAATGGAGGATTGGAGGTCAGCCATAAATTTAATGACAAAAGACTCCTATATGGGATTGGTGGACCTCAAAGATGCATATTATTTGGTACCAATACACAAGTCTTCTAGAAAGTTGTTACGTTTTCAATTTCAAGGAACTCTTTATGAATTCACTTGTTTACCTTTTGGTTTATGTACCGCACCTTTTATTTTCACGAAATTAATAAAGCCAGTAGTGGGTTATTTACGTGAACGAGGGTTTCTTTCAGTTGCATATATTGATGACTTTTTATTACTGGGTAATACAATGGAAACCTGCAGGGATAATATTGAGACAACAGTAAAATTACTAGAACATTTGGGTTTTATAATTAATAAAAAGAAGTGTAATTTAATACCTTCAAAACAATGCAAATTTCTTGGATTTATGTTTAATTCCAGTAATTTAAGTTTAAATGTTCCCGAGGAAAAAATCATCAAACTTCGGTCAAATCTTAATTGTTTTAAGATCGGAAAAGGGGTAAAGATAAGAGAATTTGCAAGTTTAGTAGGTAAACTAGTAGCATGTTGCCCTGCAGTTAGGTTTGGTTGGATTCATATAAAACCCTTCGAAGTTGTAAAATATAAGGAACTTTGCCTTAATAAAGGAATTTTTGACAGCAATATGATAGTTCCTGCATCCTTAAATAAAGAAATTCTTTGGTGGATGAAAAATTTACAAGTTCCTAATCCGATTAGAAATTTCAGTTATGAATTGGTTATTTTTTCGGATGCCTCCAGAAGTGGTTGGGGTGTTTTTTGTAATGGGGAACGTATACATGGTTTTTGGAACCAAGAAGAACAAAAGTATCATATAAACATACTTGAATTAATGGCAGCATTGTTTGGGTTAAAATGTTTTACCAGATCTGTTAGTAATTGTGAGATTTTATTGAGAATTGACAATACCACTGCGGTAGCATATATAAATAAATGTGGAGGTGTCAGATTTGAAAATTTAAATCAACTTTCTAGAAAGATTTGGGAATGGTGCGAAGAAAGAAACATTTTTGTTTTTGCTTCTTATATTAGCTCGGCTGAAAACAAGGAGGCTGATGAGGAATCGAGAAGGGGAGAACAGGAAATTGAGTATGAACTTTCCGGTTTGATTTTTAAAAAAGATTGTTAAGGAATTTGGATTGCCTGAAATTGACCTCTTTGCTAGTAGGTCCAACACAAAATGTAAGAAATATGTGTCATGGAAAAAAGATCCAGAATCTTGGGCAATTGATTCTTTTACAATCCCTTGGAAAGATATGTTCTTTTATGCTTTTCCCCCCTTTTCAATTATTTTAAAGGTTTTAAGGAAAATAGTTTATGAAGGATCAGAGGGAATTGTAGTGGTTCCAAATTGGCCTACCCAGCCATGGTGGCCCCTATTTATTTCAATTTGTGTTAATAAACCATTGATATTTGAATCAAATATAAATTTATTAACTTCCTCTAGGAAAGATCCACATCCGTTATGGGAAAGCATTTCCCTGGCTTCCACCAGGTTATCAGGCAAGCTTTTGAATTAAAGGATGTACCAGGAATATCAATTGATCTATCTATAGATTCTTTATCAAAGTCTTCACAAAGTCAATACAATTGTGCCTTAAGGAAATGGTGGGAATTTTGTCTTAAAGAAGATCTAGATTTTTTCAATTCATCTTGTTTCCATATACTATTGTTCTTAACGCAGGAGTATGATAAGGGCTCATCTTACAGCAGTTTAAATTGTATAAGATCGGCAATCTCCTTACTAATGGGACCCCAAATAGGGGAGGACTACAGAATAAAGAGATTTTTTAAAGGAATAGTCAAAAATCGTCCACCAAAACCCAGATATGAGGCCATCTGGGATCCTAACGTGGTTTTAACTTTTCTACAAACATTACCTTGCAACACCAAGCTGGCTTTAAAGGATCTATCGATGAAGTTAATAACGTTAATTGCCTTAACTACGGCTCATAGAATTCAAACCTTAAAGGCAATCAAAATATCAAATATTGGTATACATAAGGATAAAATTGAAATTAGAATTACCGATTGTATTAAAACTTCAGGCTTAAATAAACTTCAACCGAAGTTAGTTTTACCTTTTTTCAAAGAAAAAACTATTTGCGCAGCTTTCACACTACAATCCTATTTAGAAAGAACCAAGAGTATAAGGAGCAACCTGGACTATTTGTTTATATCATGGAAAAAACCATACAAGGCTGTATCCTCTCAAACACTAGGAAGATGGGTTAAAATCATCTTAGGAAAAAGTGGAATAAACACAAGCATCTTCAAAGCTCACAGCACCCGACATGCAACTACATCAGCTGCTAACCGAGCAGGCATTAGCCTGGAAACCATTCGGAAAACAGCAGGCTGGACAAGAAAGTCAGAAGTTTTTACAAAATTTTATAATCTTGAACTAACCAATGAGGACGTTTTGGCGAGGGCTATAATAAAATCATAGTGGTTTGCAATAATTTTTTTTTTTTTTTTTTCCTATTGGATTATTTCAAATCCTATATTATTGTATTTTATTAACGTTTATTATGTTCCTAATGTTTAGAGTTATTCTTTGTTTTAAGAATTAAATTGTTTTTTTATTTTTCTGTATGAATTTAAGAATATATTTATTTTTTCTTTTGGAATTAAGGTTTTTTATTTTTTCCAACTTAGGTTTACTTAAAATAAAATTTGAAACCGTAATCAGCTTTAAACATCTACAATAATTGAACTAGAGGAATAGGGATTGAAATACAATTATAAGATTAAACGAACTTACCTTAAGTGAAGTTCTGATCTTAATTGTATGAAATCCCTATTCCGAATAGTTCAATCCCTCCCTTCCCTTATTTTTCCCCCTTTTTTGAATAGATTACGGTTAGGCTTTAAACGAATGAACGGCTTGGCGCTGGCGCTGATGACATGCGCGGAGAGTTGCAGAGCCTATATTTTTAATTTTAGGCTTTGGAAGTGTGGTAAATAGACACTGGACGCAGGTCTACAATAATTGAACTATTCGGAATAGGGATTTCATACAATTAAGATCAGAACTTCACTTAAGGTAAGTTCGTTTAATCTTATAATTTCTGGCATGCCAAATTCAAACCCCTGTAACTGTCAAACCATAAAAGATAAACCCCTACTTTTGGTTTTTTTCTTAATAAATTTGGCTCTACTTTCTAACCTTGACGTTTGGTGAACCACGAACGGGGCACCCTGTATATTAATTTTATTTCCGGTCGAAAATGAAGTTACGTTAATTCTTAGTTGTTTAAAGTTGGTTTTTGTAAAATTAAAATTAAATCGAAAACCAACTTAAAGCACCTAAGAATTAATATATCTTAATTTTCGACCGAAAAAAATAATATATTTAAAAATAATTTAAATAAAAAGTTGATCTTTAATTTTTGGCAACCAAATTTACACGTGAATGCTCTTCAATACGATTCAAAAAAGATTTAGGTGTTTCCATTTTTTTTAGCGGACCCTGTAATTTTTATTTATTATTTTATTTGTAATATCGAGTAACTACAAACAATAAAGTAACATTTTGAGCAATAAAAATAATATAAACCATATTAAAAATTTAAATTTAGTTGTTTTTGTATATATATATATATACATATGTGTATTACAATTTTACTTAGATATTTAGTGAAAAGTTAATAAAATGAATTTGAATTTACTGTTAATTGTTCTTTGTGAAGCAAGTATCTCTGCAGATGACAAGGTAGAAAGTCTTGTGTGACTTAGGCGAGTATTACACTATAAAAGAAATATGATACTTAATACCCCAAGATGACTTGTCTAAAATTTTTATCATATTTATAACAGATCTTTGTAAAATAACTTTTATAGTATAATACTCGCCTTATAATATTATTTTATAATAAAACTATTTATCTTGCAACAAATTTTATCAAATAAAACTAAAATCATTGTGTAAAATATTATTTTTTTCAAAGGTTGCATCAGCTAGAAATATTTTACGAGTTAAATCAGCAGTTACGTCATGTGAAAAATCAACGAAAACTCCAGCACACCTTTTGGATTCGGAAATTAATTGCGACTTTCCAATTTCGACGAAATTAAAAAAATTTGCAGATTGTTATGCTAAAGAGGCTGAAAATTTAATGGAAGATGGTAGTTTAAACAAATCTACCCTAGAAAAGATAAAAGGAACTCCTGCATATGATTTTGCTCGTTTTTGTAGGTCTTCTTTGCCATTTAAACCACTTCTACGTTGTGCTCATAGTTTCCAAATGCTAAACTGTATTTTGCATGTAAATGTTTGTATGGACAAATTGTAATGGGATAATTTTATTTTTATAAAGAGTGATTTGATTTGTAATTTGTATCATTCGAAATTTAACTTTTAATAAATGTATCCGCTAATTATAATTATTTGTAATATATAAATAAATTTTATGCAAATTAAGGTTTTTATTATAATTTCAACATTGTTTTTATTATTATTATTATATTATTATTTTTAAGTTATTGCAATAATGGAAAAATTACGACGTTCCAAATAAAATTTTTGATTTCTACTGGGGTAGGCTATAAAAATGGTAATTAAAATTTTGTTTGGCCATATTCACTTCCATTTGTAGTTCTAATACCTAAAATACCCATCTAAATAATTACACGGATTACTTTCTAGAACTACTAACCTATAGGTGAATATAACCGATTTTGTATTATTTCTAGACATATACAGGGTGTCTTTTATGAGCATAGACGGCGATTCATATGGTACCTTTTGGTGCTAATATTCACAGTTAGTGAAATACGTCTAATTAGTTATTTCACTTAGAAAAGCTTAGAAAAATGAGATGCGTCAAATTCGCTTAGGTTTTTAATGATTTTTTTGAGTTAAGTCAAACTTTGTTGGCACTTTTATGTGTATAGAAAATGTGCCGAATTGTCCTAAAGTGTAAAAATTTTGAGATACGTCTTTTGGTTTAGGACGGCAGAATAACACTTACTATTTAAAAAATTTGGTTGGAAAAAAAGTGGAACACTCTGTATACAAAGAGATTTACAAAAAACAGCCAATGAAATAGCTTTTTAATAAGTTATATCAAATGGTTTATAGAATACGAAGATTTAAATCAAAATACGTACTGATTACACAAAAATACTATTCAATACTCACAGATTACACAAAAAAAAACAAAAGTAACCTATCCTTTTTAGGAATTTTTTTTGAAAAAGGAAAATGTTTTAATATCTGATTTTAGTATTCATTAAACCATTTAATTTGACATACCACTTTTATTTTTTTATTACGGGCAAGTACAGTATATTCGGTTGAGACTGGTGTGGATTATAAAAAAATCTCTTTCAAGCTTTTTTAATTTTTTATACATTCCTAAACCACGTGGAGTAAAAATTGCGAGTTCTTTTATCGTTTTCTTTCAAAAGAAATTCCCAAAACTATCGGTATTATTAAAAGTTATTTATGCAATTGTAAAAAGTAGATAATATTTGCACGCGACGTAAAAATTGTACAACGAGATCATAGAACGAGTTGGACAATACGTTTAGTGCAAATATGCTTTTTGCATGACTTTATTTAAGTCACGCTTTTTTCAATAAGTAATGCTTTTGTGCACTCGTGCAACAAGTGAAAATCTATTTTGGTTTTCTTGATTGGTATGTGTGTACTCTGTTTTTGATATCAACATAACATCATGATATCGCCTATAGTGCTTTTCATCTGAAGGACTTTAGGTATATTATGAAGGCCATTTCAAAGTCTACTGTGTTTTTTTAAATACAAACCTGTTTTTTAATAATTGAAGACCTTGGTGCAAGAAGGAGGTAAGTTCACTTTTCGAAGTTCTGAGAAAATTGATTAAAACGGTTTTCTTTTAAAAATTTGAATATATTATTATTATAATCGGCACAATATATTTGTTCATCCTCAAAATATTTACATACCCCTTTATGTAATAATAAAGTAAGCAAATATCTTCATTTTTAATTTTTTTTATTTGGACTTACCTCTTTCTTGCCCCAAATATCTCAAATGTTAATGAAAAGGCGAACAAATCTTGCCAAATCCATAGAAATAAATACTTTTTTAAATCAATTTGTAATGTAAAAATATCAAATAAGAATTAGCAATAAAAAATGGCCCTATAGTATCAATACTAATCATCTGATCCACTAACACATCATCAGTGTAATCTGTCTCATAAGTTTTTTAATCGTCAAATTTTAAGTTACGATAGTATTTCATTCAGTTTTCAGATGCATATTTTAATCTTACCCCATTATCACGTTGTCATTTTACCTCATATTTGCTAAAAATGGCTGCCAAGAATAAGTTAATATTTAAATTAAACAACTAAATATTCATCATACTCACATCCTTCTTGCACAATTCGATTGTGCTTTTAAAATTGTAAGTGTTTACGTAAAAAACTCATTTTTATAAAGATATAAAAATATATTGTATATCGTAAGTGGAAAATTACTTAAATTGTGATTTATTTATAATTTCGTTTAATAAAAGAAACAAAAATATGCCATGAAAATGGTAATTAAAATAATTTATATTTAGATTTTTCAGTTATATAAATATTAAGTTTTTACCTGTAAACCACAGTTCAGATACAAACTATCAAAATGAAGTATACTTTACTTATCGTTCTTCTTTGTGCATCAGGTATATATTCTGCAGATGATAAAGTAAGTGATTTTCTTAACTATACTTAAAAATATTAACACTTTAATTGGTAATTTTCGAAACTCAAAAATGTAATAAAGAAATTAAAAACAATAAATATTTGTACATAGGTTATAAGAAATATTTTACGACAAAAATCAGCAATAGAATCTTGTGAAAAATCAACAAAAACTCCAGCTGTTTATTTGGATTCTGAAGTTAACTGTGATGAAGGAATTTCAATAAAAGTAAAAAACTTTGCAATTTGTTATCTGACCGAGGCAGCTATTTTAGAAAATGATGGTAGTTTAAATAAATCGACAATGGAAAAATTAAAAGGAACACGTTCATATGAGTTACTTCGTTTTTGCAGAGCTTCTTTACCATTCAATCCACGAACTCGTAGTGCACAAAGTTGCCAAATATCAAACTGTTATTTGCATTCATATGCTTGTATGGACAAGTTGTAAGGAGATATTCTTCAACATATTATTTTTAAATACTCTAATAAATATTAAAATTGAGTTATTTTGCACTCAACTCTTAAAACATTAACTATAAATTGTAATTCAAACAATTTCTTAGAAGTTTTTATTTTGATTAAATAATTTATTAAGCATTAATATGAGTTTTATTTATTTATTAGTATTTCTTCGTATATAGCCTTATTTAGGTAAACCTCACAAAAGTTCATAAGTTATTTCGAAACTGAAATAATTATTTTTTGAAGTTCTCAACAAGGCAATAATAAGGCAATACTTAGTTTTTAGATAAGACTTATAGCTAAAATATTTTTGTTGTTAGTAAAAGATGGGAACTAAGTTATACTTATTTAACATATTATAAATATATAGTTTATTTATTATTTCGAAAAACAAAGAAAATGACAATTTTTGGCCATAGACATACAGGGTCTCCAGAAATTAAGCGGCAAAATGTTAGGAGGCGATTTTACAACGAATTTTTAGAAAAATACTTCCTATAAACATATTTGAAATTTGGTGTGAACCATAATACACTGAAGATATAATTTTATAATTTTTTTCAGTATTTTTGGACTCTCCGAAAAAGTAGTTTTAAGGGGGGTTAAGTTTAAAAATAGCGTTAACTTTTTTATGGTTAAAATAACATAATATTATTCCATATTTAATTTTACACAATAAAGGTACTCATATACCAACTCGATAGAATGTATCATTTTCAAGAAAAATATATTTACGTATGTTTGCTGGGTTATTGTTGAAAAATATATTCTCATGCCCGCTGTTGTAACAAAATACCTAATTTTGATCAAAGTTGTGTTGAAATGAACAGAATAATTTCCAAATCGAAGCAATTAACCCTTAAGTAGCGTAATGGTATAATCCAAAAAATTCCTAATTATCTTTAATTTTTGGAAATTTGTTTATTCTCCTAATGTGATAAATTGTGGAAAATTGAAGACTTTGAGTTGTTTTTCAAGAATATTTGTTTTATTCATTGTTATAAAAATTATCCTAAATATTTAAATTGAAAATGTATATTATTTTCGGACAAGAAATAAATAAAAATGTATACTATCTTTCCGGAAGGAGGGAGTAGTTGGTTTTCGAAATTCATAATTTTATTATATGGTTGTAAATTAATAAAACTATGAAAAATAAATTATCTACGATAAACACGGTACTTTCCATCCAAATATTAAATTTTAAATTAGCCCATAAATTTCTCATGCAAGGATATTAAATATTAATTTGTATATTGTAATATTGGTTATAATTATGGAAATTCAAGAAAAATTTTACGTTTTATAAATACTGAAATTGTACTTGAAAGATACAGTGCACAGTTCAAATAAAATTCAATAAAATTATTTGCAGTTTATTTATCGTCCTTCTTTGTACAACAAGTTTATCTTCCGCAGATGCCACAGTAAGTAATTCCTTGTGAAATTATAATCCTAAATATTATGTCATAATTACCAAATTTTTGCTTAAAACTTTTTTTGTAAGATGAATCCATTTTAGTTACACCGGCTGAAATGTCCGATACATACGAAATATAAGAGCTAAAAGTGGGTAGTTAGTTTTTGTGGACAGCGTTGAAAATCGTAGCTCTGTGACTTTCATAACTTTTGATACAGATCACTTACAAACATCGAAAACATTTTATTTTCCCACTTTTTATTTTAAAAGAACGAGTTTTGAATATTTTTGTTAATATAATTTAAATATGTATAATATGTATGCATAAACTTACTCATTTAAATATTTTTATTTGCGTAAAGTGCAGAGTGTCTTGATACGCCACTGCTATACGTGTATATTATGTATGGATTGTATACAGGATGTCCCACTTTTTTTCAAAAAAAAAAATATTTTTTAGATAGTAAATGTCATTCTGAACAGAAAATTTCCTATGAACTATTATGTTTTTTCGACTCCTTAAACAGTTACACTAATTTTAAAATTTCAAAAATGTAATGATTTTTGTGGGACATCCTGTATAAATTTCATTTTATTTTTTCTATTTTGGTTCGTTACTATGGCTACTAGCCAGTACCGCACTACTATCGGTGCGTTACTGAGTAGTAAATTTTATTTTTCGAAGTTGGTAGCACTGAAGTTTGTTGATTTTAAAGTGGCAGTTGCTAAGCGATTTACAGATTATTGATGATTTGACAAACCTGACATTAGAGTTGCCAACTACCAGAAAATTTACTAAAATTGAAAACTATAATATTTTTTTTTAAATAGATAAAAAGGTGCAAAATAGAAAAAATAGTATATAAAAAACTCGTTTTATAAGTCGATAGTAGCACTTGTTCATTAAAATACTCCTGCTACAATATGCGACTTATGAAATTCGGTTTTATAGGCAGATTCTGGTCAAATTTAAAGGCCTTTAAATCGAAACAAATAAGGTAACTATGGAAATTGTCCATTACAACGCATATAGCAAATTTTAATTTAAAGGCCTATAAACTTAAATGATTTGACCAGAATCTGGGGGTTAATATACTATTATTAAAAAATGTATATAATAAGAAAGAATACAAGGTGTTCCACAAAAATCATAAAAATTTGTCAATTTTAAAATTGGTGTAACTTTTTAAGGAGTCGAAAAAACATAATAGTTCATAGGAACATTTTTGTTCCGAATGACATTTACTATCTAAAAAAATTTTTGCTGGAACAAAAAGTGGGACACCCTGTATAAATATTCTATAATATTACCACTTTTTTATTTAAACAGTGAATTATCTAAAATCAGTTTCACTTCTTTCATATTTCGTATACAGGATGTTCCATTGTGATTCAACAACGTCGCGTCGGTGTTAGAAACTCGAGCAAATTTAATAGAGAAAAACAAAAAACTAATGTGCATAGAAATTAAAAAAAAATATCATAAACATCCTCTTTCAATTGATAACAATTGTTATACAAAAAAAATTGAAAAATATTTTATTTTTCAGTTTTTGCAAATTTTCTTCAAGAGAAGACCCATTACGGTTGTGTCTTTTTTTAATTTTCCGAAACTTGTTCATATTCTAAACAAACCAGGGAAATTTTTGACTGTGGCTCTTGTCGAAAAGCTAAAGCCTTCTGAAGTTACTTCTATGAGAAGTGATCCTGAGAATAGTTTGTCAAATAGGCTGTAGGTGCGGTTTGTTAAAATGGGTGCATAGTAAGTCAAGTAAATGACACCTGATGGAACACCAAGTATTTTATAACAGTTTCTCGCCTGTCAACCAACGGATGGTAAAAAAACTATGCTCAGAACGCTTCCTGTAGAAGTAACCTCAGGAGGCTATAGTAAGTGAAGGAAAAGACCTACCATTTCAAATTTTTCCCCGATTTGTTAAGAATATGAAGAACTTTCATGCTACTATCCACTTATAAAACGAGTTTTTTATACTATTTTTTCTATTTTGCGCCTTTTTATCTATTTAAAATAAAATATTATAGTTTTCAATTTTAGTAAATTTTCTGGTAGTTGGTAACTCTAATGTCAGGTTTGTCAAATCATCAAATAACCTGTAAATCGCTTGGCAACTGCCACTTTAAAATCAACAAACTTCAGTGCTACCAACTTCGAAACAAACATTTTACTAATCAGTAACGCACCGATAGCAGTGCGGAACTGGCTAGCGACGCACTGCTGTCAGTGCGTTACTAGTTACTAGCTATAGTAACGAACCAAAGTAGAAAAAAAAATTAAAAACTGAAAAAATAACGTTTTTTGTTTATTTAATTTTCTTTGCAATTTTTTATTCAATATTTTATAAGGAAGGAAAGGTTTCAATGATATTTTTTTACATTCTAGGTACAATTGGTTAGAATTCAGTTAGTAATTTTGTGATTTTTGATAAAAAATTGGTGAACTATGATTCAAAATGCTGTAGCTCCGAAACGAATAAAAATAGACCGCTACTATTTTCGATTTTTATTGATAAAATTTAGTCTGATTTCCAATCGTGGCGTTTAGTGAACCACGAATGGTTAAAAGAGTTGCACTACATAGGTATTTTTGTTATTAATAAAGTTACAGATTCGGTTAAATGGCCAATGTTTTGCAGTTTTTTATACTTATTCAGACGCTGTTAAAATAAAATAAAAATTCCGACTCGTTTCGATGACAAACGGAATGACCCGAAAATTGCAATTTTTTAAATGTCGATTATTTCGTCGATTATTAATTACAAATGTTACAAAAAAATATTTCGGTTAAAAGTTGTTCGATTTGTTTCGACAAACTAAAATATATTAGGAGTATTTTCGCGACTAACCAATCATTACTGCTGTTGTAAGGAGTAGTTAGTAATTTCTGACGTCATTGAAGATACTACTTTTGAAATCGCAAGAACAACCGTGGTTAGTCTTACGGGTTATGTGCGTCGTGAACCGTGAACCCCTCCTTTTTCATGATAAAAATGTAGGACAGTGTTGGGAAGGTGTAATCGGTCTGCAACTGACAAAAGGCAATCTTTTTTTGCCAAATACCAAATAAATGATGACATTTTTTAGATGCTAGTGGATGATTTTCTCCACTTTAAATTTATCAATATTTATCCCATTCTAAATAAAATGTCTCAAAAGTTTGATAAGCACTAACTATCCCTAGGGCGCGTTCCAGTAATGAACACTAAAGCCCACGACGACCGCAAAATCGTTCTACATAAGACCGCGATTTTTTCTTTCGTGCATCGATGGCGACCGCAAGAAGCTCACATCGACCGTATTTATTCGTGGGTTTCCGTGGTTGTTTGTTGAATGGTGACCTTTTGAGCTAGTGGAACGGGAAAATTTTGCGGTCGTGGTCGTGGGCTTTAGTGTTCATTACTGGAACGCGCCCCTAATATACCTCCTTGCAGTGCTTATGAATTCTGCAACTGTTCTTAAGGTCATATGACGTCATTGGTGACCTCACTAGAGCATAATTTTGTTCGCCAGAATAAGAGTTGTTACTTAAAGTTACTGAATTTGCTAACAACTCGTAACAATAGCTAGTCGCGAAAATACGCCTTGTTTTTTGACAAAATATTAGATAATCGGTCTTCAAGATAGCGATAGCAACTTTATTTTTTTTAATGGGGGCCATATTGGAATTTTGATAAAATAAATGGCATTTTTTCCTGCTTTGAACGATCTTCTTTAAACAAATGACGATTCTAGCTGTCATTTTAGATTTTTGTATAAGATATATGTCCAAAACATGTTATATTTTTCATTTAGCTAGTGGAAAAGTTGGCGATTTGTATATTTGATATAATATTCTAAAGTGAGAGCTTGAAAGAAGACCTGTCAAAAAGTCAAGACTTACTTTGTTGAAAACAAATAATATCAAATATATGGTAGTCTGTTACTGCAAACATACATGCAGTGCATCGTTAAAATCAAATTGTCACACCCTGTATAGGACATTCACGCCACTGTACCTAATAATGATATCATCCTATAAAAAAAGTTGTATAACATTCTATGTTCTATAAGATTGACAATAAATAATATAATCATGGGATTCATAATAAGGAAGATATTTTGAAAAAAAAACATTTTCAATCCTTTTCCTCCCTCAATACCTACTAAAGCAGATACCTTACAACTCAGGACTCTTTAAATCTACAATCAATCAACTCAAGCTACAAATGAGCCAAGTTTCCTTAACTTCGCATTATTTTCCTTATTGAAATCTGATTTTACTGTACCAAACACGCAGAAAATAAATTTGATCACCAAGAGTGCAGGAAAAAAGTAAATTTTATGTGGATTAATAAAACAAAGGAGTATAATTCATGTGTTATTTATTTATTGCAAGCAAGGCATTAAGCTCAGAATAATCTATGTAACTTTGACATGTATAAATAAAGAACTGTATTTACTGCATAGGGCTATGAAAATTTGTTGAAAATAATAATGAAAAAAAGTAAAAAAAATAAACAAAAACGATCACATTTGTAACAACTTAAAATCATAATAAAAAAATTTACCAGAGCACCAATACATTTGTAAAAGATCTATTATAATTATATACATAGCGGCTCCGCCTGATTTGCCTACTTTACATACGCTTAAAATAACGATTTAAATAATATAATTTCGTTGCTATACACAAAAAGTAATAAACACCTAAAGTTAATTAAATACTTGATAGGAAGATGTTTTTCTCTTATAAAATACTTAAATATACATTTACATATTAGTGATTTTTCAATTCAATGAATGCACGTTTTACAGCCTATATGTGTATTATCTTGCCTCGGCTAGACCATCTTAGTCGTTTCCTGAAACGGTAAGAGGCTTACTTACTCCAAGAGTAGATACTGCGAGGTTTACCCTACCTTTGCAAACGACTGCGAAAAACTTTAAACCCATAAGGCACATATTCGATATTTACAATTGGCTTTAATAAAATAACTTTTCACAGCTCCATCTCTACAATGTTTGTACGCTCGGATTTAAATCAAAGCAGTCAAATATATTAAAATATCTAATTAAGACTAAATAGAACTATTTTACACATCAATTTTACGGTTTACCCTGCAGGACCGTATCAGAAGATCTATTGAAAGCGAAGGAATTTGTCACTGGACTAGCACGTTCAATATAACTTAAACGTTAAAAGCATTTTTAATATACAATAATTTTTATGATTCTCCCACTATAAGAGTTTCTTTTAAAGCCAACAGCTGCTCTTCCCCCAATTTTATTTTATCAGCTATTTCCTTAGAATCCATTATCAGCTTAGCCTTCATGTTTATAAAGTGATCATAATCTGCATACTCCTCAGAATTTAGGTACTTGTACAAAATGTTTGAAACATGCACGCTTCTTTTATCTATACTTTCTTTCAATTTCTTTGCTTCTTCCAGTTGTTCTTGCAGCTTATCTCTTTTACTCTCCAAGATTGCCTAAAAAAATAATTTATTTAATAAAAGACCCATTTTAATTATTGATTCTTTAAAATTTTTAATGATCAGTTAATTATTATTACCTTGATAGTAAAAATTTTATAAAATCTTACCCTTTCTTGATCATCTGGAGACATTGTCATTAAAGCATTTTCGGCTCTTGCTAGACGTCCAGAGAGCCCTAATAAAAGACTAGTAATTTTTCCAATTTCTTGGATATGTAAACGAAATTTGGACGCTTCGTGTGGCCTCGCTAATTTTGAAACGTGCGATTCAACATGATCACCTAATTCGTCATTTATCCTGCATTCTTCTGAAACCACAAGCTGCTCGCTACGCAAAACCTCCAACTTACGGTCTAAACGATTCACTAATTCTTGCTAAAAATAAAATAAAATATTAAAAGTAGAGAAGAAATTAGTGAAGGGCTATAAACTGAAGGTAAAATAATGAATTTTAGCCGATATTACCTTTTTCTGGCTGAGATCTTTGGTATCTTTCACTATATTTAACTGGGTCATATCCTGGCTGTAGCGAGTCAGGAACTTGGCTTTTGGTTCTGATGTTGTAAAATAAACCGACGTTGCTGATAACGGACTTGCCTCTAGCTTTGGCACTGTTGAAGGTAATTCACTAAAAAAATTATATATTGTATATATTAAATTTTCTATTAAAATTAAAATGGAACTTCTTCCAAGTTTTAGTTGAAGCTCAATATATGATGCAGTTTGAAACAAAATTGTCCCACTGAAACTTAAATTAGTTTTTAATTGTTCGACGATCTTACTAGCATTTAATAGAAAAAGCCTTTGAACTTGAAAAAACTGGAATTCTGCTAAATTTTCGTTTTCAATGAGCAAATCGAAGCGCAAATACCGAAAATTCTGTAGATAATCTTAGCGAAATACAAGTACATATTTTCAAACAACTATGTGAACTAAGTTACCTATTTTTGGAAGGTACGATACTATTAAATTCACTACTCGTAGGAGGCGGGCTACTACTTGGAGTTGTCGTCCTACTTCTAAAAGGTGAATTAGCGGGTCTTGGTTTAGAAGTCACATCTAACCTAAAGAGTCCTGTGACATAGTCAGTAGGTTTCTTAAAATCAGGTCCTTGCACTAAAAAAATAATTGTAATATTAAATACAAAGAAAGGTTAATAATGTTTTACCTAAAATATCTTTCAGCCTATCTGAAGTTGGTAATTGACTAATAAAATCTTCAGATAACTTTTCACAATCAATTTCTTCTTGGAGTTTTTTCCTGGTGGGAAGAGGGGTGGGAGACATTTCATCCTTTTCCGTTTGGGAAGATGCGTCAGTTGTACAGGCGTTTACTCTTAAAACTACTTCAGTCCTTTGAATGAGTTGGAGGCCTTCAACTACTTTAGGTTGTTCGAGTATTGGGGATGCGGGTATGTCTGGAGGTGTCGTAGATTTTGGCGAGGTGCTTGGCGTGACTTGAGGTGATGTACGCAAAGGTGAGGCTAAGGGTGATATTTTTCGTAAAGGAGATGGCCTTTTATTCGTGTTGGGGGATAAGGAAGGACGGATTTGTGGGGGTGAATTTCTTCGGTTGAAATTCGTGGGTAATGTAGGAGATGTGATTGGAGGACTTGAGAGGTTAGTGTTGCGTAAGGGTGAAAATGGGCTTTTCGGAGGTGATTCAGGGGGTGTCTTTGGTGATAGAGTTTTAAGGTCTTCGTTATCTATTTGAGGAGCTAAGCTTAACTGTGATGGCCGCGATAGATACCTAGGAGACATGAGTTTAGCGTTAACTGGTAAAACGTCGGGTAAAGGTGGTTTAGATTCTTCTTTCTCAACTTTGATGGATTTTTCATTCATCGACGCTCGCCGAAGTATGTTTACGTTGTTATTTTTGAGGATGTTATCCTTTAAGTTTTTGTTAATAGGCCATTGCACTTCTTTTGTGTTATTTATAGGCTCCACGATTGTTTCGGTTATGGAATGGCCATTAGGTGATATCGTACGCTTGTAACTGCCTGTATCCGAATCAGGAACAATCCGTTCTCTTTCACGACGCGATGCTAAATAAGACGCCTTGGATTGACTTCTGAAATGAAAAATTAGTTATTACATGGCATCTGCTCATCAAATTCAAGAAATATGTAACTAATGATAAGTAGCAATAAATTCAACATCTATAATAGCAATCATCTTGGAAGTTATAATGGTACAATGCATGCATTTATTTAAAATGGGAACATAGTCATTAGATCAAATTATGCCATAGAGGAAAATAATGATTATAATACTTGCTTTGAGTTCCTAAACCGATTTAATAAAAGCTTGAAAACATATGCTTAAGAGGTTTTATATTTATGTACACTTGGTTAAATAATTTAATTACGTTTGATATTCATAAAGAAAAATTCAAAAATAGGTCATTGTTCAATAAATCATGTGAGTGGGCGCAATTTACTATTTGGTAGTAGAACACCAGTTTTGCATTGATGATTCCATCAAACACCAGTTGGTGTTAATTTATTTATTTTATATAACGTTGAGATTTCTAAAAGTGCGGCATCTGTCAAATCAGACGGCATTCCAAACAAATTAAACGACGGTTGAAGAAAGTGGATGGACCGGTAAGCACGAACGTGTCCCCCTATGTATTTTATACCCATATTTTGCAGAATAATTATGTTAGCTCTTTTAAAAAAGGTCTTAATTACTGAATTATTCATATTTATTCCCTCATGTTCTTTTACTACGCATTAATTTATACAATAATTTAGTTTTATTTCTTTTTAATTTGAAAGTTTGTAAACAGACGAAACAGGGTCTCAAAGAAATTGAAAGTTGACATTTACATTAAAATTATGGATGTAATAAAGCTTTAAACATGCACGATTATTTTTGGATTTTTTATGCTTGGAATTCTTATAGTTCTTCGAATCTTAAAAATGTAAAAACGCTGTCTAAATTTTTTTACCTGCCTATTTTTATTTTAGAA
This sequence comes from Stenus bimaculatus, assembly GCA_963971135.1. Lineage (NCBI taxonomy): Eukaryota > Metazoa > Arthropoda > Insecta > Coleoptera > Staphylinidae > Stenus > Stenus bimaculatus. The sequence goes on along the minus strand of OZ020185.1, from coordinate 10,446,807 downwards.
TCTCTATTGTATTAATTAATTTTGTTGATTAAATTTTTCGCGTTTTTTGAGGTCAAAAATATGAGAACAACAAGTAACCTTTACCTTTTATTGGATTTGAATTTATAAAGTTTAACCACAATGGGTTTTTTTAATTTTAATATGCCCTTTCAGGATTCGTTTTGTACTTTAACATCTCTTGAATTGAATAAATAAATATATTTTGAAAATAATGTTATAAAAGGTTTAGGTAAAAATTTCCAACATTCCCAACTAAATAATTACGTTGGAACTTAATCCTTGACTGATGGAATCGATAAGTCCAAGAATAGTATGAGTCCAACAAATTGGTCTAAGTTGGGTTTGAAATATCACAAAACTGATACAATTTTTTATTAGGTTGTATACAGATACAATATAATGTTTTACAACTTTCCGGAAGATATGTGATAATAAAACTCCAAAATCGCTTGTAATATATTTTACGACTTTCTTGCCTTATTTTGATTAATTAGTAACAGGATAAGTTCAGAGGTGGAAGTCGGTAAGCTAAACGATCGTTTTCGTACAACGAAAAAATCGTTTGTTGACTAAGTTGCTTGGTGACAGATTTTCTATATCTCTTCCTTTTGCACGTTTTGTATTTGTTGAAAAAAGATAAAATCCGTGACAATAGCAACATATTCAACAACTTCCACCTCAGGACTCTTCAATTCTTCTACTCATCTAGTAAATTTGAGTGAGTATTTGTCTTTCGATAGTCTCTAGTATATTTATCTTAAACTCTGTTTATGGCGAAAAGATTTTTATATACTTTGGTTATCTTAATTCAAAACCGCAATCTTTGGACTCATGCTGTTCTTGGAGTCAACGATGTAATCAAGAGCTGTAATGATAAATAAAGGATAATTACTTTGGTCACAGGAAGACATAAAGAGCTTCGACCAACAATTTCAAGAAAACCGTTAGGACTCTCTACAAAGATCAAATTTAAAGGTCTAACATTTTTTTGTAAAAAATAAATAACAATGAAGTAACTGCATGCTGCATGCATTTAAGTTGAACGTAATTTGTACATCGTTTATACGATAAGTGGTGCTTCGCGTTAAGTTTTTGAAGACAAAAGTTGCTTGGTCATTTTAAAGGTGATCTTCGAATAAAATTATTGTATTATTATCAACCATATAGCTTGTAATTAGTAATAATTAAAAAAATCTTCTAATTATTTTCAAGGTTGTATATGTATATCTTCTTGACTCATTTGATGTACAGCACTTTCTCTGAAATAATTAAAAGGAATAATGTTCATCGAATTGTGATAAGTGCACGACCTTGAGAACACCACTTTAAAATGAGACCATTGTCTTTCAACAATAGACGCGCGTCGAATTGAGCAGCTCTTTATCTAATTGTGTTCTTAATTTACAAAAGTGTTGAACATATGCATGCACATTTCATCAGCATGGGGGTCAGTGGGTTGGTACTGAAGTGTGGAAAAATCTACAGAATTTTGCACTTCTGAAGAACACCGTGTACTTTCTAAAAAGTATTTAAAAAAGTAATTAAAAGAGGGTACTCGTGAAAATAAGAAATTCTCATGAAAATTGAACTTGATCATTATCTTTATGTTAATAATATACAATAACTGTATTTGAATATCACTGTTATATTTTTTTATCAGAAACGCACAATTGAACATGGTTTTAATTGATTTTATGTAAAGTCGATAAAATGGCTTAAAAAGAATATCCGTTTAGGATTTCCTGTTTGCATTTTTAATAGTCAATAGTCGTGTTCTATCTGCTTGCAAATTTCTAATGTGCTACGTAACGTAATTACAATTATACTATTGCCAAATATTCCATACGCATTTTTCGTAAATATTTTTGTAATTGGAAATGTGAAAGCGGATTGCAAAAATTGGGTTTCGGAGAAAGAAAAATAATTTGACATTCCTATTAAAGAATAATTTACTTTTCAAAGTCAATAATTTGAATTTGGTATAATCGGCGTGTTAAAGATAAAAGACGTATGATTTTATTGTCGGCATTAACACCGCATCCTTATAAATATCCGTATATATTATATTCCCACATAAGCTTATGTAGGAGATTGTTTAGTCATGCATGGTTCTTTACCGACGAAATGGTTTCATTGACTTGGTACTTTGCATATTAAAAACTGGAGTAAACGAAGTGGTTCCAATTTAACAGCGTGTCGCCTAAGAAAGTCAATGAAAGGTGACTTTTAAGAAAATTTCTAGTTTTATTAGTTTATATTTACAGATGTAGTATTTTTATATTTATATTAAAATTACATTAAATTCTTACTTTTACAACATTGCGTTCAAATATTCAAGTCAAAAGTTGGTATTGTAAGAAATATATACAAAAAATGAGTCATGCAGTTCATGGAACCCTATACATTTCCTACATATTCCAAAGAGGATCAATAAAGTACTATGTAGTAGGAAATAATAACTCTTAAGTACGATACTGTTTTCACCTTGTTATTTAGGAGAACACAAGTCGAAGTTTTTATGTGAAAAAAAGTATCGCGTGACAATTAAGATGCAAACTAAAGAAAAAATCAAAACGCGACATACTTTAGGTAAGTCGTGAGGTTATTGGATGTTTATGTCTAAAAACCGTTGTAATCGTGATTGCTCCTAATGGAAAAATGTGATAATAACAAGATGTTGAAAATTGATTCAAAAAAATCTGTGCCAATCGATGGGAAAAAACTGACATCTTATAAATTGTCCAGACCTTTACTTGTACATTGTTGTTACACCAATTACAATTATTTAAACGCAGTCTATAATTAAGTTTTTGCGCTGTTTGATAATTAAAACGTAATCAGCGGCTTGTTGCATCTCGTATGCACGCGAATTTGTGGTTTTCTGCTAGGAATGGTTAAGCGGTTTTTGATGAAACCTCCAAGGTCTTCAGCGAAAATGAAAACAAGACAATGCAACTTTCATATAAATATTTGCTTCGGGAAATTGTGCATCTTTGAAATTCACGCACGATGAGATTACCATTTTCGTAAAATCGAGACAAAAAAGGTGATAAAACTTTCAATGCTAAAAATGAAAAGAAGATATGTCGTTTTATCACTTTCTACAAAACATAAATATGCGCGCACAATCATTGCTAATTTTAACCATAAATATAAAAAGCAAAAGTTTTAAACAAGAAAAATTTCAATTATCATAATTTCTGTTTAACGAAACTAATGAACTTGATTTGAATATTTATAAACCATGAGAGGTAGGTACAAATAATTCTAATACAACCATTTTTATCTTATCAAAAACAAATCTTATCTCCTCGGTTATTTATTATTGAAATTCTGTTTTTACATTTTCTTAAATATACAGGGTGTTGGGAAGAAGTAACTTTACTCTAAAATGAAAAAAGATATCGGCATGCGGTTTTCGATAGAATATACAATACCTTTAAGAGCACATCTTAAAAATATTTTAGTAATATACCGGGAGTCTATTCCAAGATGGCGGACCAAAGTTATGTTTTTTTAAATGGAACACCCAGTATATTATGACATTTTCGGATTCCTTATAAATAATTATACTTTGTATCAACTTTTAAGGGTCTATCATCACTCGTTTTGCTGATATTTGCCATTTAAGCCAAAAAAAGATCCATTTTTGAAAAATCACTGCTCTAAAACAGATGAACATTTTGGGTTGAAATTATCTCAAAAATTTTTCAACATCGTCTAGTTTTCAACTGCCATGTCAAATTTAAGTTTGTGATAATTTTTTATCAGGCTGCCTTGTGAAACGCAAATTGAATAATTAAACGAAATTTTCAAATGGAACACCCTGTATATTTTAAAATCATTCGATGGCATTTTTAACAAGCTTTCTACTGATATAATGGTTGTAAGTTCGAATGTCTTTGGTTTAGGAGATATTAATATCCAAACTGAGAAACATTGAAAAATACACAAAATGGCCCTCTTGATGAATTTTGTTGAGAATTTTTTTGTTAATTTGCCTAATATTTATTTCTGTCTTTCTCTATTTTGCTTTTTTATAATGTTGTTTTATTACAATAGTAGTTTTTCTTCTTTTACAACAAAAATAAAATCGAAACTTGCAATTATCAATTTTGGTTTTCTAAGTCTCAGCATATTTTAAAAATTTAGCAACTGATGTTACCAAGGAAACCCTTATTTTGTGGAATTTTGTTTTAACACCCTTTTCTGGACTTTTGATAATAACTAAACCGAAATAATGAACTCATCTCAATGAGAAATGGAAAATATGCTGTAAGCGCTTGGTGAAGCTAAAAGAAATCCGCTTCTGGTTATCAGAAAAGAGCGTAATAACGATATTCAACAAAATAAGGGATTCCTTGGTAACATTAATTGTTAAAATTTCAAAATATACTGAGATTTAGATAACCAAAATTGATAATTGCAAGTTTCGATTTTATTTGTGTTGTAAAACAACAAAAACTGTTACTATAATATAAAAACATTAAAAAAGCAAAATAGAGAAAGACACAAATAAGTATTAGGCAAATTAAAAAAATTCATGAAAAGTGCTATTATGTGTATTTTTCACTGTTTCTCAGTTTGGATATTAATATCTCCCAAACCATTGATAAGCGACCATACAAACATTATATCAATAGAAAGCTTATAAAAAATGATATCGATTGATGTTAAAATATACAGGGTGTTCCATTTGAAAATTTCGATTAATTGTTCAATTTGCGTTTCATAAGGCACTCTGATGAAAAATTATCACAAACTTAAATTTGACATGATAGTTGTAGACTACACGATGTTGAAACATTTTTTAGAAAATCTCAACCCAAAATATTCATCTGTTTTAAAGCAGTGATCTTTCAAAAATGGATCTTTTTATGGCTTAAATAGCAAATATCAGCAAAACGAGTGATGATAGACCCATAAAAGTTTATACAAGTATAATTATTTTTTAATAAGGAATCCAAAAATGTCATAATATACTGGGTGTTCCATTTAAAAAAGCATAACTTTAGTCCGCCATCTTGGAATGGACACCCGGTATAATACTAAAATATTTTTAAAATGTGCGCATATTGTATATTCTATAGAAAACCGCATGCCGATATCTTTTTTCATTTTAGAGTAATGTTACTTCCTCGCAGCGCTGGGACACCCTGTATTTATGTTATGAAATGAACGCATATTTTAGATAAATTATTAATGTTCTTAAAATTCACACCTCATAAAAATTAATTTTTGTTGTTTGTTGTCGTGAAATAAAAATGAGTTAAAAGAAATTACCTAATTTTTATGATAACATCACTTTCACTTGAATTGGTCAAGCTCATCTTGATTGTGATGCGCATATTTTGCATCACTTTAATTAAAAAGAGATAAAGTATTTTAAAAGCGTGAAAGAGATTGTTGATTTCTGTTTCGTGCGGATAAAATATGAAGAGGCGAAAACAAATGGCCAATTACACCATCCACATCAACGAAATCATAATAATAAACAAGATGTTAGGTATTTTTAGTTAATCATATCAGCACTAAAATTTTTCTTCAAATTGGATGCTTATTTAGTAGATTTGATTGATTAATTTGATAGACGTTTTATGTTATAAGTGTAATTTTGTTAACTTTTGCAAGATTATACCTATATAAATTTGCAACATTGTATTTTAGGTACTACCCACTGTACTATCATTATACGTAGTTTTAAAACCTAAAATTTTCCATCATTCCACAAAATTGTATCCTTCAATTTAGCATTTAGTAAATAATATCAATAAACGTTACATTTTCTATAATACTTGAAAATTTATGAGTAGAACAAAGCTGCAAAGCCTAACAAGGAAATTTTAAACTAAATTCTTAGATACTTCTTAGGACTTACAATTTTGTACAGAATTAACAGCAACATTCATAAACTAACACTGATCAACAAAAATGTACATTTTGTGTGTAACATGAAAACCTTTAACTGATTATGTTAGGAGTACAGTAGTTTTATTGTAATAGAATTTTTTTAAACTTTAGAAAAACACAGTTTTTATGAATAAAACTAAGGTAATATACAGGGTGTTCCAAAATTAAGCGGCCAACGTTTAGGAGGTGATTCTACAACTAATTTTAAGAAAAAAACTTTATATAAACCTATATCCGATTTCGCACCCTAAAGGAGCTACAGCCCTTGACATGTGACATGCCTTTTTTTAAGGATTAAAAAAAGACCCAAAAGTTGTTTTTCTTTAAATTTAGAAAATAGGAACAAACATCGAAGTCTACATAAGTTTTTAATTATTTCCGTTAATTTCTTCCAGTCAAGAACCTTCAAATAGTCTGAACATGATGGGTATTGTAAAACTGCAATCGTTTCAGATCAGTGCATTTTACTCCAAAACGGTGCGTTCTAGCGCCTTCGTATAAGAGTACCTTTTTTGCCCAAAATTAATTGGGGAACATTATTATAAACTTTATTTTTATTTTTACTAGCCATAGAAAAGTTAGGGGTATTTTTTATGACAACCCTCCCCATATTTACCTATTCAAAGCTTCTGAAAAAATTGAAATAAATCAGGAAAACTTATCCATATGACCTCTTGACTCACACAAAATTTCAAATCTCTACAGTAATTCGTTTTCAATTAATCGAGCAAAAACCCAAATTTTGATGACACATGTTAAGGACTCTAGCCGCTTAATTTCGGAACACCCTGTATAGTGTATTACTAGAAAATATAAATATTGTCTTAAGATTTTCTTCTGTAGTTTGCTTTTTATTCCAGACATATCTTGATGAAATCTTTCATCGTGCTCATCGCTACCGGCGCTTAATTTTTTTAGAAAAGAAGTCCAAATGAGAATGAAGGAAATGCATTTTTAAGGATATGTTACAATCGAAAGCTTAATAAATGGTTTAAAGCTTCTGGATAATACTTTTATAGTTACTTGATTGGGTACTTCCGAGAAAATTTGAGGTCACTTCAATGAAAGATTTTTAAGCTGGGTTTTTCAGATCACTAAGTTTTTCTTTAAATATTTCATCCCTCGTCAATTCCTTGATAATTTTTTAATCTTGGCATCACCGATTTTGGGAAATTTATTATCTTATAAGTATAATATCCAGCATCATTCCTATGCAATGCTTTTACAAAGTTCTTCACCAAACCAAGTTTTATATGTAGAGGTGGTAAAAATATATCATATTTAAACTTATTTTTGAAGCATTAATAAATAAACGCGATTCTTCTGTTTTGTATTCTATACCCAAAGCATTCATTACGTTAGTTACATTATTACAAAATACCAGATCATTATGGTGTGAAAAGAAGCCTTTTAGCTCTCGATGCCCAAAGTAACATGTTTGGTTCTGGGTTATAATAAATTCCATTCCTTTAATCGATATCCAATGTTTGGACAAATTTAAAACACCAACCAAATCATTGAGATTTCTTGAGATAGTAGATGTGGCCTATTTGATGAGGAAGCTTCTTGAAAACCAGAATCAAACATTATGTCATCTTCTTCCTCTGATATAACAACCACATTGGAGTTTTGAGTTGGTTTTGGTGTAGATAATAACAATTTGATGAATGATCTGTAGGTTTTAAAGACGTTTGTCTGGGGACCCTTAGACGCGTTATTTCTTAATATTTTTTTTCATTTTCTTTTTTTTATAGTAAAGTACATTCATTAACCTTTCCAGCGGACAGACTCAATTTTTAAATAAGTTAAAATTGTGTTAGATATGTTCCATCAAAAAGTGTTAATTTTACACACAATTAAAGAGTGAATTAAGAGACTATAAATCAAAATATTAAAAAAGAGGTCTGTCCGTTCGAAGGAGCATATATTCAACTTTATTAATACCAAAGTTACAGGGGACTTTCTGAAGGTAAATTTTGCCTGGAAGCTCTAAGCGCTCTTGCACAGAGAGTGGGGGGTGTGCCTTAGTGGATTAGTGCCCAATACAGTCCCAAATTCACATGAATTATTTTTACTATCAAAATATTGAAATTTTAGTGCAAATAATCAGTTTTCGCTATTTGCGATTCCTGTTTAGATGGGCTAAAATGTTACCAAATATTTGTTCCAAAATCAAGGCACATTGCGCAGTTGCATCTGAGTCGGTTTGGAAACAAAATTTTGGTAACAAATTGTGCCCGTCTAAAACGGTCTTTACAGGAAAGTCAAAATAACGTTCATATAAAAAAATACCTTAGTAATGGCATGAAATTCTTCCATAGATATATAAAAGTAATTTCCCCACAAATGTAACAAAACCTGTTAGGGTAATTTTTACAATTTCTGGATATTACTCAAGAATCACGACTTATCAATCATATAAAAAACCATTCACTAGGTATTAACTTCTTAACTGTAGAATTTTTCGTCCTGCTCCGCTTCCTTATATACCCACAAAATCTACACCAACTTCCGAAAGTTGTACAGGAATACCGGTCTAGATTCTAGAACGTTTCTTTCACAAAATTTTGTTTACGAGTGTACTAATATATTTTTTGATCAACTTTTGGAGGGATATTTTTTGAAATACTGTATTATATTTTTTAGTTTTCTTCCCATCGGAAATCAGAAAAACAGGTGAAATGTGAAACTAATAAAACTCTAGCGGTGATTGATAATTTTGGGGATAATAATAGGTTTGGATATTTAAATGAGGGGCCCATTGAGCACAATCAAGTCGTCGGAGATTACGATTTCCATACAATACAATCGAATTTAATTATGCCAACTTAATGATTGGTTAGGAAAAATTTGGATGGTAATGATTAGTTTTTTTGTTTTTTTTTGGTTGCACAATAGTTGTTGGCGCCTTAATTTGTGCGAATTAATTGTAACATTGAAGGCGTAATTGTGCGAAACAATTAAGCAAGACGAAAGCTCACCGGTGCGTGGAAAGTATGGTACATGGAAATACTTTCTGCAGTAGAATAAAGAAGAAAGTAATAAACGCCGGAAACTCTCAGCCTCCAGCAGATAATTAACAGTCGATTAATAGGCTGGCAGGTTTATATCTCATTAATCTTATCCAATGCCATTTCTGGTCTGAAATGTTTATATGTAGTGTACATGATAATTAATAAAACTTCTATTTCAATTAGAAGCGATGAAAACTAATTTCGCAATGATGATCATCCCAACGCCTTTGGAGTGTTGGTGCAAGCGTGATGTATTTGTTTGTATGTGTTCGCGGACGTGGCTCGGTCAAAGTGTGATGACCGTGATTGTCTCGGGAATAAATTGCGGCGGCCATCAAACGAGAAAAATACGTATATTCCGTGATTGCAGAGGCTAATTACGATCATTATTTTCATACGTATGTACACGAGGACGTGGATATGGCAAAACGACTGTGTAGGATGAAATTTAACTAACATTAATTCATAGGCTCCTTAAGACTTCACCATCTTATTTGGAGTTTTCGACTTCTTGAACATCACCAACTTCTTAAACACTCCCTGAGGTTCTTTCGAGTACCACTAGAGACTCACCAAAAAAGGATACCCCTATTTCGTTATTACGATCTCATCAATGTATTACTTAACAGATTTTTTCGTTACTTACATCACTATCATCATCATTCATGATCTAATCGAAATATAAAATTCAAAACCACATAAACAGTAAACCAAATGAAGAAACTCTTCTTACGATCTTATAAAGTCAGGAAATTTTAGGATATGTATGAAAATTTACAACATCTAATAAATTTCTTCAAAAATGACGTGAAGTAAGTTTTCTGAAAGTTGTATTGAGGTCGGAAAAAAGTATTTTATGGAATCTTAGGAAAGTTAAAACAATCCTACATGGATTGTTTTATTATAATTTGTATTGTGGTATGTAGAAAAAAAAACAATTGTAAAATAATTGTTTTAACCTAAGGTAAAACATAAAATAAATTATTAAAGTTAATAAAGCAAGGCGTACTTTTAGCTCCTGGAAACCCATCAATTACACGAAAGAATCTCTATTTCAATTAAACGCTTTCATCACGGTAATGTTTAATGTATCATTTATAAAACGAAAAGAAGAGTAATCATCGTATCAAAGTTGACTTTCGTTTTCACTCATATAAACTTGAACTTGATAATTCACGCATCCAGTCAGTTGTTGTGATTAAAAGTCGATTAAAATATTTAAGATTTTTCTCGCGCGAAGCCCCTAAGGTACAGAAGGTGAAACTTTGTGAAAAACCATTTATGAAGCTATTGCCTTGCCTGGACAAAGCAAAAAATGTACTAAACATGGGCAGGTGCGCCAAGTGTCGCACACGCCCCTTAAAATTAATTAACTCCATGTTTCTAAAGACATGAACTAAATCTGGTTTCACTTCTAATAACTTTGATTGGCGAAAACAACGTTTCTGTGATTGTATAAATGATATTTGTATCGCAAGTCACTAAAGTTTATATATTGTGAACACTTTTATGGCGAAATTTATTATTTATATTACAAATATTTCAGTAATCAGCCAGGCTAAATAAATACATCTAGAATCTAGATGATATCATAAATTATGTGAAGAAAGTACATGTGTAAATCAAGCCAGACACCGTGCAATAATTTAGTTAATTAATAATTATCTCTACGCGGAAATATTGACTCGCTACATTTAATCAAATTAAAATAAGGTGTGACTAACATGAATAAAAACGAATTAAGTTATCGTTTTTTTTTTTAATTTAATTAAAAAATATATCTAAAAATTTTCACTTTTTTATTTACATATCAAAAAAAATTAATTTTGAAAACAATCAAATAAAGTTGCTCTCAAATTAATTTTACAGTCGAACTCGGTTATACCGAGGTCGGTCAATTATGCTCGTAATAACCGTTAAACGTAATAACCGTGAAATTTTCCTGCTATTATTCTAATTCACAATAAACAAGATATTTCTAACCAAGAATCGGTAATTTTCGGAATTAATTTTTTACCAATTTCAAAAGAAAAAACAAGAATACAGGGTGTCCCTAAAAGGTCTATACAAAACGATACCACATACTCCTGAGACCAAAATAAGACGATTTAACCAAACTTATCTCTATCCAAAAGTGCTTCGTTAAGGTGCTACAAACCATTAAAGTTCTTAAAACTATTTTGTATTTTTGACTAAAAATTGGCTCATACGATCATAACATAATTTGGTATGTGGCTATGTAATGGAAAAAAGTATTTCTAGACAATTTGTTTTTACTTTTTCACGTTATGTAAGTGGTCAAAAATAGGTCATCGACATGCAAAATTTCTTATAACTTTTTAATGACCGAATAAAAATTCATAAAACTTTACTTGCAGCAAAACAGTGTAATTATAAACTTTTTTTGTCTCTTACAAAATTTTTCTATCTCCTCTATTTTAGGCAGAAAAAAATTATTTCCATCTGGTACATAACCTAACTTTGAAAAAACATTTAAATTTTTCGCTAAAAGGTGTGTACAAATTAACACAGTATATTCCTGAGACCAAAATGGAAAGATTTAACCAATTTTATCTTTATCCAAAAGTGCTTCCTTAAGCCTCTATTGACCATAAAAGTTATTTAAAAAGATAAGATTTTTCAAGGTCGCTAAACACTTAAGGAAGCACTTTTCGATTAAAATAAGTTTGGATAAATCATTTTATTTTGGTCTCAAGAATATGTGGTGTTACTTTGTACAGACCTTTTGGCGAAAAATTTAAATATTTTTCCAAAGTTAGGTTATGCACCACATAGAAATATTTTTTTCTGCCTAAAATAAAGGAGTTACAAAAATTTTGTAGAAGACAAAAAAAGTTTATAATTACACTGTTTAGCTACAAGTAAAGTTTTATGAATTTTTATTCGGCCATTAAAAAGTTACAAGAAAATCTGCATGTCGATGACCTATTTTTGACCACAAAACGTGAAAAAGTAAAAACAAATTGTCTACCAATACCTTTTTTCATTACATGGCCACATAATAAATTTAGTTGAGATCGTATGAACCAAATTTTAGTAATTTAAAAAAAACAAAATAGTTTTAAGAACTTTAATAGTTTGTAGCGCCCTAACGAAGAACTTTTGGATAGAGATAAGTTTTGGCCTCAGGAGTATGAGGTATTGTTTTGTACAGACCTTTCAGGGACACCCTGTATAAGTACATTTATACATATTTTAAGAAGCTCCATTTTCGAAATAAAGGATATTAAGTTTTACTATTTTTTTTCTATTTTTTAACATAAAATTTAATTTTTAAAACTGCCATTATTTACTTTTATACCTATTGCAAAATCATGAAGTTAGTAATTCACATTTTGTAAATGGAAAACCCTATTAAAAGGAAATGAACGAAGTTCGCAGAAAACATTTACTCGGTATATCCATGAAAAGGCTTGTAATAACCATGATATGGGAAAATTGAAATACATTGGAACCAAAATATCTATCCAGATTTGCTCGTTATATCCGTGAACTCGTTATATCTATGCTGGTTGGACTGTACTATTAAATTGGGTGCCATTTTTTTTTAAGTGAAATTTACAGTTTAGAATTTTAAAACGTCTTGATTTAAAACACAAATAATTGTTAAATCACAACATTAGTCAATTTTTTGCTAAATTTATAAAGCAACTATATTTAAAAAATCCATTTTAGCTCTAAAAGGAGCATAGAATGTTTTTATTAGACTTACTTATCGTGCTGTAGGAAAAGGGGACACATTACGTTTGCTCTCGGGTAATAAAATTACTGAACGGGGATGCTCTCGGCATTTAATTAAACCACAGCAAGTGAGAACTTTTTTGCTTTCGCCCATGTTAGCATAAATAGAACTTATTGATTTTTATTGTTTAGTAAAAATAATTTATTTATTTATACAAAAGGCGCTTTCTCAGGCTCAAATCAGATTGGCGACATTTAAAGGTTCTTAACCATAAACAGTGAATTAATCAGGAACCATATGAAATGATCCACTGTGAAACTATTGACTATTTGATTATTTATATTATATTACATTATAAAAAAATATATGTGATATAACATTTATTTGTGTAAATTAGTATTGATTAATGACTACATAATCCCTATTGAAGACCATTTTAGTAAAAGATATTCATAAAAAAAATGCTATTTTCCTATTTTTTTTTCGAAGCCATCAAAAAACACAAAACGAAAGTTTTACAACTTCAATGACAGTTTTGAACGACCGACGATTTTTATCTTACATCGAAAACATTTGAAATATACTACTGATTCACTGTTGAACATGTACTCGATTTAAAAAAAATAAGAGCAGCTCATTTTGTTCCAGGAAGCAGGAAGATAGAGGGACGTCATTTATTCGATAATAAATATATCTCCAAAATTTGATAAAAATATTTACAATAATTAAGCAGTATTCAACAATAGATCAAATCACTAAAATACGGGGAAAATCAACAAAGTCAACGATTTTTCAAGATTTCCATTGGGATATTTTAACAAAAAAATACTGATCATAAATTGTAGTACCATAAGCAAATATACAAAATTTTATCAAAATGTTTATAATAATAAAAAAGTTATTAAAAATTTTACATATCTCACGTCTCAAAATACATGACTAAAATACGAAATAGTTTATAAAACGGATTTTTCATTATACATAGAAATTTTCTGGAGGAAATATTACAATTACCAAAAAGTACTATAATAAATACATGTTCAAAATTTTGGTAAAAATGTTTATAATAACTAAAAAGTTATTAACAATTGTATAGGTCAAATCGTTAAAAAATGGGGAAAATATAAAGAAAATCAACGATTTTCCAAGATTAACTTTTCCAACAAAAATTTAGAAAAAAAGGCGAACGTTTCCAATAATTCTTTTCTATTTACTACAAACCCCGAGTGCAAACTCGTTCCCACCCTTATACAAAATGTTTGCATTTTCAGGTGTGGTCATAAAACGAGAGCAAAGACGGCATGTCCGGAAAATGCTATAAATTTTACAGAGTTAAACGGATATTCTGGTCAAATTACCTTGGGCCTTTAAATTTAAATTTGTTATATGGGTTGTAATGAATAATTTCCATGGTTATCTTAATTTTTTTTAATTAAAGAACTTTCAATTTGACTGGAATCTCCTTACAAATTTGGGAAAAAATGTTAAATTTTAGATTTTAAATGTCAAAATAATATAATTAGCTTTATTTATACTAAATTTAATTAGACCATGAAACTAACGACCGATTTTTTAAATTTTAAGTTAAGATATCTTTAAAATGTGTAAAATGCATAATTTTCAGCAAAAATACGTTATTAGCCAAATTATAACTATTTTTATAACACAACTTGATTTTTTAAATATGAAAATATGAAAACAAGTTAATTATTTTTTTTTAAAGTTTTATTTGTCATGCAATAAGAAAAAGCTCACGCACCTACTCAACATTTCGGAGTTAATAATTCGTATGGTTTGACATTTTATTAAGCTATAAATAAATATTTATTTATTTAACACAGATTTATTTAAAATATTAAATAAGGAGTCATTTTTTAAATAAGAAATATTTAAGTGCAACATGTAAAAATGTTTTTAAAAAATTATTATTATATTTTCTAGCACGCCACTGGTTAAATTCGTAATTAATTTATAAAAGAACTTCATTATCTAAAAATATATTAATTTCAGCTTCGAAAACATCTTTGATAATTATCCTATCACTTTTACTTATCTCGTAATGAGTAAAAGCTCACACATCTGCTAAATTAGTCAGGGTTTATTTAACTATAAGATTTTAAAAATATTTATAAATCGATATTTTATATAATACATCAAAATAAGAATATTTATCCTAGTTTTAAATAAACTATAAAATAAATGGGTTATTTAATTAAAAATGTTACAATATTAAGATATAAAATGCAGTACTTAGGTAAAAATAATTATTGAGTTTATTAGGATGCCACTGGTTTAATTCTTAAGAAATTTATGAAATGACTACACTATCTAAAAATATAATAATTTCTACTTTAAAAACAATTTACAAAATTGTTCTATCACTTTAACTTATCATACAATATGAAAAAGCTCCCGCGCCTGCTAAACCTTAAATTTTAAATATGGTTTATTCTAAAACTTCGCATAAATGAAATTTTATAATCACATAAAATGAAATTTGTTAACTTTATAATAAAAGAAATTCTAGTTAATTCCATTAAAATTGAAACAAAAACAATTTCATAATATTACAAAGCTGTAATATTAATTGTATTTTAATAAAAATAACTTGTAAATTGAATAACACGCACGTAGCAAGTTATATTTAAATTTTTTTTATAAAATTACTTAATTCTAAAAAATATATTAAATTCAGTTTTAAAAACAGTTTAAAATGTATTCTTATCACTTTTTCTTATCTTGTAAATACAAAAAGCTCGCTCACTATTTAAATTTAGCAGTGTTTTTTAAAATCGTAGGTAAATATTTAATACTATAATAATAATAAATAGAATAAATTTACCTATTACATAATGCTAATTTTTTTAGTCAAAATAGTGATAATAATTACTCAAACTAGAAACTAAAAAATTTCACACTACAATAGAAAATTAAAATAATCTGTGCCTTTTATAACACCTAATGATACCAATTTACCTAAGTTTCTAAATTTTAATGACACAACTGATTCAATAATTGCCACATTTCGCTAATTTCAAAGAAGTGAGTAAAGTAGCTGGATTTATTTTTGCAATAGAATCTCATGACAAATTAACTGAATACACGAGTTTGAAAATAGGCATCGTAATTGTTGCTTGCTCGAATTAGTAATAGTGTGATCGAGAAACTTATCTTAATGCTTTCTCACGCTTTGTCGCAAATCTGATAAATTTATGACTGCTACTTGTCGAACAATAATATATAAACGTGCATGTGAGGCATATTTTATTGACTTTTTGTTGTTATAGCGTTTAATGATGGAATTTATAAAATTAATGTCCTGAAAATGAAGTAAATTAATCGACGATCAATTACCAGAAAATTGCATAAAAAACAACTTAAAAAATCCACAGGGCTTTGTTGTTATAAAAAATCAAAAAGCTCATAAAACTCTTTCGCGTTTCATTAAAAAATCATTGAAGCTTTGATGATACATAAAATCGGGCAAACAATTTTAGACATATTCTTTTAAATAATGAAGTGTAAAGTTGTATGAACAACAAAAATTTTGTCTTATCTTCATTAGAACATTCCTAAATAATAATAAATGTTATTAAAACCAGTGTGACTTTTTATAGATCCAGTGTAACGTGCATTCTTGCGAATTTATGCATCATTAGAACATAACCTTGGGGCTATGAAGCATAACTTGAGGAGACTATTACATATTTAAAATTTCACCTGGGTCTGCGAATAAAATTTGCTTTGGATATTAATGTAATCATTCTTCTAATTAAGGCTGATTTATACTATTTGTTTCTGACATCATGATTATGAATAACTTAATTTCTTTGTTCAATATTTATATTTGGAATTGAAGTTAGTGAATTTGAAATTAAATGCGATTATTCTGTGCAAGCACTCTGAATTATGCAACACGAACTCTGGTTTCAAGGATTCCTTATTGTATGAATCACGCCAGAGGTGATTTAGCGTGTTTTTTCCTGCATTAACTTGCAAGAAGCTTGTAACAATTATGTTTTGAATATTGATCATATCAGTATTTGTAATTATTACTATTATGTTTAAACAAATATTTGCTTATTATAAACAAAACTAATAGACATGATGAATTTGTAATTTCAGGCTGCTAAGTAGGTTTTGTGAGGTTAATGGTTTTGTTGTAATTATTATTTTTGGTGTAATGAATAAACGGTTTATTTGGACAAAGAAACCTCATTTGTTTTCCAAAATGTTTAAGTATGCGGGATGGTTATTATGTCATCAAACAATACCCACAGGTAACAAAGTCGCGTTATTGCAGTGATTATAAATGCCGTTGTTAATATTACAAGGTAATCCCTTTTTGTTTTGTTGGGTTCACATACAGTTAGGTGCAGAACATGTTGAAATGCGTGGGGAATTTTTAGGCACTAATATTCACTTCGTCAAGAATTTCACTACAAAAGTTTCAACGTAACAATTACATCAATTGCAAAATTAGGCTGTGGCTCTTTTCCTCCAGGACATAAATTTTTCATCTTTCAGCACTATAATCCTCTTTCCCATTCATATCTTTCAAGGAAATGAGACAAGGGGCGAAACACATTTTACTTATAACAAAGAAGATGGTAATTATTTTTTTATACATTTACTTAAAAAAATTACATAACTATTTTAATAATACGTGATAAAAATTCATACTTTTACATAAGGCATGCGATGAGGTAATAAAAGCAATAGAATTTTTGTTTTTAAAAAAATTGGTATGAGAGATCTTGTCGCAGAAATGATGATGATATAAAAAAGTCATGATAGAAATCTTAACAATGCGGATAATTGCTGAGCGAAGATCTGAACATTACTGTTATGATTGTTATTTTTATGAAGACAGGATTTAGGCGCTTCTTCAGTGGTATTTTTTTGTAAATAATTCGATTTCTCTTATAATTATTATTATAAAGGCAAAAAGTAGGAACAATAAAAACTAAAAAACATTATGTAATTTAATTACATTTTTATGAACGTGTATAATTTGTTACTAATGGCAAAAATAAATATGCTGTACTTAGAAAATTGCAATTAGTACGAGTTGTTATTATAAAAATATTTTAATTGGCTTGAAATGAATGGGAATAACCATTACAAGTATTAAGCTTTTAGTGATTAAAAAGTTAATGAAAATTAAGTCTTAATAAGTTTTCTAATATTGGAAGAACATCTGCTCCATTACGATTAATATAAAACTTTAGCAGTACGATACAGTTTTATTTCGCAAACTATAAATACTTCATAATATTTATAGTGCTAACGGCCAGTAAGGTCAGCTGAATTATTGAAGCGTAATTTGTGACTCGATCTATATTCAAAATGCGTGCAGCTTCCTTACAAGAAATGCATTACTACATTAATACACATTGTTTTTCTGCTTTGCCATATTTTTATTATGTCATTCACCTGACGATCGACCTACGTTCCGTGGGAACATTGTTTGTTTTTGTCTCCAATAATTGTGCAATAACCACCACTTTCACCATGACCAATTTTGATTTGCCACAATGCAAAGTATACAAACCCTTGGATTTATTTTTTGCTTTGCATTGTCACGTAATTGGATGAATTGCGACATTTAATGAAAAGAAAGCAGCCTTAACCTCGCGCCAAAATCTCACACATACCACACCAACGCCGCAGGTATTTCAGAAATACACGACCTTGCTACTTTACTAGTTTTGTCACACACAAATATGCAATAAAAATGATTTATTTTTTCATTCAGTAATGTCATGATTTGGGTTTAGATGCTCTCTTTGTTTCACCAAAAATGAATCCAAATTTATTGAGCTTATTAGAAATATACTCTAAAAAAGTACAAACTCCTTGCATACATTAAAGGAATCTTGTAGAAGTGAAAACGTTTTAACGAACAAAGATAATTAGTGGCGAATGTACGTTTTTGGGGACCAAAGCTAAAAAAATGTTAAGGTCTTTTCCATAATTTTACCTACAGCTTAAAAAGAAAAATTGATATAAAATTAATTTATTTCTTATCCTTACAAATTGATAGAAAAAAAATTCTTGACTTGAGGACGAGGAAAAAAAGAACAACTTTCAAAACTTGAAAAGAGATAGAAATTGTCCGAAACAAGTCGCTGAAATAAATGATTTTCTAAAGCTGTTTGGTTTTTTCCCTCGTCCCTCGTCCTCAACCGAAGAATTAGATTTCTATAAAGGTAACTATTTTTAAATGGCAAAAGGGACAAAAAGATATTTTCAATTTGGTTTAATTAATTGATTTCTCCAATTTTTTCATAAATTGGAGTTTTACAAAAATCCAGCTTAAAAAATTAGTTCATTTCGAAAAGCTATAAAAGTTAGCTTTCTTCATATTTTGTAACAAATACATAGGCCCCAGGTACAATTTAAAAAATATTTCGTGAAAATCCGACTTCTACACTGTATATAAAAAACTCTTAATGTTTCAAAGAAATATAGAAACAATTTTTAGTCAGGTTGGTAAATTTACAATTTCAAAAAGAACTTGAATTCGAAATAAATTATACAGTGGGCGCCAAAAGTAAGTTCCCCCCCCCCCCTTGCTAACTTTTGAACAGCTTAATTTTTTATTCTGAAAATTTGGTGACAGGAGTAGTTGATTGCGTGGTTTCTAAAAAAACGTATTCTTGTTTATATGAACCTTCCGGTTATACCGGAAGTTCAATAACTTTCTTATTTTAAATGGAACACCCTGTATATTTTTGGATGTTTTAAATCTCCGTGAAAAGCTGATTCAAAAAACCTACCATAGTAAGTGTTGATAGTTTTGGAATTACGGCAATTTGAAAATTGTATGTTTTGTCCAAAAAAACCCTTACCTAACCATAATAATCTGGAAAACAAATTCATCTTGTATTACAATTTTCAGTACTTTAATCAGAAAGTTCTTGAAAATTAGAGACATTAAAAATCTTTTGGTGTAGCAAAAACAGTTTTCACAGAATTTCAAAACATACAATTTTCAAATTGCCGTAATTCCAAAACTATCAACACTTACTATGGTAGGTTTTTTGAATCAGCTTTTCACGGAGATTTAAAACATCTAAAAATATACAGGGTGTTCCATTTAAAATAAGAAAGTTATTGTCAACTTCCGGTATAACCGGAAGGTTCATATAAACAAAAATACGTTTTTTAGAAACCACGCAATCAACTACTCCTGTCACCAAATTTTCAGAACAAAAAATTAAGCTGTTCAAAATTTAGCAGGGGGGGGGGAATTACTTTTGGCGCGAACTGTATAATTTATTTCGAAATCAAGTTCTTTTTGAAATGGTAAATTTACCACGCTGACTTAAAATTGTTTCTATATTTCTTTGAAAAGTTAGCAGGGAGGGGGTGGGGGGGTGGGGTAAGGACTTACTTCTGGCGCGGACTGAAAAATTTCTTCAATGTTGAGCCCTTGAACCTTGAACGTTTGGTAGCTCAGATAGTTTTTGATAAATTTAATTTTTCTGAAAAATCAAAACAACTTTAGGTAAAAAATTAGGTTTTGTCTATGGATTTGTCTATACTTTTTCCGCAACTTCAAAAGAAAAATTGATATTAAAATAATGAATTTAAAAAAATAAAAAGATTTTCAATGGTTAATATTAAGTTAAAGCAATTAATTTGTTCAAATTTTTCGAAAAAATGGAGTACAAAAAACAGCTTTAAAAATTTGAGTTTTTCGAAAAACTATAAAAAGCAACTTACTTCAATTTGGTAAAAATCAGATTTGTATATTTTTCATAAAAAAATCATATTTCAAACAAATTTAGGCATAAATTTAATTTACATTAAATTTGTGCCTAAATTTAAAAATTTCAATAAAAACTGACAAGAGTTCCACTGGTAAATCAGAAAATTCCTTAAATTTTGAACCCTGAACGTTTAGTAGGTTTTCGAGAAATCAAAAATATTTTATGTCAAAATTGGGTTTTGTCTACTTTTGCACGCAACTACAAAACAAAACTTGATATAAAAATAATTCTTTTTAAGGATAAAGAGTTTTCAGTGGTTAGGTTAGGAGAAGTTATTAAAGCAATTTAATTATGTACACATTTTTCGAAAATAATGAAGTTGTATAAAAAAACAGCTTTGAAAATTTGTTTTTTTTTTTTGAAAAACTATAAAAGGTAGCTTTTTTCATATATTTTGTAGCCTTGGTACAATTTTAAAAAAATATTTGGTGAAAACCGGCCTTCTGGATTTTTCATATAAGAATGCCTAAAATTTCAATCAATTTAGGCACAACATAGTGCATAGTGCTTTTAATTTACAATTTCAAAAACATTGTTTTAAGTTAATTGATAAATCAGACAATTCCAAAAATTTTTAGCCTTCAAATGTTTTGGTAGCTCAGGTGGTAGGTATTCGAGAAATTTAATTTTTGAGAAAAATCGAAAACATTTTATTTCAAAATTGGGTCTTGTCTATGCTTCTGACAACAACTCCAAAATAAAATTTGATATACCAATAATTCTTTTTAAGGATAAAATGGACTGAAAAAAAAGTTGTAAAGTCCAGTTTTTTCAAATGAATTGATAAAAAGCAGCTTTTAACATTTTTTTTTTTGAAAAAAACTATAAATTCATCATATTTTGTAGCAAATACATTATACAGGGTGTCAAAGGAGGAATAGAAAAAAATTTAGGAGGTGATAGTATGAAATATTTTAAGTAAACAAGTTGTAATAATCTGCATGAAACATTCAAACAAGTATATCTCCATAAGCATTGAGAATCGAACACATGTTTATTTGAGCTTTTTTCTTAAAATATTTCATACTATCACCTTCTAAATTTTTTTCGATTCCTCCTGGGACACCATATATATATTTCGGCACAATTTCATAAAATATTGATTGAAAATCGAATTTCAATATTTTTCATAAAGAATTCCTAAAATTTCAATGAAATTTGGGCACAAATTTGGCCTGGGGTCGTTTAATTTTTGATTTCGAAAAAAATGATTTGGTGAAAATCGGTTTTCTAGAACTCTCATAAAAAATTTTAATGTTTTATAGAAGTTTAGATACAAATTTTGAAGAGGGTGATTAATAGGTATATTCTTGTCAAATATAACAATTATAAATTTAAAGGCCTTTACACTTAAATGATTTGACCAGAATCTGGGTATTAATTATTTAATTTACAATTTCAATAAGAACTGTTTTGAGTCTGGTAAATCAGACAATTCCTTAAATTTTGATCCCTTGAACGTATTGGTAATTGAGAAATTAATTATTTTTGGAAAATCATAAATGTTTTAGGTCCACTTTGGCATAAAATGTCTATACTTTTTCGCATAACCCCAAACGAAAAAAACATAATTGTTTTTAAGGATAACAGGGACTGAAAGGGAAGTTAAAGCAAAATATGTGGTTTTTCATAAAAAAATCCTAAAGTTAAGAAAACTTTAGGCACAAGTTGGATTGGTTTAATTTTGAATTTCAAAAAATATATTTTCAGTCAAACTGACAAAACAGACAATTTTTATCTTTCAAATATTTTGGTAGCTCAATTGGTTTTCGAGAAAAATCAAAAATATTTTAACTATCTCAAAACAGGGTTTTTCTTCAAACGTCATTAAAGTACTGTCTTCTGTGACGTTTGACAGGCTATAAAATGTCACTTTTTATGTTCGTTGATTCTAGGGTCACTTTGTACTGCCTAGTAGTAGAAATTCCTACTTTGCACTGACAAGGAATATAAGGGCGGAGTATAAATGAATTTTGGGCAACCCAATATGCACTAACATTGTATTGAGTATTGTATGTAAATTAAATGTCAAATTGTAAAATTGTTTATTATATTACTATTTTATGTTTTATTCGGAGTAAAAGAACTTTTTGTGGCTCGCATGTATCCGCAGGACTCGCAAAGATTGTCCAGTAAACCTACATGCTCGCCACAAAAAGTACTTCTTTTACTCCTATTAAAACAATATACTATTTGTCTATACTTTTGCCCACAACTTCAAAATAAAATTTGTTATAATAAAATAAATCTAAGGATGAAAATGACTAAAATAGCTTTTCAATTAATATTTTAAACTTTTTAAAACATGAAGTTGTATAAACAAGCATCTTCGAAAAATTGCCAAAATGAACAAAAACAATAGTATATTTAAAAACTTAAAATCTCATATCTCAATAACTAAAATCTAAAAATAGTTTCAAGAAAATATCTTTGCTAGGGAGGCCTGAAGCTTTAGCTTCATTAGTTTCATGGCTGATCAGACATTGATAATAGTTTAGAAAAATCAAAAATATATTTTAAACAAGAAAAATCTTGTAACTCTATCCAGTTTCTCGATTGTGGATCTAAACTTATGACCCAAATCTATTTTCTGTACATCTGATTCTTGATACTTAAAAGTAAATAGCTCGATTTCTCTGTGTGGTCTTATCTGCTACGATAAATCTAATAAAAACATTACCCTTGAAAGTTTTGAAGTAGACTCATATTTCAGATTTTGCAAGGCATATATTTTTAAAATTAAACAAATAAATAAAAACCTCTCCAGGACTTAAAATTGTTGACTAGGACTTTCTTCAAATAAAACTTTCTAGCATTACAATAATTTAGTATACGAAACCAAAAAACTGGGGTGTTACATACAGCTGAAACAATTATAATTAAAAAGTATAAAGTTCTTCACCCGTGATTTAAATTTCCAAAATAAATGTTTATAAATGTTTTCCGTGTACGGTTCGTTAAAAACTCTAATTAAATTATTTACTTAATGAAAGGCAATTTGTTGGTACTCGAAATTAAAATTTCGCTGCCATTACAAATTAATTAAAAGGTAAACAAACTTTGTTAACAAATTACAAACCCGTTATAATGTCATTTCAAGAACAAGATTAACATAATATTTGAATCTCTTGTAAAATGATAAAAGAGAAAGATATTATCGCATATTAGTATTTATAGATGAATAGAATTTAAAATCTTTAGCGTGTAATTATAAAAATACTGTTAATCTCTTAAAGTGATTTATGTAACTTATTAATTTTAATATATTAACTCACAGCAAATTAACAAGGATACATTATCCACCTACCGATAAAATTTTAGCGTGAGTGAATAATTATCAAGATGTAATTAGCCATAGAGATTTTTCATAGGAAGTCAAGCGCTCCTCCAGTTTAGATTTTTTTTATCTATCGACTTGCTTTAGAAATGCTCGAAGAATTATGCATAAACGACATGCGGAATACAACAAGCTACTGTCTGCATTTATTAGTCTTTAGTCTTGATAGCATAACGGAATGTTATTTAGTATAACTGAATGCACATGAGATTATTGTAAGTTTATACAGACACGTACTGCCACACAACGAGTAGCTCTGTTCGCACTAACTTCCTTAACCTTGCACTTTAAATTTACATAGAGGCCTTTTGTAATATTCAAAACTATCAGGAGATGGGTAAGTACTTCAGTGTTTTAACTAGTATTTCTACAACCACCATTTGTTTGTTTTCAGATAAAAGGAAGTTATAAAGCTTCTTTTCTTATACCTTTGCAAACAACTATTGTACACATACATTAAGTTCTTCAAAATTACCACGTTGTAAGAAATGGAAGATGTTTACCTAAATGTCTTTTTGCCTTTGAGGATGGGCATCACGTCAAATTGTAGCTACAATTAATGCGAATATGATTACTACAATTATCTTTGCAAGAAGTGTTTTTTTTGGATAAAATTTTTGTTTAAACTAAAGAATTCGAAACAAAAAATTTAGGAATAAACTTTTTATAAATTGGTGGAACAAACTAAAGTTTAAATGATTTTTACAAAATATAATATATAATTTAAGTAATTCAATTATAAATTGGAACAATTTAGTGAAACGATGTTTTGAGCTTGAGCTTATCTTAAAGCTTATCATCATATATAAAAATATTTTATTAGTTAAACCAACAATCGGTGTAGGTATGGTAAAACAATAATATTGATTGTATAAATCCGAGTATAAATCGAACCTACACTATACTTTAATAATCATGAAAATTAAAGAAAATAACGATATTTACTTAAATCACCCATAATCAATAATAATTATATGAAATTATCACTTTTGTAATTCATTCATCGGCAATGCATAAACTACGAATATGCAGTTAAAGTTTTAAATGTGTCAAAACTTTTACTTTTTTTTAGATTTCTACCAATTAAAAAACGAGTTTTTATTGATGTTTTAATTATCGAACTAATCAACCGTTCATGTATTTAAATTAACGCCAGATTTAAATTATTTTTACAATTACGAGATTAAAATCATATTTTATGATGACTTCAACGTAAAAGGCGACTTTTATAATTTAATTAACTTAATTAAAAACACAATTTATTCGAATCGAATTGGGAAAATTTTATATTGCAGATTTAATATTTAAACATTTCAATAAGTAGTTATTGCCCATTTTATGGTTTATAATAATTATTTTTATTTTCTTACTTTATTTTCAATTTGTAAAAATTTTATTGCGAAAAAAAAATCGTCAGTCAAATTTTACATAAAATGAGAATTTATAGATCAAAATATGGAGCTTTTAATGCAGAAATATCCAAACTTAAATTCAATAACATAATCCAATGTGGGTAATCTCCTTTAAAAGCCTAATTTTAACATATCACTAAATTTTAACATACAGGGTGTCCCATAAATTATGCAAATCTCTCCAGTACGTTCTTGGGGACCCTTCAGGTATCACTAGAAAAATGGTTAAGAAATCCTCTTGACCAATTAACTCAGATATGGGTAAAAGTTTGGATTTTTCATGTAAAGTTGGGCTTCTTTTTCGTTGTTAAGTAATAAATTAAATTTAAATCGTAATGTAATTACTTCAAAATTTATTTTTTTAAATTAAAAATTACCTGTAATAACAACCTGTCATAATTTTTAATTTAAAAAATCTAAGCCGACGAAATAGTTTTAAAAGAATTTAAAATATAAACAAGATTAATAAGTGGTTTATATGTAATTTTCCCACAAGAATAAAATGAATAAAATAAAATTTCATTCAAAATAATTGCAAGATCACAAAAAATACATAATATTGCACAATTATTTATATTGATGTGCTCATCATTCTGACTGAAAACTATTTTAAGCGACCAGAGTACAAATTATCCTTGAGTAAAAAAATTAAATTATATTGGAATGTTATTAAATTTTATCTAAACGCTAAAAAATGTAGCAAAAAGTAAATTCAGTACTTGATGATTATAATGAAATATTTCGTAAGAACAATTTTCGTGTAGTTTAAATTATATTGGTTTTGTAAATTGTTACTAAAATATTTATAATTACATCTTTTACTTCACGTTTTGTTCAATATCTTGAAATTCAAACTACAATTACCTAATGTAAATTGACCTTAAAATTGAAATTATTGCATTATTTTTGGGATGTACTTTAAACTACGACCTATATACCTACAAAAATTGCTAATTATTACAAATCAATGTTACTATTGACCAACAAATCAATCGTTGATTTTACGACTCATTTTAAATACAATAAATATCCTGCAAATAATCACTAGCCGACATTTTGCTACTATAGAAATTATAATACCGGAAGAAAGATATCCAATTTTTAAACCTGCATTTTTTTCAAATATTTATTAAACCTTATGTCCTTTTAGGAGTTGGAGACTTTTACATTCGAAAGAAATGATAAAAGGCAGGTACTACGTTCAACTGAACTAATTACAGTCGAAGTTGGTTATAACGAGCACGGATATAACGAGTTCACGCATATAACGAGCAAATCTGAGTACATTTTTTGTTCCAATGCATTTCAATTCAAAATCTCACGGCTATTAGGAGCATTTTTAAGGATATAATGAGTAAATATTTTTTCGTTAATTTTAATGGGTTTTTAAATTTGTATATTTGTATAAAATTTATATTGTCACCCGTGGGATACGAAAATATTAATTATAATTATAATAATGGTGTCGTACAAAAAAAATGGGAAGATAAAGATGTGTGACTACCCCTGAAAAAACTTCATCTTGAAATTTTTGTTTTGAATAATCACAATTTTATCTAAAAACTTCTGCCAAAAATAACTTTTGTTAAAATTTAGCTATTGTTAAAATACTCCGAAAATTTAACTTTTCAGGAAATAAATACCTATATTCTTATTTTTAATTTTGAAATTAGTCAAAAAATTAAATGAAAATACCCTGTATATTTCGAATTAGAATAATAGCTGGTAAATACCTTGTCACGGTTATAACGAGCAAATTTCGAGGTCCCTTGATGTTTGCAATAACCGAGTTGGACTGTAGTTACGACATGTATTTATAGTTTTATTTAATGTAAATTAAGGGATTTTTAAATACCTGATACATTTTTTCTTTATCTTACATTTTTGCAATTTTCGCCGCATATCGTAAAATGTAAACAAATTTTCGAAACTACAATAAAAATTAATTATCAGCCAGTAAATGAGTAATGTTAAGATTCATTCCAGTGGTTTTTAATTTTATGCGTATATAATAAGGTTTCAATTTATTTAATGTAGATATAAATACTTAAAACGTAATTAAAATTAATTATTATTACAATATTTAAATTTTCAGTAAGGAAAACCATAATTTTGGGAATTGCAATAATTTTTAATATTTTTTTTGTTAAGTCTTATAAATTAAGACGTAGTAGTTTGGCTAAAATCAGAAATAACAAAATAATAAAAAAATTTTATTCAATTACTTATAAGTTAAATTAAAAATGTCCAAATTACCTAAATTATTCATTCAAATGTAATATTATATTTGATTATCCTAAATTATGAAATTTTCAAAATTCTTTGAAAATAAATGCAAATTTTTGGAAAAGTCATTTCTATGAAAGAAGAATTTTTGGCTTTCATCCTAGGTTCAAATAAAGCAATTTTTGTGACGAAAAAAATACTTTTTGAGGATTTCAAGCTTGAAATTGGTACTGTATGAAGTAGGTATAAATATTAGATATACCGAGCTTTGCAAGGTTAACAAGTATAAAGAGGGTTCCATTGTATAACGACACGAGCGCAGCTGCCCCATTTCCCTTTTTACGTCCATGGGACATCATGTTTTTAGGAAACGTAGTTACGAGTTAATTTTTTGAACAGCCCACAATTCAGGAACTAAATTGAAGCTAATAACCAATTAAATTAATCACGAAAAACAACCTTCCAAAATAATTTTTATTTAAATTGAGTTCTTGAGTTGTGGGTGCGCCGCCCTCGCAGTAACCAAAACAAGGTTACTTAATAATCACCTTCTGATCCTAAACTTATTGCCGCTACCGAAGACCATTTTGGAGGAAAGTTTTTTATAAGGATAATCCTATCAGTTGAGAGCACTTGAACAAAAACAGTTTCGTTAGCGAGCTTTTTCATGGCACGCGCAAGTCCCGCACGCCGTGAACATTCACTGCGGAAGTTCGTTACCTACTGCTGAAGTTTGCAAACGAAAAGCTTCAAGTCCATCGACGTTTGTTACCTGTCTGCCGACGTTAACCTCCCACTAAATAAAACAGCAGTATGTAGTATACATGAGTGCAAGGACGAGAGAGAACACATCAATAGGAAATGTAACTACCAAGGGGATTAAAAGCTCAGGGAAGCCCCTAATTTTCAAAAAGCTCGCGTGTCCCAAAAATAAGATTAATTGGCTACCGACAAATACACTTCAGTACTATTTATCTTCATCAGAAAGATAATACTATTTGTAGCAGAAAAATACTACAAACCATTTATTTTATTACTCTTACTTACAATTAGCTCTTATTGATAAAAATAAGACTTTTACAAGAATTTTTTTTTGTATTATTTGCTGGGAAAACCGATTGATAGGACTTTCTAATAAGTTTGATTTTTAAGATTTTAGCACTTTTCTGACCATAAAATGAGTTGATATCTGAATATATTACTTCCATCAATGTGGACATTGAAGTAGTGCACTTCAACAAACGGAATTCTTTTGTTTGAACTTAGTTCGAACTTAAAAGCTTTAAAAACTCGAAATCTTTGTATCCATTCATTACAGTTAGAAACAATATGAAAGTTCAAACTTTTATAAGTTTTTTGTTTATAGTCAGGCAGTTCGTACTAGTGCTGTACGAACTTCATATTTTTTAAAGTTCGAACTTTAAAATAGTTAGAACCGTTCGAACATTATGCAAAAGTTCGAAAAAACTTCTGTTTCGGAAAAGTTCGGGTTCGGAAAAACTTCGGGTTCGGAGAAAGTTCGAGTTCGCACAAAGTTCGGGTTCAAAAAAAGTTCGATAATATTAAATTTTGGCCGAATTCGGCAATTGAGTATAACATATACCGGGTGTCCACGACACTAGGGCTCTGTAATAATAATTTATGAAAATAAAAATTTGAAATTTTACCATGTTATATGGCACAAGAAAATGTCCTATTTTTTTAGTTATTATTAAACATGGGTAAGTTGTAAGTATGAATGAGAAAAAAAATTTTTTTCTGAATTTTCTAAAAAAATTTAGGATTTTATTATGGTAATTTTTTTAATTAAATTATTATTAGGTTCGGATATTATCGAAGCTCGAACTTTATCGAGTTCCAAGTTTATTGAGTTCGAACTTTATCGAGTTCCAAGTTTATCGAGTTCGAACCGTAACGAATTCGAACTTTATCGAGTTGGAACTATATCCAGTTCGAACTTATAAATGTTCGAACTTAGTCGAGTTCGAACTTTTATTATTATGTCGAATGGGTTCGAACAATTCGGAGTTTATGGAGCTCGAACCTTATCGAATTCGAACTTTATCCAGTTCGGACTTATGAATGTTCGAACTTTATCGAGTTCGAACTTTTATTATTATGTCGAACGGGTTCGAACAGTTCGAACTTTTTATTTTTTCGAACTTTAAGTTCAAACGTACAAAAGTTCGGGTTCGGTGAACAGCAGTAGTTCGTACCTAAGTTGGAATTCGACAAAATACTAGCCTATCAAACTTTGATAGTGACAAAGTTCGAACCTAAGACTTGAAAGTGAATTAGGAAGTAAAGACAGTAAATCGCTCTTAAATTTAAACTCGATGAAGTTCCAAAGTAACGAAGTTTGAAAGTGATAAAGTTCGAACTTGGGGAAGGTCCTACCTATAATAGTTCGAACTTTGGGAAGGATAGATGCTACGGCTACTTTCAGATTTATTGTGTAATACTGAGCCCTAATAAATAACTCTTTCAGAGGTGGATAATGACTATAATTTAGAAAAAAATTTAATGGTAGGTAGTTATTTAAAATTTTTTGTAATTTCTATAAGTAAAAACACAACAAAAGTTTGAGATTTCCGTGTTCAAACTTTGAAGTCAAAAGTTCGAACCTGCAATTATTTGAAGTTCGTAATCTGAAGAGGCTTTGATGTGAGACATCTTGTGTTCAAATTGGATGACCGTAAAGAAAATATATACAGGGTGGGTCAACGAAAACGAAACGGTTGAGCTTTTAAATAGTTAATAAAAAAATTTGAAAAAAATGCTCAGACTGGTCAACTTTGGTTTCGAGGAGAACATATTTTGCAATAGAGCATATTTTGCATCAGCACTATTGCAAAATATGTCCCCCCAAAAACCAACGTTGACCTATCCGAGCGTTTTTTCAAATTTTTTTATTAACTATTTTAAAACTCAACCGTTCCGTTTTCGTTGACCCATCCTGAATTTCTGCTAAATTGTAATCTTTTTAGATAAAATTGAATATTAAAAAAAAAGTTTTAGATTATTATCATAAAAATTATAGAAACAAGTGTGCTCCAAGGCTCACTATTGGGACCACTTAACGACCTTAACGTAAATATCTATGGTCATGTTTGCAGGTGACACTACTTTATCTGTCCAGCATGAAAATGAAGAAATCCTAGCGCACCAGTTGTCCCTTAATAAAAACGAAACCGAGGTAATGAATATTGCTCTAAAAAACAGTACTTGATAATCCAAAACAAGTACTTTTTTTAATTATGGCCCAACATTAAAATTCGAAAACATACCGATTCCTAATATGTATAATTAAGGCAGCTTGTGAATATGGTATCCATAAAGGTGTTGATATGTGCATTTCATATGGCATATAATTTTTGGTTTACAAAGGAAAGCTATTCGCCTAATAGAAGCAGTACCTTATTCTGAAGACTGTCGTTAGTCCCACATTAAACACCACATATTAACACTAACTGTGTTTATATTTTGGAATGTATGTTGCGTATCAAAAAAACATATTAATTCTTCACATAAACTAATTCATTTATTGATGATACACATAACCTAAAAACATTCAAAAATTGATGTAATTATCATTCTATTCATCTATACCTCTAAAAATTCTTGAACACCAGACTTTCAAGTCCAGTATCGAAACAATTCTATTAAATAATGCGTATTAGTTAAAACGTTTTGTATTTTATGACTCATGTAAAATTTATAACATTGAAAGCATGAATAAATTTGATTTGATTTAATTAATAATACAATTAAAGGCAAATGTTGGTCCAAAATTTAATATATAACATAACATAGTAGATTTCTTGAAGATCAGATAAAATATGTAGTTGGAATTTGCTAATATTAAAAATAGTTGCATATTTTTGATTTATGAAGTATTTTTATGTAAAAGTAAAAATAGACTCAGTTTTATTGCGATTTAACAAGCAAAAGTTTAAATTTAGAAGCAACCAAGCCCCAAAAATAGCCTCACAGAGGAATTACCAAATTACAAATGTGCATAACGGATGTAGTCTTAATCCAATATATAACTTTAATAATCTTGACCTTTTAAAGCAAGTTTTCGTGGCAAACATATTTATTATGTAATACAATCTGATGTATGTATATGGATTGTTAGATCCTATAAGAACAACTTTTGAAATAACCATAAATAAGGACATATTAAAGGAACGGTTGTAAGAAGTAATTAATCCATAATTAATATTATGATATAAACAAAAAATAAAAATAAAACATAAAACGTTTTACAAGATTAATTAATTAAACCACTTTTTACTTTTTAAATTAGGCCAAACAATCGACCATGTATTATTAAATACCTGATAATCTTATTGTTAAAAATTCAGTTTGGTAAAATTGAATTTAACAAATATAAAAATAAGTAAGAAAGTTTCCATTACGCGTTTGGAAAGTTTCCAAATACAAAAAATATTATTGGTAATAAAGTAATCACATCATTTGAAATATCTGAAAATAATTTAATTTTGGGTCATTGCTTTGATATGAAAACGTGGGGTTTAGAGTGGTATTAAAGTCAGGGAATGTGGGTTGAAAATAACACGTACATGTACTTCATATTCTATTCTATTCACTTTGATAAGATATTCGTGGAGGTAAACTGTAATCACTGCTAAATTTCGAATTTGTTGATGTGGAACAGAAGTTGATCTTCCGCTTTTGCCTTTTACAAAGTACTGCATGAAATGATCTAGTTGTATGTCAAATTTTTACGTACATGCGTATCGCAATCATTTGTTAGGTTTAGGTATGACCTCGACTGTGATATAAATTCTGGACATTCGAGATTGTACAAGTGTAATTTATGTGTATTGAGGCATGTCGTGATGATAAATATATCAGGAATGAAAAGTTAAATAAGCTTAAATTTTCGCACTAAGTGATTAGGATGAAACAAACCTCCTCCTCGGATGTACCACGATCCTTGAGGTCGAACACCTAGCAAATTATTTACAAAACCATTTCCCGCATCAGTATTCGCCTGGATGCACACGTTACGATTACTACTAGGAACATTATTTAAACGGAATGTGCGATAAAAAATTCCTTCCTAGCTGGAGGCAGTCACATTGTACAAGAGTAACAAGAGCCCAGAACTGTATACATAAATTAATCAGTGTCCATCTGCAGTGTCCAAGAAAATCGTAATAAGCACCTATTCCACTCGATTATCTTAAATGATGTACGTAGCATGTTGTATATGTTATAAATAAGTATAAGTAAGGCATACAGCCTCAATTTGATCTTTATTACCTAATACAACGCACATTAAACTGCATAAATACGCCTTTTATAACCTAGGTTATTACAGGCTGTATCAAATTCCCATCACATTAACTACCAAACTCAATATTACTAATTTTTTAATTTTATTAACGTATGAAAATTATGCAATTCGCATGAAAAATAAATATCATTAAAGTTGAACTTTGCTTGTTTATATCGGTCATCCGTATTTTTCTCAAATTTCTGAGCAATCACCCAGAAACTGCATTCTATTAAGTTTATTTAATTGAAAAGTGCTTGAAATTATAAGCTTGTTATCCAATTATCACCGCGGTACCTACTGAAGTTCTCATGCTACTGAATATTTACGTAAGAACATTTTGTGTTCTAAGCCCAGTTTTCAACAAAACAAATTGTTTTCTTTAATTCTGTACTATGTCTTTATTTGAAATATCCGGCAAAAAATGAAATTAGGTGTTCACATTTCAAAACTTTGCATTTGAATTGAATTTTTCTCCAGAAAAATGCTCGAAAATAGTAGAACTTATAGTAAAGTTGCCCAAATATTTAAAAATTCTAAATCGAGGATCTATCATGTTTGTTATACGTTGGAGACAAACTGGATGGAGTATTTTCTAATATTCCATCCACCCATAGATGATCGATTTATAGCGTTCGAAACAGGCGTCAAACTGCAGTTTTGGAAGAAGTTCGTGGAATCAGCATAAGTGAGCGTAGAGTCTAAAGAAGACTCGAAAGATTGGTTTTAAGATGTATGTAACCAAGAAAATTTCCAGAACTTCAGAGATCCCATAGAGCAATGCGACTAACTTTTGATAGGGAACACCAGAATTGAAATTACGATTTGTTCATGGATGAATGTCATTTCTGTGTAAACTCATTTGATGGTAAGGAAAAATTGGAAACACGTAAAGGAGAACAAATGTTCTAAAATGTAATAATTTTACTCCTATTATCTCATTTACGATATGGTACATTTGGGAGCTGACTATTTTCGCCAAAAAATTGGAAGGCATATTCAACCCTCCTAATTCTTAATAGTGGCCATTTCTACCTTCAACTTAAGACAAGAATAAATTGATTTTTCAGAAGTGCATGAAATAGCGTCCAAATCTACTCCAATCTTAGGAGCACGTACAGTGTTGATTGTGATTGACGGCGATGCTTAAAATATAGAAAGGTATATTAAGGATATTTTGAAAGCCCAGGTAGTACCTTTCGTATTGCAAAATAATGCTCGGATTACTATACAGGGCCAAAAAATCAATACCAAATTTTTGTGCAGGGGGGTTATTCTCGAATCACACGACATGATGTCATATACTACTTTTATCAATCTATCCTTGTCATTCAAATGCAAAAATAAGTCTATGTCCTTGTCATGTCGTATACGATATTGTGACGTGTGATTCGAGAATAACCCCCCAGATTAGTAACGAAGCTACTACGTACTCTAGACTAGTTGATAGAAATGTGCTTGTACAAGTTTTAATTTTTTTCCTCTTAAGACCATTTTAGACGAACACAATAAAATCAATATCCGTATTTTAGTATTTCAATTTTTGAAACCGTGATACCGGTATTGCGATCTACATTTAGGAAATCCAGATGTTTTTTGTCATTTAGACCAGACGTAATTTTTGTGCAGATTTGTAACGAAGCTGAAAACATTATTTCAGACTCTGCACTAGTTGATAGAATGTGCTTCGATACCCTTGAACAAGTTTTAATTTTTTTCCTCTTAAGGGCACTTTAGACGAGCACTCAAATCTTGTACAAGATTTGGGTCAAAAAAATACAGGTATTTTGGTATTTTAACTTTTGAAACCGGGATACCGGTATTAATAGAATTTTTTTCCGTACAGATTTTTCGCGATTTTGGAAATCTGGATGTTTCGTCGTTTAGACCAGGCGGAATTTTTGTTCAGATTTGGGACGAAGCTGTAAACACTCATTCAGACTCTATACTAGTTGATAGAATTGTGCTTTGATATCCTTGAACAAGTTTTAATTTTTTTCCTCCTAAACCCATTTAGACGAGCTTATTTTTGATCCCAAATCTTGTACAACCAAATCATAATTGTCACAGTAAGTAAGACATGTTCTATTTGAGAAACAATATTTTTTGCGGGCCAGTACAACTTTTATTATAGTTTGTGACATAAAATATGGCTGGTTTGAAAATGTCTAATTGAGAGGATCACAAGTATATGGGTGTCAAATCTTGTGCAACAAAAATGTGTTCGTCTAAGATGGTTTTTATTCCAGGTTATCTAATGTGGCCGAGGGGTTGGTCACAACTATATGTATTTATTGCTATGCAATACTCATGCAATGACATTTAATATCTTGCCATACTTATGAAATACCATGCCATAGTTTTGATGTGTTGTTTTTAGGCTCATCCTAGCACAAATGAACCACAAAAAAGTTTCTTCATTTGTTTAATTCACAAGACTTATGTTATAACTACTGAACTCTAAAATACAAAATATGTTGTATCCAAAGTTTGAGAATTAAAACTCAAGAATATTTGAATTTTGCACATAAGTAGTCTTTACGAAATAAAGTCTATAATACACTCGGACGCACTGGCGAACAAATATTTTTATGAGATAACATATGATATACAGGGTGGTGATAAAGTTTGGAACCAAGGTCATAACTTCCGTAAAAATTCTTTTTGTAAAAATCGCTCGGACAGGTCAATTTTTGTTTTAAAAATGCCATCTTTTGGAATGAAAAAAATATTCATGACGTCACTGATAACTTCACTATGA
Organism: Stenus bimaculatus; assembly: GCA_963971135.1. Lineage (NCBI taxonomy): Eukaryota > Metazoa > Arthropoda > Insecta > Coleoptera > Staphylinidae > Stenus > Stenus bimaculatus. The sequence continues at coordinate 10,411,361 of OZ020185.1, read as the reverse complement.
CGTCATCATCAATTTTTTTAAATGGAAACCCCTACTTTTTTTACACATTTTTCATAGACCTTTTTATCATATTAATGATCACATAAAAATATTTAAAAATATTTCAACCATTTTTGAAAAAAAAAATAAATTTACTCAAAAAAAAAATTATTAATTCTCAATGAAAATATGGCAAGAAAAATAAATTAAACTAATTTTTAGTTTAAAAATAACAAATTATTATTGAAAATATTCGAATTGTTCTTCTTTACACAATTGGAATTTTCTTAAAACTAATTTTAAATAACTTTTAATGAAAAAGGTAATTAAAATAAAATGTTTGAGTAATAATTACCTTTAAATAAAATTGTAATTTATTATAGATTTGAAAAAGCTTTGATATTCAAAATTTATTGAAATAAAAATTGCCTTTATAAAAGTGCTTTAGTTGACGTTATTTTGTATGGCAAATAAAATTTTAAGTCCATTTACGAATGCTTGAATAGCTTACTTCGTTTATTTAATAATAATCAACAATTATTAAGTTTTGCGAAATTAAAAATGCCTCGTTTAAGCGAACGCGAAAGAATCGAAATTTTAATTATGGTAGGAACGGCGATAGAAAAAGAATCCATGGGGAATCTTGTGCTTTGTTTAATGAGCAATATCCAAATAGACCGCAAATCTCAAGATCTACAGTAAGTAAGTTAGTTACCAAATTTGCAGAAACAGGATCTGTAGGAGATTTGCCTCGACAAGGACGGCCTCAAGTGAATGAAGAAACCAAATTAAATTTATTACTTGCGATTGAAGAAAATCCCAATATTTCAACAAGAGATATTTCAAGAAATAATAATGTGGATCATTCCTATGTCGCAAAATTATTAAAAAAGGAAAAGTATCACCCATACAAAATAAAACTCATACAAGAGTTAAATGAAGATGATCCCGATCGCCGACTGCAATTTTGTGAAGAAATGATGGCGCGATGTGATCAAAATCCAAATTTTATAAGTAGTATAATTTTCTCCAATGAAGCTACCTTTCAATTGAATGGATCAGTGAATCGACATAATTGTAGGTATTGGTCACAGGAAAATCCTCATTGGGCCGTAGAACCCCATAGTCAAAGACAGGGAAAGTTAAATGTATGGGTGGGAATGATTGGCAGACGTTTAATAGGACCTTACTTTTTTAATGAAAACCTTACTGCCGAAAGATACTTGAATTTTTTGCGGACTGATTTGCTACCAGTTTTACTTCGTATTTTCCCCAATTATGAAAATCGCAACATTCCTAACCAAAACATTTGGTTTCAACAAGATGGGGCTCCTCCACACTTTGGGAGGGCGGTGCTAGAATTCCTTAACACCACGTTTCCCAACAAATGGATAGGTCGGAGGGGACCAATTGAGTGGCCTCCGCGATCTCCCGACCTAACGCCCTTAGATTTTTTTTGTGGGGACATTTAAAATCAAAAGTTTATTTCAATAGACCTAATAATTTACAAGAATTGGAGCTTAGAATTAGGACGGAATTGCAACAAATTGACGAAGAAGCTATTAACAATAGTATTCAGAGTGTCTACACTCGAATGGGACAATGCCAAATGGTCAATGGGGAACAATTTGAACATTTTCGTTAAAATTTGTTACTTGTAAATTAAAAATTTACTTTTTTTTTGTAATATTTTCATTGAGAATTAATAATTTTTTTTTTGAGAAAATTTATTTTTTTTTTGAAAAATGGTTGAAATTTTTTTATATATTTTTATGTGATCATTAATATGATAAAAGGGTCTATGAAAAATGTGTAAAAAAGTAGGGGTTTCCATTTAAAAAAATTGATGATGACGTCATAGTGAAGTTATTAGTGACGTCATGAATATTTCTTTCATTCCAAAAGATAGCATTTTTAAAACAAAAATTGACCTGTCCGAGCGATTTTTACAAAAAAATTTTTTACGGAAGTTATGACCTTGGTTCCCAATTTTATCACCACCCTGTATTTCATTACTGAAAACGTGTTTTTTTTATTTTATATTTTTCAGCGATTTTCGAAATAATAGCTAGTTCTTTATACTTTTTACTCTTTCATATTTTACTATATTGGCATTTGAAATTATTGAAGTGATACCAAGCACCAGTTAGGGGTAGTAAGTAGTTAAGGAGTACTTATTTTAAAATATAGCCTTTTGAAGACCAAAATTCACCTATCCTATCGTTTTTCCAAAAACTAAATGCAAATACCGTTCATTTGTTTTCACATTTGAAATACCGAAATACTGGTATTAACTTAAAACGAGTAGGTATAAGGAAAATGGTTTGGCCAGTATGTTCTCCAAATCCAGATCATGTTTGGAATATGTTAATTCTTACTGTCCAATATACAAGATCTAAAATAAACTTATTTAAATCCTAAAAGAATATAAATATCCTTATTGGTAACTATCAAACAGTACAGTAACTATTTATGACTTCATTCATCAAATTTATACTGTGAGTATTGTGTACCACCATAGAGAGTTGTCCCATATAGTATTTTTGTTTCGAATTTATATTCTCAAATAATAAACGTTTCAAGCATGGCACATTGTATAGTTAATAGTAAACCTAAACATGTCTCATAAAACGAGGATATAGTCTTTATTTTTGCTTTAATTATGTAATAAAGTATCCTTACAAGGAAACGAATGACATGTGGTCATGCCAGGCTAGGAAACAATACGGTTAGAGAAACACAATGAACCGTAGACTTGAACGGCCTTTGAAGGCCGCGTGTAAAAATTAGTCCAACAAAAGTATTTCAGTTAGAAAAAACTAAACACATGAAATTAATGAAGGAGCACCGTTTTTTAGGCTTGTTTAAGTGGCGTTAAGGTCATCAAACGAACTAAATCAAAATCGCGTAACTTGTAATCGTAAATTCACCCACTTCATAAAACCTATGATTAATCGGCGTTCGTGAATTAAGTACTATTTACGATTCTGTCAAAACTTAATAAAAATAAACAGGATACACCCACTGAGATTTACTTATGTCTTCTAAATCACGAATTTTACTCCAATTTCCGCTCAAACTTACTTAAAAGCTTCGCGTGCGAATCCACAATCCATCATATCCCATTGTTACGCTGTTATTACTTTTTTAAAGCTTCCTTGTGTAGCCAGGAAATGAAAATATGTTCTATCATCAAATAGAATAGCTATTATTTACAATACATCTAATGAAAGAATAAAGAATCGCTTCTCTCAAAAATTCATGATGAAAGTGTCGTCACCTTTGACCCAAATGTGTTAAGTTTTATGTAATAAATCGCTGTAATTATTTTTTTCTTCAAATTATAGAAAACACGCGTGACTTATTGCACAAACTTTAAATAATTATAAATCTTAAAAACTGAGGAAGGGAGGGATGTTAGATTGCACAATCAGGGAGTTATTAGACGCGATTTAATTGGGCCGCAATCACGGTTAGGTGTGAAGAAATGCACCGATTTATAACACGAAGTTGTCCTAGATAAAAGTTCAACGGAAAAATATATACCTGACCGTAATTGACAATGGTTTCCATTAACAATAATAGTTAATATTATGAAATGGTAGCTTAATATGGTGTTGTCTTGATTTAAAAAGTTACTCATGAAGTATTAATGGTTATGGACACCACAACAGTTTTTACAGTGCTTTAATAGATAATTACTTGCGGTAAAATTTTCTCAACATAAATAAAATATTTTTAAAATGTTTTACTGAATACTTCAAACAAACCAACTCGATATTCGAAAATTACTATGTGTTTTGATTTTAGGACCATTCTCGATTCACGATAGTTAAAGACCACGAAAGAAATGAAAATTTCGAAAAGTTTTCTCCTCTAACAAACCTCGTTTGAATGTTTTGAGTGAACCAAGACGTAGGTGAAAATAAAGGAAAAAAGTGCTCTGCAGTATTGCATAAATTTAATGGAGAAAGAAACCAACTAGTTTCGACATAAAGTCATCATCATGGTCAATTGCCAGATTTTGAAGTATAATACAACTTGTGATTTGTTATTAATAAATGTGTGAAGGCCCATACTAACTTCGGTGTATAAAGCTCAAGCAGACAATAATCTCGGTGACAGTGGAAATAGGTTAAATTTTGTAAGATATTCATCAAATAAATTTTTGCAAAATAAATATAAAATTGATATTTTAAGTTTTAAGCTCTTTTTTGGCCTGAAAATAATATTTTCCTGAAGTGCAAGATGATCACGAAGTAGTGCTACTCACCGAACTCGAACTTTTTGATGTTCGAACTTCTAATTTGAAATAAAATCGAACTTGATAACGTAAAAAGCTTGAACTGTTTGAACGATATAATAATGAAAGTTCGAACTTTCATAAGTTCGAGCTGGATAAAGTTCGAATTTACTACACTTCGAACTCGATAAAGTTCAAAACTAATAAACTTCGAACCTACTAAAATGCGGACTCGATACACCTGAGAAACTCGATGAAGCTGGAAATTGACAAAGTTCGAAAGTGAAGAAGTTCTAACTTTAGGAAGGTCGAACATAATAAAGTTCAATCTTTAGGAAGTACATAAAGTAAATGGCTTTTTTGAGGTTTCTTTCAATGGATGCTGGGGCCGTATGAAAACACTATTTTAAAATAACGATATTCGGAAAATTGATAAGATGAGTTTTTGGGACCAAGCTAGATATTAAAAGAACTGAAAAAGGAAAATGATTTTAAAAGAGAGTTAATAACCACGAAAGAAATGAAAATTTTGGAAAGTTTTAAGTTTAAACTTTATGACCGATCTCAACAACACGACTTAGGGCCCGAAGTAGTAATTAAATTTTGAATTAACAGATTTTGTATTGTGTTTCGGTCAATTTAGACACTAAAGTAGTTCTGAAATTTTAAGTCGTGTCGGTGAGATCAGCTATTACTACAAAATCACAAAATAATTAAGCACCTGATATCTTAAAAACAATGTTGGCTAAAAAATCAAAAAAAAAATAAATTTTAACTACATTTTTGCCCATAAAAGGAATTAATATCTAAAATTAATATTTTCTTGTAGTTCGAATGGACCCTGAAGTAGTGCTGTTCACCGAACACGAACTTTTTGTTGCTTGAACTTCTAATTTGACTCAAGATCGAACTGAAACCATAAAAAGCATTAACTGTGCGAACACATTAATAATGAAAGATCGAGCTTTCATAAGTTTGAATTTGTAGAAGTCGAGCTCCATAAAGTTCAAACCAATTAATCTTCGAACCTACTAAACTTAGAACTTGATAAAGTTCGGACTGGACAGACCTGAGAAACTTCTATGAAGATGAAGAAATTGACGAAGTTCGAAAGTGAGGAAGTTGGGAATGTGGAACATAACAAAGTTCAAACTTTAGAAAGCAAATAAAGTAAATGCCTTTTTTAGGGTTACTCTTTTGATGCTGGAGCTGTAAGAAATCATTATTTTAAAATAACGATTTTCGGAAAATTACTACAATGTGTTTTTGGGACTATGTTTCATCCTTAAAAGAAATGATTACAAGATAGTTAATAAGCACGACAGAAATGGAAATTTCGGAAAGTTTTTACCCTTTTAGTACATTCTTCTTAGAGAGATAATTTTTTATATATCCTCTTTGTTTTATGGCAACAGGCTACAAAAATATAAAATATGGGTAAAATAACAATAAAACAAAAAAATAGATTTTTAAGTTTTACGCACTTTTTTGACCATAAAAGGAATGGTATCTGAAAATAATATTTTCTTGTAGTTCTAGAGAACCCTGAAATGTTAAAGTGCTATTCACGGAATCCGAATATTTTGATTTTCGAACTTCTAGTTTGAACTAAAATTGAACTGTTCGAACTTCCATAAGTTTGAATTTGTAGAATCGATAAAGTTCAAACCCACAGAGTTTGAACCTACTAATCTTCGAATTCCATAAATTTCGAACCGACTAAACTTTTTGATAAAGTTCGGACTGGATGCCCTTAAGAAACTTCGAACTCGATGAAGCTCGAAATTGACGAAAGTGACCAAGTTCAAACTTAAGAAAGGTCGAATATAATACTGTTCAATTTTCAGGAAGTAAAGAAAGTAAAAGTTTTGGGACAACTGCTTGACTCATCAAATCAGTTTTATTGGTTGAAAATTTACTGGGGCTATTGGAAAATAATTTTTTTGATCAAATTCAATTTAATTTTTCATAATTTAACAATCAATTTTTGTTTATTGAGGAAATAAAACAATAGCAATAAAAATTTTTGTAGTACTTTTTTATGTTTGAAAGATGATGATAAAAGTAGCTTCAGAAGAGCAATCATTACCAGCTTAAGTGTGTATTATTCCTGTAAATCCTTTAATGAAGTAACGGTATTATCTAAAGAACATATTTTCTTTTGAATAAAATACATTTCTTTGCAAGACATTTTTATTATGATTTATTATTTAATATGAGTGCACGAAGGTTAAAAGAATTGGGTTACATTTTTGTATCACACGCAAAATCATGATAATTTTATAAAGCGTAAAAATCGACGCCAATAAACCTGCCATTACGCAATTAAAAATTTGGATAATTAAATTTTGTTTTTACTCAACAATAGGTCAAACGTCCACGTGGATTTTATATATTGAGGAGAATAATTAATTGCATTAAAAGTGATTCGAGACAAAGGTGAAAATAAATTTAGGCCACGTTTCAAAATTGAGCTTTTGCAACTGCTTTGAGTGTCACAAATATATTTTACTCGCTAGAGCTCCTCGAGGCAATTGCTTTCTGTAATATCAATTATCCTCGCCCACATCTTGATGACAATTAAAATTGGCATTGGATTTAACATGCAATAGGTAGCTTTAACTACAATTTATAAATTTTCATTCAACGACTTTGACATGCCTGCAGGAAATAGGAAATACCTCAGGTGCTTTTAAAAATAGAAAATTCTAATTGAATTTATTTATTGCACTTATTATTATAATTTATTAATTATTTATTATACTATGCTGTAAGAATACGTAATCCTCTTCCTTCAGCACCATGAATAATCATCATTTAATTGAGTTTATTTTAATGTAACAAAAAACAACGCAAAATTCTGCATCGTTAATTTTAATATTTCATTTATGACTTAACGCCTTAAATTTAAATGTATAAGTAATAACAATGACCTATTAAGTATTTCCTACGTCCACTATTTTTTAACTTCTGATAAAATCTAGTGTGCCGTATATAATTATTATCGTGGTTTGTAACTGGTATTTTTTGTAATTTCTGATTATTATAATATAAGCGAGGTGTTTATAATTACACCATGAACCGTTATTAAAAATTATGCATTTTAAAGACACTGGTATATTGATTATTGATGATGAATTATGCATTTTTAAAATAATGACAACTATCTTCTAAATAATTACTAGTAAACTCAATCACAATTTATTAGCAATACCGTTGCATAAGTTTATAAAGAGAATACGTGATACATGAAATTACGTAAAAATATTAGGGTAATATACACTTCCTGCAAAGATTATTATTGTAGGTTGTAGTTTGTAGCTCAATGTGTGGAAGATTGACTATTTATGACTTAAAAGCATTTCAAACATTCTTGCTTTTATTACCATTGCTTATGCATATTAAATGTCCTAAAAATATTCTCAGCAAGTGGAATAAAATAAATTGTTGCAAAAAAACTCGTAGATATTCTAATTGGTTTAAGTCCAAGTAATTAAATAAAGAGCGGCATTTATGGTTTGCGCAAAAATTCTTGTGATAACTAACTAGGACGATGATATATATGAGAAATTTTCCTTTAAAACATAGTTGTAAATCTTAGTTAATTAAATATTCACCACCTTGCGTAGCTAAAGAAGTAATCTAATAAATAATAACATAAAATATGAATATACTAAAGCATTCCTTCTTAATTTAATTTTCCCACAATACTAGTGCACAATTAACAATTAACGGTGTCATCATTGTAGTGCTATAAACAAGCTTCGTGGAAGGTAAAATTCAAAAAAATGTTCTTCGTTCTTCCGCGTACAATGACATCTCCAGATTTGCGTAAATTATATACAGTTACAGCGACTGCCACGCTTCAAAAAATATTTAGCATTTAAATTTAACAAGAAAAGTATTAATTTATATTAACTTACAACACTAAAAACTTAGTGCCCACGTGCGTATGCTCACCGAACCAAACTTCCTAAAGCCACAAAGCGAATCTTTTAATAAAATAAATTTTAAATAATTGGTTTAGGTCGTCGCACTCATCGCATCGAAATATCCGAAGATCTTCCTTTTAGGATCAGTGAAAGCATCGAAGAAGAAAAGTGTGATTTTCCGACTCGCTTCGCGCCACTTAATTCCACGCAAATCTTAAGACTTAAAGACAATAGAAAAAACAACTCGCAAAACGATCAAGCATTGTTTATTATTAGACAATTGGTGCAAAATTTTATAGTCTATAAAGTACCATCAGGAAATTAAAAGCATTAAATTGGTTTGTGGTACTAAACATTTTAGTTACTCCACTTATAACTTTAATAACGTTTAGACATTTGGAACAACAAAATCAAAAAATAACTAATTCTTTTGTTGAGTACTTGGACCGAGACGTTTTGATCTTACTTTCATACTTCACACCTAGTTAAATAGACGAAATAATATCCAATAAAAAATTTTGAATTAGAGTTGAACTTTCAAATGATCAATTATTGGTTCAACAAAAATTATTATTATTTAATACACTTAATTTTGTAGATATGCAAATGCGAATGATAAATTGCTGATTTCAACATTATTACTACAATCTAATATAATTGTAGCAATGTGCAATTAATCTAAATTTAGCAATTAATCAAGATTTAAGATAAAACCACCTATCAATTCAAAATTAAATTTACAGTTTATCAGTGAAGTTAAAATAAGATCTGAATGTTGGATTAAGCAACTATGAGCTCCCATGATTCAAGATGACCCGAAGTAACTCAAATTCATAAAAAGTAATAATGGTTTATTAACTTTTAATCGAAATTAATTGTGATAGGTTCATTAAATTAATTGCAGTATTGAGAATACCATGGACCATTCATGGATGCGACCTTGGTGTCAGCATAATAGTTATTTTCATTAGGCAGCAATGTCTATCAAGATTAATGGCGGCGTGTGAGCCTCGGAATCAATATTTAATAAAGATATACATTAATAGTGCGAGTGTAAAACAAAAAGCCACCTAAACATGAAACGTCAGTAGCGAATTAATTGTTTTGTGCTTTAAATTTAGATGCGTCATTGAATTACTGGCAAATACTCCTATACGGGCAATTAATTATGATAAATTGCCTTTCGAATCTGCCTTTTGTTGTTAGCATTAGAAGATATTTATTGCAATTTGATTTGTATAAATAAGACAAACTGATTGTTACTTCTTGTTAACATACTCGATAATATATTGCGATTGAATAAAAGGTTATGAAATAGGAAACGTGATTGCTGAAGCTATTTGTTACATTCAAATATTTTCTGTAACAACAAAAACAAATAATAGTATTGGAATTTTTGTGTTGGATGATAGATCACCTTAAAAATTACGCCTTTTATATTTTTATACACCATAGAATATCGAACGAAGAAATATTTACACCGATTTCAAAATATACCTAATTAGAACCAGATTCAAAATAGAAACTAAAAAAACCTTACTAAAACATATTTTTTTGATTCTCTTATCCCACTTGTCTGGAGCAAATTATGACCAAATAACTGATAATTAATGCAAATCCCTAGAGGGCGCGCGAGTTTGGCAGGAAAAATTGTGAAAAATCATGAAATCGAGCATTAGTTCTGCAGTCACAACTCAAGTTTCCCTCGTTAGATTATCAATTTTTTTTCAGATTTATAATCTAAATTGATTAGGCTATATCCTGCCAGAGAGTTACCTTCTGCCTTCTGCAATTTAACACAAAATTAATTAGAGGGATCCAACATTAAGGTACTTTTAGATCATTATATTTTTTTTGTACATTTTCCAATTTTTTTTTCCATCTGGCAGGAATTAAAGAAATGAATTCTAAATCATCTACAAAAAAATTATACAAAAATGGGTTTCGTACTAGCTTTTATGACTGCAGATCTAGACCACTATATTTTCCGTTTAGGAAATTGCTCTTAATAACTTATCAGAATTTTATTCCATAAAACATGCAAAATCCTATGGTATAAAAGTGCGTTCTCACTTCTTAATTGTTTTAACGATTTGTCAAATGCGATACGATGGGAGAAAAATTTATAAAATAATGGTAGTGTATTCAAAAATTCAAAAAATTGGATATTATTTTCAAAAACTCCTATTGTATGGAAAATCAGAAAACTTCAAGACTTTTTTGATTACTTAGAAAGCAATTCTGTAATATTGGGTATAATTTAAAACAATCATCCTTGACTTGGAAAATTCAATTTAATTTCAAAATACTTCTTCCATTTTCGAAGGACATTCAATTTATTGTTACCTTCCTGAAAAGCGTGTAATTATATTTTAATGAAGCAAACAAATCAAAATAATCGAATTTTTATTAAAAGGAATGAGATAATCGTGGCAATTGAAGAAGGGACGCCTACACCTGCCTCCGAGATAAAACAGCCACTCCTAGATAAAATTCAATTTAATGATCATTTAGTTATGAAACTAATTAAAATCCTGGCCCTGATTTGGTATGACAACAAACCATATTGTTCTTTCTCCTAGGAGAAGGCCGCGTTGGGTAAGGAACAAAATTAATTAAAAATGTATCGTACAATTGATCACCTCCAACAATGCGGAATCGTGAATACAATTCAATTTAACTCTTAACAGTAAAACAACTAAATTTAATTGTGCAAAAATTAATTACTCGGACGATATGATCTATTGCAAGTAAGTCTTTTTACGGTAACAGATTTATGTGGGTCGTATCTCAGTTTATTTACAGTAAAATCGGAATCTATAAATAAATACGTGTTTAAAGGGCGTGACGTGGTATTAATGTCTTCTGTTGATAGAGATTAAAATAAAATTATAATGAAAACAATTAAAAACGGTGATTAGGAACGAATGTTGTTACAACTTGTAAAACGCTTCCAGGTTTAAAGTCATACATTAATTTTAGTTGTCGAGAAAGAAGGATTTCATAAATGAATCACAGATAACAAGAGTTCATTGACGTTCTATTCAATTGGTTGCAATGAATTATATTAATGAATTTGTCACGAATGATCAGTTAATTATTCGTAATTAAAACCGTTACAACTCAACAGGAATCGAGATAGGCAACCTACCTTACAGAAACTCAAGTAGCCTATCTTACAAACAAATTTTCTACCATATCGGATATAAACTTTTTTTACAATTCTTCACTAACAAAATAATCGATTAAAATATGTACTTACAGTGAGTAGGTGAGTGGTCTGGGATCTTTCAATTTGTTATCCTTTGGAGGTGATAATCTAATAGACACTCCCAAAGTTCGACTTTCTGAACTTCTTGCTCTCATGCTTTGATTCACCCTCATCTGCCGTGGATGAAGTGGTGGAGGTGTTTCAACAGGTATAGCTTCAGCAATTGATGCTCTTTGTAGTTTTGCTTGAACAGGGTCCATTTTCCTAGTCTCTTTCTTTAAAGGCTGTGCCCTTAAAGGTTCTGCCCTAAATTGATCACCTTTCGTAACTTTTTGACTAACTGCTATACTTCCATTCAGTACTAATTTATTAGTAGTAGGAGGATATTTAGTGATAGTACGTTCGTAGTTTTTCGAATAACCGTTTTCGCATTTATCAGGGGATTGTCGATTTTTATTAGTTGGTCTTGTTATGGCCGGTGGATTTATTTGTGAACTAGAAGTATTGACGTAATTGCAAGAATTTCGGTTATCAACCTGTGGTTCAGCAAATTGACCCTTGGTGTTTTCTTCTAGACGTTTTTGAAACTGTTGCTGCCAATCTGACGTTTCAAGTTCCGTTGGTGGTGGAGGTAAAGGTTCGTCATTGTGGAAGACTTCATCTTCCAAAACTGTTGGCGGGGAAGGGGGTGGTAAATCAGGACTGGGCACTCTTTGATCATGAAATAAATCAGGATAAGCAGTACGGAGATGCGGATTTTTTGGTGGCCGTTCTGGGGGTTTTTCTGGAACCCAGTCATCTATTGATATTGAAGGACCGACTATTACAGGTCCCAATAAACCTGTTGAAAGGCTACCACATGAATTACTGTGTTGATGGCGAGGTGTAATTTTCCCATCTCTATTTGACGCCATACTACTTCTCTTAGAAGTATTGTTGGAGGCGTAATCCGACGCTGATGAAGCTCTTCGGGATGGAACTTGAATTTTAATTCTAGGAGGAGGTTGGATTGCAGGTTGAAGATTTTGAGCTAGCTGTGGTTCCGATCGCCAAACATTTTTATTGGATGTTTGATGGCGCTCATAAAAAGATAGTAGAGCTTTCTTTTGGATTGCTCGAAGTGTAGGATCTGGTACTTTGTGCTTTTTCTCTGGATCCAGGAAGGAATATTTTTGTTGTTTTTCTAGTTCACTAATTCTATCAGCTATCGATACAGAGTTTGACGATAACCTAAAACAAACATGACAATTAATATATCATCAACAATGTTATTGAACTTTACGGACTATTTTTATTAAAAAAGTGAATGCAGCAGCGTCTGTAGAGTTTGCTATACAAAGGATGCAGGTGCAATATAAAAGATTGCGATAGGAATCCGTAGGATAGATATGCAGGTGAAGGCATTAAAAGGAAATGGGAAGACTTTAAGTTACAAAAGGTTGAGGATGCAAATAGGAAAGAAAAACTACGTTGGTGCTATAGGATATAAAAAAATATCAACAAAAATTTTTTGTATCTAACTTGCATGAAGAAGAATACAGAATACAATGTAAATATCGTACCTATTACTACTTTGCTGTTGTTGTGTTTCTTGTTCTTTTACAGTGTAAGTATTGACAGGAAATAACTTAAGCTTATTAGTATTATTATTTCTACTCTCACGATCCTTCCATCCCTCCTGTGTATCGCTATCCATATAAAGCACGCTTTCGGAATAATGTCGCTGTGGAGTTTGTACTCTAGCACTGTGGGCAATGAGTTGTTTATTAGACGTAAGGTGAGTACATGAACTGCTAGCGACAGATACATCACTCATAGAACCATGCCATTTTAGGGTCTCACTTGAAGAAGCACTTCCAGAGCTAGTCGTAACAACGCTATCCCTCCCTTCTCTCCTATTATTATCCTGCTCATCATCCCAGGATGTAGTTGAATGTCTCACAACAACAGCTTCACTATCCCTTCTTAATCTATCAAGAAACGGTGTGGAGGTAGAGTCGGTGCTAGAGACATAACTGTGGTACCCTTCACTCTGGGCATAAGAAAGTTGCTTTTGGTGTAAGTGCATCATCATGCTATCATCGTGTTTAGGGCTGATGTGTGGATAAAGTGTGTCCTCATAATTGCGAGAATATTTGATGAAGCTTTGGAGGCCCGCCTCCGTGAGAGTTCCTTTCTCGTGATTATACTGACCGAATTTTTCTGGAGGTTCTTGATAGGAACGAGCATATTCGTCCAAATCAGCTTGAGTCAGTTGTGGTTTACATATGTCCCTTTCAGGGGGTGAGGGCACCATGTAGTCCATATCGCCTAGTTGTTTACCATCACGATCAAAATGAGGTAAGTACAGGTGATCATTCATCTTATCGTAGCGACTATCGTACACCTCCGGAGGAATCTTCTCGCATCGCTCCATCACAGTCTTTAGTTTCTGCAAAGGGAAAAATAAAACAAATTAGTGAATCGACTAGGAGGAAGTCGTTAATAATAAGTTACCTGCTGGCTATGTGAGGTATGCTGCCTTTTCATGTACGGACGTGTGTAGGTCACGACCTTTTCTTTAGGGTAATTGGTGTGGTCCGTCCAGGACTTGGAGCGGTGCGAGCCGCCACCGGGAGGTGTTCGTAGTGACTGGGGCGTTTCGGCAGCTGAGGGTACTGGCCATGAGGGAAACTTTTCGTGACCAGGACCGTACTTAACGCTCTTAAGGCTTGATGAATCGCGAACCGGTGGAGCAGGTGGTGGCGACTCTCCATCTCGCATATGGCCCTGGTAGGCGTAGTGCTTGCTCTCCCGACTGGGTGACTGTTGTTGTAAATTGGGAGTGGATCGCGATGGCATCATTGTGTTGTTATCCAGAAGGACGTCTCTTGCCGTATATTGCGGCGTTCTGAAGACTTCGAAGCCATTAGTCCGAGTTCTGTAACAAATGGACTCTCTTAAAGACACCTACAACGCAAGCGACCAACGCGGATCGTAATGTACCACCCGCGAGGTCAACAACACCGATGCAATATTACAATATAACAATTTATAAATTTTCTCATAGAGGTCGTATTTAATGTGGACCTCTTTACTTAATCATTTTACTCGAGATTAATATCCACTTAAAGTAAAATATGTGGGTACGTTATTCTAACTATTTAATTATCATATTTACATAAGACATATTAGTTTCCTGGATATTATAAATTGATACAATAACAACTACCAACTTACTCAAATACCACAATATTTTTCAAAAATTCTAGATATTACACGATTTTTATAAAAGCATAAATATCTAGGTATGTAGTTAATTTAAAAAAAAACCTGCGTCTTAATTAGAAATACATTCGTTATTTTGCGTAATGATGGCTAAAAGACGTAAATTCTCAGATATGCATCCCGATGGTGTCAAAATTTCTGTAACAGCTATAAAATTTACCCATTACTAATATTACACAAAGAAAAATTCTGCCCGGCAATTTTCAGGAAGAAAATCATTGTTTATTTATAAATAGGCTTAATTTTTTATATTAAACTGGTTTAAAAATGTGCAAAAACCTAGCTTTTTAATTTTTCGTGTATTTACCACCAATTTCTTTTCTTATTTTGACGTTAAGAAATCTCCTGGTAAGTTTCTTCTCTGCGGTTTTATTATAGAAATTTTTAGAAGAAAATGATGAAATCAACTCTGATCATACACTTTACGTTTTGGATATAAATTATATTTACTGTTAGGCCACGAAATCAACTAAAAAATTTCACAGCTTACAAAAATGTTTTTACTTTGCCAAAATCGAATCTACACCTAATAAGATAAATAGGCTTTAGGTTTTATTGTGGGAAGATACAAGATAAAGTTCTTGTCTTGTAAAATATTTAAAATGGTATTAGTAGTTCTGTAGCTTTTACTAAATTTATGTGTTTACTTAATCTTCGTTCTTAACTTTTAATTCTGGCACTTTAGTTTGAAACCTTTTATCTTAATAAGTATATAGATATACAGGGTGATGATAAAGTTCAGAACCAAATTCATAATTGCCGTATTTATTAAAACTCACACTCGGATAAGACGATTTATTTTTTAAAATTTTAAATTCCATCTTTTAATACAAGGTGAGTTAAAATGATTGTGGTTTGATAAGTAGGCAACCAAGTACGCAGGTTGATACGACTAAAAATTTAAAAAGTAATCCAACGGCGAAGCAAACACTTTTTTCCAAATGAATGTAATAATCATAATAAATCAAGAATTCCAACCAAATATACAAATTTAAATAAATTAAAGGATAACACAAATATTTGGACTGCTTCAATTAAATAGAAAAACTAGTGATTTATTTAAGTCCAACATTATTATTTATATTTTTTGTATAAATTAAATTAAAAACTATCGATTTCGGGATGACATGTCACTATTATCTTGACCATAAAGATTCTTTAAAAACCTGAAGATGGGATATAATTATCCCGAAATCGATAGTTTTTAATTTAATTTATACAAAAAGTATAAATACTAAAGTTGGACTTAAAGAAAATAAATCACAAGTTTTTCTATTTAATACAAATTTAAGTTATTTATTAAGTTTTTGTGTTTTTGGAAATAGAGTAAATTCAAATAAGATTGAAACCATTGACATTGCAAAGTAGGAAACCTAAGTTTTCCACAGTTGGCTACACTGAAACGAATGCGTTGTGCTCCGGTGAAAAAACCTTCGCGAATACTGCACTAATTTTAATTTTGAAAAGCACTGTTTTTTATAAAATTTACAACACACTAAGAAATGAATTGAAAAAATACCCGAAGAAAAACTGTCGAGAGACGCTATGATTAAAGTGACAGATCAGATTTAAATTTGAATGAAAATTAACAGGTACACCAACTTAGCAAGACTAAAATCATTACAGAGTATGTTTGGTTGCATAGTTGCGGTTTCAGTTTTTTTTTTAATTCACTGTAAAAAAAACTCTAATTTTACAACAAATATCAAATGTTGAAAATGACGACCTTCATTTTCGAGGCAGATGCTAACAGAAAACAAAGATTTAAGCAAAGTAGTCTTGATGTTTATAAAACAGAAGGCATAATAAAAACTAAATACAAAAATCCGAATTACTGACACCACGGTAAAAATTCGACTCTGCTTATGTGTAGTCTAGTTACTTTGTTATAATTTTGACATGATTTTGTTATAGGTTTGGTTAGGTTATGAACTTAAAGCGAGAAATTCTCCAGATTTTTAGGCGGGGAATTTGAATTGACGACAATTATTTTAGCTCACCCTGTAAAAAATATTTATGACGTCCCTGGTGATTACGCAATGACGTTATTTATAATTTAAATTAATTTTAATTATCATTCAAAACAGTTAAAACTGTGGGTGTTTTCATTTTATGCTTTTTTGAAATCCTTGCATTTAATTAATAATATTTTTGTAAAGGACCTTATCGTTTTCCTAGGTGTTTTTGGGCAAACATGAAAAATAAGTTAAACCTACAAAAATTAACTAAAATACCCCCAATATTAATTATATTTCCAATTTCTTCAATAAATATGAATTATAAATACATTTATGAGATTTTACATTATTTAAAAAAATATTTATTAACACGACAACAGCGGATTTTAAAATTCAAATTTTGACAAGTACTGTCAGATAAATTTTAATTACCTTTCATTTACGTTTAAATTGTAAGCAAATGACAGTTTTCCTTGTGGAACCTATGTTAATAATCGAATATAATCGCCAAAAGGATTAACCTGATGGTAGATACAAATGACCTTTATTATAAAACACTTTAGGACAATGGTTACTGTTACAAACAAGAAGTAATGCCCGGGCTAACAAATTCGTACGCGCTTTACAAAGGTATCTGGCGACTGACTCAGTGTGACTCACACTGGATTGAAATGATTCCCACATTGGGTGTTATTGTCATGCGCACACAGTGCTTGCGTTTGTACGTTTATTTATAAAAACAGCTAAAACCGGCGCGTACACATAAAAAGAAATCCGGTACGCGCTCATGTAACATACTGGAATGAAACATTCTAGAAAAGGAGAAATAACTTGCCGAATGTCGTAAATAGTATCTTGCCTACTTGACAGGAGGTGCTTAGAAGTGCCAGAGGGTGTGTCCTACAAAAATAGAAGGAATTTACAAGCCCTTTGCCGCCACCGAGGTCCCTTATCGGTTCAACTTTTTACTAATAATTATTCTGCATTTAATTTGGACGTTTCGTTTGAGAGGTAATAATTTCAATGTTGCCTGATTGTGCAATAAAGTCTTACGATAACCTGTAAAAGATATTTTATTTTTAATTGACGCCGTAATATTACAAATGTTATTACAACTATTAAAACTATAGCCATTGAATTTACAGTATAAGTTTCAGAGCTCCAGGGAACTGGAAAAGTCATTTTTTATCAAATATTTTAAAAATTGCAAAAAAACGACAACTGTGTAAAAATTGTTTAATTGTAGAAAATATTTTCTTAAATTATAAGTTCATTTGAATAAAATAAATACTTAAAAATTAATTTCTAATCAAGTCATAACAAATATGTACTTAATTGTATAATTTTTATACTATTAAAGACAATAAATCATAGTAAATAAATGGCATAGGCAACCAAACTAGTTTGTTTGTTAGAAACACCGAGGAAAACACCAGCATCGTTGTCTAATTGTGCAAAAATTAATTATTTTCAATTGCGTTTTTTGGCGAAAGCGGTCTCCTAACGAGCGAAATATTTTACCCTATTGTATATTTATTTCTTATTTATATGTGGCATAAGTTTCATTCTTGTACAAAATGCTCCCAAAACCCGATAAGGTCCTTTTAATAAAAAATTATTAGTGGTGTCAAGTTTATAAAAATATACAGGGTGATTCTTTAGCCCTCCAACAAACTTTGCCATATGAAAGCTAATTCCATTTTAAGAACAAAATGTTCTATGAACATATGTAATAATAGAAATTGCATCGCCATTACAAAACTCAAATACAAAAATTACTTATATCTGCATGCTCTACATTCTTGACTTGATACATTTTTATTCAAAATTGAGCTTAGAAAATAATTTTTAGATGTATCAAACAATTTCTATTATTTTCATTGCCAAGGCAAAATTTATTTAGTACTTATTTCCATGGATAACTTGATCTTTATTAAAAAATTAATTCAATTCTTTTAAAATTTTACACCTTCATAATTCCAACACCATGTTCATAGGACATTTTTTTCTCAAAATGGCATCAGTTTTCTTATGGTAAAGTTTGTCACAAAGCTAAAGAATCGTCCTGTATAATAGGATAAATTTGTATAGAAATCTAATACGTCAAAAAAGGTTTAATAAAAACGTGTGAGTTCAAACATGAGACCTACTAGACCCGGTATTATACATGAGAGTCCAAAAATATTGCTACTTTACACTTGTTATAATTTATTATAAACTACCTCATTTGAAAGCTACATTAATCCTTTTTCACCCTGAAAAATATTAATTTTGACACCTCTTTCGGTTTTTGAGTTGTGAGTTAAAATTTTAAAACGGAAATTATGATCACAAATCTTATAGTCCAAGATCCAATAACACTAATCCGTACCTCATAAAACACCAAAAACTAAATACGTGAAAATGATAAAATAAACATGTAAAATTTCTTTTAACCCAGGCAGACTACGTTTTATTTGTTATCTTATGTTTTTTATCAATTTTTTAAATTGACAAAAATTAAATGATTTTACGTGATAAAACACCTAATTGAAATTTACACTATTTGTTGAAAAGAATACATGGTTTTTGAAAAACTTGGTTTACCTGATAATTTTTATTAATTACTATCTGGCAGACCTCTTTTTATAAGTTAATTTTAAAAAAAATACGTCACGTAAAACCTTTTTTTTTTCTTTTTTAAAAATGAAGTTTAAGATCTCCACCATCTATAAAAATTAGTCTGCCATCGAATTTTTGTTTTTAACAATGGCAGACTTCGTTTTATAAACTAATTTTTGCTAAAAAACTACATTTCATAATACCTTTTGTGGCTATTTTTTGGGTTTGTAAGTTGTAAGTCATACTGCAGCAGTAAAGTGGGTTCTTTACAAAATGCCTCTTTTTATACACTAATTTTTGCAAGAAAAATACATTTCATAACATATTTTTATTTTATTTTGTTGAATTGAAGTTTAAGACCTCCTCTATACATTTTTGTCAATTTAAAAAATTTAAAAAAAATAATAAAAAATATAAGATAACAAATAAAACATAGTCTGCTTAAAAGAAATTTTACATGTTTTTTATCATTTTTATTTATTTAATTTTTGGTGTTTTATGAGGTAGGGATTATTGTTATGGGAGCTTGGACTATTACTCAAAAACTACAGGGCCTAAAAATATGCACAATTTGCCTGGAATCTTCTTACATGTGAAACTAATTATACAGGGTGCCTCACTTTGTTTAGCAATTTTTTTCAGATAGTAAATATTTATGGGACACCCTGTATAATTTCATTTCATTTAATTTTAATTTTTTTATTTAAATAAAGTATGCTTTGGATTTTGTCTTTGAGCCAATCAGTATGATTGATTTTATCGACGGAAATTTAAAATGGTCCACCTCGTGGTTCACATAGTTTAAAAACAACCAATAATGCCAAAAAACTACTTGGCAAAGATAAAATCCAATTCCTAATTGATTTAACCCCAAAAATGATAATACGAAAGAAAATTATACAGGATGTCCCACAAAACTTTATTAAAGTTTTACAATTTTAAAATTACTGTAACTTTTTAAGGAGTTGAAAAAACATATTAATTCATAAGATAATTTTTGTTCAGAATGACATTTACTATCTAAGATAAATTTTTCTGGAAAAATAGTAAGACACTCATTTTTATTGAAAGAAAAATTTCAAGGAAAAGCGTCAAAAATATTACGTACTGTATCATACACATTTTCAAATTCTATA
Source organism: Stenus bimaculatus (assembly GCA_963971135.1). NCBI lineage: Eukaryota > Metazoa > Arthropoda > Insecta > Coleoptera > Staphylinidae > Stenus > Stenus bimaculatus. The sequence goes on along the minus strand of OZ020185.1, from coordinate 10,391,034 downwards.
AAATTACTTCGACATTGAGAAAAATAAATCAAAACATTTTATTAAATATCTAAACACAATAATACAGGGTATCCCATTTGACGTTGGACTGTATGAACCAAATTATTTTTTTCTTATGGCAGCCATATTGGATTTACACATATTCAGAATAAGTATTTTTTTTTGAGTAATAAAAAAAATAAAATAATTTGATTTTACAAACTAACATTGAAATTTAAGAGATGTAAATTGACAATAACATAAATGTAACTATTTAAAATATTAAATGTAAAATAAATCTTAACACATATGTTACATCTATTCAAGGCCATTTTTGGTAAGTAGGTAAAATAAAATTATTTCTATTTTTCTTAAAATATTACATATGATAAATCAAATTACTTAAAAAATACACTAATTCCGAATATGTGTAAGTTCAATATGGTTTACATAACAAAAAAATAAGTTTGGTTCATTTCCGGTCAATCCGTTGGCGAAAAAAATATTCATTTGTTTTACTGCATTGTACACAAAAATTGTCTGTTAATACAGACTTAATAGTCAGAAAAATTTTTTGGTGCCAACGAAAACAACGAAGTTTTAGCCATATTTTGAAAATCGCATGAAAATGAATTATTAATATTCGAAAAAATCTATACTACTTTGTCCATTTAACCGACTTTCTATCTCCAATAATAACAAAGATACCCATACAGTCCAACGCCAAATGGGACACCCAGTATAGTCCATAATGACAAACTCTAAATTAAAAATAAATAGTTATTTTATTTTTAAAATAAGTGTTCAAAAGGAGGAGTTTTTAAACAAATATAGCAGTATGTTGAAATTATCATAAAGCACTATAAATAGTACCTATACTAAAAAGTAAGATAAAGTATGCATACTTCACATTAAGATCACAAATCTAATATAATTTTATTGAAAATGCATTCCTTTGTAAATATTAAAAGAAGAATAAAAGTAAAAAAAATAAGATCTAGTTGTTTTCTTTATATCTAAATTGTTAAATCATTTCTATCCGACATAAAATTGCAGAGTAAGCAATTTTTAGAGTAAACCTAACAATCGCAAAATCTGCTATAAATTATTTATTTAATGTTTTAAAGCCACTAAAAATAAAAATGCTCAGCAAAACTAATAAAAAATATTTGCTTGTACAACTGATATTTGTTTGTAAAAAATAAGATATATATTCTTAAACTTTAAAATATTTCAAAAATAACAATATAATTTCTATAATTCTATCTCGTCTTTTTACGCAACTAAGTTTTTGAAAATCTAAAGTAACTCATAAAAGAAATAATACAAACTCCACGACCATTGAATAATACATATACCGGGTGGAAATGAAACTAGGGCCACCCCTGGCATTTCTTTATTTATGAAAATAAAAAATTAGAATTTTAGTATCTTATATGATCTAAGAAAACAAATTTTATGGATCGAATAAATCTTTCATTTTACTTCCGGTTTATCAGGAAATGGCACCCACTTTCTTATTTTAAATGTAACCCCCTGATTTTTTCTACGTAAAATCAAACATTGGTTAGTTTTAAGTATGTTTATGACAAAAAAAAATTTTTTTTCAAAACTTTAAGAAAAAATGTTGAATTTTTGTTTGGTAAAAAATTTGAGTAAAACCTACAAAAACTATTTTTAAATAATACAAATACGTAAAATAAATTGTAATTTATAAAATTTATTTCACCGTTCTTGAGATATTATTTTTTTTAATTTTCAAGAAGCGTTTTTTGGAAATATCTTTACTTTTTTAAATGGGATGATATAAGGGCCACCCCCTAATTAAATAGATGGTTTTTTTCCGGTTACTGTGATATCCCATATGTATGTTTAAAAATAGTTTTTGTAGGTTTTACTCCATAAGATTTGTTTTCTTAGATCATATAATATACTAAAATTTTAATTTTTTGTTTCCATAAATAAAGAAATGCCAAGGGTGGCCCTAGTTTCATTTCCTCCCGGTATTATTCGCTTGTTTTCTGAAAAGTAATGCTATACATTATCAACATTGCCTACCTATTTTGGACCAGAAAGCTGCATCTCAATTCCGACACGATATTTTAGTTAACTTTGGAATATAGAGGTGGCGCTGCGTGTAAAATAAAAAATCTTGGAAGAAGTTTAGTATTACACTGTTTACACAAATAACCAACTTATAGGTAGACTAACATTAGTAAAAACTTTGAAATGGCAACCATTTAAACATATTATTAAGGAAAAAGACGAAATTTAAATTAGTTAAAAAATAATTTTAAATGGAATGATAGGGTAAGTATACCTCATTGGAAAGGTCTTTCTAATTCGTATAACATACCACAATAAAACTATAATCGATTGATTAGTTTTAAAGATATTTTGAATTTAACATATTTTTACATCTTAAAGTTTGAATATCTTTAAAATACATAACTTATGTTTTTTTGTATGTTACTCGAGTTAAAAAGATCTTTTCAACGAGGTATTACTTGTATTTAAAATGTCATTGTAAATTGCGCTCTGGACACACCCCTAAAATTTTAAATGTCATGACATGATAAGCTCTTTGAACAGATCTTTTGACATAGAGTAACAAAAGAGGAAACAAAAGTTAAATCGATGGATTTGTTTAAAAGATAAAAAATTTAACATATGTTAAATTAAGCATTTTAATTTTGAATATCTTTAAAAAAATCTATTGATTTAACTTTTTTTTTGTATATTACTAGGATTAAAATGTTCTTTCGAATGAGGTGTTACTTAGCAATAAACAGATTTTTACGTCAGATCTATTTCAAACCAAACTTGACCTGTACGAGAGTTTTTTCAAAAATATGTATTAACTAATTTAAAATTCGTCATTTTCATTTTCGTTGGCCTACACTGTATAAAAAATATAAGGGTGCAATATAAAATATGGATCACGGTATTAAACAAAAATGTTTAATCAAGTCAATTTTCAGAAAACTATTCTTGAATCACTCGACACGATGTCACGGACATACTCTTATTTGTATTTTGAATGACATAATTACAAGATAGAGTGATGAAAGTCGTATATGAAATGGTGTCCAGTGATTCGAGAATATACCCCTAGAACAAATAAAATTTGAATATTTTTCAGAAGATATATTATTACGGCTCTTGTCACCGAGTTATGGAAACTTTGTTCAAAATATGGTGTAAGGCTTTCAAGAACCAAATTTGGTCCAGATGTGCACGTAAATAAGGGTAGCTTCCCAAGAAAAAGGCTATAACATATTTTTAGGAAATTTGAACCCATGTACAATTATGCCATTCCTTACTTAATATTCAGGTAAACATTAAGTTTCAAAAGTTTTACAACTGACAATCGCTACAAAACACATAAAAATGAGAGGACTCTACCTATATCTAGTGATTGGTACAATATCTAAGATAAGAGTAATAGTTTATACCTTTGGAAAGCCCAAGCCACCTTTCACTTTTTATTGGTCAAGTGAGAATGGACAATAGAAAAGACATTACAAGTCCGAGGTGCTATGGTCTCTAAAGAAATCCCTTTAACATCTCAAGGCGATCTGAACGTACACATACAACGCCCACAGTTATTATTTCAGAGGCGAGAGATCGGCGTGCATTCCCTAGATATTATCACCGTGTAAAACAGGTAGCAAGTCCCGTCAGGTGAGCCGCAATTAAATGAATTTACGTATGAAATATGTCAGTGTTTAATGAAATAATAACTCGCTTCGCTTGGTAATTATGGCCCCGACGTCGCGCGTATTTCACGCATTGTCCGCGCGCTTTGTTCTTACCACGATTTTTAAAACCAACTCCGTCTCGAGTATGCAAATGAATTTAAATAAACGTGTAATTAACTATGTACTTATACAGAACTTTTTAAATTAATATTGGATATAAAAAAATGACCCTTCCGACGCAAAACCTACGACGTTACTATTTACCAGGGACCATCCGGAATCTTCTCCTTGCGATGTTATTGCGGTACCTGACGTTTATGGCGTTTTGGAAGATTACGCAGGTGTCCTGGACATTGTCACGCCTAAAAGGCTGGAATCATAAATAACGCAAAGAGTATCGGCAAGGGCCTAAGTACCTCCTGTTTCACTACCAACTCTCTTCCCGATGGAATTTTCTTGTCTTACCTACAGCTGTTATCGCTAATGGGTACCACTAAATATATATTCACAAATCAACCGTTCCTAATCTTCATGTTTATTTTAAGAGACTTACATTTTTGTTTGCAACCACCCACAGATATCGATGTGTAACAATTTTATAACCTGTGAAATATTTATACCAAGGGTACCAGTTGAAGTTTTGTGAAGAAGAAGGTTTGATTGTTATCTACATTTATTTACATAATATTGGTATCGATTCCTAATAAATGTAAAGGATTTTTTCGATTTAGGCTGCGCGCATAGACAAGCGTAGCGGAGAGGTTTTGCTCGAGGTTTTGCATTTTCTGTTGTGTTAATTTACGACGCTTGCAAAAACTCGTCAGTATACGCGCTTGCATTTAAATATGTACATTGGTTTCTTTAGATAGAGGTATGAGGTGCACCTCGAGGTAAACCTCTATACTCATCTCGCGCAAAAACACCACCTTGGGCTGTGCGCATAGACAAGACTCGAGGTTTTGCTAGAGGTTTCCAAAGATGCGCCAACGCGGCAGCATAAACACCGCCTTAGAAACTTTTGGGGTACCTTTGAATTTGTCACTTTCTAACAGCGGGAGTCCTTTAAGATGAAAATATTGTTAAGCCGGTATGAATCTATTTTTTTCGTTTTTGATAAATAAATCAATGTAAGCTATCAAAAGATGTCAGTAGTCATCTGGGGTTTTGAAATCGTTTCCGCATATTTCATGAGGTAGTAGTGTTAAAATAATTCTGATTTTCATCTTCAATGGTATTATAGCTTCCGTTAAATCGTGGAATCTCGTCAACATTCCAATCCCGAATAGTGTATGCTTTATATAAAACGTTACGCGATCTTTGAGGAATTTTAATTTATCATTGTATGCAAAATATTGTTGAATAAAAAGTAAACCTCATTAATCAATTCTAATATTGGGTTAAAACTGTGTGCAGTCTGCTGGTACCGTTATTTTGGATGGTCGTTGATGCTGTTGATAAGCTTTGGCGGTGTACTTCAGAAGATACCGTTCAAGATCTTATCTAGCATCGGGTCCTTTTGTCCACTCCGATGGCCCTTTTCATCATTGAGCACACTTTGAACAATTGGGCATTGTGCTCGCGGTCACTTTTCATATTTACAGGTTTATATGTTGTCAATCTTTCGATTGAAATCTTATCTCGTTGGAAACTATATAGCAATTGAAACTTTTTATAACCTGGGATTATGAAGTAATACGATATGATCACACGAATTAAGTGGAAGCCAAAAATAAAACTTTGAAGCAACAACAATTAGGAAATACATTATTGTTTTGATCTAATTACAACACGGAGTTGAATAGACCACACGTAAGGTGTAATGTATTATATCAGCGCAATACACAATACCTCTTATCCTTAAACATCAAACAATAATACCAGTTACATTATCATGGATAAACACCAGAAAGGTCAAGAATGTTTTTGTTTCATCTCAGATGGTGTTATTCACTTAACATAAATGACACAACAATTTTCGTCCTTTTAAGGACATTCTATAACAATACACTAAAAATAGCATTGGGCGTAAGCTGATTACAAAATTAAATAAACTTTCACATCACCGTGCATAAAAAGGATTTTTTACTTACTCAACTTTGACCCTACATCAATAAATATTAAGGACAGAAGGTTGAATGAGTAAGATCTTATTTAATTCTGAAATTTCTTGATTATTTTATTGCATCATAAAAGTTTCTTTTTTTTTCTAATATTTTTGGTGTATTTTCCTACACATCGAAAAATGTTTTATAGAAGAAATGTACGACGTGCTTGTAGGTCACACGGTCATTGTACAAATACGGTTGTAGATTTTTTTAAATCATAAAATTTACGAGGATAATAATTTTAAAATAAATAAATTAAGGATTGATAAAATCATTTATTACATTCCATGAGTCATACGTCATACCTTATTACTCTATCTTCCATCGTAAAATATAATTTAAAAAATTGTTAGCTTATGTAGATATGATAAAATTAAATTAAAAATAACTGTACCCAGTAAGTAACGAAATTATATTAATCATGGTATACCCTCAATAAACTTTTGGTCTGAAATTATTATTTTTTATTACTATATCGTATGTTTTTATTTTTTATTGAAACGATTAAATTGATTATCTTTTTTTAATTTTTACAAACCTGTTTTAAGACCCATAAGTGGCTTTAAGGAACAAGACGCACCTGAAACAAAACAAAACTCCAATTAAAGTCTATTAGATAGAAAGGCTCATGACCTAAATTAATTGGTATTGTCCAAGAAAACATTGCTACACTTATTTTTACGAAGCGTTAAATTTTTCCGTAGATAAAATAAAAATCGATTTATGGAGCATAAAATTAGAGAGTATTGTTATTTATTGATATCCCATCGGTCATTGTTTAAACAAAGAGCTGAATGTAATAGAAACAGCAACTATTTTTCCTATTTATGTAACAGTAAAATTGAAACAAAGCAGCTAAAGACGTGAAGAGAATTACACGATCGTGTACCAAAACGCGTAAATTTTAAACTATCGCCGCAAATCAATCGTTTTGATGTTACTGGCTTCAAAACGATTTAAACGAGTGACGCTGGTGAGTAATAAAAGAAAGGTCAATGCGAAAAACATTAAAGCTTTGTTTTGAAAGACGTCCCCAGGGAAGCCAATCTAGCCATTGCTGCAAGTTAAATTTGCCAATTTGGTGCTTACGGTAGGCCAAAATGAATTTTGATTTCTTGATTATTACACCATCTGCGACTCGTTTGCTCGTGATGACGATTGTAACCCCAGGACATTTAGAGCAATCAGCAATCGCTTTCAATTAAAAAATCCCGTGTAGGAGTTTTTAAAATTAAAAAATTACGTTACCGAAGATTGTGTAACTTTTCCAACCGAGAGTATTCATATTTTTTTAATATTTGATGCTCCATTAGTCTTCATAAGGAAAGTACGCTCGTTAAATCATAATGGAAATTAGAGTAAACCTACCAGGTAATTAGGGACATGATTACAAAATTGCCCAAAATAAGATGAGCATTTGTATAAATAAGTTTTAATTATTATTTCTTCTTATGGTTAAAGATTTCAAATTATTTAATCATATATTTCGAAATATCTTTCAAATTTACCAATCAAAATTTATGACTCGAGCCAATTCTTACTTAATTGTTTTTACAAAAAACTCTACAAAATAGCCAAAAGCAACTTCTCGTTCGTTCAAAATTTTGACCAATCTATAGTTTCACATCATATTTATACTATTGGAAATTTTTTATTGAAAAACAGTTAAGGTCTTGGAAAGTTACAATTTTTTTCCTAAATATTTATGTGGGTTTTAATTAATTTCTGTAATCAAAACAATTTAATTAAGTAAACTCCCATTTGGTAACCTTATAAAATCACGATGTATTATTAATTAAAGCTGCATAAGAAAATGCAAATTTCAAGAACCGACCTGAAATCAAGCAATAAATTTAACATTTACTTTTCTTAAGAGCCTTAAAGTCTAATAAAAGTAAACATTGTTACTGATTACCCAACGTAGCAATTTTTAATAATTAATAATTCTGGCCACTTGTGCATACATGAGCATGAGCAATGCATATCGCTTTTATTATCATGTCGCAAGATAGATAATCTAGATTTCCTAATTGAAAAAGATTTATGGCCTGCACATGCACAACACGCGCCCGTCTTTATGGAATTCCTCCTTAAATGGTGTAAATTTCGCTGCTGCCAGAATCAAATTTTATTAATATAAATATTTATTGACGTTTATTAGGCTGGAACAATTAAATTCTTGCACGTGCTACAAATAATTAATCCATTAAACTCGTTATAACTACACATTTAGATTTTTACAATCACTTAATTTTTTTTTAAAATCATGTATAAAACACAAGTTGTAGTCAAAATGAACCTTCTGGTTGTCACTTTTTTTCTTTTGAATTTACTCGATTTACGAAAGATGGTGGAAAATTTGAATTTTCTACAAAGAGTCCCGTAATAACGTATTATTACATTGGGAGTTCTAAACACCGAAAGAGGGCGCTTAAAATTGCTTAAAATAGAGGGTAGCTGAGGATAGCCAGTACCTATCAGTGTCAAAAATTATATTTAGAACGCATTTTTATACCTAATATGTACATAATATGTAACAACACCCAAATGGATTTATTATTTAAATCTCAAGTAAAACCCTTAAAATAAGTACGAATGCTTGTAGTTAAATAAAAAGTACTTGCTCTTTAGGTTCATATTTTTGCAACAAGAGGGTTTCTAAAATTCGTAGTAATCTCTGGACCCCTAACCATATTTTGGGAGATAAAATACCCTATTGGAAATTTTTCTATTTCGCTCGCCCTCTGGTGGCAAAATATGAACTTCGATATTCGGTACTTACGTTTTTGATTTCACGCATTGGTACATGTATTTTGAGGTTTACTGAAGCTTTAAATGGTAAATCTATTTAGCCTGTATTCAGCGACTGTGATGAAAAATTTAGAGACGTTGTTAAAGTTAAACACGTGATTAAAAAATATTTCTTCATGAGAAATATTTCCTTAAAGACGTGATTAACTTTAACAACGTTTCTAAAATTTTCATCACGGTCGCAGAATATATCTTTTGTGTTTTGTTGAATACGTAGTTATAAGGTGCAAGAATGCATTTTAAACACAATTTTTCACAATGACAAGTACCGAATATCCTCCATTTATAGCGCCATCTATACGTAGTTGATATTCCCAATAGGAAGAAAGGGGTGTTCAAGTAAAATACTCTTTTCTTATTAACAAGTTTCCATAGAAACCTGCTATTTTTCCTATAGGATATTTTATATCACCGGGACCCGATCCTCATTTTCGGGGATAAATTATACAATAAGATAAAAGGCGTGCTCGGCTAAAATACTTGATTCTCATTAGTTGTTTTGCCAAATTCCGAATGAAATGTGCTGTTTATCCTATAGGATATTTTATTCCTGAAAATGAGGATACTGAGGTGATAGTCTGTAACACCTAGGGTTGCTCAGTCTTGATATTTTTTTGATTCCCGGGACACGAAACTGCTGTTTAAGGCATTCCCGGGAAGTTAATAATAATAAAATTAAAATACATATATCATTTTTTTTTTCTACAAAAAAGTCGCTATTCTGACACTTATCGAAGGTGTTCAAAATATCACTTTCTTGCATCGGTGTTAAAAGTAAATCACGTGATGTAGTGACTAGTGTTAAATGCACCCCTAAGAAGTTAGAAGCAGCTAAAGTTGGATTAAAAAAGTTCGAGAAAAAACCTTTTCTTATTGCCGTCAAAGTAGTAAAGATTTTCTAATAAAAATACTCATTTAGTAAAAATTTTACCAATCCTTGATTATTGAATACTATTTGCTTTGGTAAAGAAATTCAAGAGAACGATTTTTAGTCCCTTACATTTTCAATTTTAAAATTTCTCGAGTCTTTTTGATTACAAATGCCCAAAAATCAATTTCTACTAGCAAAAGGTACGTGTTTCAAACATTTTGCCGACTACCTTTTTAAATCATGAAGCTTTAATTGAGATTATCTTTAAAATTTTTCGATTTATCGATTATAAGCAAGTATACCATTTTAATAGTAAATTATTTGTTTCATAAGAAAATAAGTTCAAATTGCAAAAAAGTAAAAACAAAAAAGTTATGGTAAAACTTTAATTCTAAAATAAGATAAAGTGGTAATAAACGAATGAGAGATGGCAAAACAACAATACCGTATTTTGAAGAACTCATTAACCCCTTTTTGCGGTTTAGGTAGAATTACCTTCATAGAAAGAAGACTCATGTGAGTTTTTATTTTTTGAAAAGTGCAATTTAAATGGGTGTAAGTTTGCAGGTAGGGAAGAAGTTTTTGCCAGTGTCAGAGTCATCTTAATTCTAGGTGATAAACCAATTCTATGTTTGTCCACGTGATTACGGGACACCCTGTATATAAACATAATAAATTATTATTTTTTTGTAAAGATGCCAAAGTAAATGTGATAACGGTGGACAAAGTAGTCAACCATAAAAGACAATTTAAATACAATCAAACCACAAAACCTGACAATATTAGTGCAGAAATAACTTATTTTAAAACCTCATATCAACTTCCTATTTTTATTTATATAATAGCCGTATTATAAAAATTATAACAGATATTTTTACTAGTATTTATTCAAAAAAAATTAAAAATTGTTTTACTGCAAAGGTCGTTTGAAAACTCATTATTTCAAGAAATTGTCCTTCTACAAGGAATTCAAAAAAATAATAAAAATGTGCCTCTTCCAGTACTGACTTAATGCTCAAATATAGTTTTTGACCGCGGTAAGAATTTGAATTTGAATTAATGTAATATTTAGTTGTTAATCCAGCAGCATATTTATTTTACATTTTTTTTGCTTTTTTGTGATTAAGAATGAATATTATCGATTTTAGTTATTTAATCCCTATTTTATGCGAAATCGATAATTTTAAAGTTCTTTACAGCTTCTTTATTAAAAAAAACAATAATTTTGATATTTATTATGGCTAAAAAAATGTCGAAAGCTCAAGAAAAACATTTACTTTCAGTAAATACGGGAGAGTTTCACTATACAATTAATATTTAAAAAAAATTAATAATTGAAGCTTTTTAGAGGATAGTCTTATTTATAAATTTCGTTTTAATGGGGTAAAACAAAAACAAAAAGTGATAGCCTATTTTAGAAAATACCACCTATTTTGAAATATAGTCAAAATTAAGAAAATAAGTTGTTATAAAATACACAAAATGAAAAGGTGCTGCTAAGCTATTATTTTTTATACATATTTTCTAGCAGGTAGCACAAAAATATGTTTTTACAGAGTACTCTCCTAGTTCCTTCCTTAAAATTGTTTGGTTTACTCTACAAAAACAAAAAATGTTACAAAATTTAGTTATCAGATGTTTTAATACACCAAAGGAAGAAAAGCCACAGCAGAAAAACTTATGACAAAAGCGTATGTAAGTATAACTGGAAATTTGAAATCACTATATGCCAATAATAGAGTAAGAGAAGACTCCACCTAAAAAATTGTTGAATTAATGTTTTTCAATACATGTAGTTTTCAGGATATTATCGTACCGAAGTAATTAGTTGGAAGGGAACTTAAAAGCAATTTCCTAAACGGAAAATATAGTGGTTTAGTTCTGCAGTCATAAAAGCTAGTACGAACAACATTTTTGTATAAGTTTTCTTGTAGATGATTTAGAATTAATTTCGTTAATTCCTGCCAGTAGGAAAAAAATGGAGAATGTACAAAAAATATATAATGATCTAAAAGTACCTTAACTTTGGACCCCTCTAATTAATTTTGTGCTAGGTTGCAGAAGGTAACTCTCTAGCAGGATGTAGCCTAATCAATTTAGATTATAAATCTGAAAAGAAATTGAAAATCTGAAACTTGAGTTATGACTGCAGAACTAATGCTCGATTTCATAATTTTTCACAATTTTTCCTCCCAAACTCGCATTAATTATCAGTTATTTGGTCATAATTTGCAAAGAAGCTCCAGAAAAGTGGGATGGATTTTCTATTCCTTGTTATTATCTCCAACGGAAAATTTATCGCGGGTGTCTAGGAAGATGCTCATAATTTTAAGATATTTGATGCTAAAGTTTTACTATACCATTAACTATGTACAAGTTCTCAGAGATCATATAGTTGTTTGATGGATAGTTCCATAATTTGGTTTGATTTTGCAAAATTTAAAATGGGTATTTAGCAATCTATATGTATAATACACTCAGTTTCTGTCAGACAGTGGGTTGGTTCCTTTTTGCCCTACATAGTCCAGTTATATTTCAAAAAAAGTCTTTCATTCAAAGTAAATTTTGGTGCAGACATTTTGGATTCTTGCTAAGCAGCTGCATGATCGATTGTAGTGTGTTGTGCTACACGATTACCACCAACAATTGTATTTTTGGTTTCATCAATAATTGTTTCTAAGTAAAGCAACATTTGCTCCATAATACCAGAAGCCATAATAAGAAAAATCCAAAGTTGTCTTTTAACAATACTACCTTAATCTTAGAACAGATTATTTCAATTGGTGAATAATGACTTAAGCGTAATATTGTTAAATTGCGAAACGCTTGGCTTTATAATTTTTTTACAATTGATCCATTCTAAAATTATATTGATTTATCCAAAATATAATTGGTGACTTTGAAATACAATTGATGCTTTCTGAAAATTTGTTTGTTCTTACAAAGTATCAGATATTCAACGATTTCAAAGTTTTAATTGGTTAAGAAGAGTGTACGTCCAAAATCAGATGAAAGTCGAAAATAAAACATAACTGATTATACCAGTAGATACTAATAATTATCAATTAATCAAGGGTAAAAAGAGGATTGCTCCTGGAGTTAAGTGTTAATGTTATAAAATCATTAGTCAAAAGGCAGTATGATTCAAAAAACTGAAATAATAAAAATTAACAAGCAGTAACTGAATTAATTAATCATAAACAATAAAGGGTATTACTGTAAAATTAATGATAGTATTAACAGTTAGTGTTGTTGAAGACGCAGTAAGATAAATAGATAGGATAAAATATGAAATAAATCTGAAGTGTGGAGTATCTTGAGGATATATAGTGTGTGGTGATTTTATACTGACAATTGTCATGACATTAATCTTGAACGATGTATATTATTCAAGGAAGCAGATAATTGTATGATTTATATTTCGCGATTGTATGTAAAGTGTTACTTCCTGGTGATGTAGAATAATTTTTAATTATGAAACATCTTTACTGTTTACATTCAAGTTCATTTTCGAGATCATTGTTGTTGATTTCATTTCGTGCTTGGGATTCCTCGTCACGCTTCAAATCTCCCGGTGATTCTTATAAAAGTTATTATATAAATATTACGCTCGTAATGCATTTTGTTAAAGTTAAAAGTCTTTAGGAGCACGAAACGATGTAATTTCGCTCTTCGGAAAAATGTTCGCATTGTAACTCATGCCGTATTAATAAGGCGCTTGTAAATATTGCCGGTGCTCATTAGAGCCTGTCATGTAGATGCTGTGCATGGCTTGACGCTCGCAATATTTAACATTGGCATGTCCAGATTGCATATGTGAGCAATTACTTATTCTAATTATAGTTACGTGCTCTATGTCGGTTATTATCTACGTCTGCTTCAACGTCTACGACGGCTTCGTTTCCATCTACTATTTCATTCCAGTAATCTTCGATTTCACGCTTTTAACTAAAGTCCCGATGAATCTTTAAATAGACTCTCCGGATGGAAAATACAAAAAACTAATGCTATTTTATGTAATCACTTATATTTAATAGTCCACGCTTCCATAAATTAAACGTATTACGTTTTTACTATCTTTTGAATTCCTGAGCTGGGCAGACAACACAACTAAGAAAAAAAATGGGAGATTCATGTACATTCCTATCGCTATCGACTATCAACAAGATTAAAAATTGCTGATGGAACGAATAAAGGAAGCTTGCAAAATAGTGGAAGACCAACTTTTCACAACAACTACTTTTATTTAACGGCAATTTAAACAGAAGATTTTTGAACCCCAAAGGCGATGATGTAAAATCATTAAATTTCAAAAAAATTGAAATACGTGGTTCAACTCATATTCAAGATTTTACCTCTAGTAAAAGAGATTTTACAACACCATTTATACTACTGCATTCCTTAATTTCCAATGACCTTTAATTTCGTAGGAAAAAACTAGGTTTTGATTCAAAATATCTCAACCTAATGAAAACTACACTCCTAAGTAAAAACTTAAAAATATTCCCCATTTTTTGATCATCTAAGTCTTGGATAAATAAACTTAAAATACTTCAAAACAGCTTGATTTTTTTTATAACACAAAATGTCTCTAAAAGGTCTATACAAAAGGATACCACATTTTTTTAAATTAGTAAAAATTGGTTTGAACAATTAGGATAAAATTTGGTATGTAAAGTAATAGAAAAAGATAATGTGTTTTTACATTTGGAAATTATGTAAGTGGTCATTGACATACAAAATGTCTTGTAATTTTTTAATGCCTGTAAAAAGAGGATAAAATTTTATTTGTAGCTAAATAGTCTAATTATAAAAATTTTTGGTCCTTCAACAATTTCTTCATCTGCCTTAATTTAGGCAAAAAAAAATCCTTTAGTGAACAAAATAACTTCAAAAACTATTTTAGAAAAGCCAATAGTAAAATTTTATGCATTTTTTATTCGGTCCCTAAAAAGGTACAAGACACTTTGGATGTCGATGACTAACAACATGTAGATGTAGAAAAATGTTTTCCAATAATACCATTTTTCTCAATAAATTCACATACCAAATTTATCCTGATAGTTTAAACCAATTTTAAGTAATTTAAAAAATCGAAAAACTTTTAAGAACTTTGATGGATTGTAACACATTCATGGTCTCAGGTATAATTTTGTAAGAATCTTTTAGAGCACCCTATATAATTGATACATAATAGAGTCTGCACGTAAATGTTTTCAAGATTTCAAGTAATGAAATACATAAGACGATATTAAAATTCATAAAAAATTGTTTTAATTTATTGCATAGAGACCTTACTTTATTGGATGTGACGATCACATAAATTTTAATACTTGGTATGTGACCTTCACTTTTTGTAATTTTTACTTACCAGGTTATAATTTTAATAAGGTGTTTTAAACCGTAACGTATTAATAAGAAAAATGAGTAACATTTTAAATAGGTATTTTAATAGGCTTTATGAACTTTATTAATTATCCAGAGAGTAAGGCTTCCTTGAAGAAAATGCACGCTTTAACAGCACTTCTCTCACATTCCTTTTGCTACTTTTCTTGAAATTACACTTTATCTACTTAAAAATACTTGGAATGACAAAGAACAAGTATTATAAGTAATTTTAAAAATTATATCAAATTGACAGTAACGAGTACTTATATTTTTTAAACATATGATACAAGTACCTAACAACTTTTATCACCAATTTTGTTGCTACACCTTTTCCAGTTATAATTCAGAAAAGATCAATCAAATTTCAGAAATCATGTGATTCAGAAACGAGAATTGTATTTCAGGAAGAATCAATTGTATTTCGGAAAAATCAACTCAATTTCAGAAAGTATCAGTTGTATTTCGGAAACATCAATTGTACCTCAGAAAGCATCATTTGAAAAACAGTATTCGTCAATTTAATTTCAGAACGTATGATTTGTATTTTCTGAAATACACATTTTGATCTGAGTAATCAATTTGTATTGCAAAAAGAATCATAATATTTAATTCAGGGTAATTTTTGGCGCAGAAATTTTGGATTATGTAAATAAGATATTTTGCCCACTAACAACTAAATTTAGGATTCTTCCATTGCTAAGCAGCTAGTGTGTGTGCTGCACTAACACAGTCACCACCAATAATTGTATTTTTGGCTTCATCAATAATTGTTTCTAAGTAAACCATCATTTGCTCCATGATACCAGGAGCCAAAACAGGAAAAATTCGAGGTTGTCTTTTAACAATACTGCTTAATAGGCAAATTCTGGTCAAAGTTAAAGGCCTTTAATTTGATACAATTAAGAGGATAGTCCGCCAAATGTTTGAAATGCGTACTCCTCGCTAGTAAAAATTGATTTTTTGGTGTTTGTAATAAAAAATTTAACAAAAACGCTCTTGTATTGCCTTCAAATTGAATTTATTTTTCATATAGAATTTTTTTTTGATGTATATAGTCTGTTATAAGGGAGTAATTTTGAAAAAATGATAAAAACGCATTTCAAACATTTGGCGGACTATCCTCTTAAGGTAACCATGGAAATCGTCCAATTACAACCCATATAACAAATTTAAATTTAAAGGCCTTTAAACTTAAATGATTTGACCAGAATCTGGGTATTAATCTTAGAACAGATAGTTTCAATTGGGTTTAACATTGGTGAATAAGGACCTACGCCTAATATTATCACTGGTGTATTGCTAAATTGCCAAAGCACATTTTTTTATAAATTGTATGTGTCTGTTGAGATTCACGTGCACAATCACCGCCGAAAATTCTTGGTTTCCTCATATGTCCTATACAATTGGCCCTTTTTGAAATTACATTGATTTTTCTGATGCTTTCTGAAATACAATTGATGCTTTCTGAAATAAAATTGATGAATCTGAAATACAATTGATGCTTTCCGAAGAAAACTGGAAAATATGCAGTCGCGGATTTTAAAACGTAAAATTCTTTCCACCCAAGTTTCAGGGTACCACAATTATATCCAATTCGGCATATACCCGATAAAAAAATCATATTCCAAACTTTTAAAATTTGTTTATAATTACCACAATGAATTTTTGCAATTACATTTGTAAATGATGTTTAAAATCAATCGTATAAAATTCTGCTAATGGGAAACAAAGAAATGTAATGGCTCATATTTTTCTATTTTAATTTTTTTCTCTATGGTAAAACTTGACAAGTAATTTCATGGTAATTACGTTTAAATTAAAAATGTTTTTAGAACGCATGACAAATACTTGGATGTTAAAACTCCATTTAGAAGCAATAAATCGTGAATTTGATGAAGGGCCTTTGACCGCTTTTAAAAAGCAACACAGGGGTATGCATTGGCATTCGCCCTTAGGCTAAGTCCGTGCAGTCTACCGAGTTACGCGAGGGCCACACACGTGGATGACTTACCTGTCTTCAGTGCTTAAAATGTGGCCTATCGGGTTACCGTCAGGCCTTTTAGGGCTGCGTGTGTTGAAAATAATTGCAACCCATTGTGAACCACATATTATAAGTGCATATTTATTAAGAATAATGCCAGCTTGAATTACATCACCTTAACAATGCGGCTCTTTTTTTACTTTCCAAATATTTAATAAAACTAAAAAGTGTTAAGTTCTATCAAAACAATAGACTATAATACATGTATATAATCAAAATGAAACCAATTTCTTCATAGATTACATAATTTTGAATTTCATAATATTATAAAGAGTATTATACACACAATTCCAAATCTTCAATGGTCATACATTTTACAGCCTTGTCAAAATTATTAGGCACCCTATAAAACTTTACTAGCCTTTGCAATCCTTAGTACATATTATTTCCCACTTTCGTAAAGCGTAAAGCATTTTGTAGAGCTGGTTTTGAACTTGTACTATAGTCACGAAGGTGCTCAAATTGAATTGAGATCTTGTGACTGTGCAGGCCAATCCAGTATAACAAATCAGTTTTCTTTAAAAGTGGATGTAGATGAAAATGGCAAGGAACAATATTTTGTTGAAATATACAGGATGTCTCACTTTTTTTAGATAGTAAATGTCATTCTGAACAAAAATTTTCCTATGAACTATTATGTTTTTTCGGCTCCTTAAAAAGTTACAGCAATTTAAAAATTTCAAAAATATAATGTTTTTTTGGCACATCCTGTATAAATGTCATTTAATTTTAATTTTTTTTATTTAAATCAAGTATGCTTTGGATTTTGTATATCTTTAAGCCAATAAGATGCTAAATTTTACCGAGGCAAATTTAACCTCGTCATTTACTTATTTTAAAAACAGCCAATAATGTTAAAAAAACCAATTTGGCAAAGAAAAAATCCAAATAATAATTGATTTAAATAAAAAAAAATATAATAAGAAAAAATATTATACAGGGTGTTCCATAAAAATCAAGAAAATTTATCAATTTAAAAATTGCTGTAACTTTTTAAGGAGTCGAAAAAACATAATAGTTAATAGGAAATTTCTTGTTCAGAATGACATTTACTATCTAAAAAAAATTTGCTGGAAAAAAAGTGAAACACCCTGTATAGTAATCATTTACTATAAATTGGTGTCTACATAAATTCGGAATAATGATGGCTGTAGCACTGATTCGAATATAGATATAAAGTAAGCGAAATTTCGTTCGACACCATCAGGATCCATACATTCACATACTATATTAGTTCCTCCCTCGAATTACTCTGTAGGTATATATCATACTTAGGATGAACTTCTTCGCAATCACGTCGCCTCACGTTGGGTAACACCAGGATACCTATTCTCATTTTTGGGGATAAATAAATAAATCTTTATTCGTCTTCAAGTACAGGAAATAGTAGGTACAACAAATATGCATCTAAGGAACCTTTTTTGGACGACAAATAATTTTTTAATATGTGATAAGTTTCCCAAAAACATTAACCAATAGTACAGGTTAGATTAAACTAATCTTAAGTATGCTAGTCTCACTGTGTCATTAGTTGATTTCCTTAAGATTTATAACACAGTTGGCAGAACTTAGTTTATTTGCTAGCATATCTAAATGTCCCTCCCATGTTAGTTTTGAGTCCAACATGCCTAAAAGTATAATAGTTTCCAATAGTTTTATGGAATCTTTCCCAATCTTCACTGGTGGACTAGGGATTGGTTTTACATTTTTAGGCCAGGAAGTTTATTTGCTAGCATATCTAAATGTCCCTCCCATGTTAGTTTTGAGTCCAACATGCCTAAAAGTATAATAGTTTCCAATAGTTTTATGGAATCTTTCCCAATCTTCACTGGTGGACTAGGGATTGGTTTTACATTTTTAGGCCAGGAAGTTTATTTGCTAGCATATCTAAATGTCCCTCCCATGTTAGTTTTGAGTCCAACATGCCTAAAAGTATAATAGTTTCCAATAGTTTTATGGAATCTTTCCCAATCTTCGCTGGTGGACTAGGGATTGGTTTTACATTTTTAGGCCAGGAAGCTTTTCTTTGCATTAATTCCAGATATAAAAAAATAGAGTCTTCAGATTAAACAACTGTGTCATATGGTGTTATGCATGAAATAGATGTATCATTTATGTAGATCAAGAACAATAACGGGCCCAGAAGCAATCCCCGAGGAACATCATTTTTTTAGCAGGAAATTATGATGCATTCACGGCTTGTTAATTGTTTTGAATTTAGGATGAAGTTTCATGCTTTTTCAACAGTTGTACTTTTTAGTTTTTGTTATTTGAAGCCATGTTAAAAATTGTTCAGTAACTTATGTTTTCCCAAGAACATATTTAATCTGGTGTTGAAGCAAAGCTTGTAAACATTTGTTAATTGATTTTCCAAACATACAGTCTTGTTCTGTTCTATATCCTTGGTAATTTTAATAATTTCAACATGTATGAATATTCATCTAGGAAAAAATAGGTATGATTAGAGGTAAAGATATTTTAGCCTCTATATTCCCGATAACTTCACCACTTATTTGGTCAATGGCTGCGGATGTGTTCCTAGATTTTCTTAAATATCCTACAGGAAAAACAGCACATATCTATTGAAATTTGCCAAAATAACCAATAATTAAAGAGTATTTTGCGTGAACATGCCTTTTTCCTAGGATAATTCATCCCCAATAACGAGTCCAGGAGTTTTAAACATCTTTATATATATATAAAAATATTGATTTTAACGGTGGTATATACTTAGTAAAATGATGAATTGGTGCATACAATAATAGTTGTATTTGTTTATGTAGAACTAACGAAGGTCTGCTACAAAGTTAGACTCGTTTGATTGACCTTTAAATGTTGGTGTTGAAGATCCCACTTTAGCCGAGATTTTTTGTTATGCTCGGATAACTATGGTTTTTTCTTATGGTACATCCCTTCAGCTCTGTTTCTTGAAGTCGTTGTCTTATCATTCGACCGGTAATCTATCTTCCAATGTCATCTGATAAGCCAGCAGTAACTATTAATTTTCGGTCTACAGGTTCTGTTAGTATGTGTTTTCGGACTGCTACCTTGTTATTTGTTTATTGAAAATCTCTACTTAAGATTTTCCAAGATCTTGTAAAAACTAAATGTTTAGGCGTTGGTTTTGGCTAAGATATTTTTTTTTCGGCATTTTCGGATTAAATATTAATGAATCCTATATGTTGTAATCGAACACAAAGTCTTCCTTGCTCTGGGCCAAAATACAAAATAATGACTCAATTGTTTAAAAATCAAAATTTATCATCAGTTGACAAACAGGATCATTGTTGTAGGGTTTATTTAAATAACTTTTTAAGGTATAAACTAATTAATAGCTACTAGCTATCAGTCAAGATAACAAAACCGGAAGAACTTAGTTTATACGCTAGCATATCTACATGTCCCTCTCATGTTAGTTTAGAGTCCCGCATTATTCCTAAAAATTTAATAAGTTTCTCTAGTTTTAGAGAATCCTTCCTAATCTTCACTAGTGGACTCGACATTGCTTTTACATACTTAGGTAGAAATCTCATTAGGAAACCTCTCTTTGCATTAACTATTAGTCCATTTTTTATGCACCATTCATTGAACTATTCCGAAGATTGATTCTTCGTGATCACCAACTGTGTCATCTCGTGTTATGCATGAAATAGAAGGCTACGTTATGTTTCCTCTGTGTAATTAACTAAAAATTAATCCTTTAAATCTATTCCTCCTTGAGATAATTGGGGTCCAAAAATTCGTAGATTATAGTTTGTCCAATCGCTAAAGCAAAAGTGAACCTTATCGATTTAGTAATAAGGTAAATGTTTAATTTATACCTGCTAAGACCTGGAGAGGAAACAACTCAAGGGATTAGGATAGTTATAAAATATTTACAACCGGGGTTGTAAATTTGGAGGAATCATCAAGCAGCCAAATAGAAATATCATTTATGTAGACCAAGAACAATAATGCCCGTTTTCACCAACGAATGTTAAAACTTAGGCATCATTGGTGATAACGGGCCTAAGGGACCCAGAATCGACCCCTGGGGAACACCAGTTGTTGCATTGTGCAAATACAAAAGACTGACTCAAGCTGTTGTAGGTTTTGTTTAAATATATTTTTAATATTTAATAACTATAAAATCTAAAAGTATTGTTCTACTATTAGTCCAGATAACTTAATATTTATAGGGTAGCCAGGACTGTAAGCTTATTCGTGCAATATCAGCTTAATCAATAAAAATTTGTTAAAAATTCTTGCTAAAAATAAATATGTTCTTCTCCCATGATGAATAAATAACTTGTAAATTTATAAGCGATGCATTTATGGTTAAATTAAAATTTATATTGTAGTATCCCCATATTACATATGTGCATACTACATGCTATATATACATAAATAGATTAGGTTTAGTTAAATTAGGTATTTTTAGAATAAATAATAATGTAAGAATTTAGGAAGTTTATGCATATTTCATTTCATTAGAATAATTAATATTTGTACACATTTAGATTTAAGTAACAATACTCATAAATATTTAATCCCGGGAATACCAGGAAATCTCATTAAACAGGCGCCCAAGTAAAGACAGGTACTTGGGGTTTTTCCAATCATTTTACTCCTACCCTGGATTTATCAATATTCCCGAGGTTAGATCGATGGAGAAATGGATTCGACTCGAACACTTTGACGAAGACTTTGATCAGACACTTTGAAGAAAACACTAAGAAAAGACACTTTGAAGAAGACACTAAGAAAAGACACTTAGACAACACTTTGATAGAAGATAGAAGAAGAAGAAGACGTAAGATCGAGTAGTCGAGTCGGCCTGTATTATTATAAACCGTTTTTAGTGATGCATAATAAAAATAAAAGTAAAGTCTTATTGCCAAGTATTAGTTTAAAAAAAAACATCGAAATTGGTAAAATATCAATTTTAAAGAAAACCACCACTACATATTAATTGGTGGCAGCGGTCTACGCAAACAACTCCGAAGAACACGTGGCTTTTGGACGCAGAAATTCTTTGAAGAGGCTTTCATTCCCGAAGTATCCTGAGTTGCCAATTAGGCCATCACCGGCATCAATTGGTCAGCGATTTCGACATCCAAGAAACCAAATCGGCCGACGGCATCAATTGGACAGAGGACATCGATGGAGTACATGTAAGTCGATTTAATGATTACTTTTTGCGTCTGCAGTTTGAGGTTTTTGCTATAAGTATTTTTAGTCTATTATCTGGGGAATTGGTCGACATACCGACATTTATTAATTTTATTATTTTTACACCTACACAAAAGTAGAGTGAATAAACCCACAATAGGGAAATCAAATAACTTAAAATTGTATTTCTTGATAAAGATAAAGTACAGGCTCGAAAAAATAAATCATTATATACATATTTACATAAAAACTGGAATAACTAACTAAATAAAATCAAAGTGAAAAAACAAATCTACAAAAAGTAGAGAACCCACAACAAGCGTGAGGAAAATAAATAAATATATTAGTATTATTAAATAAGTAAATAAAATGAAATTGTTTTAAATAATAGAAAAATTGTTAAGAAAATTTAAACCAAGACTCAAAAAAAAAAAATAAACTTAAATTTAAATATTTTAGAAACATGTCTTCAAACAAAGTTGAAGCACAACCAAATATGGACAAAATATTTTTATATTTAGATAAAATACCAAATTTTAGTAAAAATGAATTAGATAGTTTTTGCGATGTATGCGAAATTATGTTATCACATTTAAACGACTTTGATAAAGAAATATTTTTAACTCTTTTAGTCAATTTAAAACTTTCAGAAGAAAGAGAATTAGTATTAACGAAACAATATAATTGGTCAAAAATTAAAGAAAACCTAATTAGTAAATATAAAATTAAAATAACTTTAGAAGAATTTCAATATAAGATATTTAGTTGTAAACAAAGTGCAAATGAAGATGTAAAATCTTATAGTAACAAATTTAGTTTAATTTATAATTCATTTTTAAGTGATATAGATATCAACGAAAAAATCACAGTAAAAGAAATTATTAAAGATTTTGTACATAATACTTTTAGAAACAATCTATTCAATAAAAAAATAGCGGATTCACTGTTAGGAAAAATTTTTGATGATCTAAATGAGCTAATTAAAACAGCAAAAATAGTTGAATCACAGCTAATAAATCTTTATAAAACTGTTCCGGTCAATTTTCTGGAACAAATGAACAAAAAATGTAGGTATTGTAATCGTAGAAATCATAATGAAAGAGATTGTTGGTTTAAAACAAAAAATTATAATCAAAATTATAATCAAAATTTCAAGCAGAATCAAAATTCTAGCCAAAATCTAAATAGGAACTATGAGCAAAATAATCAAAATCGTAATAGTCAAAATTCCAATGAAATTTATAATTACTGTTTAAATCAAAATATACGTACCGATTCTGAAAATGTTTCAAATAATTTCAAAAATATAACTAGTCAAGAAATTATAAAATCTGAAAACGAAATCATTAAAGAGAGGCTTCAAGAAGATCTAACAAATAAATTACTGGAAATAAATTTTAAAGAAAATCATTACATACCACCTCCCACAGAGATCCAAAATGAGGAAATTGACACAGATATTATTAAAAGATATTTAAAATTATTACATGAAAACGATAAAGTAGTAGATATAAATAAAAATACTGTAGAAAATTGTAGAAATAGTGAGAAAAAGTTAAAACTTCAAAAAAATGTTAAGTCATATAGTTTAAATAAAAATACCAAAAAGGTAATTGTAGAAAACAAAAAGTTTAAGTATAGTGGTATTGTAAATATTGTC
Source organism: Stenus bimaculatus (assembly GCA_963971135.1). NCBI lineage: Eukaryota > Metazoa > Arthropoda > Insecta > Coleoptera > Staphylinidae > Stenus > Stenus bimaculatus. The sequence goes on along the minus strand of OZ020185.1, from coordinate 10,367,327 downwards.
AAAAGTTTTAACAATAATAAAAAAATTAATAAGAAACAATGTATTATAAATTTTGTAAGAGTAAGAAATAAAAAGATACGATCTGTAACTAAAGATAATGAAAAAGAGAATGGTTTAAAAGACAAAGTTAAATTCAAAACAAATTCCAAATCACAAAATATCAAGTTCAAAAGCAATAATAATAATAATAATTTAAACATCAAAATTCCCAATTATACAAGGAAAAATTCATTTCTAAAACTATCAAAATTTATCACAAGTAAAAGTAGTCACAATTATTTAGGAAATTTTGTAAAAATGCTTAAAAAAATAAAATCTTATAAACACTTTAGAAAGAAAAGACATAAGTCAGATAATAATATGTATACAAATCACTAGAGTTTTTAAATTAGATATTTTTCCAAATTTATTACAATCACTTAATAATTTATTAATACTCAAAATGTCGATCACCCTAGTAACACCTAGATTAAAGATATATAAATAGTATAACCTTGAGCAAAGGGTGCAAAATATTGATAGATCGACCATACATTATTTCCAATAAAATTCATCATCTTGGAGAAAAATTTGGAGAAAAAACTAGAAGACAACGATATCCTGAAGAAGATTCCATCACAACTTCATCAAGACCAAGATTGGAACATCAGAGAAACCCAACCAAATGTTTGAAGTGATGTGCGCGAATTTTGTGCAAAAGTTTATTTAAATTTTAATGTTAAACTAAGTGAAAAAGAAAACGCAATATCCATAGGATAGTCAAATTTTTGCATAACAAAAATTTCATTTTTAGGGGCGATGGATGTAGTATCCCCATATTACATATGTGCATACTACATGCTATATATACATAAATAGATTAGGTTTAGTTAAATTAGGTATTTTTAGAATAAATAATAATGTAAGAATTTAGGAAGTTTATGCATATTTCATTTCATTAGAATAATTAATATTTGTACACATTTAGATTTAAGTAACAATACTCATAAATATTTAATCCCGGGAATACCAGGAAATCTCATTAAACAGGCGCCCAAGTAAAGACAGGTACTTGGGGTTTTTCCAATCATTTTACTCCTACCCTGGATTTATCAATATTCCCGAGGTTAGATCGATGGAGAAATGGATTCGACTCGAACACTTTGACGAAGACTTTGATCAGACACTTTGAAGAAAACACTAAGAAAAGACACTTTGAAGAAGACACTAAGAAAAGACACTTAGACAACACTTTGATAGAAGATAGAAGAAGAAGAAGACGTAAGATCGAGTAGTCGAGTCGGGCTGTATTATTATAAACCGTTCTTAGTTTTGCATATAATTAAAAAAGTAAAGGCTTATTTGCCAGTTAGTTTAAGTTTAGGAAATTTAAATAAAATATAGTAGACGGGCCGAAAGTGTTTTCTATTCACCCTCCGGTCCACTACAATATCCTTGCTAACGTTTATTACATTTATTCGGATGAGTGATTATGAAGACATTATAAAGAGTAACAAACGGGTAGACTTAATAAAATGAAAAAGCGGGGCATGTGCTAATTAACTTAATGAAATACGAAACGCTGATGCAAAAAGTGTGCATATTTATCACATCCAGCATATTTGTGAAAACAAAAGGAAATAAAACAATCGCAAATCATTCAACTCTTATCGATGGAAAAATATAAAAACATGCTATAAATTATAAAATGTGTTATTGTGTAGTCGGATATTTTAATTGAAATTTGATAAGTTGCTGCGTGGATTGAAATAAAAGAATGTGGATTTTGTAATAAAATGTTTCAGGTCATAAAAGCCTTGCGTTATAATGATGTTTTGTTTGATTATTTTAATTATTAGCAATTATTATTTTAAAGGAGTACAGAAGCAATCACTTATTAAACGAAATTTTAGCCTACACTTACCAGTATTTGTTTCAATGTTAAATACTATAAAAAATCGGCATTTTGCATTTAAAAACTACATATTTCGATTAAGTCGTGAACTACCTTTTTATGAGCTCAGAATTTATTGACCTCACCCAATTATTCTCATGATTGGGTTTGAATGAGGGAACCCATTTACTTTTAAGGCATCGCATTCCTCATATCCAGAACATGATATCGTGGTTACTTCAACGTGTTGAGCTGATAATTAAAATTAAACCCCTATCAAATCACACAGGTGGTAAATTGGTGGAAAGGACGCTGACCCATGCTCATATACCACGTGTTTTACAAGGCATATTAATTTTTTATCCTTGACGATTAGCAATTAAAAAAACCGCAAGAATTGATAAAAAATCGAAAAATTACATTTTTTTTATATTTTCCCAACGCTTTTGAAATTTTACATAAAAATTAATAATTGTCTTCCTAAAAAAAACTAAAAAAGGTATAATACTTTGGGTCGTTTTTTTTTCTTTCAATCAGGGTTAAATTTGGCGATTACAAATGTAAAATTATATGTCTGATGAGGTTATGAATGAGTTATGAAAATCATGAAGGAATTTTTCCAAGCGAGTTGTTAGAGCATTGGACTAAGTCGTTGAACGTCCTTATACAACACCCGATACTTTTTAAACGCCTGAATTATTTTAAACATGATCCAAGATTTAAATTTTTTACTTTTTAAGCTACTGCAAAATTGTTTTTAATTTTTGTGTTTTAAATACGTTGGTGTAAATTTGCTTTTAGTAAACATATATTATTTGTTCCAGCAATAAAATATGTTATATCACGTTAATAAATTTTAATAAAAAAGGACATCGATTTCAAGGACCTTTAACCGGAATATTATAGTCTGGCACACTTTTCTGGTTTCATTGTCGTACTTTTACAGCCACCCACAGTGACACGTAATGTAAACAACTTGAATATATTAATCTCCTTTCATACAGTGGCCATTTTTATAGCTTTGGAAGAAAGTGAAAATCATTAATAACATTGTTGTGGTTTAAGATGTTCTGATTTCTAATTATGTAATAGACACCGAATTAAAAACTATGATGAAACCAGATCGATCTTCTAAAATGATCTAATAACTTACTTCACTTATTTTTTATTAATCCATTTTGAGTAGTGGGTAACTTATAATTAAACCTACGCTGAGAATCATAAAGATGAAATAAGATCACTTTTTTCATAACATTTAACATCATATCTCTTCCTACTATCGCTAATTAATTTCCGCGAATGCCTCTATAATTCAAAATACTACTTTTCTGCCAAAGCCTTATGAAATTTTATTGAATTACATTTTTTTGGTTTCGACCTTAAACTTTTGTGTAATTATAAACATCATTACACTTTATTACATTTTAAAGAGTTATTAATTAATGCCATTGCATTTTAATAATTTATGAATGTGAACATGTTCAAATATATAAAAAAATGACCTTTCTATAAATTAACCTAAATTTTGATTCATTATTAATTTCTTTTAAAAAAGCGCGCATTAATATTCATGTTTTATTGTTCGTTTTCTTGTTTTTGCACATGTTTCATTAGTAAACGGGCTTAAAATTGTTTTGTTCAAATGAAATACTTAAAGGTTAATATTTAATCTTTATTAATTCCTTTTTAGCGGCCTCATACTTCAGTATTTTCAGTAATTGACTTAGCATTTAAATACTAAACGAAAACAGCTACGGATTTTCTTTTACTGTTTTTTCTGCAAAATTCATCATTATTATGCTTAATTCAATGTATTTTATATTACAAGAAATTATGTTTTCAGTAGAAATTAGATTATAGAAGTTCTAGCAGGATAATGGTTCATCCTGTGTTCGTAATGATGGTAGCACTTGTTAAAATCAACTATGTAATTGAAAACTCGTTAACAATATTGCAATTTAGCGTTCATTTTAGCACCATGAAATGGCCTCCTTCCAGTGCAAGTACCTTTATTCGAGATGAAAGATGACTGAAATAAGGAACTCCTTCAACCTTACGGTCTTGGTAATTACTACAAATAATAATCGATTCCAGCTTGGAATAGTATAGTTTTAATCTTGGCAATAAAAATTTGTAATATTCAATTTATAATTAGAGTAGTTAGACTCACATTATCGGCTATAATGGTTTCTAAACTGTGGTTTGTTAGCAACAATTATGTTCTTTCAGTTTCAGTTTTAGTTATATTATATTTAGCTGAATAGAAGTTTTAAACCATATAATTTAATCTATAAATATACGAATAGATAATTTTTTATATTAAGTTTTTTCTTTGTTTCAATTTTATCTCGTATAAAATTATTATTATATTGTTTTGCATCAGAATTTACCTTGTGCCTTGTTGTTTTTATTAATGAACTTGTGCATCTGTCTGTATACCATATCGAGAATTCCAACCAACGGTTTGCAAATTAAACTCCTGCAGGCAATAACGTCTACTAGTGCATTACGCAAGTCAAAATTATAATAATTTAATATTAATAAAATTCTTTGGCTTAAATCTGCATTTATTATATTAATATCATCAGCATGCTGCTGGTTAGTATATAATTGCATTCTGTTTAGTGGAATTCTCCACGTATTTACGATTAGTAAGCACTCGATTCTAAATGATAATTTTATAATTAGTATAAATGCCCTTAAGGTTAATAAAAATGCGTGTTTATGAACTAAGTCATTAACCAACAATATTAATGATGCATATTATGTATAATTTTTATAACAATCATTAAAATGGGTGGAAAAAACATAGATGCAATATTCAATTATCTTCAATATTTTTTAGCAATTTAAAGGCAGATTATAGTCAAAATCAAAGGCCATTAATTATAAACGAATAAGGTAACCATGAAAATTGTTCATTACAACCCATATAACTAATTTAAATTTAAAGGCCTTTAAACTTAAATGATTCGACCAGAATCTGGGGATAAAACAGAATATTTATAAGAAAATGTATTTCTTTCTATAATATTTTTATTTACAACCAATGGTTTGACCCATTAATCTTCTTAAATTACAGGGTGTTCAGATTTTCATTGTCAAAAAATCAAAAAAGTAGGAGTCTATCATTTATAGATTTGTAGTACACCGATTTGAATTCACATCTTCTAAAACTACATTATTATTTTCAGAAACCAGAAATTTTCAGTTCCTAGTTATTTTTCTTTACTTAGCAAATCATTGTCAAAAGTATACTCCTTCAACTACTGTGTAGGCGTTTATAACAGACTCTTCACACATTTTAGATGATATTGCAATAGATTCAAGTAAAGCAAGTTTGTTTCAGTTTATATTGTTTTATAGTTTTATAATACGAGTTGGCTTAAATAGTATCTAATAGTTACATAATAAATAAAAAGAGTGAAGCTTGATTAACTAAAAACGCTAGAAATCTTCGTGATCAACTACGATTAATCTTTATCAATGTTTAAATATTTATTTGTACAAAATTTAAAAAAGGGAGATCATTAAGGTTGTTTACTTTGCCCTTTTTTTCTATAAATAATTTAATCCTATTGAAATATCCAAAATTAATAGAACAATTTCATAAAATTTATAAAACCTACGCATGAACACTCCATTATAAACAAGGGCAAGTTTGACAATGATTTGGTTTCTAGGGATAACAGTGATTGGCATTTATTTTGAAAAATGGCAAGAAAAATGAAAAAAAAAATAGATTTTTTTCAATTTTTTTCTTTTTAATCTTTTTATTTTACATTTTGTCAATTATTTCTGTTATTTAGTTAAAAAAGGAGGGTTTTAACTTTCTAAAGGTTTTTTTAAATCACTACACAACTTGGTTAATTACCGATGAACCGATGTTTTGATGTCTGGCAAAAATCGGTGACCGAAAATACAAAACGCTGTAATTCTAAAACTATAAACGATAGATCCTTAGTTTTTGTTTTTTTTTGCAAAGAAATTTATTATAATTTCTAATCCTGAGAGACGTTTTGATATTTATGAACACTTCAAGTAACGTTTTTTGGATTTCTTATCTATTTGATTATCTTAAAGTCGATTTTAGAATTACAATGTTAGATGCAAGAGAGGCGGTACATTTTAAGATGCGGCACATTTGAACGAATTTAATTATTTGGTGATTGTAAGATATGTATAGTTTATATTTTGGCTACGAGATTGCAGACACTATGACTGCATGAATAGGTAAGTTGTTATTTTTATAGTACTTAGTTCATAAATTTTGTTAGAATTTAAGTAGGGACAATGTGCAAACGTGCTTTGGGTAAAATAATTATAATTTTGAGAATACAATTCCTGACAGTACCATACTGACAATACCACACTCAAAAAAATATAATTAACAAACTGAATTATAACCTGAAAACTAGTTAAAGTCAAATTTCTCATTGACAGTTGAATTTTCAGTCATTATCTTCTCTTGTTCTCTTTCCAAATATAACTCGTGGTAAGAATAACTATCGATAATTTTTTTAGAAATGCTTAACTTATTTTAATCTTATTCTTAGAAAATCGTCATTGGGATTAAAATTCGTGCATTTCTAAAAAAATTGTATAATGAATATTATACAATTTTTGTTAGTTACTTTAGTTTTTTCCAATTTTTAAAAATGGCACTTTTTTGCAAATGGTTATACCACAGTATAGAGAACTACCAGTAGCGGAACTTATAAAAGGACGGGATGCGTTTTTGGTGACCTTGAAAATGACAGTCCATCTGGTTCTAAGTTCTAAAACTACAAATTGTATAGTTGGCAAATAATAAATTGTTCACTATTCGCGTTTTCGGAGATTAGATACTACCTCTGGTGGTCATTTGATAAAGCTAGTAGTATAAAACTGTTATAAACATTAGTGCTAGTTACTAAACGAATGTACCACTTGTGAAATTACCGTTGAAAATAAAAAGTATTCCGAATTTTATAGAAGCAGGAAATAAATTATGCACTTAAAATCAAAAGAATTACCAGAGATAAAAAAAAAAAACTAAGATTATTGAAGAATCTGAGACTGATAGCGACTATTCTGTTGAAGACTTTTCAGATAACCTTGATTTAAAAGACCTTGCTCCCATGAAGTCGAAGAAATGCATTTGGATAACCTAAGTGATTTTGTCCTGATAAAATTTCACTACAAAAATAAAAAATCAGTAAAACATTTTTTAGGTAGAATTGAGAACAACAAAATATATAAAACTGGAAGTGAATATAAAGTAAAAGACTTGAAGCTAAAATTCATGTCAATACTAAGTCTCATCTCACTCCCACGCAAGAGTAGGTCCTATACTATTGGGCGTAAGAGCGAGATAAAAATGCTGACTTGTTCGTAACCTGAACTATATCGTTCAAATTTGTTTTTTGTCAGCATAGAGAAACAAGTGATCTCAATCTACAATATATTACTTTTTTCATAAACATAATCTTTTTATAAAATGATTTCATATTATGAACAAAAAAATTAAATCAATAAAACATTAATAAAATTAGCTTCCTTTTCATCCGTCTCATTCTCATTGACTTGCGTTTGATGTTGCAAAGCATTTTGATACGCCCTTTTTACTGCATTTTTATCCGTAGGCTTTTTTTGTTCATTTACTTTAGCTTTGTCTCTTTCAGTGACAGTTCCAAGTATCTCTAGATTTTCAGCCAGGAACCATTGCCAAGTTCTTTTAGCATCAATAAACAATACCAAATAAATATTCTCGGTGTGATTAGCTTTTAACGACATAACTTCAGGTGGTGGAAATGAAATGGGCACACCACGATATACAAAATTTTTGGGCATTTCTGGTTCTATACTTAAGGCAGGATACCATGGATAGCTCTGACATTTAGGCCAAACCATTTGCATGGGTTTCAACTCATCCTTATCAGTGGTATTTTCCCCAGTTTCCGAACCGATGATTTCTCCCATACTTCATACTTTGATTATCCGAATCATCCTCAGAATCATCAATTTATATACTTTTAAAGCTGCTTAAACATCAAGTTTTGGTGTTAAAGTTTTTATGTCTTTTAGTATTAAGTTCACATATTTTAATATATTCTGAATATTTTTTAAAAGCCTGTTAAGGTGATAGCGAGTCAAATGTTTAAAAACCGATGTTTTTATCATTCCTGAATTTTTTTAAAGTGTTTCAAATTAGAAACTAAAAAAAATAATTAAATACCGAACTTAAGTAAGAATTGCACTTTTATATGCAATTTTTATTTTTCATTTATCTAGATTTATACGAGCATAGTTTTGCAAAAATTAAAATATAAATATAGAAGTTTTTCTTGCAAAATTACACAAATGTAATTCTAGATACATAAATAACAAAAATTATAAATGAAAGTAAAATTCTTAATTTAGTTTGGTATTTTCTTATTTTTTTGAATTTCCAATTCGAAACACTTTTAAAAAAATCATGAAAGGTAAAAACGTCGGTTTTTCAACATTTGACTCCGTATCACCTTAAAAACTGCTCTACCAATATTATTAAAAAAACTTGAGAAAGGGAAAAAACTTTCCCGAAACATGTCGCTCTAATAAAAGGTACAGCAAATGATCGTCTTTAATTGTCCTCAACCCAGGAATCATCACTATTAAAAACCGCCCCATATAAGAGGATTTGATGATTTCAACACCTTATATTAAAAGAGTGTTTTTCTTAAAATCGTTCAAATATGTCCCCCTCACCACTACACACTACACAATAGAATCTAAAAATGCCATTTTTACGAGTTGATAAGGAATATTTTTAAAAAACCTTATATATTTATACCAAAGTTCATAAAGCTAAATATTAATGTTGGGTAAAAAAGTACATAACTTTTCTTGACTTTGGCAGTTTGTAACAAAATTTAGTCTACTTTATTAATGGGTGATAAAAAAGTTTGTACTTTTCCTTATATTATAATAAATTTTTTTATGACCCATTAACAATATCCTTATAAATGGATCAATTCACATTACATGAAAGTTACTTTAGTTTTTTCCAATTTTAAAAAATGGCAGTTTTTTGCAAATGGTTATACCACAGTATAGAGAACTATCAGTAGCGGAACTTATAAAAGGACGGGATGCGTTTTTGGTGACCTTGAAAATGACAGTCCATCTGGTTCTTAGTTCTAAAACTACAAATTGTATAGTTGGCAAATAATAAATTGTTCACTATTCGCGATTTCGGAGATTGGATACTACCTCTGGTGGTCATTTGATAAAGCTAGTAGTAGAAAACTGTTAAAAACGTTAGTGCCAGTTACTAAAACCAATAAAAACTCAAAGCACAATAAAGCCTTTACTCGCCTTCCTCCATTTGGTTACAAAATTTATGTCACAATAGAACGATCTATACCTAATCGAAATTCCAATTAAATTTTAAGGGATGAAGGGGCAGCCGGAAGCTATTTTTGATTGAGATTTTTGATGATATTAGAGAGTAGATTGGATTTTTTTTGTTTCCGTGATTGCTTATCTACAATATCTTTCCATTAAAATATTCTTTAAACTTGTCAAGGCTATAGTATTCATTAAAACCTCAATGAAAAATCGAAGTATTTTCAAAATTTATTTTACTTATGGTCGATTATGTTAAAGAAGCGATATACTTTTGTTCGCTGACAAAAAAAATATTTATTTGTTAGTAGTCTCGGCTAAAAATGATCAAGTCAACTTCTGCCTTCCGGTTGCTCCTTATACTTGAAATTATTTTCAGGATAGATTCTGTAGTTATAAACTCACTGGTACTGGATGGGCTGTCGTTTGCAGAGTCACCTAAAACGCATCCCGTTTTGTATATCTTATGGTTATACTGACTGAGCTCTTAAAATAAAAAAGTTTCTACCTAAATCAAAAATTACAACCTTTAATTAAACTATTTAGCTTTGCCCTGAATTGTTGTTTTAGACAATAATTTACAAAGAAAAACAATAAAAATTACAAGTGTGGATAAAAAAATATCTCAATGTTTCTTGAATGAAGTTTATTTAAGAATGTGGTAATTTTAACTTGGTTTCTTAAGTCAACCTTAAATTGACACACTTGTTGCAATCGATTTCAAGATCTAGTCTCATCATCAGGCAAAGCATATTGGGCGAAAATGTATTCACATCGATACTAAAATAGCAAGAATCAAGTTTTATTTTAAGATTTTATTTTCTTGTGTTTGATGTGGGTGTTATGTTCTTTGGGATGTGACTAGAATGTGTTACGTTGTTAAAATATTTTTATTAAAATTTTGATAAAATTTAAAAATTAATAAAATTGTTAAAATTGATAAAATCTTAAAATTGTTTTAAAATCCGTTGTCAGGCGTGTAACCTCAACAGCTGACATACTGTGATAGAAAGCGATAATTTAATTTTTATTTTTAAAAATATTTTAACGATTAATTACAATTATAATTATACAAATATTTTATGACAAGTTTTATATACATTCTAATCTACAGTTTTAACAATTTTTTTTTATTTTCTACAACAACAAGAATTTTAAAACAATTTTAAGATTTTATCAATTTTGACAGTTTCATCAATTTTACCATTTTATCAAAATTTAAAAAAAAAACTATTTTAACATCATAACAAAATCTAGTTACTAAAGAACATAACTACAACATCAAATCCAAGAAAATAAAAACTCAAAATAAAACTTGATATAACACCCATCTTTTGCCATAAGTGGTGGATTCTTGCTACTATAGTTCATATGTAATTCCATTTTGGCACAATGTCTTTTGCCCGATGATGAGACTAGGTCTCGAAATTGATCGCAACAAGAGTGTTAATTTAAGGTTGACTTACAGATCCCAAAAATTATGCATTTTTGAGTAATTGGAGTAACTGATCAACTAAAGTTTTTTGAGACAACACTAAAAACTTACTACAATTTATAAGAAATACACCAGTGGTTTCTATTTGGAAATATAATTATGTTAATTGTCAAAATATGTAATCTAAAAATCTAAGGTATTTAACCTTTAAAAAAACATCTGCGATATGTATCATAACTTAATTATCAATAAAAGAAAATTTATTAATTTTCAAAGTTTATCACCGATGAGATCATTCCATCGACAGATTAAAACCAAAGTCAATAATCCTATTTTTAAAATCATGTTTGTTTTTTATGCAAATTTAATCAAAATAAACACGCGTAGATGTTTATGTCCATTAAAACGATTTCGCGAGAATCTACAGAAGAGATAGGAATCTACAATATTATTAGTTTTGGGGCTTAGGAAGAAGGTGTAACTCAAATGATGGGAAAAGAACGGTAAATTTTGAATTATCGTGGGTTCGATAAATACTCCTCGATACGATGGGATGTATGGAGCTCGTCGGAAGGCCATAAATTTTGCAAAATCGGCCGTTTTCGTTACGATTATGTTGTAATTTTAATTTTACGAGCATCAAACGGTAACTGTAATTGTCGGCGTATATCAACATCATTCGATTTCTAATTGCCCGTCCGCGCACAACCATCAAGTAATTAATATAGTCCTAAATATTGGGAGACATTTCCTAGTTTACTTTTACACCAGCTATACCAGGAGAGCTAGTTAGAGATAATTTGCAACAAAAATTATTGCATTTGTATCAAGAACCTGACAGGAAAATCTGTTTGCTTTGAAGCGAACATTAATTTTCTTAAATTTATTCATGTTTACTTACAACTTACTTTGAAGTAATGAGATGGTTCAGTAATTGGCTTCGTTAAATTTGACGTACCTGAAAAGAAAAACAAAATGTTTATTTTATTGTAACTTAACTGGCAGAACAGTTCTAAATTTTTGACAAGCATCTCAATTACGATCCAAATTAAAAAAATCAAACGTATTTCACAAATTATTTACTTACCAAAAATCTTTAGCAATATAACATTCCAAAACGTCAATTTTGTAGAATTTTTATAAATACAGCAAACATAATTAAAGAAATTAATAGGTTAAGCTTTAAGTAATACGAAAAATTGTGTTAATTGGTAAAATTAAAGACATTAGTTCAAAACACACAAAAATCATTAGTTATTACAAAATTAAAATTGCGTTAAAGTGTGTATATTTATCAGTAAGTCTTTTTAGAATAATAAGAGCAATTAGCAATAAGCACCTACCTTGTAACAGAATTGTAATTTGTACTTTCCGCCTGTTAGTTTTACGATTTTCTAAACACATTTATTCAAAACTATTATTTAAATTATACCACGGAATGTGGCAGCCCATTATCACCCGACAAAGAAATAAGATACTCATACCAAAAATTAATAAATCGTAATTAAACCTATTTGTGAAATCAACCAGCGCAGCGTGGGTACAATCAACCTTTTTGTTACCTGAAGTATCCCTTTAATTCAAATCTAATGACCGTTTAGGTTTATCGTCAGGTTTTTCATGGTTTAGGGGCTTGAATTGAAACATAATGCGGCACGTGAAGATATGAGTCATAAGGTTTTATTCTTTATAAAGTTTTATTTAGTTTTTTTATTGAAACAGGCTCGTATGGTGTATGGTGCGTCATTTCAGACGAAATCTCTCGCGTCTATCAGCGTTTTCCATTTGGATTTACTGCCCTGAACGTGATTTACACGGTAACGAGAGAATTACTTTAATTTTATTGTGCTTGCAAGAATGCAAATCTTTTGAAAAGAGATTAATTGAAAATGAAACTCCCTGAGAAAGTCCATCTAGTGTGGAAATGAATTTGAAGGAAACTAATTGTGTAAATAGAAAGCATGTTTTGTAAAAATCACTAATGAGTCAAAACTTTAGTTTTTATTTAACTTTAAAGTCATAATTATAATGAAATTTATCTTCTTTTTTTATTATAATAAGTTAATTTTAAGTGAATTAATTAATTATCCAGCATTATTCTCCTTAGTTTTTTAATCTTCCTAATTTATCATCATATAGTTATTTTCAGATTTTATTAATGACACGTCATAGTTAGGAAAAGGCAAGTTAAAGAGCCAAAATAGTGTTTTGGTAGGAACCAACTAATCAAGTATTATTGAAAAATATTATTTTAAATAATCTGTGATAAAAATGGAATATTATTTTCTTTTTTAAGTAAACACTATTTTAAATTGTTGTTTTGTGCAATAACTTAATTTTTTTAACTTTCTAATATTTTGTTCTATATTTCGCTTTATTATTGTTGTTATTATTAGGAGGTTTAAGGCAATTTAACTAATTGGGAATAAAATTGAGTGTTGTAAAATTTTCCTCATGCTACCTACAATTTTCATATCAAATAATGTCATCTGTACGAAAGTGCAAGTCGAAAGTTCTGACGTTAAAAGCGAAATTAACATTTGTCGTAAACACGCACTAGTTATCCTTTCCTTAGAAGACGCAATGGGCATTGTTTCATGTATTTTACGACGTCCTGTCGTTCAAAATATGCAAATAATCGCATCTAATGGTTGCGAATTTCGAACCAACTATGGAAATACAATGAGGGATTTGTACCCACTACGGATGGATAATTGACTGCATGACCTTTGTGTTTTTGCGGCGCGTTTTGTGCATTTTTTTGATTCGGTTACTTACACAGAAGGGCGTTCCTTGCAAAATTCTTCGTGAGAGCCAAGATACAAGATTGTCTCTAATGAATGGTTGTTGGAAAATACCTTAAATTTTACTTATTTTTATAAGGAAGAGCAATTTTTGCACAACTAGGATTAACACAAAATTACTACTCTTTCCAATGATCACATCAGCTTTATTTGAGTCTCTCATTTATTTAATATCCCATAACTTGAGTATAAACGTTCTTCAAATGTACTTAAAGAAATAATTTTTCTCACACGTTTTGTAGAAGGGTTTCATGTTCTTCGATTTTCAACAAAAACAGAATTATTTCTTATGTTTTGGACAGTAACTAAGACTCGGATTGCACAGTTGAAACTTAAGCTTCAAGTGATACTAAAAAATGACAGAAATGCAATGGGAAATCTGTCTATATTTAGTTTGAGTATGGTTTGAAGCTTAAGCTTCAACTGTTCAACAGGCCCTAAGTAGATATTATCAGTTTAAAACTTAATCATTTTTTAGATTCATTATGATGATCTTAATTAATTTTAATTCTGTGGTAAAAAATCGCCAAATTGATTAATAATAAGATATCAAATAAATTAAACTATCAGTAACACAGCCCAACATGATGAATTTATTATTTTGGTGCAGGAAAAGTAAGAACTGATTTTAGATATTTTCGAGATGCTGATTCCAAAAATACCCAGTTTTTTCTTAGCACTCTAGGTTTTTATCTCAACAAGATAATTGATTTTAGTTCCAATAAAAAGCAAAACTAATGAAATAATGATTTAAAATTAAAATTAGCTAGTCTTAGTTAATTGGTATTTTCCATGACCGTAAAACCAATGCTCCAGAAAGAAATATAGTATAAAAAACATCACTGGGTGGTTTTTATCGATCTAAAAATGTCACACTTCTTAGCAAAGTGGATATACAAAATGTCTTTGTTATTTTTGGGGCAGCAAAGCTGGGTTATAAGACCTTTAAGAAATTACCTAATTCAAGAAAAACTAAACGTAATAGACGAACCTTTGGTTGAAAGTTGGGGATTGTGAATTGGGGAAGGCTTTTAAATGAGATGGACTTTGTTTTGGCTACAAATCATTTTCCATCCGTAGTTTAAATCACCAATAATCCAATGAACGAGATTGAAGGCTTGGTGTACAAGAAGTAGAAGATTTGGTTGCAAGAATGAAAATAAAATTTCCGTCCTTGCATACCAAATTGGGGATAATGAATTGGTGAAGGCTTTTAAGCGCGACAGATTTTCTTTAATTAGCTCGAAAAATCTGAAAATTGTAATATTTGATGATCCTCAGATAACGACAAAGATCCAAAATTTACATGACCAATGAACGAGATTGAATCTAAGTCTTGGTGTTCATATATTTAAGAAGTACAGAGAACTAAAATTATTGGAAAAAGTCTCCAGCTTTATTATTTTTGGTTGTAACATGAGCATAACTATACCTACAACCACTTGGATCGATTTCCAGAAAAGCTAGGTTACTTTAGTGAAGAACAATATTCGATCAAGACATCAAAACTATCTAAGAAGTAAACTCAGCATGCTAGAAAATCGTAAAAAAGAAACTTTTTAAGTGATAAAGGATCAATAAATATATACCATATATCTACCTTATGAAATAAATATCTTGTTTTATACCTTTTTCACTGCCAGTGTAACAAATAAAAATAGTAATATCGGGAAGATGTTAAGAAATAAAATGATTTTGTTCGAAAAGAGTCCTATATATCGTTCCAAAAGAACTAGATCTGATAAACAAAATTTCCCGGCTATTTCAGATTATTCAACTAAAACTTATTTAGTTGCAAAATAGGCGGCCCGAAAATATCTGTTGGGCTATACATATAATAAATAAGTTCGAAAAGGAGTTTTTGAAAATAGCTAAAAAATTTAAACTAACTTATAAAGTTAAATCTTCAAAAGAATAGGTTTCAAAACTTTCTTTAAATTAAAATCCTTGGAAGAACTTGATATTGTTTTGAGCTTTCTTTGAAGGCTGTTACTCCATAACTTTTTTATGTAAAATGTCAGTATTATTCTGAATGTGTAGTTGGTGATATTAAATCAGTGAAGCATTTTATCGATTCTGCTTTATTCTGTTTAATTGCAATAATTCGCATTGTAATAAAAAAACAATTCATACTGTAAATTTATTGTTCCAGGAATACTTTTTCAAACAATAAAGCGTTAAAAATCTACGAGAATATAAAACGAAATTAAAATGCCATTTGATAGAATGAAAAAAATTCTTAAACCAATTAACAGGTCATTGTTATCAAGAAACCCATAAAAATTGCAACACACTATTTACTAGAATTAATGAATTATTAAATATTCCGACATTTAAAAACTAAATTTGGCAAAAATTAACTCTGGTTTAAGCATGTTTGTTTTCTCATGAATATTCAATTGAATTTATAGTTGAATATTATAATTTTCTTCATGATTTGAATAAAATCAAATAGAAAAATCTGGCGGCAAGCGCAAAGGAATAAATAAATCATATTATGATATTACATTTTTTAATTATTATTAATTGGTACCCAAACTATCAGCTTCCTTTTTGATAATTAAGCTTAGATATTTGATTAGTATCTTGAGTAAAATATTTGAATAATTCAAGATTAGTATAAACATGCTTAATCACGAATAAGTTAACCTTTTGAATATAATTATTTGCAATTAAAATATTTTAACGAAATTTTGCAGTTTTTACTAAATTTAGAATAATGAATGTATGTTTTAAAAGAATGAATATAATATTACTTTTCTTCTAAGAAAAAATAATAAAAATGTTACACAAAATGTTTATTAAAAATTTAAGGGGCATTTAAAAATTATTCATTTCAAAATTTTTAATGTGTGTTATTTGAAACAAAACAGAAAAAAGGTTTTTTGAAATAACAGGAGTATCAATTATTCAACTGAAAAATGAAAAGTTTCTGGCAAAATTCAAAAATTTATAAAAATTGCTTTTCTTCCATCATTTTATTGGGTGAAATTATAAATTATAATCATTTAAAGTCGTAAATACATATAGGGCCCCTTTTCATGAAAATATAAATGTCTTTTTATAAGAAATAACAATTATTTCATATTCAAGGGGAATAACTAGGGGTACCACTATAACAGAAAAAAAGGAGATATACAGGTTTTAACAAATATTTAAGATTTCATAAAGAGGTTTTCATAAAAAAATTGTAAACAATTGGGTTAAATAGCGCGTTTCCCCCATGTTAAAGCGTGTGTGCCCGGCGCATTCACCAGAAAACTTTCTATATTTCAGCTTATCAGCATGTACAATGGGCAAGAGCATAAAAATTTTATAAAAAAAAACTTCCCTTCTAGAAGTTTTCTATAAAATGTTTATCCTAAAACACTGAAATGGAAATTTTTGTTCACAATATTTACAAGAATTCTAATTATTTAGACCTCTTTAAACAATTTCTGTAAATTTCGTAGTAATTAAACAAACTATTATTCAAGCCTTAATAATAATAATTATACAATAATATTAGAGGAATATAATTTATTTTGTTTAATTCATGAATTTATGTAAAGGACATATGTTTTCAAATTGGGCTACTTTCAAAAATAACTGCTTATTTATTGCCGCATCATTAAATTTAATTTTTAAATATAAAAACAAATCATACAAGAACTATAAAAATAAAGTGAGTATAAACCATGAAACATTGTTATATTGTTAAATTCTTCATTAATATTGCTAATGGCCGTTTAAATAATGAGTAGTTGTTAATAAAGAAATTAAGAAATAATCTTGAACTTTATAAGAAATGTCCTTATTTAAAATCGAATCATTTTACCAGGTGAAGCAAAACAAAAGCAAAACTTTGCATAAAGTAAGCAATAAGGTCAATTTTGTAACCACGAGTAAAGCATTCTTTCGATATATCTTGGGGCGGACTAGTCTTTAAGAACGCATATAACTAGTTTCATAATGAGAACGTTTCTGAATTGTTTAACTAATTGACTAATCGATAAATATGATGGAAAAAGTAAAATGATTAATTAAAGATTCCCTATAGGCGTTATATATTCAAATTTATAGGCAAGGACGAGTTTAATTACTTTAAGTATACGTTAATAAACTTAAAAGCGCTTGATTTAATAATTGTTTACATAATTTTAAAAATTATGACGGGTCTTTTTATGCTGTATAAATTCCGTTAAGGATAGTTGTTTAAGTTGTTTGCGTACTCGTAGGTCATTGTTTCCCTTTTGTCTGCTACGACATTTTAATTTCCGGTACATTTAAAACGTTTGAATAACATTAAATTGCGTTGAGAATTTGCTGCTTCTAACTGTGTTAATCGACATATTAATTATCTTAAGTAAAAGTTGCCAACAGCAGCAACATGAACAAAGTTCCGTTTTCTTTATTTGCCAACCTCATCTATGAGCTTTATAGTGTTAAGAACGGATTTTTTCCTTCATCCGAAGTCATCTGGAATCAATTTGATGGCGTATAATATTTATAACTCAATTAGATCGACAAGAATAGCAAACTTAGCCATATTTAGATGTGGCCTCGACAAGAGAAGTTAGCTCTGTTAGAATAACTCAGACAGCTTTGTTCTTATTTTCCTGGCATTTATGTTACCCATAAAACATAAGAGACTTGAAAAAATTAACATGCCGTGAATATTATGTAAGAAATAAATTGAAAATTCTTAAGTCGTGTTTAAACATAAATTGTCACAGAAACGGCGCATAACGCATTAAATACCTAATTCAAAAGTTTAAACACATAAAATAAGAACCATAAACATTAAAGATAATAAGTTATGTAAAATAAGGACAATTTAAAACTTTCGATTAATTATTATTTCATTAAAGCCATTACTTTGTTTCTAAAGATCTTCTTATAAGTAAATGTGCTCGTATTTGATTCCAAATAGATAATTATTACTTTGAAGAATTTAAGTAAGGTATGTCATAATTAAATTGAATTAGATAAAATTGTTAAATATAAGCTTGTAATAAGTTTGCACCTTTGTCGTATCACAAAGAAATATCTACATTAATAACCTGTGATAAGTTGGGATATTAATTAGAGGTTAATTGTATTAAGTAAAACATATTACAAGCTCACGAAGTGTCCTTGTACTACTTCAGCTACTGATCCTGGCGTGTATAATGTATAAGCAAAAGAACGTGCGCACCCGTGTTTGCATGTGCATGTGTGTGTGTTTTGAGTGTTCATGTTCATGAACATTGCGAGATTAACTCGGGGCGAAATAGCGAAAAATAAATTGCGTTTATGAATCATGCCGTTGCAGGAAACCGCAAATGAACTCGAATTCCACCTACACGAGCCTGAAACCATATGCAAATATCATTTCAATAAAACTCGAAAAGAACCGTTACGCGTATTCATCGCGCATCTCAAGCTTAAAATTATTGTCATTTACAACAAAAAAAATGGGCACCTATTTTTGATAATTATCATATAATACAATCAATTTTTAAATAAAGCTTTGTTTGAGTACGCTATAAAATTAAATTTAGATAGGCGTGGGAACCTTTGGCCAGGTTAAAGTGCAGGTGCGACTTAAGAGTTGATGTAAACGTGCTGAGCAAATAAGGAGTTTCCTGTCAAACAGTTCGTGCTTCCGCTAATGAGTCGCGACAACAAAACTGCACTTCAGCCGAGCTTTTGATGAGTAAAGTTATCAAGACTCCCAAGAATGTTACCTCAACATACTTGGTCACTATATTATCTAATTAAATCGTTTTAGAATTAAATTAACAGTTAGGGCCTTACTCATGTACTCGTACCAATTCATTTTATGCATGAGCGTGAAGTCACGTACCTGGAACAAAGAAGAATATATTAATTAATTTTAAAATTATTTATAACTTAATAGTGTCTAATAAACAACGCTAATTTATTACGCGCAGTTTTTAATAAATATTCATTATCGTACTATCATAAAGTATAATGTTAATTCAAGGTAAGTAATACAAAATTATAAAGTCTTCAGAGTAATTATTGCTACGTTAATTATAATTAGGCTTTCTATTTGGAACTCTCTTTTTGCAAATAATAATTCTTCTGAGGAATATTAAAAGTCAAATAAATTTAAGTACGAATTATTTTAAACAATACAATCGGTTTTCTTAGTTTTACACGGAATTAAAAAATCTGATTGAACACTCTGATTAACTACTTATTGATATGGTAATCCTACATTAACTAAAATTTGTCAAAAATTAGGTAATTTTTGAAGTACGCTAAATAGAGTACTACGGGGTCAGCTGTAACTCGTAAACCACTTGATATTCTTGTACCAAAATATTTGGTAGCATGTAAAATTAGCTATAAAGAGCAAACTATGGCAAAATATAAATAGTAAGTGTATTTCTTAGGCCAATAAAGTACTTCTACTTTACAGTAAAATTATTAAAAAACCAATTAAAGTATAATATTAAGCTTGCCATTAAATATGAATCAATTGGTACCATAAATATAAAATATTTTGTCATAGGTGGCGCGATAACACGAAACGAGACTTGGCACATTTCGAAGAAAGAAAACTACGTTCGGAAGATTATTACTCACGTAATGAGTGAAAGAGTGTAATAATGAAATATTAAGAGTACTACAAATTTTCTTCAGTAGATTGTGCAATAAATTTTAGAAGAAATAGATTTATAGATGTAGGTGTAAAAGAAGGTTTTTAGATTTCAACAAAGACTGGCTAGAAGCTATAGTAAACTTGCCTGTAAAATTTTTAAATTTGATAGCATCCACGACACCAAAAATGCCGAAAATTCTAAAAACATTCTGTTGGACGTCCAGAAAAGAATTTTGGAGATTGCTCCTTACGAGTACAGAACAGAAAAGTAAAGGAAATCTTCAGTTTAAAAAGTCCTGAAGAAATTGTCATGGCTGCTGCTAATACAGTAAGATCGTCATGAAAAAGAGATGCATCAAATATAATACAGTAATTAGCAGATGCATCGCCTAAGAGAGCCACAAAAATTAAGCATGCCAGAAATCTTTTTTCGGCAAAAAAACGAAAGCTTACTCCAGAAGAGGCGTTGTCTCTCATAATTAATAACAAATTGAGCAAACACCAGTATATATCAATTATGAGCCAAAAGTTCCATCATAATTACAGACATCTCAGCTGAAGTTAACTTGCAAGTCTTGTTAGACATAACTATAAGGAGAATTTCTATTATACAAAATGAAGTTTTGAAGCTGTTTTTTTAATGGTCTGGAAATCTCAGATTATACAGGGTGTCCCGTAACTTATGCATAATAATGAAAGGGGTTATAGAGGACATCAAAACAAGCAACTTTTATAAGTTAATAAACCCATGTCCGGAAATTAATCGTTAAGTATAATATTTACAAAAATTGTTCGAAATATTACCCCTCTGTATTCGAATTATTCGATGCACAAGGTAGCACGATGGTTCATTCTAAATTTAGGATAAAGGATAAACACAAAGAGACACAATAATGAAAAAAACATTTATTTGTAAATTTTATAAAAAAAATTTCTCAACCTAGTACCCTAACGGTTAATTACCGGACATGGGTTTATTAACAAAAGTTGCTTGTTTTAGTGTCCTCTATAACCCCTTTCATTATTATGCATGAGTTACGGGACACCCTGTATACAGAGTGACCCAGTCTTCTACCCACGGTCTATGTATAGTTTCTTTGCTATAAAACATATCGACTTGCGGTTTCCACCAACATATATATACATGCATGCCCCACAATTTAAAAATATTTTCTATATATACAGGGTGTCCCATCATGGCCTACTGAACCAAAGTTATATTTTTTTAAATGGAACACCAAGTATATTATGACATTTTTGGATTCCTTATCAAAAAATAATTATACTTTGTATAAACTTTTATGGGTATATCATCACTCGTTTTGCGGATATTTGCCATTTAAGCCAAAAAAAGATAAATTTTTGAAAAATCACTGCTCTAAAACTGAAGAACATTTTGGCTTGAAATTTTGTCAAAAATTTTTCAACATCGTCTCTACAACTCTACAACTATTATGTCAAATTTAAGTTTGTGATATTTTTTTTTTGTCAGGGTACCTTATAAAACGCAAATTTAACAATTAAACGAAATTTTCAAATGGACTACCCTGTATATTTTAACGCCAAGCTTTCTATTGATATAATGCTTGTATGGTCGCTTATCAATGGTTTAGGAGATATTAATATCCAAACTGAGAAGCAGTGAAAATAGACAAAATAGTGCTCTTGATGAATTTTGTTGAGGATTTTTTTTTATATTTGCCTGCATGCATGTATCTATATGTTGGTGAAAACCGCAAGTCGATATGTTTTATAGCAAATAAACTATAGACCGTGGGCAGATGACTGGATCACCCTGTATAATAAATTATTCCATACTGAAAATTGGTTCTAAGCATCTTTGATATCTTTGTTAGTTAATTAAATGTTTTGAAAAGAAAATGACGTATGAAATTTTTCATTATAACTTGTCATGCGATGATCGAATTTTAAAACTAAGCATATCATTGTAAACTCCATTAAATTTCCGTTAAAATGAGGTATCGCAAGGGTGGGGGTGCAATTTAAAATTTTAAATTGGGGGTGGCTGTAGCAATAGCAATTTAAGGAAAAAATGTTTACATCATTGTGATCCCCTTTCGAAAACAAAATTGACCTGTTTTTCCGAATTATTATACATCCCTTAAAACTGAAGTTATTAATTTAGTGCAGCTAAATTGTGAAAATTACCACTGTGCGGCGTAAGTAACATTAATGAACCTTAAAATCCTCGAGGTAAATATTTATGTTCATCGAAACTACCTTTTCAACAGTTTGATCGACATGACCTTTTCATCCTCAGACGTTTTCAAGCACTCAGATGTTTCATCGACAACTGCTTCATCGAAACTACTTTAAAATTATCACACCTGTTCATCGTACAGGATGTCCATCGACTCTACTTTTTCATCGACACCGGTGGTTTATCAATATTATCTTTTTAACAACAACCATGTTTATCGAGACACCTTTTCATCGACAACACTTTGATCGATATAACCTTTTCATCGATAGACCTTTCTATCGTCACTACTTTTTCTTCGAGACAGATGTTTCATCGACAACTGTTTCATCGAATACATCTATTTATCGACAAGGACGTCTCGTAGACTCAGACATTTCATCTACATTATCTTTTCATAAACAACCGTGTTCATAGACACACATTTTCATAGACAGAGACACTACTTTTTGATCAACAAACTATTTAATCAAAACGAAAGCTTTATCGACATATCTATTTTAGCGATACAAAGATCAAGATAACTTTTTAGGGGTTTGTAAGAAAAGTCAATAATACACCTAGACGATAGGTAAATAATAGAATTATCATGATTGTTACGCATTTGTCCTGGCAAGCATTCTGATTGGTCCATTTGCCATTGATGTAGCATATTAAATTTTTCTCGATAATAAACTAATCTTGATAAAACGTGTGTGCCGATGAAATACGCCTTTATCTATGAAAGATCCGCGTCAATGAAAAGTTAGTGTCGATAAAATGATATTAGCGATTCTCGATGAAGTCTCCTTGTTGAAGAAAATGTTTGTTAAGAAAACGGTTGTTGATGAAATAATTGTCGATAAAAACGTCTGTGTCGATTGTCGATGAAAATATATTGTGGTTAAAACATTTATGTTGATGAAAAATTAGTGCAGATGAAACGTCCTTGTTGATGTAATGGTTGTTGGTGAAAACGTAATATCGATGAAACGTATGTGTCGATGAAACGTACTTGTCGGTGAGATGAAAATGTATTGTGGATAATTGACAATTGTCGACAAAAAGTCTGTATCGATGAAAAAATATTGTGGATAAAACATCTATGTCGATACTACTTTAGTGCAGATGAACCTCCTTGTTGATGAAACGGTTATTGACGAAAAGGTAATATCGATGGAACGTTTGTGTCGATGAAACGTCCTTGTCGTTGAAAAGGTATTGTGGATAAAACGTTTATGCCAATGAAATGTCCTTGATGAAACGTTGCCAATGAAAAGGTAATATCGATGAAAAAATAGAATCGATGGAAAAATAGTGTCGATGAAACGTCCTTGTCGGTGAAAAGGTAGCATCGATGAAAAAGTAATGTTGATAAAACGTCTACGCCTATGAAAAAATATTGCTTATGAAACTTTCTTGTTGATGAAACGGTTATCGATGAAAAGGTATTGTAGATAAATCTTATATGCTGATAAAAAGTAAAGCCGATGTCTTTATTGATGAAACGGTTGTCGAGGAAAAGGTAATGTCGATGAAAAAATAGTAGTTTTAAGGTATTGTAGTTAAATCGTCTATGTCGATGAAACAGTAGTGCCTATGAAATGTGCTTTTTGTTGAAACGGTTGTCGATGAAAAGGTATTGCCGATAGAACGTCTGTGTCGATGAAAAAATAGTATCGATAAAACGTCCATGCCGATGAAAAGGTAGTTTCGATGAAACAGTAATGTCGATGGAACGTCGGTGTCGATAAGAAAATAATGTCGATAAAACGTCCTTGTCTTTATGAAAAGGTACTGTCGATGAAAATGAATTATGGATAAATCGTCCTTGCTGATGAAAAGGTTATGTCGATGAAATGTCTGTGTCGATGAAATTTCCATGGTCCTTGTTGATGAAAAGGTAGTGTCAATGATAAGGTATTGTGGATAAAACATCTATGATGATTTGCATCTCGATGAAACAGTATACAACCAAAAATCTTATCAATTGTTCATAGTAGTATGTTTTAATAACTATTTTATACCCCTATTTTAAACAAAGGAAAAGCATTCAATTCTTTTTTGGAAAGTGGGTAATAATAAAAGTTTAGTAGTATTCTTTATAATCATCTTATTGTTTACCTACCGAATAAATTACATTTCTCATAATATCTAAAAGGGCCAAGAAAGTTCTTCTTTATATTATCTCTTATTTAAATAAAGATTTTAGATATGGAGCTGCAATTTTCTAAAAGGAGTGTTGCAATTTTCTTGGAATAAACATGTTCTTATTTTAATAACCAACTTTTAATATTATGAATAAAAGTAGTTTATTGATATTGCAATGAAATAAATCAATAAATAATGAAGTGTTTCTTCCTACAAATTAAATGTAAATATTACAGTGCTTACTTGGAATCTAAAGTATTAATATCGTGATTTTGTTGACATAAATCGATGTGGGTGGTTTGCATAAATTCATCCGCTGGCCTTTTAATGTCGCCATAAGCCCAGCAAACGGTGTATTATGACCGCACATGAGCATATTAAGTTACCGAAACGATGGTTCATTTTTAGCGCAAATCGATTCGTGACGAAAGTAAATAAAAACAACCTGATCTTGATCGTAAATAGTTCCAAGTCTGACTCTACTTTTCTTAAACCTTCTTGGAAACAAAACTCGACAGTATTATTCTGGTCATAAATTCAAGCAACGTTTTAATGCATTATTAAGTGAATAACCTATTGGAATAAATTACATTCATATTCAACCATAAACCTTATACTCCTCATTAAATCTTAAAGTATTACTTTTTGAAACGCAATCAAGTTACAAAATCAAAAATAAATAACCGAAATTTGATACATCATCAGTTTCACCAAAAGTTTCCTAAAAACGAATAATTTTGTAATACTAACAGTATTTTAATTGCATTGTACCGATAGGGATGCTCTTCGAAACAATAAGGTTGATCTAAATATTTTGAGATATAAACTTTTATGCAATATTTATTTATACAATAAGAATTCTTCTAATAATCTTCATTCATTATACACTAGCAGTGCTATCCTGAGACTTTTTCCAAATAAGTTTCTCTAAACCCCAATTTTTAGAATATGACCTCCACTACATACGTATCGAGGATCATCAAAACATTATCGAAAATCTTAATTTTTTTGTTAGTAAAGGAAATCAAATATCACATACTAATGTTTAGTTAGATAAAGTAACTTCATTAATAAAAAGTAGGTAGACCTTACCAAAGGTCATAAGTAAAATAAATTTAGGTTTGCTAATTAAGTGTATAAATTTGATTTCATTTTAATTAAAGCTTTTATAATCCAGTTTTTATTGTGACAATCGAAGATTCTATTCACGATGTTTTTGGTATTATTTATTACCGTCTAATTATTTAAATTACACTTAAACACCTATTACAAGTTATGGTACGTTTTTATAATCCTGTTAAAAGCATTTCTTTTATTATTAAATCACCGAATAAAAAATAAAGCGAGTTCCAAATGAGGTTCTCATTATTTTGGTCACGTTTTATTTATTCATCTGGTGACGTAATCTGGACGAAGTTATGGAATTGCCTTTGGGTGGTTAAATTTATTGCATGGAAAATATTCCATCGTCAAAGCACACCTGCGCCATATTTGAATCACGTATTGGCTTTCCAAATTCGAGCACAATGCATCGAATAATATAAGGTAAAGCCCACACACGAGTGTTTGCGAAATGTCACAAGCGGATGCTAAATTGTGGTTGTAATTTCGCACTGCTATTTCCTTTTGTTGTGGCTTTTATTGACTTTTGACACTCTTGTTTTGGCTAGAGGATTTCGAAGAATGGGTCATTATTTTGCTTATGTTGGATACAAACTATAATATGGATGTCTTCTATTTCTAGTTTCTTTTGAAGAAGAAGAAATAATAATAGTCGCACTATAGTGCAACCTGAAGTTATCTGAGATCATTTATATGGATATGACATTTGATGATGTTGAGTGTAGAAAAAGTATAATTTTGTATACAACCAAGAAATATGTGAATTTCAATTTTCATGCAATAAAAGTAAAAGTCATAATCATACCTCATAGTTCGTAGCTCCAACAAAACACGAACAATCTTTCATTTGGAGCAAACTGACAACTAACAATAAAGATGCGAATGGTATGTGCAAGTCATGAATTATAAGTGCACTTGATGTACCTATTTTAATCGCAAAGATGTCTTAATTTTTTAGGAAATATTTCCTTACAAACACTCAACACTCGTCACATCCACAATCCCTATTGAGTCAACATGTATGTTGATGATATTAAAACAACACGATTCACTTTAGTTTACTTTAGCTCACTAAACCTGGAGAATATGAGATTATAAGAGCACCTGATGAAGAACGCGATGCACGCGTAACTTGAACTTTTTTTACTTTTCTAAATTGAATTATCGTCATTTTTAAAGCTCGATACAATAATCCATTACATGCGACGTCCTTGGCATTTATGGGGCCGCATATAACGAGGCGCCGAGATGTCCGACAGACGATCAAATCTAAAACCGTTTCGTTAAAAATTAATAATTGTTATTATCGCATTTATTGCGGCACAAGAGCTTGCATGTATACAATGGATGCGCCCAAAAAAATGCGCGTGCACTCAACGGATGCGTATCTTTAATACAATTAAAATAGCTCGTTATGTCCACTAAGGATAATAACACACACAGGTTATTTAGGTATTTATTTAAAGATGGTTTGTTTACTAAATGAATATGGCTTCACTTTAAATAATAGTTTCGTCCCTGACTAATGTCAGATAAATTAAATACTTGAAAAGTAGCTTAGACAGCTTATTTCAAACGCGAAGAATTACGTAAAAATGCTAAAAGCAAATTATCCTTTTCAAATAAATGGATTATTCACATACGTTAACATCTATTTTTACTATTTACAAGTTTCTACTTATGTGCTTCCAACGATTTAACAACATATTACTAGACGATATATTTTTCTTTTATCTACAATATTCAATATTTAAAAACAGTAAAAAATCATGCAAAATTATTTTTTTTAACTTCAAGCATTGAGGTCCCATGGAACAGGGCATGGGAAATCTTTCGAATTTGAGCTGTTTTTACCAAATTAAATTTACTTCTTGGGTTGCATTAATTAGCTTTGCTTTACAACTTCTTTCATTTAAATTGATTAAATAGTTAAACAGTTTATGAACTATTGCATATTTCGTTTTAACGATATTTTCTGTGCCCCCAAAAAGCTGAGGTGTTCCGAACCTAAATATTGGCTTCTTTTCCGATGAAAACTCGTTTATTTTCTACGATATTATTTTGATGACTTCTTTTTAAGACAAACTGTATTATTTTCAATTAGGAATACAGGGTGCCTCAAACTTAAAAATAAAATAAAAATAAAAAAATATTTAAAAATATATCTTTCTTTGCATTTTCTATGAGAAAATAAGACATTATAATCTTTACAACTCTATAAGTTCATCAGAAATAGAAGAACTTTGTACATAAATTACAAATTAAACCATCTTTAAATGAAATAGTCAATGAAATATTGATGCTTGGAAAGAATTAAGGATTTTTTAAATCAATTTTTTAGAATGACATGTCAAGAGAATGAATCTGGCAGCGATGTTATTTTAAATAATGACTATAAATAAAAGTGTCATTATTATGTTAAAACTGGCAAGGTTTGAAAAGTTATTTTGACAAACTCCATTAAATTATTGTAGGGTAACTATGGTTTCATAGTTGAAATGACAATTAATTAGTGATACATAAATGGCGGCTTTTTTTTTTATTAATAGCATGATATACCGGGTGGAAATGAAAACCGGGTCACCTCTATAACTTTTTTATTTATGAATAGAAAAATTTGAAATTTGGCTATGTTCTATGGTTCAAAAAAACAAATTTTATGTGCATTTTTTATTTTCGAAATCACTTCCGGTTTCACCGGAAACACCATGAACTTTGTTTTTTTAAATGTAACATCCCATATTTTTATTCATGGCTTAAAATACTTTTAAAAAAGAAGTATTTTTGAGATATTAGTTTTTATTTTTTTTGTAAAAAAATTTTTTTTCAAAAAAAAAAAAAAGTTTTCGAAGTCGGTGAAAAGTACCAAAACTAATTCTAAATAATTCAAATACCTAAATAAAATTGTAATTTGAACAAAAATTTAAGTGGTTTTTGAACTATTAATTTTTAAACTTATACTAGCTATTAAGTATCTTTATTACAGGCACATGCAAAATAATACACCTACATATGGGGTACCAAAATAATCGTTATAAAATCCTCTTTTTAAAAAGTCGAATGACCCGGCATGATTGCATTTAAAAAAAGTGAGATATTTGATAAAATCTTCATTAACTAAGTTTAAAAATTAATAGTTCAAAAACCACTTATTTTTTTTTCAAATTACAATTTTATTTAGGTATTTGAATTATTTAGAATTAGTTTTGGTACTTTTCACCGACTTCAAAAACCTTTTTTTTTTTTTGAAAAAAATTTTTTTTACAAAAAAAATAAAAACTAATATCTCAAAAATACTTCTTTTTTAAAAGCATTTTAAGCCATGAATAAAAATATGGGATGTTACATTTAAAAAAACAAAGTTCATGGTATTTCTGGTGAAACCGGAAGTGATTTCGAAAATAAAAAATGCACATAAAATTTGTTTTTTTGAACCATAGAACATAGCCAAATTTCAAATTTTTCTATTCATAAATAAAAAAGTTATCGAGGTGACCCGGTTTCCATTTCCACCCGGTATATAGCATAATAAATATCAAGCAAAAGCTATAAATAAATCTCTTTAAAATTAACATTTTTATATCTGTCTTTTGGGCCTTGTTTTAGTATTAATTTGACACCGTAAATCCAAAAACCAAAAAACATTAGAATGATTTTCAAAAATATAAAAGTTATTAGCCAAAACGTAAATAATATTTCGAACTTAACCTCAAATTCTTTAAAGAAAACAGGGAAAATGATATTAACGAAAATATCATAGCGAATTTTTATTAAAATTTGATACATATCATTTTGATATTTATCACGACTCACAACACTACAATTAATACACTACGCACCACGAGAATGCGCTGCAGGTATTGTTGGATGTTGCCAAATTACCCATTGGGTTAACTTAAAAAACATCATGAATAGATTTTTCTAAATATTTTTTTCTTGACAACATAGCCAGAGCTTATGCGCGAGTTTTGGAACACCCTGTATATATGTTTGGAAATATTAGAAAAAATATAATGGTTTTTTCGAAAATTTTTGGGATCTCGAAAAAATCGCCCAATTCCCATTTTTCGTCAATAGTTTTGCCCTCCCTGTGATAAAATCCTAGATACGCTCTTGAAGTAGTATACCTATATTATAAAAAATCCATCATTAAATTTAGCACCTAAAAACTCTTCATAGATTTCAAATTACTTTGGCCTAATTTTCAATAAAGTACAAGATTGCCTAAAATATAATGAGGAAATAAACTGCAAAAATATTGGAAATAATAGGTATGTTCCTAATTCATTGAATTTTCTCCAAGATTTGACAAAATGGGCAAAAAAAATTATAATAACATATTTTTAAAAATTATAAAATTGCACATTGCACAAATTAGTGAATGTTGCTCAATACAGCAAAACTTCGTCAAATACCTGCTAAGGATGGTATTATAAAAATAAGCATTGGAAAATATTGGTACTATAGAATTGCAATTTAGAAAGAGTAATTACCAAAAACAGGATTATAAATAATAAATAAGCTTGATAAAAAAAATGGAAAAAATTCATATACTTTTATTTTTCAGATTTTCAACGGTAGAAATCTGAATCAACAAATTCATCAAAATGTCAGAAGTAGAAATCGAGGTTAAAAAAATAATGGACACTTATTTGGCTATTTTCTTTGTATTTTGATCACCTGGGAGGTAATAATATAGGAATTTCCATTCTTGTATATAATTATGGATTGAAAAAAGAACTCCTCGATTGTAGAAATCACTAATTACCGATTTTTGAATCGTTTTTCCAAAAATCAAATCAAAATTGGAGTGAGAAACAAAAGTAAATCATGGTTTTACAACATCTAAATAAAATAAGTTACATGGAAATATTATACAGTATCCCAAAAAGAAGTGATCAGAAGAAAATCATAGAAAGTAGACGATATTTAGTCATCAAAAAAAAAACAATAGTCAGTATCGTAATAGCCAAGTATTTTGCCGGGCCTTTGAATTTTATTCCCACAGAAAATGTCGTTAAATAGTAGAGTTTACTGAGAAGTTTTACGGACTTTAAACAAGTGGGAGTAATTTCAAAGATATGAGGGAAAATATCAAGAAAAAAATGAATACTCAGTTATTTTTTGAAAGAATTTTTCCATCAAAATAATTTATTTGAAGATTTTATAATTTAAAGCCAAAGTTCACTGCTTCTTACAACTTTTTTTCATTCCAGTTGACCGAGCAGTTTATGAACTATAACACACTTTTAAATTAACGATATTTTCTGTAGGAACAAAATACAAATGCCCGGCAAAAAAAAACTGGTCTCCTCCGACCCTGACAATGAAATCTCGTCTACTTACTACGATTTTCTTCTAATCACTTCTTTTTGGGACACACTGTATTTAGGACAGTTTTACTCCTCGTGAGTTTTGAAAAACTCTACAGTGCATTTTAGATTAGAGCACCATTTGTAAAAGTTAAAAAAATTATCACTTTTTTAAGCATTAATGGATAATTTTTATGAAACGGAAATTTATAAACTTGATGTAATATAAGATTTTGAAAAATGTACGCAATTTACAGCCAAGCGATTAATTTTTTATATAAACTTTGAGGATGCCAAAAAATGTTCTATTTTTCATATTTGTAGTTGCAGTCATATTATTATTCGGCGCAACTAAAAACTGTTTTCTTTGTATTTTGATGATCTGGGGTGTGAAAAAAGAGGACTTTTCTTTCGTAGGCGTAATTATGGTTTTAAAAATGAACTCCTTGATTATAGACATTGTTGATTTATGATTTTTGTCTGATTTTTTGAAAAATTTTTCCCAAAAATAAAAATCTGAGACAGTACAAGATTACATCATTGTTTTTCTTATACTTCTGAACAAATTGGTTATATGGAATTTTTTTATATATTGGACAGTTTTACTACATAAGTACTCATGTTTCTTGCGAATTTTGAAAAACTTTACAGTTCGCTTTAGAGATCCTTTATAAAATTTTCTGTTAATTTGAAATTTCTTGCAAATTATAACGAATCAGAAATTTATAAACTTGTAATATATCTACCTAAGTTTTTGGAAAATGTATGTAATTACATCAAAGCAATTTATTTTTTAGATAAACATTGAGGATGCGAAAACATGTTTGAAATTTATATAATATCATATGTAATTATGAGAAGAAATTAACCTACTTTAATAAAACAATTACTTTATAATAAAAAGTTTTTAATTTAATTCAAGACACAAGGAAGTTTACAATTGAAACAGCTGCACAAATAAAGTTATGGATAATAAATAAAAGTTGTTCCCATAAAATGTACAATATATAAACTTACGTATGTAAGCTATAAAAAAAGTTATTTATCTTAGTGGTTATCAGAAAAAATATTTATAGTGTCTTTTTAATTATTTATGCCATGTGGGTGCGTCGGAAAGTTGCTGTCGTTATACAAGAAATATAAAAGGATTCTAAATTTGATCTCCTGCCCGGATAGATGTGTAAAATAGAATATAATAGATTAAAAACGGTATATTATTGAGAGGCCAGTTATTTTACGCCTAAAGCGCTGTAAATATCCTACTTGCACAACAAAAATGAACACAAACTCAAACACGCATGATTTATCGGTTGAGATTTGAATGAAATGACATTAAAACACGACGTTTAGTGGCGCCATCCTATTGCATCACCAAGAAACAAAAAATCAAAATTATAAATATGATTTAAAGAAACAAAAAACCAACTTGATATATAATACAAACAGGATGAGAATTAAATCATTCTTTTGACGAAATTTTTGTTTATAATCCAATGCAGGCAGTGGCGAAGTTATGTGAGATGTGCTCAGAGCGTGAATGAATCACATGTGAAATTTAAAATTCAAATTTTATAATGTCATTAACCGGAAAGCCAACCGCAAGGCTAACTAATTGATATGCCTTTATTAATTCGTCGCGTGTTGTTTCAAGACCACATGTTTTGTTATTTACTTTTTATTTCTTCCTCGCGCAAAAAGATCTTGATCGATTTTTAATTATATTAATAATGATAAGGTTTACTTATTTATCTTGATTTAATTTCTTAATATGCGATTTTATACTTAATTGGATTTTACTTCAGGAAATTGACGCTCTAATAAAATTAGGTAATGTTTGTATTTGTAAGCTTCGATGGTTTTGGATAAATTATAATAATTGGCATTTGGTTAAAATAAATTTCATTCAAAGAAATATAACCTTATAAATATGTACAATCATGCGCAAAGATATCGAGGACACAGAAGAAATATTCTCACGAGATCACACGAAATTTGAAAGAAATGAACATGACTTTGCTAAAGCTCTTGCTATTGGGTCAGAATATTTCTAATGTGTTCTCGATATCTTTGCGAGTGGTTGTACAGTCGTCGATACACAAAAGTGATATTATACGAATCTTGGTCAGTTTTAATCCTAAATCTTGTTCCCAATTGTACCGCCCTTAATACTAGTGGAAGAAAAACATACATGCGAAAGCGATTTATTTCTTGTATTTCGTGAAACCCATAAAAACTGCTCAGATCGAGTTTAGGCGCTTGCGCCAACTTTTTACCATCCAAAGTCTTTCGTACAAGACAGCGGTGTTGGAACAGTATTATGCATATGCGGTGATTGTTCACGTGTGGTGTTTGTCACGAATGGAAGGTTAGGTTTCTGCTAATGAGTGCAAGACCTAGACAGCTGAAGTGCCCAAGTCAGTCCAACTAGTATCTGCTTCTTGGAGTGGTTGGAACAAAAAAACCTAGACCGAACTATGCACGGTCACGTTTCGGATGGAACGTATTTTGTCTATTGCACATGACCGTGATCGTCAATGTAAGGTTTTTAGGGCTATCGGAACTAACCAAATACCTAAGTTACTGTAGATTGTACAATAATTACCATTATAGTAATGATTTTTTCAAAGCTGTTTTAAGAGATAAGTTAAAATTTATAATATGTCCCTTACAAGGGATTAAAACCATTTTGGTGTGAAGAACATAATTAAAAATCAGCATATCAATTATATATGGTTTGTCAATGTCAATCAACAAAGGCTTCTATAAAACAACAAATTTTGTTTCATCCAGGATGCAATTATGATTTATTTCCATAAAGTAAGCATATGTGCAAATTTGCTTTCATATTAAAATGGTAAGACACAAAATAAGCAAACAATTAAAGATGCTAGCGACTAATTTAAACGTTACTAGATTACAAAATAATTATAAATAAAACGTGCGTATATAAAGTTGCTGTAAATTAAATAAACAAAAGTTCGATGGCGACATTTTTATCACTTCTGAATAACTAAACGCCTCGTTTCACACAAGAAATATCCATAATTAAAGGCAATAAATTCCGCGATGATCACATCGAAGGACACTAGTGCTAATCCTGAAGCGCGCGCGCAATTTAATAAATAAGAGCGGCCTTAAATTATGATTATTATTTTAGCATATTTTGGTTATAAACATCCGATGTTAATTACTGTATGCTTAGCAGGACATAAATTTTATAACACGTAAAAGGGTATGCAACTAACTAAGAGTCCTCGCAATTAAACTGTTTACCTTAAGTTACTATCTTCAATACAAAGATGGAAGAAGATAAGCAACATCTACTAGCGTTAATATACACCTAACTAGTATTATCAACATAGTATGGAATCCTCATATTTTAAGGATTTTAATTTATTAAAAATTTTATAAACTTTAACCAATTTTTACTTAATGATGGTATACTCCTAAAAAATTAATACTTATACTAACAAAGATCCAACAACATTCCCTCCAATTTAAAAAAAACATAAGCATCAATACTTGTAATGCCTTTTAACGAAATATTTGTAATCTATGAATTATTATATTCATGTCAAACTTGTGAAATGTTCCAAAATTCCCAAAATCCTTTTTGGGACCTTACTAAATAGTTAGTAACTAAAGCGAATGCATTTTCGAGTTGCTTAAAGAGTCCATTGCTTTTTCTGAATCACTTAATTTTTCATTAATTTCTGTGAGAATAGGTTGGTTTGGTTTTAACTTTAGTGATATCTTCGTGTAAACCTTCTAATAAATGCCTAGGATTGCTCGAGTGTCCTGTTGTGAGTAGCTTATAAAATGTAGAGCAAAATCTTGGATTTTAGATTTTTTAGAACACAAGCCAGATCTGATCACAGTTCTTTACTTACTCATGCAAATGCTAATTCCGAAATATTGTTGATCTCACTTACATAAAAATCTTCAGTGATATATTCTATAAGGGGCTTGTATTGAAGACACATTGTATCATAGAAATCATGAACAAGGTTTTTCCAATATTTTTAAAGCTATTAAATCCCAATTGATTTATTATATAGCACAATAATACTTTATCCTGATCGAAAATAATATAAAACTTTTGTATTCCAATTAATTTCGCTGAAAACTTTCGGTATGGGTCGAATTTTGGGAAATTGGTGACATTTCTACAGTCTTGGATGATTCTATGATTTCATTACCTCCATTATCAATATTAAGAATTAAACAGTTTTTACTTTTCGCCTTCTTCCTGTAATATTGTTCATAGGATCAACTTCAAAACTCCCTTCATCACCACTGGTAAATTTATTGAAAATCGTTTATTTAGTATTTTATCTTCTGTTTAATTTTCTTTGTTTTCCTATATTCTATTGCCTAAGAATCTATCAGTATTTTTATTATTTAGGATGTAAATAATTTCATGATGCTAGAGTATTTAATATAGAAGCTGTAATTACTCTTTGTATATCGATGCTACTTTTATGTTTTTTAATAAACTAAATAGATCTTCTTTTTCCAGATTTGTCAATTAGTTTTTTCCAAATGAATAAATATTCTGATTTTCAAAGTTCAAAAGTTAAAGAAATAAAAATGAACCTATGTTTTCAACATTGGTATTTTAAAATCATTTTTCCTTCAGCTTCCATAGGTGCACTTCCAATACCTTTTAGCAAATGTACTAAATTGGAGTCAGCTAAAGGTTCAACACAATTTATATCGCATACTAATGATTTTCGAAATTTATATGGAGTTATTGTCATTCCATCTAGTCCTTTCCCATCTTCCCTTGTAACTCCTGGAGGTTCTAAAATAGCATTAATAATTTCTGAATTTAAGGCACTTAACCTGTCCTCATTGATACCAGCATAACGAATATAACGACCCTTATTTTTCTTACAAAATAAACCATGATGACCAGAAACATCACATTCGCTTCCGAAATGATAAATTTAAGAAAAAAAATTCTACACCAAGTCGTAATTTCACGGTGACGACATCTAAAAGATTTCAATATAAGGAATTGGAAGAGCATTAATTCATGATCTAGACTCTTTATTTGCAGTTGCCTGGATTTTGTCTTTAATTAAAGAGGATGATATGAAATTTTAGGAACAAAACTAGAAGATCTCATTCTTCTGAATTTTTGGATATTTTGGAATTATACAAATTTTATTTTCCATAAATCGCAAATTCGATTATTTTTTTTATTATCACTGAAATAAATTAAATCAAAAGCAGTATAAACCGAAGCCAAATAGACTGAAAGAGCTAGTTCAGGTGTCAGTCGATTACCAAGTCCTTCTAAAATAACTTGGAATGAAAATTGTATCCAAGGTTTGTCAGTAATATTACAATTGGACCATGCTTATCAGAAAGGGACCCAGCGAATTTTTTTAGATAAATGGGATTATGGCATCAAACGTCATAGTTGAACTCTAGAATTATTCTGGAGCCATAATTTTTTATGTAAGTCTTAATAAACATGTCAATTTCTGTTACAATATAAATTTCCCTCCAAGATTCAGAAAATCTGAGAGTATGTAACATTTTTGAAGCACCAAGACAATTTTTTTAAAATATATACTGCTTGGTGAGATGGTGAGCATTTGAATAGGTTAAATGACTTGGAAGATTTATTTTTATTGAAGCATCTTATTTATAACCATAAAAAAATTGGCAAAATTACAAGAAAACTAAGAAGTATAAAATAAAAACACTATAGATCTGTTATTTTTTTTTCTAAAATTACTTCGTCTAAAATCGGTATAATTATTTTAAACAATAATGGGTTAAAATTTATACGAAGAAATCGGGGTTTTAAAAAAGAGGTCACATAGCATTTCCTGTGTAGGTATGAATTTGAGAATAGTAAGGTTGACCTCTTGTTTTAGCGAAACCTTAACATACACACTACACGGTTCGCAATCTCTTTGTTTTTAGATTCTTGTTAAAATAACTCGAATCGTGATCCGTAACTGGACTAGGACGTTTCACACCGAATTAATAAATAACGTGCTACTCAAGCCATGAACCTGGGAGTTTAATTAAACAATGCTTGATCCATCTGCAAGAAAATGATTGTTCCCGTGATTCGTTGCGAAATGTTTAAAACGTGATGAATTAAAATGTAATATAACTGATTTTCTCTTAAAGTATGACATTTTTTAAACATTGATGCCAAATTAAATTTCTTACAAATAATACCATTTAAGGCACAATCAGTCTCGATTCTCAAGATCCAATTATAAGTATTTATTTAGGAAGAAAAGAATGCGTGCCGAAATTCGTTAATGTGCAAGATTTGTAGGTGAATCGTGCGGGTCGTTACTACAATGCGCCCGTTCATTTTAAACGAGAACATAATAGTTGGTGCTGATATTAAGGTCAAGCATGGGTACTGCGATGGTTCTTGATTTCTTATAGGTCCATCCATGGAAGAGCAAAGAGCCACTCGATGCAAGTATGTGTGCTATGTTTTAGCCTGTGTGCAAGTGACAGGTTTGAACGCCAGCTAACGGTACTGTAAAGGCTGAGAAAGAAGTGTTTCGAAAACCGAGATCATCCACAACGAGGTAGTTGCCGTTAAAACAGACGAGATCAAATTAGTTGAAATAAAATTACTGCACTCAACCATAAAAGTGATGATAAAGCGCACTTTAATCAGTTTTAAGAGTTATTACACCAATATTTTTTATAATACAAGCAAATAGATAACTATTATGAATCACGAATTTTACTGTAATACTGTAAACCCAGATTTTCTAATCAGACAAATTTAGTTTTTTTAATAAAAATACATTAAACTTAAAACACCAGGATGTGCTCAATATTACAACATATTTATAGGAAAGATGATCTCATATTCCCTTCTTCAAAGGTGGAAATAAAAAGTAGTCAGAATATAACAAAGAAAATTGAAGCTGAACAAAAGTTATTTTCTCCTTTTGCCAAGTCGTCATTTAACCTTTCGATCGATATCAATCTTTTCTTCAAATCAACCTTCATTCAATTAATGTTTGTCTTCTGTTTTTTCTCCGATTTTGGCCAAGTTTTCTACAATTTGAGCAAGTTCAATAATAATAATATTGCTTTATTGCCAAATAGATCGTCTTGTGATCCAATTACTGACAAATATAATATGTAACATAAATATTAAGTACATAATACATTACAATTATTGAAGACTGGTTCTCTTAAATGCAGAGAAGTTTAGCCCAAAAATATCCGCATTATATTGCAACTCATTGTAGTATTTTATTGACAGGAGAATTTCCATGATAATTGGTGAGTGTAATTGCTATTGAGAAGGTAGCACAAGTTCTCGAGGAAAATCTTGGCACATGAAAAAC
The DNA here is from genome assembly GCA_963971135.1 of Stenus bimaculatus. Taxonomy (NCBI): domain Eukaryota; kingdom Metazoa; phylum Arthropoda; class Insecta; order Coleoptera; family Staphylinidae; genus Stenus; species Stenus bimaculatus. The sequence continues at coordinate 10,329,121 of OZ020185.1, read as the reverse complement.
CACATGATTCAGCAAAATTGGATGATCTACCAAGTTATTTATTAATTTACTGATGAAGCAATAATAAACGATAAATTTTATTTATATTAAAAGAAATAAATATATTTGAGGAATTTCTTTTGAACTTTTCCATAGAGTTAGTAGCGAGTATTCAGCGACCGTGATGAAAAATTTAGAGACGTCGTTATCGTTAATCACGTGATTAAAAAATATTTCTTCATAAGAAACTCAAAGACGTGACTAACTTTAACGACGTCTCTAAAATTATCATCACGGTCGCTGAATACATGCTAATGTATTTATTGTACACAGGGAGACTGACGATGACGGTGGGGAGAGGAAGGGAAGTTTCCTAATTCCTAATTCCTAAAGTTTATATTTTATTCAATAACTGTCAATACAGTACTTTCTATTAATCTTCTTTGTTCAGGAGTTTTTAGATTATTATAAAAGGAGATTTTCTAGGCCGAAGATTGTACTCCAAAACCCATAGCCCGGAGATCGAACTCCAAACCCGGAGTCTAGGAGTCAAAATGACCCTGTTGGCAACCCTAATTGTACATAGGCCACCAAATAGGGAAGCAATAATCAAATGTTGATGTTAATAAAAGATCGCCTATTACGGATAATAAATCCTAAATGTATCGATAAACACACCAAGGTCCTTAAACACCCGCACACTATTGATATTTTCATGATTCAAAACATACTCAAGCTCCACTGTTATCGATACTCTCGTGAAAAACATCACACAATACTTTTTAGCATTCAAGCAAACTTTGTTCGAAAAACAACACAATTCCAATGCATCCAAGTCATCCTGCAAGTGAATGCAATCCAGAGTGAACCAAGATTCGACCCTGGAAGGACACTGCATTGTCATATACCACTATTTGCTTTCGATTATGAAGATATGAGGAAACAACTCTTATTATATAATATTTCCATAATATTGTAACCCTTCAGTGTTTCAATCAGAAGTTCATGAGAAATACTCTATCAAAAACTTTGCTAAGATCCGTGTAGCTAACATCCACTTGGTTCCTTTCATCCATACGAGAAGAGATATTCCTTGTCATGTCGTAAGGACAACTTGTCCAGTGATTCGAGCTTAATCCTCCTGGTGTAAAATACAGGGTGTCCAGAAATTAAGCGGCCAAATTTAAGGAGGCGATTCTACAACTAATTTTAAGAAAAAAACTTCCTATAAACATGTGACCGATTTAGCTTCCTAAGGGAACTACAGCCCTTTAACTATTGTGACTAAAACTAGGTTTTTTGTCATTTATTTGAAAACGGTTTGTAATAAAGATTTGAAATTTGGTGTGAAGACTAATACGTTTAAGATATAATTTCTCAATTTCTCAATCGTTTTTTTTTAAATGCCATTCGTCTTTTGTTTCAAAGCCGCCTTTAAATGATAATGCTAAAACCTATCTTTATTGGACTGTAGCTCCCTTAGGAAGCGAAATCGGGCTTAGTTCGTAGGAAGTTTTTGTCTAGAATTGAATAAGGAATATTAGTATAAAAACAAAAATCATTTTATGTTAACCTTAAAAAAATTGCCGCTGTTTATAACCCCAACCCTCCTTAAAACTACCCTTTCAGAGCGTTCAAAAAATCTGAAAAAAATTCGTATTAGTCTTCACACCAAATTTCAAATCTTTACTACAAACCGTTTTCATATAAATGACAAAAAACCCAGTTTTAGTCACAATAGTTAAAGGTCCTTTAGGAAGCGAAATCGGACACATTTTTACAGGAAGTTCTTTTCTTAAAATTAGTTGTAGAATCGCCTCCTAAAGTTTGGCCGCTTAATTTCGGGACACCCTGTATATGCTTTGTGTTTGGGGAATACCTTAACACGTTTTCAAATTTCAGGAAAAGTGCCCAACTTGAAAATAATATTAAACATGTGCCAAAGAGGTGAACCTACTAAACTAGCAATCTATCAAAAGAAATGACAGAACTTGGTCCAAAGTCCAAGCCCATTATAAGTTTAATGGTCAGTTTCTTCATGTGCATTGTGACATTTTCAACATTGATTATGAAATCACCCAGTATCTTCGGGATTCGATAAAGCTCAAAATTCCAGGTATGCGAGTATCTAGTGTTTTCCATTGAGTTAATATATTATGTCCAGATTTTCGTGGGATCCTTATTGATAATTCCCTTGGTATTTTCAATGCATATTTCCTGGCTTTTGAAAATTCTCGCTTGGGTGAGATGCGCAGCTCAACATATTTATTCTTGTATTGGACAGATTTGATTTTACGATATTAGCATCCAACCAAATCGGATATCTGAGATGCCTTATTTTGGTACAACTTGTGTACAAATTTTTAGGAAGCATATTTGAATACTGTGTTAGTACCATATGTTTATCATCACAGTAAATTTGATCACATATTCAAAAAGTAAGTACAAAAGTCCCATTTGAAGACTTATCCAAATTCTTAATTTTTTCGTTTAGTCTTTTTCGGCCATTTATCAACGTCTCAGTCAACCTTTTCGTATCAATTTTAAGTTTTCTTCTATTGGCCTTTGATTTTTTATTATTTTCCTATTTTATCCATCTTCTTATTCTTTTGACTTTTTCCTTGGTTTTTTTTAAACAAAATTTGCTTAGAATAATAGAAAATCTATCTGATTTTAAATGATTTAATTCAAAACTTTTAAAGAAACTGAATATAAAATTTAAATGCTAAAGTGCACTTGGTAAAAATAATCCTATAATGCATATACCTATATTTTTTATTACAGGTAAAGTGAATTGATCCTGCGTAAACTGGTTTTGTAATGCAGTTGAAATGTATAAAAATGATTAGGTAATGATTTCAAAGTAAAGCAAGGCGGAAATTAAAAAAGTAATATTACAAAGTTATGTCTTTTAATAAGAAGATATTGATTAAAAGTAATCGATATTTGCAAATGCTAATAAATGGTAATAAGGAATCATTGGAAATTAATTAACTTTCACCTAAAGTCCTTTGGTTTTCATAACACGTTATGTGAGTAAATAAGTTGGTGATATTAGTACTAAAACTGAAAACTAGTTTCGTGTAAAATTACCATTTATAATGTAATTTATTCCAATTTATTACAATAACAAACCTAATTGCGACGATTTAAATAAATTAAATGTTGAATTTTCTATGCTCGTATTATTGCTTTCGTTTGGGTTTCCTAGCTGTAAGTCTGGATCATCAAATATTCAAAAATTAAATTACTGGCATAATCGTGGCAACGTGCTTACAAAATTGCAAAAATACTGAAAGTACAAGTGATAGTAAAATATTTTCTATAGAAAGCGATCAAGCGCCAAATTGCTAGAACATTACGTTTTATAACATGACGACGTAAGCTGTAATTTCATGTTTTCTGTCTAAAATTGATTTATTATCCTTTTGTTTAAGCTTACACTTTTAATTTCACAGTGTAATTATTGAACAACGTTTAACATTTTATTGCAATAATTTGTTCTAGCTTATGAATTGCAACTAACTTCATATTAGCACCACCTCTTCTAAAATAAAAATTTTAAAATTGATTAAGAAGCTCATAAAATTATAATTTATGAACCTTATTATTGTTTAGATACTCTTCATTTTAACGCAATTATCCTGTGAAAACGTTACTTCTAATTAATTTCCAGGCGATTTGAGAGACAAGGATAGAATGATGAAAGACGTATACGCTATCGTGTCGAGTAGTTCGAGCATATACCCTCTGATTTACTAAAATTTCTAAAAAAGAAGGTCCCAATAATTTTTTGAGGTTGTAGCAATACACGTGAATGTGGCCTTTGAAAAACTGCAGACTTCTGTATTAATAAATTTATGAGTTATCTATAGAGTAGTAATATAATTTTTGCACAGTTGAGTACATTTACATAATTTTAATTTTAAAATAAATTAAGGAAGTAGTAAGCGCTGGAACTAATTTAGTTTCATGTAAGTGTACATGAAATCGAGCCTATGCTTATAATGAAGCAAGTCATTTCTGAAAATTAAAAGCACATGGTGAAGAAGTAAATCCGATCATATTAAATGAAAATCGCGCTGTTGAAAGCTGTTGTCATTCGCTCTCCTCATTATCTTTGGATTATTTACGAGCGCAGTGGAAAATTAGTTTCTGCACGGCGTGCGTGATTTATGCGCGCACAAGGTGAATTTGCATAGTTTCAGCAAAGTCGTATGAAAAAATTTCAATCGACCTTCGAGGCTCAAATGAACGATAACTGTTTCGACAGTAATCGAAGCGTATAGACACACACCCTTTTTCACTTTCGTTATTTGAACAGGAAAGCTGACATTTACAACGAAATTATTTGTTACGGTATGCTAAAGTGTCGCAAGGGGAATTCACTCTATTAACAACTATAGAGGGTGTGGGAACTTATGTATTTACCTACGTTTATTGATAATATTTATAAAATGGGTTAGGTATTATTGCTAATAAATATCCTTAAGCTGCCTAATTTACCAAGTGTACCAATATTTCACTTGATACTCCAAAATGAGGAGTACAATGAAGCGTGGTATTCCCAAAAGGTACAAGTACCAAAAAAATAATTTCTGGAAAAATACATTTTAAATAAATAATACTGATATGTCTTATATTTAATTTAATTTTTATGGTAAATAATTATTTTCTTATTAAAGAAATATAAAGTTAATAAATGTAATTCTAAACTGATGCTTCTGGAGAAATAAGTACAACAATTGTTGTTCCTGAAGAAATATGTACTACAACCTACAAATGATGGTTCTGGAAAAATTAGTACCAGAACTCTACCTCCCAGGGAAATAAGTAGTACAACTGATGCTTCAAGAGGAATCAGTACAGCACCTCTTATTTCTGAAGAAATAAGTACTACAACCAATTCTCTTAAAAAATACGTACTATAATTGATGCTTGTGGAGAAGTACAATATCATTCCTAGAAAAATAAGAAGAAAATTAAGCACTGCAGCTAATGTTCCTGAAGAAATATGTACAACTACTGAAGCCTTTGAAGAACTAAGTACTACAGCTGATATGCTTCTGGAAAAATTAGTTTAACAACTGATGCTTCTGGAGAAATTAGTACAATCAACAGAATTGTACTAATATTGAGTAAGTCCATTTTCCGTTATAACGTTTTCCCATTTGAACAAAATCTTGATAGAATCTTTTAAGAAGTCAATTTCCAACATTTGAACAAAATCTTGATAGAATCTTTTAAGAAGTCAATTTCCAAATGTTGGTATAAGGTTCTTATGAATACCATAAATCAATCATCTAATGTTTTATAGAAATATTATGATAACCAATCACGGTCAATGTGGATTTAAGGAATTCAGACATGATACTTTGTAAGTTTCAAAGTCCCATTTTTATCACAAATTTAGTTGATTTCCCAATTATTATACCTATCAGATTTGTTTTTTAACTTTGACCTAAAATTGTGGTAGTTCTAAATAAATTTCTTACTTAAGATCATGTTTCTTCATAAAACTGTGGCGATTTATGGTTTTCCATACCTGCAACAAAAAAAAGTAGTTTAGAAAGTTTTTCAAAAAAGTAAGGCAAAAAATTAAAAACACTTTCGCAAATTATTAAAAGTAAGTAACTAATGGATCTATGATGCCGTTAACATATTAATTAACAAAATCTTTGCACGATTAGTAAATTATGCAAATTCCGCTTAAACACATGTATTACATGGTTAAATTTACAGTTGAAATTATGACATTAAGTATCAACAAGCCCTGATACACTCACGTATTAAGTTTTTTGTAATATGAAATAAAGACATAAGGAAAGATAAGATCACATTAAATTTAAAACATTGCAGGCAAAAGGGATAATAAATTTGCAACCTGTGGGTCTTGTTAAGGCGGTGCTTATCTAACAATATTTAGATTAAAATGTATTTACAACAAACGTTGCGACACCCTTGGTTATTTTATTTGCTTGTTCCATGTCTAAGATTAATATAATTTGTCAGTTGTAAATTGTAAACGATTCATTTTATAAACAATATAATACCAGTAACTTCGAGTTGTTGTTTTTATTAATTGCTTTTATCTTGAGTTAGGAGAGTTAAGTAAGCCAGTAGCAAATAAAAATCAAAGGTGATATGCGTATGAGTAATGTTTATTTTATGTTTATTGTTTCTATAATATTGTACGTTTAAAAGTAGAACTATAAAAACTTTCAAGGACTTTACAAAATAAACGATGACATTTCTAATGCAGTTTTGCAGCAAACTAAACAAATCTGTAATAGGAAATTTCAATTTTTTTACCGCAAGGACAAGATTTTTTATTAAAATCTCTTAGTGTGGAAAATTTTTATCCAAAAAAGATAGGAGTAAATATTTATTTTCAAAAATACTACATGATTTTATTTATTTTTTAACTAATATTTTAAAACGGTTGGTACACTTTTTAGAGGAATGCCACACTGAGATATAAGCAATTTTTGCTTCAAAAATTTTTTTTCCTCTCTATTCTTATTTTTAGCTATATTTTCAACCACAACCACAACCACTTTCAAAATTAAAATCGTACATCAAAAATCATATCAAACTGTAACAGCCAAACAAATTATTTTTTAAGTCTTCTTTTATTATCTTTTTTTCACACTAGATTAGATACAATAGTATACCCATAAAAGAATCTTGTACCTTTAATCAAGGGGTATTGTACCTTTAACCAGGTAAAATAACCTTAATTTTTGTTAAAAAAAATTAATAAACATACATACAGGGTGGTGATAAAATTTGGAACCAAGTTCATAACTTCCGTAAAAATTTTTTTTGTAAACATCGCTCGGACATGTCAATTTTTGATTTAAAAATGCCATCTTTTGGAATGAAAAAAATATTCAACCATTTTAGAAAAAAAAAATAAATTTACTCAAAAAAAAATTATTAATTCTCAATGAAAATATTACAAAAAAAAGTAAATTTTTAATTTACAAGTAATAAATTTTAACGAAAATGTTCAAATTGTTCCCCATTGACCATTTGGCATTGTCCCATTCGAGTGTAGACACTCTGAATACTATTGTTAATAGCTTCTTCGTCAATTTGTTGAAATTCCGCCCTAATTCTAAGCTCCAATTCTTGTAAATTATTAGGTCTATTGAAATAAACTTTTGATTTTAAATGTCCCCACAAAAAAAAATCTAAGGGCGTTAGGTCGGGAGATCGCGGAGGCCACTCAATTGGTCCCCTCCGACCTATCCATTTGTTGGGAAACGTGGTGTTAAGGAATTCTCGCACCGCCCTGCCAAAGTGTGGAGGAGCCCCATCTTGTTGAAACCAAATGTTTTGGTTAGGAATGTTACGATTTTCATAATTGGGGAAAATACGAAGTAAAACTGGTAGCAAATCAGTCCGCAAAAAATTCAAGTATCTTTCGGCAGTAAGGTTTTCATTAAAAAAGTAAGGTCCTATAAAACGTCTGCCAATCATTCCCACCCATACATTTAACTTTCCCTGTCTTTGACTATGGGATTCTACGGCCCAATGAGGATTTTCCTGTGACCAATACTTACAATTATGTCGATTCACTGATCCATTCAATTGAAAGGTAGCTTCATCGGAGAAAATTATACTACTTAAAAAATTTGGATTTTGATCACATCGCGCCATCATTTCTTCACAAAATTGCAGTCGGCGATCGGGATCATCTTCATTTAACTCTTGTATGAGTTTTATTTTGTATGGGTGATACTTTTCCTTTTTTAATAATTTTGCGACATAGGAATGATCCACATTATTATTTCTTGAAATATCTCTTGTTGAAATATTGGGATTTTCTTCAATCGCAAGTAATAAATTTAATTTGGTTTCTTCATTCACTTGAGGCCGTCCTTGTCGAGGCAAATCTCCTACAGATCCTGTTTCTGCAAATTTGGTAACTAACTTACTTACTGTAGATCTTGAGATTTGCGGTCTATTTGGATATTGCTCATTAAACAAAGCACAAGCTTCCCCATGGGTTCTTTTTCTATCGCCGTATCCTACCATAATTAAAATTTCGATTCTTTCGCGTTCGCTTAAGCGAGGCATTTTTAATTTCGCAAAACTTAATAATTGTTGATTATTATTAAACAAATGAAGTAAGCTATTCAAGCATTGGTAAATGGATTTAAAATTTTATTTGCCATACAAAATAACGCCAACTAAAGCACTTTTATAAAGGCAATTTTTATTTCAATAAATTTTGAATATCAAAAGCTTTTTCAAATTTATAATAAATTACAATTTTATTTAAAGTTTATTATTACTCAAACATTTTATTTTAATTACCTTTTTCATTAAAAGTTATTTAAAATTAGTTTTAAGAAAATTCCAATTGTGTAAAGAAGAACAATTCGAAAATTTTCAATAATAATTTGTTATTTTTAAACTAAAAATTAGTTTAATTTATTTTTCTTGCCATATTTTCATTGAGAATTAATAATTTTTTTTTTGAGTAAATTTATTTTTTTTTCAAAAATGGTTGAAATTTTTTTAAATATTTTTATGTGATCATTAATATGATAAAAAGGTCTATAAAAAATGTGTAAAAAAAGTAGGAGTTTCCATTTAAAAAAATTGATGATGACGTCATAGTGAAGTTATCAGTGACGTCATGAATATTTTTTTCATTCCAAAAGATGGCATTTTTAAAACAAAAATTTACCTGTCCGAGCGATTTTTACAAAAAAAATTTTTACGGAAGTTATGACCTTGGTTCCAAACTTTATCACCACCCTGTATATTTTCAAAACAAGATTTAGTCAATATTAACAAGAACATAGTTTCCTATACCCAAGTTTTCTTATTAAAATTAAAATTTTTTTATTTCAGAATATTCATCGGATAAGTTAAAAACACGTTCACCAGATGGAACATAAATTTCAGAAGCAGATCTATTAGACACTTCTCCTAATAGAAGAAAGTGTTTTTTGGTCGAGCACCACAAATTTTCTTCATTTTTCTAGAAGTTTTATTTTTAGAAGCCTCACTACCTCGCTTTTTAGGAGCGTCTGCAAGTATTCTTGATTTTTATTTTGGTATCCCATTTTTGAATTTCCTTCTTGGCTAGGCTTTTGGAAATCTTCGGGTGTCACAATACTTAAAGTTTTCAGGAGCGGCGCCTTGTATTGAAACAGAGATCTGACACTGTAGATGGAAGACATTAATCATTTGTAAAAATGTTCTTACAAAAACTTATTATATTAGTTGGGGCTATTCATTTAGTAAAAGCAGTGTCAGTTAGTTCAGCTACATCATAAATTGTATAAGGTTTCCCTGCATTTCCAATTGCTAGCAGCCTGATTGTAGTAAGACGTGAAGGGTCAAATAACGCGTCAATCTAAGGGCTGAATTTTATGGCTAGTATGGGAATGGAAAATCATTATTGTTACTTTATTTGCTTTGGGTAATTTAATCAAGGGAATACTAACGTAGCTTTTATAATTATCTATCAATAACAACAGAAGTATTTTTTTTAATGTTTCAATAAGTTTTGAAAGAACTTGTAAGAATATTGTTGCATTCTGAACCAGAAGGTATTTAGTATTCGCAATTTCGACTACCTGTAGGGGCCGCTGTGTTGAGAGAAACAGCTGATCCAAGTGAGGTAAAAGTATACATATTTTTTTATAATTTGCATAAAACCCCATGATTTATTGATTTAAAAACGCAAATAGTTCTTACTTTTTAGGTTCAAATCCTGGCCAAGGAAAATTTTTTAATTTTTGTTTTTTAATGATTTTAGTTCACAAAACTAATAAAACAGGTAATTTTCGCTTTTTATAAGCGCTAGTTTATAATTTAAACGTAGTTTTTCTTTTTGACGTTACCTCACTTCACTAGTTTAAAGAAATCCACCAGAGGGCGACCGGAATTCAGAAATCGCGAATAAAACCCTTAAACTTAACTTATAGGAACACAAACTAGGGATGTATTGTGTTTTCAGACGCACTGATAGCACATATCATTGTTACATTGACCTCCCTTTCCCGAGAAGTCATTCCAACCATCTGTTTGTTTCCTTTTGGGACTAAAACCTTTAGAGGATTATGGACCGTGCATCCCAGTTTCATCACAGTTCCATATACCATTAGGCTCAAATGCATGACGTTCTAAAATGCTTTTGTAATTTTTTAATACTGCTTTTACAGTCTCTTTATTGAAAGTTGTTAATTGTGGATTATGGCTTATAATATTCGTGTTGGTCAAATGTACAATACTCTACCAACACTCTATTGATTTAATGTCTCAATTTTTCATTTATGCATATTGGTGTAAAAGTTTTTATCGTGCTCCCAAGATGAGTATGGATAAATACCGATTTAACGACGCCAAACAGAGATTGTGTGAGGAACAAGGGACTCATAACTGTAATTTTTTTAATATTTTCAAATATGTATTATCACTTCCCCAGTTTCGACCTAAGTCACCTAAAGAATTTTACTAAAATACATATTGTTTATTATAGAAAATTAAGAAGAAAAACATCAAAATGGCATGACCGCCACAAAATGACTTTTCTTGAACATTTCTTGAAGTATTTAATTAGAAAAAAGGTCCTCAGTAAAAGAAATTATTTAAAAAAATGTTGAAATTTGAACCAGTTTCACATGCATCACCTCCTTTTAGGATGACTACCATTTTGATGTTTTTCATCATGTTTTTCTAAAGTTTCTTTGACGGTAACATTCCTCTTTTATAAAATAACGTCAAAATCCTTCATTAACTATACATATAACTATTTTGTGTGGGAGTTATTGGCTATTTGGACAATTGAAAAAACAGTTTATTAATTTAAACTTTATTTCTCCAGCAACGTTTCGGTCATCTTTGTGACCTTTTTCAAGGTTAAGGTCACAAAGATGACCGAAACGTTGCTGGAGAAATAAAGTTTAAATTAATAAACTGTTTTTTCAATTGTCCAAATAGCCAATAACTCCCACACATTACCAAGTTTTGGACGATAACCAACTTAAATATAACTATTTTTTAACAAATTTATATAATAAACAAGTATGTATTTCAGTTCACTTCTGAAGATGTCTTAGGTCGAAACCGGTGAAGTGATAATATTTGAAAATATAAGGAAGAGTACAGTCTTTTGTTTATCATACACACAACCTTATAAATAATCCACCATTGTATGAACCAAACAAAGATTCACCAACTGAAGCACGTTTAATAGCTGGTCTAGAAGAAAATATTTGTATTAATTTTGTCCTATTGCAAATAGATACCATCACATGATAAGGTGGTCAAAGGTACAACTACTTTCCCTAACGAACAAAAAGCAAATTTGTGCGATTTTCTTGTTGCAATTCAAAATAAGCCGTACCGTATCTGAATGCAAATAAACGAAATTCGGTGCAAGTATCTATCATTGGTAAAGTAACATATTCTTCTTCACACCACTTATCAGATTTTTAACCTACTGACTATCATTTTTTAAACATCTTGACCAATTCCCCAGAAAAAAATACTTTAAAAACCAAGATCAATTGGTATGAAAAAACTTGTATTGAAAAGGTATTGAATAGCTAAAATCCGTAATAACTTTCTTTAAATCCTGATATAATTGATAATTGTGTGGTTAAATTTTCTTTGTTCCTTTGTAAGAATTATAGTGGCGTATACTTGATACCAAAAGTTTTAGTATTGTGTTCTTTATGGGATTGATAAATAGAGGTGTTTAAAATATTAGAAGATACTAAAAAAGTAGCAATAAATTCAAAGGTATAATCATTATAAACGTTGGAAGGATTAAGTACTTAAGACAAACTATAAATTAATTTAAGCAAGAAATAAATAGCATTAATAAAATATATCTCCGTCACTTGTAAGTTGTAGCAAGGCTTCGGAACAAAATCCCCTTTTGTTCTCAAGCTAACTTCTTGGTGATCTATGATAGAGGCGTTCGTAGTGGCGTAGGTTTTCGGCCTCGTCGTTAATTTTTTACTTATTTTTTGCAAAAGAGCTCCAGGCTTGGCCTCGTCTCGTGTGCATGGCGAGATAACGTGCGCAATGATACATGGCGCCCATCCTCCATGCCCTTTTTGTACCAGCGGCGAGCAAAGAAAAAGACGCGGTCTTTTTATCGGACGACAGTGCACGACGACGTGCAGTGTTTATAATGAGGCGTACAGCACGTCGCGATAACGACCACGTAAAAATGATGATTTATAATTGGCGGTGATAATAAAAACGATTAAACGTTTACATGAATTAACTTTTTGATTACTTATAGTTAGTATTAATTAGGAAGGCATGCAGCTTTCTTCATAGGTGATTAATTTTAAAACATATTTTCTAGTGTGAGAATTATCTCTAATAATTAAGACATCCTCTAATAACACCCAGAAAAAAAACCATACCACATTATTTATTACAATATTTTAATTACAGTTAAACGCTCATGGCCAAAACAAATCCTATATGAGATACCGAAGTAGCCCGAACATTGTATCATTACCGCACCCTGTATTTAAAGAACATCCCCTACTCCTCTACCGAAAATTACCGAATACGCCACGTGGCTTTTCAATTCTATAGGTAGGTTCCATGCAATTTTTATAATAATATAAAACTTTTTAGGAACATTTTGATAATGGGTTTTATATTTAATACAAAGTAATTTATTATTTACATACAAATTGAGTGCTATATGTTATTTTATTTTTATTGTATAGTAAAATGAGTATTATTATCGATTAAAGCGTATAAATACTGCAAATGCATATAAACAATTTAATTATTAAACACGTTTATTTCACCATTCGTGCAATTTTAGAACAAATAAAATGTTTTTCTGAGTAATTAATTAATAATGCAATAATACTAAAGTGCATTGCATGTATAATAATTGTATACATTAAGGCGACAATGCAATAAAAACTAACGATTATACAATTATTTCAGGAAAAGCTGTAATAATAGTGTAATTGCATAATTGAAACTATTAGACATTCCATTAAGCACATTAATAATAGGAAAGGAAATCAGTGCAAATTAATATAATTTACTGACCTTTAAGATTAATATTGAGGTTTATATTTTGAATTATTTTTTGTAAATCCCCTTTTTATTTTTTTATTCTGAATGCACTTCATTTCAATACATAATTGCTCCATTAACTTAATAAAATCAATCATATTTTTATAAGAAGATTATATATTCTGCATAATATTTTATACACCATGCCATTATTCAGAGGAGAGGTCTTAAAATAAATCAAAATAAAGCATAATTCTCGAAAAACTTGAGCATGCATTTATGAATTATTTAATAGTGTAAAGCAGTTTAATTAAAATAAGATGAATATATAAAGGTTTTTGTAAAATTAAAATTATTATCCTGCACGAGCTGTTCAAAAACATAATAAATCATGTAGGCAGGACCTTGAGACTACACCAGTAGCCCCTTAGTGAAAGTGCATCACACACACTTGGATCATATTAGGTCATAAACTGTAATTATTTCTCACCGTTACAGTTATATGGTTGGTTTCTCATCTATTCGACTGGTGTTTAATGCACTGCAGGCGTCGTCCCGATTATGCCAAATTAGGTAATTACAATGTTAGCGTGAGAAGTTCACGTTGTTTTTAGCACTTTAATACCTATAACCTATAACCATACAATAACATACCACTGGTGACTAGTATACTAGTAAGTCGTAGCAATTCCAATTATCCTATTAAAAATATAAATACTAAAAACAGTAACTGTAGTAGCTATAATTCATGTTCATGTCAAATACTTATAATATATCTTATTAAACCTACTTAGGTTTGAAACCAATTTTCTGACCTATTACCAAAAGTATTGCAAACTCTTCGTTTGACACATTAATGAAAGGTTAAATTACCTTAAACTACGTAATTACTCATTTGTCTAAGAACTTGAAACTTGAACCCTGGTTTTTATTTCATTTTAATGTCAGTGAGACGCAAGCTCCAACCTAAAGCTCATATTATACTGTAAAACTATCCTCATTTACGCTACTTTTGAGAATCTGACGACTTCTATGTTAAGTTAGTCCAATAAATTATTTTTTTTGTAATCTTCTTTCTGAAATAACAATATTTTGAGTATCTCCAAAAAAATGGGTGCAGAACTCTGTTAAGTTCAGAGCATAATGATGTATTTTACAGGTCTTATAAACTTGGTAGATGAAGTACTTGATTGCAAAGATCGAACAAGTCCACGTTTTGTCCAAAAATATTTATGATTTTTAATTACTGTTGTGGTCTAATGGCGAAAGACTTAACGAAGTAAGGAAGAGTATTGTAGAGCTGTTATTTTTGTATTGGTTTTGATATGTGCTTTGGGGTCTCTAAGTAATACAATGCCACATGATGAGGATCAAACTAGTGAAATAAAAAAGAATCGGCAAAAACAAAAAAATGATGAAGCATTTTGTAAACAATCCTTCTTTGAAAAAAGAAAGAGAAAAAGGAGAAAGGGATGTAAAAAAATTATGCGAAAGACGTAAAGAAAAAACCCTAGAAAAGAATAATGTGCGAGAAACAGATCAATTTGGTACTATACATATAATATGGAGAAGCAAAAATTTATGTAGAAAATGAAGTATGTGAATCCGTTTTGGTTTGATTTGAAATGAAAATATTTTGGTGCAAAAGGTCCAAATATTTAAAAATTTATAAAACGAATTTCTTATTTTGCTTTTTAGTTCTACTAAAAAAATATTGGCTATGTGTTGTTATCTGAAAAGTTTATAGCGTTTTCCCCCAACTTTTAAAATTTAGACTTGGCCGGTTACACCAAGGCCTTCAAATTCCTACTTCGCATGTTCTAAATATACCTTATAACTAAATGATACTATCAGTAATGTTTTTGTGCAAAAAATATAATAATACGTTACCATTTTTGGTAATCTTCCTCTATTTACCTCTTGGTCCTTGTAGACTTTTAAACAATCCTTATAGGAACGGCTCATCCTAAAGTTAATTTATTTACTGGTAAATATCTTTATAAAACAAGCAATTGATAATTCCATGGTCCTTAGACTTGAGGAAAAGGAAAGCATATCATTATGTTCATTGATAAAGAAAGTATAAGAAATTTTTCTAAGGGTGATAGCATCATGTGAAAACTTGTAAACTAATGAGAAAAACTAAGTTCCTTTATAGAATTCTATGTAGTATGGTGTTTCTTGAGTTAATTTCGTGTAACTCTTAGAATATTCTCAGTTAATAAACAATTTTTATTGAATTTTATATAGGGAGACTTCATGTGATTATACTACAAGTAAAAATAACACCAAAAACTGCATATAAACATATATCCAAAACTAGAGTGCGTTGAAGCTTTTTTTTTTCAATTTTTTAACATATCAAGAGATAAAAATACAATAATAATTAGGACCAACAAACTCGTCACTTCTAAACACAAAAAGATACCAAAAAAAAATTACAAAGTTTAAGGACTATGCAAAGAAGTAAAAAAATTTAATTAATAATGATCAGTTGCGTATTACAAAAAAATTTGATAGGTTTGTTAAAAGGATTCAAAATTGAATGTAATGTAACTCAAATTGGGACACCCTGAATATAGGAACATACTTAAAACTTTCTAGCTTAAATGTTCCGGAAAAAATTGAAAACTTATCCATGTCATATTTTTAATTACCTAATAAAATTAATCATTTTGAAAAGTATGAACTTTAATAAATACATTTTAGTTTTAAAATTATGAAGTTCAAGAAATCAGTTTTAATCTAAATTCATTAGAATTAGTTATATTTTCAATTCCAGAGAAAATCTTGTTTATTATTTCTGTATCAAATAGTACAGACTTTTAATGAAAATCATATGCCGAGAAACCGAATCTAGGGGTTCTAAAATAAATTCTTTATTTATAAATAAAACAATTTTTGTCAAAATTTTCAACAGCAACTATAGTAGTCTGTTATGACCTTTTCCACCGTTTAGCTCGAGCTGGTGAATCCAGCTTGAATTTGGGCTTGATTTGACCTTTTACGTGTACTTCAAATGGTAGAGGTCAGTCCAAGCCGAATTCAAGCTGGGTTGAGTTGCTCGAGATTAAGGTAGTCTTAGGTAAAATTTAGGATTCAGACAATGTCTAAACAGAGATAAGAATTACCTAACATTAAATTGGTTTTTACCAACGCTTAGATATTATTGTTTATAGCACCAAGCATTAAGCATACCTCAATTTAGGCATCCAATAAACAGCAACTTAAAAGATAAGCAATGGTTATAATAATTAAAATAGCAGTAAAACAATAAAATTGTACTAAACAACTGTTGAAATAGGTAGTTTAAAATATTACGAAGATAATTGTACTAACTGTATGGGTATTCATGTTCTTTCGAAGAAATCCAAATGTTCAAATCTGCCCCACACACGGTGGAGTGTTGAACCTTCCTTGGCCACTTTTGAAATAACAAGTAAACTATTTCTTTTTAATTTAACATATTTTGTAAAATGTTAAAAATAACTCAAAAGAAAATACAAGAATCATCACACAATCAAAAATATAAAAATGTTTTTAAAGATCTATTACCCCAAATAAAACTTGCAGAAATCAAATTTAGGAGTGAACATTAATGCTGATGTTTTAGCCTTATGTAATGATGGGGGCATCAGTTTGGCTAAGATGCCTTATGTCTACATGACATTTATCTTCCTTCTCAGGCAAAAAATCAAATCCTCTCTTTCTTTTTCAAAAAGTTTGCTGTAAAAGAATTGTCATGCTCCTCGTCAAGTCTTCTAACGAAAGCCAGACATTTTTTTTATTGGAAACTAAGCTAAGATAAAATCTCCTGGTTTTAAGTTTTTGTAGTCTATTGTAGTAATAATCTCTTCATAATCCATTAAGTCTTCTTTCGAATTTAACTGTAATACTGAGTCTGCATCATAATCTATAGGTGTTAAATTATCTTACGATGAAGATAAGGTTGTTATTTCTTGTTTTCCTGAATATCGGTCAAGATACGAGATCTACCTTTTTTACACCCCTCCCTAAATTTTTCCTAGGAGGAGCTTTTGGGAAAGAAGTATTTCTGATGTGATATAAACCTCAGATTTGCATGCGGTTGTAACTACAACTGTTGGAA
Source organism: Stenus bimaculatus (assembly GCA_963971135.1). Classification (NCBI taxonomy): domain Eukaryota; kingdom Metazoa; phylum Arthropoda; class Insecta; order Coleoptera; family Staphylinidae; genus Stenus; species Stenus bimaculatus. The sequence goes on along the minus strand of OZ020185.1, from coordinate 10,312,008 downwards.
CTGCTTTTCCCAATATAAGTTGTAGGGTATCAAATGTACCCATTTTGTTTTGTTAAAAAAATACCGCAAAGTTACTACCAAAATTGTTATAAAGCGTACTTCGTACACCAGTTTGTTTAAAGCTAATCCCCTCACCTTGTCAAGGTTTTCTTTATCACTGCTAAATTATTCTTTCAACTTATAAATTTTTTAACTACCACAATACTTTTTTTTCATCTTTTAATTTATTTATTGGTCAACATTACTAAATTTAACACATAGATCAACCTTATTTATCGATATCGCCTAAAAATATGTTAATTTTTACAATGTTGTTGGTCAAACGAATGCCTTAGTACCAATAGCCTTGCTAGATATTATTTATGATGGGGAAATTGAACTCGGGCGCTAGGTATTGCTTGGTTAGGCATTTATATACGTAAACTCAATATAAACGGGTATTTTAAAGTTCTAAATTTTATGTTAGTTTATATTTTAAAACGTGTACAATTGCGCTCAAAGATATCGAGGACACAACAGAAATATTCTGATCCAAGAGTAAGCGTTCGCAAACACGAGATCGCACGAAATTTGAAAGAACCCAGCCAGCATCTTAATGTTCATCTCTTTTAAATTCCATGTGAACTCGTGTTTCCGAATGCTTGCTATTGGGTAAGAATATTTCTTTTGTGTCCTCGATATCGATGAGCGTAATTGTACAAGTATTCGCTTAGCCACAGACGTTTCTTCTAAACTTGTAAAAAGTGTGATAAGTGAAGAATCTTAGAAGTTAGTGAACTGAGTGGAAATAAACTTCATGTAGTTGTGAAGTATAAATACATACTCATCTTATTTGCTCGTGAAAATATTTAAAGTAAAGTTAAGCATTGAAAATAAATCATTGATTACAAATTCCTTCCTTTACGTGCAATAAATTGCTTACTTAGGATTGGCACTTAATGCGGTGCCAGGTCTTGCGTTACAAACAGATTTAAAGAAGTCCAGATTACACAGAATTAAAAACTTGTTTACAAAACAAAAATAAAAAGGATAATGCCGCCTCGGCATTTTTTCGCAGTCGCTGCCCCCAAAGTCGCATCTGAGCATTTCGTATTAATCTTCCGATTTCGTGCTCATGGACTCCAATTGATATAGTATGTGGGAGCAAAAGAGGACAGGGAGAAGGGGCCATTAATTCTTTTTAAGGCAAATATTAGTTATGGGAATGGATTTATTGTGTTGCGCGACCAACGGTAAAATTCTGATTTATTACGGCTCGTACGCGTTAACGGAAATTTGGTAATAGCGTGACAATTTTAATGTAAGATAATTGTACACTATTTTAAAATATTTGCTTAGGAGATAAATTACGATGACTTTTTATTTATCGAACGTCCAAATAAGACCGAATTAAAATTTCTAAATTATTTATTCCTTCCTGTCTCTCATATAACATCGAATTAAAAAAACAATTATCTCTTTATTGACTTTTTATAATGAGATCATTATTTGGAACACGTACACCTGTTATTATTATAAATAAAATTTTACATTTTTTATAAAATAATGGGTTTTATTCGCTTTTGCTTTGGGAAATTTAATAATTGAAAAAAATACATGTTTAAAATAATGGGTTAAATGAGCCTTATGCCGCTTTTAGCCTGCAGCCTCGCTCCTGGCTGCTTGCACATCGCCATGTACAACCTGCTTCACGATAAACTGGTACACAAACGAACTGTTAGCTCCAATAAGAAGCTTTCGTGCGGCTTGAATATCCCTTAGTTTCACCCACCGCTATTCAGTAGTTAAGTGGGAATGCCCGACAATCCCTGGCTGCATAGCTTTGTGAATAAAGACTAATCAGGTAGAATTCTAAGTAAAGTTGTTTGAATCGTAAAGTGGGGGAGTGCCTGGTTAATCTCACCACCGACTAAATGTGGGGCGAAATTAAGGGATGCTTAATGGCTGCCTTAGCATTTCTTTTGTGTACCAGTTTATCGTGAAGCCGGTTGTACATTTATGCTGGAGCTAGAACGTTTCCTTTTCGAATGAAATAGTACAGTACAGTATAACATAGATAGCGAGCTTCAAGGAACCAGTCACAGCGTTCACTTGAAGTCGTTTGGCCGCGGATTGAAGCGCGAAGCTTGGCTAGCAGCCGGGCTGCAGCATGAATGTACCAATATAAATTAATAGGACTGATTGCGGCCTTATACAGGGTGCTCAAAAAGTCGCGAACACGCTCCACGCTACGTTGTTAAGAAGCACTCGTTAGGCATGGGAAAAATATTTTAAAAAATCCTTCTTTTAGCAGATTATTCAAGATATGAGTGCTCAAAGTTTTTTTTATACATTTTTAGTTATTTTTGCTCTTTATAGTTCAGAACATAAAGATAATTGTGTTGTTATTACATTTCACAACAAAAAATATTAATTCATGTTGAGAATGTAAAGATATTTGCATTTTAAAATTTATCATAATATTGACAAAAATTACATATGGCAACAATGTAAAAATAATAAAATTATTTCTAGGTTTCCTGGAACTTTTATTTGAAAAAAATAACTTCGAACATCTACTTAAAATTTAATTTTTTTATTTAATAATAAAATGGTGTATACAGGGTGGTAATAAAGTTTGGAACCAAGGTCATAACTTCCGTAAAAAATTTTTTTTGTAAAAATCGCTAGGACAGGTCAATTTTTATTTTAAAAATGCCATCTTTTGGAATGAAAAAAATATTCACGACGTCACTGATAACTTCACTATGACGTCATCATCAATTTTTTTAAATGGAAACCCCTACTTTTTTTACACATTTTTCATAGAACTTTTTATCATATTAATGATCACATAAAAATATTTAAAAAACTTTCAACCATTTTTGCAAAAAATAAAAATTTACTCAAAAAAAAAATTATTAATTCTCAATGAAAATATTACAAACAAAAAGTAAATTTTTAATTTACAAGTAACAAATTTTAACGAAAATGTTCAAATTGTTCCCCATTGACCATTTGGCATTGTCCCATTCGAGTGTAGACACTCTGAATACTATTGTTAATAGCTTCTTCGTCAATTTGTTGCAATTCCGTCCTAATTCTAAGCTCCAATTCTTGTAAATTATTAGGTCTATTGAAATAAACTTTTGATTTTAAATGTCCCCACAAAAAAAATCTAAGGGCGTTAGGTCGGGAGATCGCGGAGGCCACTCAATTGGTCCCCTCCGACCTATCCATTTGTTGGGAAACGTGGTGTTAAGGAATTCTCGCACCGCCCTGCCAAAGTGTGGAGGAGCCCCATCTTGTTGAAACCAAATGTTTTGGTTAGGAATGTTGCGATTTTCATAATTGGGGAAAATACGAAGTAAAACTGGTAGCAAATCAGTCCCCAAAAAATTCAAGTATCTTTCGGCAGTAAGGTTTTCATTAAAAAAGTAAGGTCCTATAAAACGTCTGCCAATCATTCCCACCCATACATTTAACTTTCCCTGTCTTTGACTATGGGGTTCTACGGCCCAATGAGGATTTTCCTGTGACCAATACCTACAATTATGTCGATTCACTGATCCATTCAATTGAAAGGTAGCTTCATCGGAGAAAATTATACTAAAAAATTTGGATTTTGATCACATCGCGCCATCATTTCTTCACAAAATTGCAGTCGGCGATCGGGATCATCTTCATTTAACTCTTGTATGAGTTAAATTTTGTATGGGTGATACTTTTCCTTTTTTAATAATTTTGCGACATAGGAATGATCCACATTATTATTTCTTGAAATATCTCTTGTTGAAATATTGGGATTTTCTTCAATAGCAAGTAATAAATTTAATTTGGTTTCTTCATTCACTTGAGGCCGTCCTTGTTGAGGCAAATCTCCTACAGATCCTGTTTCTGCAAATTTGGTAACTAACTTACTTACTGTAGATCTTGAGATTTGCGGTCTATTTGGATATTGCTCATTGAACAAAGCACAAGCTTCCCCATGGGTTCTTTTTCTATCGCCGTTCCTACCATAATTAAAATTTCGATTCTTTCGCGTTCGCTTAAACGAGGCATTTTTAATTTCGCAAAACTTAATAATTGTTGATTATTATTAAACAAACGAAGTAAGCTATTCAAGCATTGGTAAATGGGTTTAAAACTTTATTTGCCATACAAAATAACGTCAACTAAAGCACTTTTATAAAGGCAATTTTTATTTCAATAAATTTTGAATCTCAAAAGCTTTTTCAAATTTATAATAAATCACAATTTTATTTAAAGTTTATTATTTCTTAAACATTTTATTTTAATTACCTTTTTCATTAAAAGTTATTTAAAATTAGTTTTAAGAAAATTCCAATTGTGTAAAGAAGAACAATTCGAATATTTTCAATAATAATTTGTTATTTTTAAACTAAAAATTAATTTAATTTATTTTTCTTGCCATATTTTCATTGAGAATTAATAAATTTTTTTTCGAGTAAATTTATTTTTTTTTTCAAAAATGTTTGAAATTTTTTTAAATATTTTTTTGTGATCATTAATATGATAAAAAGGTCTATGAAAAATGTGTAAAAAAAGTAGGGGTTTCCTTTTAAATAAATTGATGATGACGTCATAGTGAAGTTATCAGTGACGTCATGAATATTTTTTTCATTCCAAAAGATGGCATTTTTAAAACAAAAATTTACCTCTCCTAGCGATTTTTACAAAAAAAAATTTTACGGAAGTTATGACCTTGGTTCCAAACTTTATCACCACCCTGTATTATGACTAATTAATTCATGAACTTTTAAAAAATGTCATGTTAATTTCAACTTTATCACCTTTATTAGATTGTAATCTTAACTTACCAAAACTTACCAATTGAATTATCTACAAAGTAGACTTTGAAAACATTGTTGTCAAGTTTACTTCTTTGTTTGACGATTGCTTCCAAACAACGTACCGTGGAGCGTGTCCGCGACTTTTTAAGCACGCTGTATAACCAAACGTATTAAAATTTTTAAATTATGGACCAAACTACTGGAAGCTGTCGTTTTGAATATACATATTTAAAATAAGCAAAAATTATTTCACAAATTTTAAAACGAAATGATTGATGGTTTATAATATGACAGTCTGAAACAAGTTCTTTGTATAATTTTTAATACATTAGTAAAAATATTAATGTTTACAACAGTGTACAGGTGTTAGCGATTATTATTAGTGATCATACAATATAAATCAAAAATAAATTAATACTTGTTAAAATAGGTAAAATTATTATGGGGGACATAAAAATTTAATTTAAGGTAGAGAAGGTTACGTCAGGCAAAGAATAATTTATGTGCATTAAATTAATATTTATTCCTTGAAGGTGGGGTGAATTATAGTTTCTGACAAATTGTGCAGTTTGAAAGCACGTAAACGCCATAAAATCACTAGCAGCACCATAAAATCGTAACAACAATGCAGTTGCAATTTATTTTGAATTTTTATCAAAGGAAGGCTACTGATTTTCATGTCCATATACTACCCGTTGATTTTGGTGGGCGTTTTCTGTAAACCCATCAACAGTTTTGCATATGCATTTAAAACATAACACGTTATTGCTTTTCTTACACAAAGTCGATTTAAAGTTTATTGACGATAAACACATTCCTGCATAGGCATGTGTAGTTTTTTCTCGCCTCTTCTTTCCCGCATAGATCTTTTCTGAACTCGACTATACCATTATTACATAAATATGCTAATGCGGTTCTTAATGTCAGCAAGCATTATTAATTCATGCGTTTTTCAAACGAATAATTATCAGAAAAAAGGAAGTTGGGATTGTTTACGCTTTAACTGGAAGCACTTTTAATTCTTGTAATTGAATAATTATAGTTTCCATAGTCGCTTTTATTAAATCAGCTTTATTTTTATTAATTTTAATTATACAAGACGCTTTTAAAAGCCTAATTAAATCATTTTATGGCAACAATTAAAAATGTATTGATTTTGAATTAGGTTAAAAAATACTTGCTTTTGTGCTTATTAAGCCAAGCAAAGAAATGGGCTTGCTTGCCTCCGGAGTTATTAAGAAATGCCTAACCCTGAACTAAGGAAATTGTTACGTCCGTGCGTATTGATTTGTTTTAATAATTATTCATTGTTATTAGCGATTTTATGAAACAATTTCTGCATAAATTTGCATTAAGTAAAAGTACCGTGAACTAAACTTTATTATATCAATAAAATTCTTCATGGGAAAATGCAATTTCCATTTTTTTTTGTTTCTTTCAGGTATACAGGGTGTTACAAGCATTGTTTAAAATACAACCAACAGCTAGGATCCATGAATCTAATCTTCTTCTCATTGATTGGCGAACTCATTCGAAGATTGTTCCTTATTGAATTACAACCGTAACAGCAATAACTGAATAACTTATTAAATCGAGGAACAGCTTGAGCCTGATTTTGGGTAATTCTTGACAACTGAATACGAAAAACATATTGGACCTCCAGAATTAACTCTAATTCTCGAGATAAAAGCAAAGAAAATACTTTTTTTATTTTGATCCGGAAAATCCCTTTGTAAGGTCCAGCAGTCATATAGCGGTCCTATTAGCCTTTATATTTGTCATCCATTATCTTGATATCCTGGTGGAACCGTTCCTATTATTCTTTCCTGTAATTACCCAGATTATCAGAAAATCTATACAAAGGATGTACCAAAAAAAGGAGTTTTGAAATTCATATTTATCGCGACTATTATGGTATATTCTGTTTCTTTATGGTTTTACAAAAATTTTTGATTACTTACACAAATCTGGTGATTTCATCCTGAGTTATCTGATTTGTGAAATCTTTGTTTATATAAGAGTGGGGATTTGTAGTCCATCAAAGAAGTTTTCTATTAATTTTTCCATACTCTGGCCAGGAAATACTTAACAAACATATTGGAAACAATCACCATGCTTATCCAAAGCCTTGGCATTATGTTTTATTATCCCAAGCTTAACATAATCGTTAATACCAGACTTGTTTGTAGAACTCATATTTTTATGAAATAAAAACACCCATTAAAGCAAATAAATAAACCGACTGATAGCAGTCTAACAATCAAAACTGATGAACTACATATGGTATGTAGATTCTCGGACAATAATACTGTCGTCCTAACTCCAATTTGATAGTTTCGAGAAAATACACATTGGATGATAAAAAAATCCAACACATTCGAGAATTTCCCCAATTTGGTCGGGTTAAACGGATCAAAATACACGACCCATACAAACATCCTACCCACCATCCGAACTACTCTTCTGCGCTGCTCCTGCGCCAAAATATTTAAATTATTATTTGCTAATACGTCCTGAGTGTTTATCGACAATGATTTTGTAATGGCTCCCGATTTTACAAAACGGTTGAAGAGAAAAGCAAAAAAATCAATGAAAAGAAAATTGGTCATGTGGCTTTAATTAAAGAATTCATTAGTTACGAAAAACTAAAAGGTCTTGAGGAGGTTGAAGGAAGATTGGAATCAGCATCTACACGGTCCAATTTGAAACAAGATATCATATGATCCAATTTTGCATCCAACTTGCTCAAATTGTAATCGACCAAATTGAGTCGTGGGTAAATCAAGCAAAAAATTGAAAGCAAAAAAAAATGGTCCTATGATTTTAATTGAAGAACTCGTTAGTGACGGAAAATAAAAAAGTTATGGGGAAGTTGAATGAAGCATGCTACCTGGTTAGAATCAGTGTCTACCAGCTCCAACTTGGTAGGACGATTGGATGCTGCGTCCACCCAACTACCCAATATTCCAACTTGGTTGGTAACAAGATTTCACACGACCAAATTTTGCATCCAACCCGTTCAAATTGTACTCAAGCAAATTGAGTTTTTGAAAATGCTATCATGAAAATCATTTTGAAAGGATAAGTTTAGAATTTTAGGAACAAAAGTTTATTCCTTTTGGTAGTTATATTAAAATACAGTAAATATGAGTAAGTTTTTTATGAATTTGGGGTAACCTCCAATAAAAATGAGCATCGGACCAGATCTCTTGACATACAGGGTGGTGATAAAGTTTGGAACCAAGGTCATAACTTCCGTAAAATTTTTTTTTGTAAAAATCGCTCGGACAGGTCAATTTTTGGTTTAAAAATGACATCTTTTGGAATGAAAAAAATATTCATGACGTCACCGATAACTTCACTATGACGTCATCATAAATTTTTTTAAATGGAAACCCCTACTTTTTTTACACATTTTTCATAGACTTTTTTATCATATTAATGATCACATAAAAATATTTAAAAAAATTTCAACCATTTTTGAAAAAAAAAATAAATTTACTTAAAAAAAAAAATATTAATTCTCAATGAAAATATGGCAAGAAAAATAAATTAAACTAATTTTTAGTTTAAAAATAACAAATTATTATTGAAAATATTCGAATTGTTCTTCTTTACACAATTGGAATTTTCTTAAAACTAATTTTAAATAACTTTTAATGAAAAAGGTAATTAAAATAAAATGTTTGAGTAATAATAAACTTTAAATAAAATTGTAATTTATTATAAATTTGAAAAAGCTTTTGATATTCAAAATTTATTGAAATAAAAATTGCCTTTATTAAAGTGCTTTAGTTGACGTTATTTTGTATGGCAAATAAAATTTTAAATCCATTCACCAATGCTTGAATAGCTTACTTCGTTTGTTTAATAATAATCAACAATTATTAAGTTTTGCGAAATTAAAAATGCCTCGTTTAAGCGAACGCGAAAGAATCGAAATTTTAATTATGGTAGGAACGGCGATAGAAAAAGAACCCATGGGGAAGCTTGTGCTTTGTTTAATGAGCAATATCCAAATAGACCGCAAATCTCAAGATCTACAGTAAGTAAGTTAGTTACCAAATTTGCAGAAACAGGATCTGTAAGAGATTTGCCTCGACAAGGACGGCCTCAAGTGAATGAAGATACTAAATTAAATTTATTACTTGCGATTGAAGAAAATCCCAATATTTCAACAAGAGATATTTCAAGAAATAATAATGTGGATCATTCCTATGCCGCAAAATTATTAAAAAAGGAAAAGTATCACCCATACAAAATAAAACTCATACAAGAGTTAAATGAAGATGATCCCGATCGCCGACTGCAATTTTGTGAAGAAATGATGGCGCGATGTGATCAAAATCCAAATTTTTTAAGTAATATAATATTCTCCGATGAAGCTACCTTTCAATTGAATGGATGAGTGAATCGACATAATTGTAGGTAGTGGTCTCAGGAAAATCCTCATTGGGCCGTAGAATCCCATAGTCAAAGACAGGGAAACTTAAATGTATGGGAGGGAATGATTGGCAGACGTTTTATAGGACCTTACTTTTTTAATGAAAACCTTACTGCCGAAAGATACTTGAATTTTTTGCGAACTGATTTGCTACCAGTTTTACTTGGTATTTTCCCCAATTATGAAAATCGCAACATTCCTACCCAAAACATTTGGTTTCAAAAGATGGGGCTCCTCCACACTTTGGCAGGGCGGTGCGAGAATTCCTTAACACCACGTTTCCCAACAAATGGATAGGTCGGAGATCGGAGGGGACCAATTGAGTGGCCTCCGCGATCTCCCGACCTAACGCCCTTAGATTTTTTTTTGTGGGGACATTTAAAATCAAAAGTTGATTTCAATAGACCTAATAATTTACAAGAAATGGAGCTTAGAATTAGGACGGAATTACAACAAATTGACGAAGAAGCTATTAACAATAGTATTCAGAGTGTCTACACTCGAATGGAACAATGCCAAATGTTCAATGGGGAACAATTTGAACATTTTCGTTAAAATTTGTTACTTGTAAATGAAAAATTTACTTTTTTTTTGTAATATTTTCATTGGGAATTAATAAAAATTTTTTGAGTAAATTTATTTTTTTTTTCAAAAATGGTTGAAATTTTTTTAAATATTTTTATGTGATCATTAATATGATAAAAAGGTCTATGAAAAATGTGTAAAAAAATTAGGGGTTTCCATTTAAAAAAATTGATGATGACGTCATAGTGAAGTTATCAGTGACGTCATGAATATTTTTTTCATTCCAAAAGATGGCATTTTTAAAACAAAAATTGACCTGTCGGAGCGATTTTTACAAAAAAAATTTTTACGGAAGTTATGACCTTGGTTCCAAACTTTATCACCACCCTGTATATGTATATTTGTAACAAACACCAGGCTTATCTAAAGCCTTGGATATTGTTTTATAAGCCCAAGTTTAATTTGAAAGTTAATACCAGACTTTCTAGAAGAACTCATATTTTTAATGAAATAAAAACACACATTGAAGTGATAGTTTAGCAATCAAAACTAATTAACCACATAAGGTAAGCTGATTTTCGGACAACAATACATGTTTGTTGCGATATACTAAAGGGGCCGATCAGCCTGGATCAGCCCATCCGACCGACCGATTCTGCCACTTGCAGCACTAAAATGTCTGTAAAGCGTCCGACCTTCCGATCTGATAATTTGCCTCCACACGATCCGATTTACCTTCCGATCTGACCAAATTCCATTCGACCGCGTCGGATCGTGTGTAGGCGGCTTTATAATAAATTAGCTAACATTTATTACCTTGGATGATACAGTTTATCATGAGAACTATAGTCAATTCAAACAAAATAACTACATATCGAGTAATTAATTAGAGTAGAGCATCTAAATTCACTAAAAAAACTAAGGCAGCAAAAAAGTATGATCGAAGGGTATAGGAATCACATCTCCCATTTTTGACATTTACATATTTAAAAAACACTCGGTATTTTTCTAAAGATGCGTTTTGTTTGCAATGATTTTCGCTGATATAATATATTTGAAGTTAAGTTTCCATGCAAAAAATTATAACTCGTGATTAATCTCGTTTAAATTAAATAATGCAAGTTTTATTTACTCTTTGGGGTTATGTCCTATTTTCGGATTATAGGTTAAAGTAGTTCACCTCTTTTTCAATTTTCACGTAGGATGAACTATAAAGAAAATTAATAAAAATGTTGTGCAGAAAATGAAGGTTGGTAAATAATTGATAAATAATTGTAAAGAAGTTTAATCAAAATGGCCTGAGGAGAGTACTAACTAGCAACCATATTCATCAAACCAACTTCAAGCCTAAAAGTGTAGGCGCAGCTGCTTGACGCGCTGTGCTTTACGATGTTCGTAATATTTTAATTTTTTTAAAGGGTTGTTCATTTGTATACAGCCCACAAGTTTTTATCGCATTTCATTATAACAGCTACAACCGACCGGCATGTGTTCTTAGCAAGTAACGACTAAGTTATTAACAACCCTGCCGAGCGCCTAATGGTAGTTCATAGCTAATTTTTTGCACCTCTTCAGAAAGCAATTATAATTTACGTTTAAAACTCAACGAGAAGCACCTGCTACCATTGTTGCACAATATTTTAATTGAAAGCAATATATCAACATTGGATAGAAAATTTTGAACACCGATTAGTTTTTAGTCCAACAAACCTTGCATATGGACATTCATTCATCAACATTCATCTGAAGTATATTTTTAAATCCATCTACTTCATTTATCCAAATATTAAGGTGTAATGAATAATTCAAATAGTGGGTAGCTTAGAAAAGCACTGGTAATTTTGACTAGAGTATCCAAGTTACCACAAAAGACAATTAAAAGATTTTATTTATCCTTCAAGATATTTCTTCACGCGTTAATACTCATCTTAATATGGTTACATGTTGTGCGTTGGTTTGGGTTTAAAGATTACCAAATAGTATCATAAACATAAATCATTGCTTACAATAGAGTTATGAATAGATTCGTTGAAGTGCACGCACTGTGTGGTTGTTAGAACAATAAAAACAATTAGGAATGTAATACATTAATCTATATTATACCTCATTATTACATAATAACAGTTAAGAATAGTTAATAATATAAAGTGAAGTAATGGGCAAAAAATTTTTTTTTAAGTTCTTCAGCATGAATAAATGTGGAGGTTGTTGTATACATGAGTTACAAGGAATAGAGTTTATTAATGCATTCAAGTATAAATAAACCTGAAATATTTAAATTTATAATTTTTCAATGACAAATTGGTCTTCAAGGCAAACGTAATTTTTCTAAGAAAAAGAAGATTTTCTTTCATTCGTAGGCGTTTTAGACGAGGCAAAAAGGTTGACATTCAAGAAGTCATGGATTTTTATCGTCTTGTCACTTTTCATCAACATATACAACAGCTCGAACGTTCACGTAGGGTTGCTAGTGCCTGTACTTCTTCCCACGAAGCACAGAATTTTTACAAAAACATCATTAACTCAACAAGCAGAAATATGCACATTTCAACCGTAAAATTTAACCTGGCACTCCTAGATGCATCATTTTAGAGCTTCAACATATACTTTGAATTTAAAATAACTAAATTGAAATTATTGATGTTAAGTGTTTTCATCAATTTTATTAGCATGATTGGTATACCCAAGTTGTTATTTTGTAGATTGCGTTTCCTGATTGTAACAATTCAAGTAAACCACACATCATATTACGCGCAAATTCGTAGAAACTCGTTGCTTTCTTTTGCATAGACAAGAATCTACGATTCAATGGCATGAAGCAAAAAAGTTGCAATGAAATCAAGAACGAAAGTTCAAGGCTGTTCGCGATCCAACGCTCTAAAAAAGCGCGAAACAAAACGGCATTAAATCGCTGCTGAGAAATACATTATGTGGAATACATACATCCAAAATAAAAAGAAATGAGTGAATGCAATCGGTTCAACAAGCGAAATGCCTATTTATCTTGTGGATATTTTTTGTTTATTTTGTTGCCATAAATGTTTACTTGCACTATCAATAGATTCTTTCTTGTTTGAAAAATGATGCAGCTCTTCTCAAGTGTTTAAATATTCGAGGAAACGTCTATACCTGTTATATCTTTGGCATGAAGAGAACATCAAAATAAGTACCATCATTTATATTACGTACTTCTTCCATTTATAATTCGAATAATAATCTACAAAGCAATAATATTAAACAAATCATCCAATTTTGATGAGAAAATTTGATATCCAAAACTTTGGTCAACAAAATTCTTGATTGGAATTGGGTTATTAAAGAATTTCGTTATTGTGACATTAGTTGAAGCCTGAAGGAATTACTTCCTTTATGAGTGAGGAATTAAATTTGCCGTTTAAAGAAATTTCTTCCTTGAAGTCTTTGGAACTATTACATGAAATGCCGGCTGGCAAGAGTACTCGGCAAGGCCACGAAGGCCAGTCACATGCCACCACGTAAACGTAAAGCAACAAAACAACGGGCGCTGGCTGTTGGTTGTGCATGGTGCAGTGTGCACATGTAAAAGAAGTAAGTAAGAAAAGCGCCGGACAGCCTCAGCCTATACACATTCTCAACCACAGCTGACGCCTGCACGGACACGACCGCAAAAATACCACGACTTCAAATTTAATTTTATTCATGCAATATGCAATCTGTCACGACTCTGATTAACATGAGAAAATAAATAAAAACTCCACACTTATTTCCAAGATTTTCTTTATTTTCGTACAGCTTCATGACCCTTGGCAATAGTTACTTTACTTTGCAATTCGAAAATCCAACAGATTTGAGAATTTCCTTCTTCAATATTCAACCATCAATAGAAAATGAAACTTATATTAAAAGGCCTACACACGACCCAATTTGGTCTGGTGGTCAGATACCACCCCATGAACAATAATTTCTGCAGTTCCACAGGGTTCGGTGTTGGGACCTTTATTGTTTTAAATCTTTATAAATGACCTCCCTTTAAATATACCAAATTGTTCCACGATATTATTCGAAGATGACATAACCATGTTGACAAATAACTAAAAGAATCGAATTAGAAGCTTAATCGAAGACTGAAAATTGGTTTAATTCAAAAAAAAAATAAGTCGCAACTTATAAACTTGTTCTTAAAACAGGAAAATAAAAGATTAAGTGTAATTTTTTTTATTTTTAGTTAAATCATAAAATACATTATCGTGGAAACCACATAATATAGAACTCGCTATCAATAGATATCTTTTAGGAAATCTAAAAAAATACGTGGATTTGAAGACAGTGCAGATTTTTTTGGTTTGGGGATACTCGTACCACGCAAATCTAGTCTTTAAATTACAACGACGAATAATAAGAATAATTACGGGCCACAGTTATCAAGATGATTCTTTGATCAAACCATCATTAAAAAAGTTATAGCCATTATGCAGGACTTTTCCCGCACCATGTATGTATATATACTAGTATATTCTTCAGAAACAGAAAAAGGGTAATTTTTTCATTTTTTTTCTTCCTGAATTATTCATTTAAACAATTTTAAATAGTATATCAAAAATTTGGATGGGAGATATTTTTTTTGTTTTTTTTTAAATCATGTTTAAACATCCGCTATTTTGCAATGTTGATCATATCTACATACATGAATTAGTCTAACAATCAAAACTAAAATCTCTTTAATAACAGAAAAAAAGGGTTAGTTTTTCCAATTATTTCTGCTCAAATCATTTGTTTAAACAATTCTAAATAACATCAAAAATTCGGATGGGAATTATTTGTTGTTTTTATTTTGCAAATAGTGTTTGATCGTAAATGACCAACGTTCCGAAATAACTCCCATCCAAATTTTTAATATGTTATATAAAATTGTTTAAATAAATGATTAAGGAAGAAAAAAAATTAACCATTTTTAGTGTGATTAAAGAATGACTAATAAAATATACGTTGGTCATAACCAACGTTCCGAAATAGCACAAATTTAAACACGATTTACTAAAACAACAAAAAATAATACCCATCCAAATTTTGGATATGTTATTTATAATTGTTCCCCTTTTTTGTTATTTGGGGGTGGATTCTACCCTTAGAATTTATTGAAAACATGAAAATGCATTTCCCAAGTTTATATTATTCAATTGAAGCAAATTATAAAAAAATTCAAGAAAACAAATGTGGAGTCTACAAAATTATATGGGTTTTTCCCTGTTTCTATATATCAAACTACACGAATATGTATTGAGCTAAATACAAAATAAGAATATCATATGAAAGTGGAACTTCTACTTAAGACTTGTATGCGACATATTTTTTATATTTTCCATCCAAAATGGCCAAAAAAAATCCTTAAAAATACGTAAAATTTGGCCTATTTAAACTTATTTTTTTGACTTAATAATTTAATTTTTGAAAAAGTCGTCGTATAGAAGTCTAGCCATGAATGTTATTTAAACTATGCAATTACAAAACTTAATGTTATTTACAAAATATGGTTGTAGTTTGAAATAATTGCATGGCATATTTCTTAAATTTTGAACGCGTATTTTAACTGTAAAAGCAGCTAATACCTTCGTAGTCTAGGTGATACAAATTTTAAAATATAACAAAAATGAAGATTTTTATTAGTACTTTCAGCCTAATTGTGTGGGATGTACTTTGGGTCAAGATTTCTTCCCCAAATTCAAGAAGAAGCTCAAAATTTACCTTTACTATTGGAGCGCGGTTCTACTTAGACTCCCAATCCTCTTAATAAAATTATACTAATCCAGTTTAGTCGGACCAAAACTATACGTCCCAAACAAACATCCAACCAACTATCCGACCGTCGCTTCTGCGCACCTCTTCAATCAAAATATTTTAAATAATTGTTAATATCAACTTAGAGTTTATCGATACTAATTTTGTAATGGCTCCCGATTTGTCAAAACGGTTGAAGATTGGAGTAACGGTTTCATGGTTGATAGTTAAGAAAGTCTCGGGAATAATGAAGCATCCAACTAATTGAAAGTTGGAACTAGCGTCTACACGGACCAGCTTGATCGGACGGTTGGATGGGGCAGACGATCCAACCACCCAACCATTCAACCGCCCACCCTGGTCGGCCCAATTTTGCATCCAACTCGTTCAAAATGTACTCGACCAAGTTTAGTCGTGTGTAGGTAGAAAACACCAACAAATATTTTCAGATTCAAAATCGTTTTCAGTGGCGATCGCAAGATTATCCATAAACAGGATAGTAGATACCTTAATTTATTAATATGGCAAATAAACAAAAATTTAAAATTGGTCTTGATTACTTTTATATTTACTAATTAAACCAAAGTTTTATATGCTTGGAAAAGTTTTTAGCAAAAAAAAATAATTTTGTTATCACTTTTGGTTTTCGAGTTCTTAACAAAAATGTTTGTCACTTTCGAGTCAAATATTATGCAGTATTTTAGATTTTTCAAAAAAAAGTTAATTCCTCGAAAACTATACAGGCTATAAAAAATAGTTAAAAGCTCAAAATTTAAGGAATTACTTTTTCTTTAAATGAACTCTCCAGAGGTGGAATGCTGTAAGATAGACGATTGTCTTCGTATACGAAAAATAATCTTTTCTTGAGTATGTTGCCATGGTGACGGGTTTTGTCCGATTTCAATTTATACAAAATGTACAGTTGCTCCCAGCTATCCTACTTCCAGCTGGTAGCAACTTTACATAATGAAGAGAGATAGAAAATCTGTCACCAACCAACTCAATCAACTCCTCTATCTTACATAATTCCACCCCAGGCCGGATTTGTGCCCAAATTTTAGCAAATACATTGCACACATAATATTTTTCAAAATACATCCAGGTGCTACATGTTTCTGGTATAAAATTCTGGTGTTGATAACTCTTGTAGTTATCAAGAAAATTCTTAAAATCTAAAACAACAGATAATTCAGATTTTTCAGAAAAAAATTAATTGCTTGAAAACCATACGGGGTACAAAAACGTTTAAGGTGTCAAAATTTTAGGGATGAATTATATTTTCCAATTACTCTAATAAAATGTTTGAAAGTCTTTAAATAAACTCTCCGGAGCAGGATTTGTGCCCAAATTTTAGCAAATATGTGATTATATTATGGGACCGATTTTAACCAATTATTTTTTTAAATACATCTTAGTTACTATATGTTTCTTGTATAAAACTTTGGTGTTGTTAACTTAAGTAGTTAGTAGTTTTCAAGAAAATTATTGAAATCGTAAACTTGGAAAATAGAAAATATTTATGTTTTTGGAAATTGGTAGGTATAGATAAATTTTTGGAATCATTTTATTATCACTTTTTGTTTTTGAGTTCAGGACTAAAATGTGCAAAATCCCACTTTAGAGTGAATAGTCCTTAAACTTTAGGTTATACAAAAAGATTGATTTCTCGAAAAATATACGGGGTAGAAATTAAATTAAACAATTTAAATCTTGAAAAAGGCACCTTCTTTATCTTTCCTGGGGCTTTCATCCTATGATCCCCCTTTGGGTCTGCCATTTTGAAAGGCTAAATTTATAATTTTAGAAACAACCGTTGTTTCCTCATTTTTCGTCTAATAAAATGCAGTAAATATGAGTAGGTTACTTTATGAATTTAGGGTAACCTCTAATTATGTGGTAAAGCTATAAATCCTTTTATGGAAATATTTGTAAGGTCTGTTATACATATGCTTCCATAATTACAGTTTACAGTTTTGGATTTTATGATAATTAATGGTTCTTCAATACTGCAAACATTTTTAGAAACTAAAACTGTAAGCTCTTACAATTTCTCTAAAACTTTTTAGATATTTTCATGATTTTGTAAACTTGTTAACCCAAAGAATCAGAAATCCTCACCAACCTCATCAGACACAATATAAATAACCCATTTATCACATATCTATTATGTATAACTGTATAAGATTCAAATCAACGAAACATTTCGATTGTTTTTAAATTTATAATTTTCGCCCACAAGAATGCAATAAAATACCAAAAGTGATTTATTTTTTCTCAAGACTTTCAACGTGTTCGAGGAATTTACACGTTTGCTCTAAGATTTAAGTTTCTGGTAAAATTAATCTTACCTACTATATTATTTAGCTTTAGGAAGCTGCACCTTATGAAGAAATATTTCGCCAAAATAGCAAATTCCGGGATATGTCTTTAATTTATGTAAGCAAATAAGGAAGTACGTGTTATTTTATATCTTAATATATAAGAACTATTATACATTTTAAAAGCAGTTAGCTTTAATTAGGCATTAAAGAATTTAGAACGTCCAAATCCAAATCTTTATATATGCGTCCTAGATTTGTATTAGAGTAACAGGCAATATTATAAAAATAATGCGTGTAAGGCGATTAATTAACCAAGGACTTTTTTATCTTTCTTTAAAGATAATTATCTTTATGTTGTATCCAGTACCCAGTTAGCAACATGAAAAATTTTAACTACTTTATTACAATATTCAATAAATTTTACGATGTATAAAAAATTACAATTAATTGATATGCTCATTTATGAACAAACGTTTTGTAATAAATAATATTAAAAAATAATTTTCCATCTATAAATATTCATTTTAAAGGCAAACAGCTTTTCGTAATTATTTTATGTCAATAGAATAAAAGACATTATTAAAATAATAATAGACAGAAGAATTATTATTTATGACATGTTTTATACTTATATTTTAATAATAACATCAATGTAATAATAAATTAGATACTTTAAGTATGCACGAAAATTCATATTATTTTATGACATGAAAACTAATTTAAGTTAAGTCGAAAAAATCTGATTAGTCAATATCTGGCAGCTAAAAAACTTTTAACAAATTAAGGACATAATCTAATATTTAAATTAAATATTTTAAGTTTAAGATAATTTGACGCCTTTTATGGCTTAAATGAGTGGAAGATAACTTATAATTAATACATTCCTTTTTCATGTGGGTCTACCTGAGTTAATGGCGGTTTAGCATCGGTTCGCAGAAGCCCGGGGTTAAGAAAAAATACAAAAAAGTCCTATTTAAATTGACCCACTTCAGGAAAAAGAATAACTCCTTTATTCAGCAGGTTTTTTAACATCCTCTTAAATTTGGAACGTATATTTAAACCACAAAAAGTTTGGAAATTGAAAGTGGTGATTATGGTAAAAAATTTAAAATTGCTAAGGATGTTTAACAAGGTGCTATTATTGGAAATAAATATATATTAAAAATACCTTTTTACTTTCGCCTATTTTTTATACTAAAGAAAATTTTAGGTTGTCATTCAAATTCCATAGAAAATTTGGTAATAATCAGTATAATATTTGGTTTTGATGGAAGTAATAAATAATTTTTGATTACAAATCCTGCAATCCAAGTCAACACATATGAAATAAAGATTAAAACCACCAAATTTGATACAACGAAGGCTATTATTGTTTTTCTAAAATCCTTTTAGAATCCAACCGCAACTTTAGCAAAAAATATTTAAAAACCAATTAGTCTTATGAAGATTAGCATCTTACCTAACATAAGCTCATTTTTTATTTTGACATCAACAAAAAAGAAGATGAACTGGTGAATTTTATGAATTTAATTTATTAGCAAGGATCTGTATTTATAAAAGTTCGTTATTTTAACTACCAACACATATGTAGTTTTTGACAGAATAAATGATAGTAAGTATGTGGAACGGAAATGAGAACAGATGAGAAGATTGTTGGTTGTTTTGGAATTTTATGCTTGGTTGCAAAGGGTGCGGAAATTCTTAATAAATCATGTATTAAGAAGCAGACATTTTGATCAAAATTTTATATAGGCCTTGTTTTATCTAAAAGTGCAATCATACGTACTAGGATATAAATTTCTATTCTCGAACTACCTTGAATGTAAAAAAATGAATGAAACTGTAATATGTTAATAAGAGTCTGATAAATGACAAACTTTTTGCACTTGGATAATTATGACAATAATTATAAAAATATCTTGCGATTATAATTTCCAACCATTTTGATTTTTCTTTTTGTGTTGAGTTATGCGGAATTCGGTTGGAGCTTTGAATATTTAATTGAATTTTTGTAAATGGCAAAATAATTTCGTATTTAAAATATTTCAACGATTGACATTGCCTAATAAGAATAGCCGACAGTTGTGGCCGGCATTCTCCGCTTCTTCGTCGCCATACGTTTTCCTTCTTTTTCTTCTAGCAGTCTCCGCATTCGAAGCAAAACCGTAAAGACTTTCGATCTACGGTTGTCGTTGAACCCGCACAGAACCGGCCCTGACCACCGACCGACTGACCAAACCACTGCCTCACTTCATACCAAATTTAACATACACTCGCGGCAAATTATACAAATTATGTAATAATAAATAGCAATTAGCTTTATAGTTCAATATTTTCAAGTTCAAGTGGAAAATATTTATGGAAAATCTTCTAATTGCAGACGACGACACACTTTATTAGACTAATTAAAATCTCTAGACTAACAGACACTTTGCAGACAAGATACTAGTTATAATGAGTAAAAGTGTACTGCACGCAATAATTTATTGAAATATGCCAAGGTATGGCAGGAAATTATAATTCCTTTGAAATTTTTTAATCATAAAATTTTAACCAAATAAGTCAGCATTTTAAAAATAATAAGAGTATTTTCTCGTCAATTTCCTAAGCTTGTTTAAATTAGTAGATCTTCAATGATGATCAATATTTAAACGATAGACTAAGGGGCAAGAACAAAGGATCAAGGACCGAGGACCATGGACCAAAAACCGAGGACCAAGAACAAAGGATCAAGGAACAAGAACCACGAACCAAGGATCAATGACCAAGGACCAAAGACCAAGTACTAAGGACCGAGGACCAAGAACCGAGGACTAAGGATAAAGACTAATGACTGAGGGGAAAGGACTAAGGTACTTATATTTTGAGAAATATTACTATTTAGGAAAATGCTTTAAAAGTTGATACTTACAAATTATTGTGGTTAAAGGCATTTTTGCAATAGTTTACATCCTTTATGCAAGATTGAACGTACCTGAAACAAACACAAATATTGAATTAATAAAACTATGAACATAATTTGTATACATGGTAGTCTATTGTCTATTTAATCTGAATAGTGAAAATACCTTTAAAAGTAAGAGTTTTAGAAAAAAATGTTAAAAGTTAAAAAAAATTAGTTTGAAAGAGGTCAGAGAATGGGTATAGTTATTTTTTACCGAGAGGACTAATACTCCTTGAAAGGATTAGTTTGAAAACTAAACTTTTGTTTCATTTTTATCTAAAACGCCTTACTTTTAGAGATATTTCCATTCTTCAAGTTAAATGAAGTAAAATAAAGTATAAAAAAAATAAAAATGTTTTATTTATTTTTTTGGTTATATTTAATTATTTTAAAGCTCGTTGTTCTGATTATAATTTGAAATCTACATAATTATATTTTTTACATTTAAATTAATTAAATTTAAATAAACACAAACAAAAAACATCCCACTACTCTCATCCACTCGCTCATCTATAATGGATTTAATTTAAAATTATTTTAATTAAGATTAAAGCTAAGCAATTTCTCTATAGATTTATATTCCATTAATTAAATGCAATTTGTAATTAATAATCAACATCAATCCTCTTAATTAGATTCCACTGCATTATTTTCATTAGATTTAAGCAAGTAATTTATAATTTAAATAATTCCCAGCTTATATAAACAAACATTAATAATTTTAGATATTATATTGTGTAAGCAACTTTTTCCCACATTTGCTTCAAAATGCGCAAGCATTTGAAAATTTTGTAATCTTTCGGTTCATTCTGGTAAATAAATTTGTAATGAATATGAATATGCAATTAAATAAATTACGGCTAATAACGAGGTTTAATACTCGCGATAAAAATTACTAATAAGAAATTTTAATTAATATATTGCATATAGGTTTTACCTATCAAGCTTTCCTTAATATTCATATTTTCAGTTTCATCATAGATTAGAATTTATGTATTACTCCTACAATTTTTACCAAATAGGGAAACTTCAAACGTATATTTAATGGTAATTAAATATCAATATTTAAAAATCCAATTCACGTTTTTATACTTTAAATATGGTCAATAAATAAATCCTAAACACAGATTTTCAAATGATGCAAATAATAATAATGAAACACCCTCTATAAAAAGTAGCAAAAAATCTTATTGGAATATTTTAAGAGTAGATATATGAATACATTTACTTTGTTAGGAGATGGTTTTGAGGTTTGATCTACAAAAATACAAAAAATAGTTTTTTTTTTGGCTAATTTTGGCCTAAATCATTTTAATGTTTGCTATGAGGGCTGGAAGAATTGAACAGATTTTATACGCAACCAACAAAATATCCATATCAACTTTAGTTGCTATACAGGGTGTTCCCAACCTAACCTAACTTCAGAAATTGATTTTTCAACCGGTTCAAAGATAAAAAGTAAGAAATGCGTTGATTTGGAAATAAAAGATTTTGATAAATATTTTTAGTTTTTTTACATACCCAAAAAGCTATCAAAACAGATTTTAGGAATATGCAGAAAAGTAAAAATGTCTATTCATAATATTGGACAAGAACGTTTGAAAGGGTATAAAGTACATTTTGATTAAAGGAGGGCGAATGACTTTGAGTAATCCTTGCCGAACTACGACCAATATGATCTTTTGTTCAACCCTTACACTAGTGAAGTCCTGGGATGCTTAATAAATCTAATTAGATCCTTATGAGATAAGACATAACTTCGTCTGGAATGAGTGTTATCCAACTGAAGTGATCAAATCTTGTTAGCGGCAGTATCCAGCTAAAAGGCCTGTGATTTGCCTTAGAACGTTCCTGCTAAGATCTAGAACCTTTTTTTGGAACCGGAGTTTGCTCCAGTGGGACACTATGTTTATGTTATCCCCGTATTTGTCTCTTGCTTACGGCACAGAACGATTCGCGACTAGTCGGTGTAAGTTTTAAGGCCGATGTTGCTAAATCATTTCGGATTTCGTTGCCTTCTGATCCACACTAATCCTTTTAATTTTAAAGGATTTTAGTCTATTACTTGGAGGAAACCTAACGTAGCCTAATTTGGACTCAAGATCGTATCCGCTTTCTGGCTGTCGGAAAAATCTGTGCTTTTTTGAGTCTTCGAAATAAGAACTTTAGTGCACATAAACAGGCAGAGTTTCTGCCTGAGTATCTTTGAAAAGATAAATGTCAGATTAAAAAATTGAAAAAACTTGATAAACCCTGTAATTCGAAAATAAATGTTTTTCGGAATAAATTGGTCTAAAAAACAATTTTCGTCCACATGTTTAGAAACACCCTGTATATGCTCAAAATTTTTCTGAATGACCACTTATGGTTGTTTTGATATTTTGGGAGTGATTACGACCACTTCAGGTATTTCAGGAATAAAGGAGCTGTAAATTAAAAATTGGTAGGTATTAAAATGGTTGATTTGTTCCAGTTGTTGTATCCAAGTAGGTTTATTTTGGGTGGGAACTGGTGTGGCGTAGGTTTTGGACGCATTCTTTGTAAACACGTCGCGAATCAGATTTTCGAAATGGCAATGCCCACGTAAGGCTGCGTTAAAAAACCAATCAAAACTTAAGGTCGTTCGTATTCGATCAACCTCAATGGTCGAGTTTATCGTTTTGTTTATTTTATGATTGTCGCCACGCTTCAGCGCTGCACGAAGGCTTGTGTAGGAGGAAAACGATTGATCGCTGATCTCCTATAATTGTCGCTCTCAAAGGACGTTTTCACTTTTTTCTAGTTATTACTTTGGAATAATCACGTTTTGTGGTTGTTTATGATATGACGTGGTTTCATTCTTTTATTTTACCAGCAATTTGTTTAAGTTTATTGTTATCGCAACTACTAAACATTACACAAGATTAAAAATAATATTGTCGTTTGTGGTTTTCCGTTTATACTTGAAAAATTCAACAAAGGAAGTCGTTTTTTTTTCTTAAAACTCAAATGTTTTAATATTTGTTTCACATAATTAGCTAATCTTATTATTTCTACACCAACACGTACAGATTTTAATTTTTTAAACATGTTTTTTCATCATGGTTTTCAATATAAAATTAGTTTCATAAGGGCAAATTAGGTAAAATACTAAGTATAGTCAATCCAAGAAACTGACCAATTATCACTTAAAACGTTGCTATATCAGAAACATGTGGTAGCAAATTCTATACCAACCAATAAACTATTTCATTTTTTTAAATAGGATTAAGAAGAAGACTAAGCCAAAAAACTCTAATTTACACGAAATCCGTTAAATTTTATTGGGAATTTCGAAAATAGCTTTTCACTACTAGCTTTTCAAATGACCACCAGATGACCAACAAGCCTGATATCGGTTGTGAATTGATTCGTTTTATATTTTCTGTCTCCTTCTTAAACACAACAACGGTCATAACTGGGAAGTGAGATAAAACTATCTACCGTTTTCGGTACGTTAGACCTTACAGAATTCCACCTCTGATCTCCGAAATCCCGAATACTGTAGAAATATTCCTGTATTTATGATTTGACTATACTCTTCGCGCATATTACCTAATAATGAAATTTAAAGAAAGTCTAATAAACACATGCAAATATTTTATGTCAATATTATTGAAATGAGACATTTAAATATTATGAATTAGTAAGTTACTAAGTCACAATCCAGGCGAAACTAATGCCATAATACATTACACTAATAATATTTTGTTTTTAGTCCTACTTAATGTGGATAACAGCGTATAAAATTAGATAAGCGTAACTCAGTGAACTACATACCTAAAGTAATGCAATTTTTATCAAAAAATGTAAAAAAGGTCGATAGGATAATCATAAATGTTTAAACCCCCTTCCTTCCTTGCAAATTTAGAAAATCCCCAATGAATAACATGACATGGTTTTGTTAAATTAGCTCTAAAAAAGTTGCAAATTTTTTTTTGTAGTTCAAGTTCATTAAAAATAATATGACGTTATTTATGATGAGTGATGTAAAATTTAAATCCAAAAAATGAAATTGACTTTATTTGAACAGGCATAACATATCCAGTTGAAGATGATTACTTCAGACTCGTTGCTTATAGAATTTTAAATGCATTGACCTTTTAGTTTCATTTTTGTTTAATTTTCTTTTCATTCATTTTAAAATTGTGGAGCAAATAGTTAACTTTTATTTTTATAACTTCCTCCTGGAGCCAGTGTAGTTACATTAAAAGCCCATCAAGTGGGCACCTGAAGGTCGCATTTTGACAGCATTAAAAATAAATCAAGGATGCGTCTTGGGAATAATTACTTGTACTCTTTAAGATAAATTCACGCGGCAAACAAACAAAAAATGTGTAATTGTGTCATGCGATAACTAGGCTCGTAGACCGTTAACTTGTGGAATAATTAACACAAAAATTTGCAATTACAAAGATAAGCTCACGCATCCGAACTGAATGAAAGTTTTTTGAACAATGTGTCGAGAAGAATGGATACAAGTGTGTTTCTGGAGGAAAACAATATCGCCGTGCCTGAGACTTAATTGCAGCATCAAGCCCCATTTGTTTGTTTATTGTATAAAAGAAATTAAAAAACTAAGTGTTATAAATTAAAAATGCCATCTTGATATTTATGTACTAACAGCTCTTTTAATTAATGTTGCAATTTAATTTAACCTCCTTACGAGTTCAAGTCTCAATGACGTCATTTTAATTAACTACAGCTTATAAGCAAAGGGTAACTTGGTTTATTTAAAATAATTGCGTCCTTAATGGGATTTTGAAAAATATATTCAGATTTATAATTAATATTTGTATTAAATTTAACGGTAGTGATTGCTCATCTCATATGTAACCTTGCCCTTCATTTCTCAATCATTTTCTTACAAGATCATCATGAAGTTTAGATAAAGAAGAATATTCAATGACTTATAAGCACATTATTTGAATATGTATTTTTCTCAAATTATCATTTTTAATGGGCTGTATTTTTTACCAAATATTGACAAAAATTGTGATCAAATTTTGGAAGATGTAGAAATCACGAATTTTAATTGTTTTCGCCAAATAGGGTGGTTTAAGTCATGGACATTCCTGATAAATTTTATTGGTGTTTAAAACATTATATTATCCTAATGATGGCAATTTTTCTGGGCGAGGTTGAGTAATTTCTAATGATTACAACGATTACTAAAGATTAAATAACTATAAAATAGAATCTATTAAATAAAATTGATTACTTTTGCATATAAGCATGGGATAATAATAGAAATAATTTTCTTTAAATATATTATACAGGAAGGTCCTTGTACTAAAATGACCCACCTACTCATTTAATGAACTCTATTTGCTTTACAGTATTTTAAAATAAATCATCGCCTTAATTATACGCTACAAATAATAATATAAATAATAAATGTATGCTAATAAATGTTAAAACTTTATTGCACTTAATAATAAATAAATAAAGATATTGACCTTTACAAATATACAATAATAATTGTTTTGATAAGTGGTACTACTTGAAATGATCAATTTTATAATTGTTCCAATCAGTGCTTGGGCGTGCAACTTTGGCCAGAAGGCCGTGTCTAATTAAACAGCTCTAAACGACTTTCAAGCAAGTTTAGTAACCTCCCAAAAAATGATGATGTGCATAGGTTAGATAGTAACTGGTCTCAACGACTTTATAAATTAGTTTAAAAAATTAGGTTCATTTTTTTAATTATGAACCTTGATTCAAAAAATAATCCGAAGAAAGTGATAATTGTTACACATTTTTCATTCACCTTTAAATACCATAGGTTTGTTCCGACAACGAGTTTTCTTACAGTCACGAAACCGTATCAAAACTGCTTGTATCAAGTTTATGCGCTTGCGCCAAAATTCTAATGACAGCGTTATTCACGTGTTGTCATTGTTAAGAATGGAAGGTTATGTTTTGAGCGAGTGCAGTAGCTACTTCGTGGCGTGTGCCGAAATGACAGTACATAACACGATCCCAAGAACTGCCTATGTTTGGTTGAAACTTGGACCATCCTAAGTAGGGTCACGACTCTGATCGTACCTGTTTTTTCTATTGCGCATGACCGTGATCGTTAATTTTTGGGGTGTTGGAACAAACCTCATAGCATCATAGAATAAGAATTTTGGGGAATTTCATTACTTTATGAAGAAATTTAATAAAATATGGGTTACACGATAAACGATTTTTTTTATTTTCAAAAGTGGATAGATAAATTCATGAGTTTTTACATAAAATTATAACTAATTGATGGTTTACTGCGAAAAATAAAAACTTGAAAACATAAAAAGCTCGAACTTCCAAACCATTCTTTATAAATCGACATAATAATGAAAGTTGAAACTTTCATAAGCTTGAACTGGATGGAGTATGGAGTTCAATTAATTTCGAACTTGAGGATCTTCGAATGTGACAAAGTTAGAACTTGAGGAAGGACAAACCTAAGACAGTTTAAACTTTCGGAAGAAAATCTTAAGCGGCGTCTCAAGACTTAAGTTTAGCTTATTCGGTTGCACCGTACCGAAATCTTATCTTATTCGCGTCAAGCCGAATTTATACTTAAGTCGTCGAGCTCTTTAGCATCAAATATAACCTAAACTTGTTAATGTAATCCTTCTACCCAGGAAACATGAATTTTGAAATACTATCGATGAGAGGTAGATTTAAATTACTTGAATAATGTAGATTTAAACGATAATACCTAGTTTCGAAATAATTGCCAAGTGTTTACTGTTTACAATACGAATGTATGGTTATGTTAGACCTACCAACTATATCCATTGCATTAATAGATCACCTTTTCAGGAGGAATTCCAACTCAAATATATACAGTCTTTTCAAGTGCGTCTTCGACTAACAACACCAAAATCATCTAATCATAGTATAACTAAATGATTCTAGTGTTGATAGACGAAAAAGCAACGTTCAACAGCTGATTTTAAAAACAACCGGACCCTAGCCAAGACGTCGTGAATAAAGCCATGGTACAACTTACGCTCGACTTAAGCTGAGCTTAGTGAAGCTGTGTCTAGAGACATGTTGGAGAAACCGAGCGTTAATGACTTTTTGAGGTTTGATCTATTCTTGCTAGAGGCTTCATAAATAATTACTTTAAAATAATTCTTTCTCAGTTTGAAAAAAGGACTTACGTCCGGTTTCTCCACCATATCTTGAGACAAAACTAAATCTTAAGCTGCGTATCAGACCCACGTGGTTTTAGAAACAGCCTATTAGAAGAGGACTGGGAGCGTAGCACCTGTTTTGAGGCTGAGCTTGGTGAATTTGCGTCTAAAGACATGTTGGAGAAACCAGGCGTTAATCTACAAAGTGGAGCAAAATTTAAAAAGCTTACTTTATTTGAACTCGGGCTATTTTTGAATATAAACTTTTTTCAAACCAAAACATATATCTAACTTTCGAACTTGAACTTTCTTCGACTCGAACTTTTACTTAATATTCGAACTATTTATTCGTACAGCATTAGTATTTTGCAAAAACTAAGACGAATAACACTCTTAATCAACTGATTTAATAGATACATAAAAGTCACATCAATATTTTCTGATCGTAAATTATTATCCTAAAGATTTTTTATGTTAAATTGGATGTGATGTGTTTAGAGCTATAAATTGGTACATGTATTTTTTGTTGATGAAAAAAGCTTCATACTTGGTAATAAACGTTGCGAATAATAACAAAATTGTTGATGAAAAAATTAGTAGATCCACCACCGTAAAATTTATAATTTTTCTGAAATTATCAAGCGTACATTTGCGGCAGAGGGTACTAGTTCACCGGATCAGTATTTCACGCACCACGCTTTTGATGAGTATGAAGCTCTAAAAAACGGAAGAAGAAAATAACAATAAGTCGCTGACCTTCGTTCATCCTTTGTTTCGTAATCGTAAAAAATTGCTGAGGATAATATTACGAGTGAGTCCACAAATAGAAAATACTAAAAGTAATTGGTCATCTAGATACGTACTGAATTTTATTACAAGCGTTAACATTTTTTGTTAGCTATACTTAGTTTATTTTATGTCTAGAGATGTTATATAATTTTATAAGCCTTTTTTTACAACTAACATATCTCAAGTAAATTTCTGAATCCAATCGGAAATAAAGATTGAAATTACATTTGTCTTTATTCCTTATACATCAGTAAAACAATTTTTACATTATGTTAATAAGTAGATTTCATGTAATCTTAAAACACTGTGCATTACATGAGCAAATTGATAACATTATAATCACGGATAATGTTATCAGTTATCAATCGGCTAGCGTTATCACTTTCCTCTTGTACCATTCTTCGGTTAATCAGTACGGACATTATCGTTATTTTTTGCTTACAATGCACTTTTTGTAGCCAATCAGTGCAAGGATCAAACCAATGTTTAATTCCACGATTTGGAGCACAATTTCCAACGTTTAGTCAGCAAAATTGCGACAGACTTTATGATTATTTGAATAAACTAAAAAAAAAATCGTTTATTGTTATTAAAAAGTGAGAAGCAACGGCCAGTGCATAATCAATATTTTTGGATGAAAATTTTCTATGAAAAATTTTGCAATAATTTTTTGATGTGCTCGTAGGTGAGCATACGTATGCCATAATAATTTATTACCTATTCCATTAACTCTTAGTATAATTTTCATTTTCATGGTAATCAAGAATTTATAATAAAATTAACGGTGAAATTAAAGAAACATGCATACCCGAAACCATAAAACTTTATTTATAGATATGAGTTACCATTCACAATATTACCGAATGCGAAATTGTACATTTATTAAGATTCCATTAAAACATAATGTGAAAAATACAAAAATTGTTTTGTAAGTGGTATAAAAACACATAAAATTTGCATGAAAACTTACGAATTAACTGCTACTTTTAATACTAAAAGGCAATTCGAGTTAAAAAACGTAGTGTAACTGCTTCCATTTAATTAACGGCAGCAGTTATCCAAAAGTCGCTTCAATTAATTTTATAAATCGTCCATATGAAGACTGGCTTGTCGATGTGCATTTCCTGCAGGGCAACATTTTTGTGTACGCCTTTCGGACAGGTCCTCGTTTATTTTCTGGACATTTTTATCGCTACAACGACGATAAACCCAATTTGCGAGACGGCTTTACGAAAAAACGTTCTGATACCAATAACTTAAATCTGTGCATGACCTTTGAAAATGGCTTCGCCAGAAATAAGGTCAATATCATCAATCCAACCAAACCGTTCAGCTTTGATTGACTCTATTCATTAATAGCTATTAATTAGGTTTACATTGAAACTTAATTACCTTACTTAACTTTGATAATGAACTTAAAATATTTTACCACTTAAATATACACCCACTTACATAAAAATTACACATTCTTATATTATAGCAAAATTTTAATTTCCAGAAGCTTTTTTCTACTTTTTTAACGTTCTTAAAATTTTTTAAGAAATTATAAAATTTTAACCATAACATAAAATTTACTGAATAATAAAAAATTTAATTATCATTAATTTCATGTGATTGTAGTTTTTATTGTCATATATTAAAAAAAATATTGTAAGGCGTATAAATGCCTTTTTTGAAATTCATATACCATATATCTAAAATTCCAATGCAAGGCGTAAACACGGGCGTAAAGCCGAGATGAGACCCATGATAAAGTAAATAAGTTTAAAATGGTAAAAATGTCGTCAAGCTTGTCACCATAATTTAAAATTAGACAATTAAAAAAGGTACGGTTGTAAATTAAGATCAGATCTAGAACTAAATAACTAAGTACAGAGTTTTAATGATAATTTTTATGGATCGTTATGGTTAACGATTAAAAATTGTAACTTTACAAAATATTCGTGGATGTAAAAATTTTCTACTTTTGGTGAATAATTATAATAGTTAAAGCACGAAATAGTATTTCATAAATTTAATTAACTTCTTAACCATGTCTAATGAGTAATTCACAGCTTCCAACAATAAAATAGAAATGTGTCCTTGGATTTTTCACACTAGAATTAGTCGTCCTTTTTGCCAATGTTATTTATGATACGAATTATTTTTTAACTTATTTTATGTTTCCTCATTTTCTACCATTACAAGAATTATAATAAAACACATCCTGTATAGAACTAATTAATCTATGCTTTCAATCTTAAAGTGTGAAAGTTGTTAATTGTATTGTTTTACTACATAAATACGATAATTAAACGGAAAATTTGAATTATATTAAATGGATGGAAATATTCATCAATTTGTTACCAAGCGTTTGGGTGTAGGAAAAATATTTTTTAATTATAAATCATAGAATTTCTATTAAATATTAACAAAAAATTAAATTTGAACTTTAAAATCTTTGTGGTAAATTTTCAGTATAAAAAATATGATTTCAGTAGAAGACGTACCAAAAAAACTTTTTCGGAGTGTACAAAAAATTAATTAATTCGTGGTTATTGATATTAAATATTGACGATAAATCACGTTTTTATTAATGAAAAAGTTAATTATTTAGATTAAAATGATTAATTTCATTACATAAATTTCCAATAATATTATGTAAATAATACTAATTAAATCACTTGCACAATTTATATAATTTAATCTTGGAATAATTTATAAGTACCCACATCTATGGCACTTTTTTCTATACTCGTTTTTATAGTTAAATTATTTTTTACTGATTCCTTCAGATTAAATTAAAAAAATTGCAATTGCAACGTTGAATAAAAATTTTTGGATTTTTTCGAGGATTTTTTATAAACTAGAACTTTTTACTAAAAAGAAAATGAATTTTCGGAAATTTTTATTTTAAAACCACCAAAAACAAAAATGGTAACTTATCTCTAAATTTATAATATACTATTCTTTAAGATCAAAATTTTTAAATTACATTGTTTAATTAAATTTTGTACCTAATGCATTAACTTTTAATAAGTGCTTTTTTATGTGTCTTATTGGTTAGGAAACATTATCCAATATTTTTTAAAAGAACACGATCTCAAGCCTATAGGTATACTAGTAAACGTATATACAGGGTGTTCAGGACCATTCAGGGATAACTGAAAAAATAGATAACAAAATCGACTTGGCCAATTAACCAAGATATGAAAGGACAAAGTTGGGAATTCGACTTCTTTATTTTCATAAATTTGGAAAAAATGCTATTTATTATGTAATTCGTTTTATTTTTTTTAGTAAGAAATAAATCTTTTGACCCATTTTTTTAAACTTTCCAATTTATTTTTTTAAATTGAAAATGATGACAGGCAATTATAACAGAAGATTTTTTAACTATTTTTCCAGATATCCCCAGCAAGGTAGAGAGAGCTTATGCGCAAGTTCTGGGACACCCTGTATAATACAAATATAGTCCATACTAATACTTTGTTTTTATACAGTTTTAATTGTAAAAAACTTATATTAATATGTTACAGGATAAACACAAACTGTGTTGTACTAACTACGGTATTTCATCACAAAAAGCTAAGCTTTGATGTACAGTTGGTCCCAACTGGAAGTAGGACAAAAGTAATCACGATCGCGTATTCTTTGTCCTACTTCCAGCTGGGAGCAACTTTACATACATTATGATAAGTACCTTGTATGTTTCTTATACTTCCAATGAACTGCGAACAAATTTTTAGTGTGTTTCATGAGCTATCAGCAAACATCAATATGAAGTCAGTAAAAATTTGGTAATTCGATAAAAATTAGTATTTTCATATTTCATCAATTTTGTTTTTTTTTCCCTTTTTTGATTTGGTTTTTGATTTTGTAGATTATAGCTACAGAAAAACTAAGTAAATAATCCACATTATCAATGGCACAATTAAATATAGACCAAATATTATTGAACCTCTTTTCAACATTTAAATTTGTATTTGTTTCTTAGAAATTTTTGGACTATAATTTTATTTTTTAAATTCTTTAAATTTCCCAAATCTGGCACATAAAAACCATTAGAAATTGCCATTTTTTTCTTTTAGAGGTTTTAAATTTAATTTTTCTGGTTTTTCATTTTTTTTAGTTATAATGAGATTTTATTATAGTAAGTTTTTTTTTAATTTTTCTTATAGTAAAGTTATTTTGATTCACCACTCCAATTTTACCAAAACCGTGTCTTGTGTACATTCAAAAGATTTTTGTTACATTTTTTGTATTATAAATTCGAGCCTTTTTTTTATCAAATTGCAACAATTCTTCTGAGAATTTTAATACCCATTTTTCGTTTTAAGAACTTTAAGTAGTATATTGTTTTATTAGGAGTAAAAGTACTTTTTGTAGCGAGCCCCGCGGATACATGCGAATAAAACATGCTATTTTTTCTTCAAACTTCGAAATTTTTAAAATAGTAATATAATAAATAATTTTAAAATTTGACATTTAATTTGCACACAATACACAATACAATGTTAGTGTATATTGGCTTGCCTAATATTCATTTCTACTCCGCCCTTTTATTCTTTGGCAGTGCAAAGTAGTAATTTCTACTCCTAGGTAGTACAAAGTGACCATAGAATCAACGATCATAAAAAGTGACATTTTAAAGCCTGTCAAACGTCACAGAAGACTGTACTTTAATGACGTTTGAAGAAAAATAAAATCTGGATTTTTATTTGTTTATTTAAAATGGGTTTTGCAGGTAATTCATGTAAATTCTTTAAATTTTTTGAATGTGGCACACAAAATCGAGCAGAAAATAAGTTAAGAAACTGCCTTTTTTCTTTTAGGGGCTTTGATATTAAAATTTCTAAATTTTCATTTGTTTTATTTTTCTTTTATTAAAATATAAAGGATTTCCAATGTAAAACTTTAAGCAATCTTCTATAGACTATTTTTTAAATTTTTTATAATAAAATCTGGCCTTCTTCCTAAAAATTGCAACAATTTTTTTGGGAATATTTTACGCATTTTTCGTATTAAGAACTTTAAAATAAAATTTTCTGGATTTTTCTCTTATTTAAGATAAGTTTTGGAGTAAATACATTTAAATTCTTTAAGGGCCGGTTTATTCACCTTTCAGTGTTCATTAGCGTTACTGACAGGACTGTCATCTGTAAATGTATATTTACCTTCCAGTAGTAGCAACGTTTTAGTAAATTTAGGTTATTGAATACTTTAATTTACTGATCAGTTTGATGTTTGATCTCTCAGTAAGGAGATAATGAGAAGATTATAACCTCAAATTTGACGATTTTTAAGGTATTCTCTTTGTTATTCAATTTTATAAATTAAAATAGATAGTATTGATGCCATGTATATAATCCTCGATGTCAGTTGTTTTCAATAATGGGATAATTTTAATTATTGGGGTGATCTGGAGGTTTTTCTTCCAGGGTAAACTTACTGGAACGACCGGTTTTAAAATTTTCAGACTTTCCTTCGTGATATTTTTGTTTTTTCCAATTCCCTCATATTTAATTTTAAGAATTACAAACATTTGATTCCCTGAAATAAGGGTGTTACATTTTTATTAGTTTTTTTTATGATCTTTCAAAAGTCTGCAACACCTCGGGAATTTTTAGACTCCTAATTTTTATTATGGGACTTTTTAGTATTACAAAAATATTTAAAATGAAAATCGAATGCTCAAATATTCAATTTAAGCATGTTCTATTAAGTATTGCCAAAAAAATTATTAATCATTAAAATAGCAATAGTGCCCAAGTTTAAGATATGCAATATACTCTGTTGTTGCTCCCGTATAATTGTTTGGTTTACCGTAACAAAGATGAAGACACAAGACTTTAGACTTTTGTATATCAAAAAAAAAAAAATTATAAAATAAATTAATTGCTAATCGCTTAGTACATTCGCCAAAATATTTCATAGAAAGTATTTATTTTTTACTCATACGTCATAAATGCAATATAATTTATAAAAACAGAATAAAATAAAACTGCAAAAAACGCCGAAAGCTCAAAAAAATATTGTTGCTATGTCTTTTTACCGCTAAATGTTCAGTAGTTACCAGACAGATAAAATAGAATGTAACTTTACTGAACAAGTAACTAACAGATACTTTACTGGACAGATGAATAAACCAACCCTAAATTTCCAAAATCTGGCACACAAAACAGTTTAATAAATTGCCATTTTTTCTTTTAGGCACTTTAAAATTAACATTTCTGGATGTTCATTTGTTTAGTTATAATGAGATTTGATGTAAACACATAAGGAGATGTACGAAATTCCTCTAGATATTTTGATTCGACACTCCAATGTAAATTTTTAAGCGAAAACATAAAAAAGGTACCCATTGTAGATTCCAGATATTTTTTTATAATAATTTTTATTTATTTTGATTGCTTTAAAATTTTTAATTGTTTATTTACAATATTAGGTTTTGCAGTAAATTCATTTAAATGGGTTATTTTTTTTAAATTAAAAATAGCCAACATAAGGATATTTGCTAAGAAAAGTTCTGGGACCAATATTTTTTTTAAATACCCAAAGTTCTTTGTGAGCTACAGATTAAAAATGAGCAAAGTTGGAGCGTAACCAGGAATATTTTTGCGATTAAGGTACTTTGAAATTCTTCAAAATTTTTTGTTATTTATTACCAATCTGTACTCAAAAATTCTTTGTAAAAACCAGTGTGAGTTGATAAATAAGTAAGTTCAAACTTGTTAAAAGCTCCATATGAAGAAATTAATAGTGTTGAAGGTGCATTTATGTAAAGGTATTTTAGGTGAGTCCTCGACCTCTTTGATAAGGTTATAAAAGGTTGAATATAAAATTCACGCAAATGTTAATTTGATTTTGTTGGTCGTTAGTAACTAATAATACAAATTCTCTTTGATACATGTCAGAATATTTAACTTTTTAATTAAGTTTTAATCAACTCATCTTGAAGGTGGTGCCACATGCCACATGCTAGAAAATCTTTAAAATTTAATAACTGTAAATACCTT
Organism: Stenus bimaculatus; assembly: GCA_963971135.1. NCBI lineage: Eukaryota > Metazoa > Arthropoda > Insecta > Coleoptera > Staphylinidae > Stenus > Stenus bimaculatus. The sequence goes on along the minus strand of OZ020185.1, from coordinate 10,276,295 downwards.
TTTATATCGTGTATAATGACCATTTGTTGTTATCCTAGATGTATTAATTGATTTTAATTAGTTGGTTTTCTCTTAAACTTGGTGTATTTGAGTCCATAATTTACGATTTTGAAATTGTTATTCCTGACATGTAAATTCATCGTTTTTGATAAATTTATCGAGGCTGTTTTTAATATTTGGCGAAATTACAATTTATGGTGTCCTCGGGTAATTTTTGTACAGTTAAAATGCTCATCCGGCTGATAACAGTATATAACAAAATAAGGCCCATGGCGGGTCTCACCTGCAGCAGAAAATACCGGTTGCTGGCTCGTTCAGTAAGGCCTGCTGACTGGAAGTCCGAACTATTCTAAGCTTACCACTGATATCAAAGTCCTTTTTAATTGGTTCACAATATAATCACAATACATGTACACACACCAAGCTATATATTTTTGGGGCACTTCTTTCGCGAGAGATGACGGGACGCGAATGTTTTTACGCGCCAGGATTTTGATCACCAGACGTCCTTTCAAAGCTCCGGACGCACCGTCACTACTTTAAATTTACCTTTACCTGTTCAGTTACTATGTTTAAGCACCACGATCTGCTTGCAAACCCCCACCAGGTGAGTTTGTCTTACCTGTACAGGTTGCATACACCAGACCCGACTGCATGCCATTCTACCTGGACCTGTTGCTGCTTGCTAAGCTTTTAAAATCTTCGAAACCGGCGTTTAGCTTCAACTCCTTTCATTACCAATTTTATCAATGCAAATTAATTCTTGCTTTATTTGCTTGGTAAATACTTCCTCAACCATGTTGAAATGGGTGAACAAATATGGTAACTGTTTTTAATGTCAACGAAGGAGTATGCAAATACTCCAGATTGGAGGTCCTGCAAAATTTTTGAATGCAATACATTCAAAGTTCATTAAGCTAAATTTTAAAAGGTCAACTCAGAGCAGCCTACTTTACAAAGAAAAGGCAAATTATTCATTTTTGCCCAAATTTTTTAGAATATTTGGTATGCCTCTAGGCATGAAACAAAAATTTTCTAATCCAGTAAATTAGGATGTAGACATCGTAAGTTACAACATTGGAAGATGCATCAATTTTTGGTCATAATCTGATAAGTTTCAGGTATTATTTGCTTATCTCTTGTTTATTGTTAAAGATATATCAAATTTTCCAATGTTGTATCAGTGTATATTTCTTATTACCGCCCTTTTTGGGGGGAGAGGGTACCCACTACACCGTAGGCCAGTTGGACTGGAAATGCCTTTGTATCTGATTCATTTGAATTCGATTATATCGAAAAATCGGAAATTGGTGCTATTCCACGTGTAATACAAGTCCTGAATTTTGGAAAATAGTGTTTAGAAAAAATATTATTTAATTTCCAACTTTATGTATTTTTGGATAAGGAACCTTTGCTCTACTTAAGGTGCTCTTACACATAAGGGTACGGAGTCATACTTTGGATTCAAAACAGGCGAAGAATTTCATTGAGTACTCGCCTAAGAAACCCATGAATCTTCTTGACGAAGCAGGAACAAACATTAATGGCCTTTTAACTGGACACTGCCCATTGAAGTATCATCTCAACAAAATTGGCAAGTCAGAAATAAAAACTTGCAGATTCTGTGACCTCGAAAATTCGGAGCACATCATCGGCGAATGCAACGTAATAGCTCGCATCAGATTTGATCACTTCAGCTGAGTAAGCAAGGGTTGAACAAAATATCATAATAAAGGCCGCAGTTCCGTAAGGTTATCTAATCTATTCTAAGAGTACAGACCAGAAATTTTTCAAAGGTAATACAAAATTCATTCTAAAAGTTCTACTACTACCCTCGTATTATTTGGTGACACCAAGTGTCGTCTTTAACCTGGGAGTGCTCGCGAATTATTTCGCACATTTTAAATGTTGACCTGAAATTGTCTCGTTTAGTAAAAGATTGCCAATTATATCAAAAATCAACCAGCAGAAAAAACCGAAGAATATTACAGAGGCTCAATTTTTATACCATGTTTGGACATTAAATGATCGTTTTTTGTAAAAATCACTTTCTTCTTTTTTAACTTTTGTAATATGGGTCCCGTAAAAAGATATTTTGAAAAAAGGAAGAATTTATTAGGAATTACTAATGCAATAAAAAATGATCAACTTTAAGATTTTGAAAATTTTATTAGTGAAGTTATAACATGCTACGATTGTAGGGCCTTGGAGAAAGTGGATGTAACAATAATGAAATACATATCTTTCTTAGATAAGGCCACACGGTTTTATCCTTTAAACTTTCAAACAATCATTATTGGCCTCACTTTTTGAAGAGTCAAATCATTAACAAGATCTACTATGTTCGAAAAACCTCATGAGTGTACTTAAAAATTTTGTAAATGAGTTGAAAAATTTGCAACATTTATTTTAAAATAGTAAGGAAAATAATTAATATTTTGGGTTTAAATTTTGCAATGTAAGTTTGCTCTACTTTATTGCTCTAATCTACTGCCCAATGCTTCTGTTTATTCATCATTTCATTATCACCAATCACCAAGTTCGAACCCTAAGACGTGAACAATATCTTATGTGCAAAGGCACCTTTAGACGTTACAGTAATTTTGGTAACCAACAATTAGGGTTCGTAAATTTTCGGACAATTGCAGAAAAATTTTCTTACATAATAAAATGCCTTGATTCCTTAAGGTGGGTTTAACTTATTTCTTTTTGTTCCTTTTTCGAAACTGGACAATTTTTTATTGATCTTGACTTTTTGTAAAAAGGCGTAAATAATGTAAATAATTAGCATACCAAGTAGTCAACTTCCTTGATAAACAGTTTTTTAGTAAATAAGCTGTTAGAGTGTAAAATATAATAGATATTTAGTTTTAGTTCAATAAGTATTTGGTATTTGTGCAATTAATTTTAAACTTATTTTAACAACATTCTTTGATGGAAAAAACTTGTAAGTAGAATTTAATGAGCTAAGCCAAATATTTTGGTCTATGATTTGCACATTTTTTATAATACGGTATTTTAAATATTTCAATTTCGCTAAACAACAAAAGCGTTGCAAATTTTTTGTTACATTCTTATTTTGAGTAATAAATTACACCATGCTTATCAGAAAGCAGGGGCGGGGCAGACCGTTAAGTTTGGGGGCCCTGGGTTAATGCTGTAAGCGGATCTACACAATAACCTGATTAACCCAAATATCAGTTAGTTGTTACCATTCATTCGCCATTTAATGAAAATATTGTTATTACCATTTTTAAATAGGAAAATTTTGAAGCAACCAACATCAAAAAGCTTTTATTGGTATAATAAAATATAATATATTTGGCATAATATTTTCGGAACAAATAAAGAACAAATTCTCATCCCAAGAATGCATATAGTCGATTGAGATTCGTTTTCCAATAATATTTTGAATAAATCCTTATTTTTTAGATACAAAAAGAACTTGGCACATACACCTGATGATGAGATTTTAATAATCTCGAAATCGATTGTGAATGTTTATACCTAAGGTATATCTTATTATTTAATATAATAAAGTTGGATACAAGAAGTTTACTCAAGAGTTTTACTCAACTATTTAACTTGGCATATTTTTACTTTTTCTTTATATAGTTGTATTTTACGTTGTTAATATTTTCTGTCCAAGATTTTTTTGTTTTTTATATTCATAATCTGAAAAGATATCAAAAAAGCTAGAAATCAATCCACCATCTATCACCATATTAGGTTAATTTTAGTTTTCGTATTTTTCTGAAATAAGAAATAAACGATTACTAGCATTTTTTATGGTATTTCAAATATTGGAAAAAGTTATTTCAAGTAATATTTATTCCAATGATACTTTGCCCCAGGGTGCATCATTTCAAATGTCGCCCCTTGCCCCCAAAAAATATTTTTAATTTTTCAAACATCTAAAATATAAAGAGTTGGTGATACTGGGTACTGGTTGATTTGGATAAACCAATATAATATCAAAATATAATATTCTTTATATCCAAAACTGTATTACATCAAAAATTTTCTTGCCACATGTTTTGGGACTTGCATTCCATCATCAGCCAACTAAAATATGAAATTGATAGCAATTGTTTTCACTTTAGTTTTAATTGTTAACTACCTTCCAATTGAGTATATCAATTTGATATTTTAGGTTGCAAGTCCCAAAACATGTAACAAGAAAAGAAATTGATGTAAGAAAGTGGGATATAAGGAATATTTATATCTAAAATTATATAACCGACTAAAAGTTAAAAAGATGCAATCTTACAAATATTATAAACATTCGCATTCATAATACTGATCGATCGAATTAAAAATTGTGCACTGTTTGCTATTTTCTCGAAAAATTTGTACACCTAATTTATAACAAGATCCAATGATTCAATTTCATAAAGTAAAATCACCTTGAACCAACCGCCAATCTCAGTTTGAAGCATTGAGCATTTATTTAAAAATATTGAAAACACTATTAGTTAAAAATGAAAAGAAGTAGAAAAGTTCTATTGATGGCTCTCAATAAATCGATTGACAACGAACATATCGAATATATGATTTAAATTTTTAAATAGAGAAAGTGGTGCAAAAATATAAGTGTGGTAGTAATGTGGAAACGTTGCCTATAGAGCTTGACAAGTGATGCAATGAGGCAATCGCTTAAACCTATTGCTAAGTTCCATTTTTTAGTTCCTAGGATTGCCGGCAGTGGGTCCGCATGCTGCTATCATTGGAGTATTCTCTCAAAGTTTTTCTCAACTTTCCAATATTTGAAGGAAAGTTTTCAAATTCGTTTTTATCAGATAACCCGTTAAGTTACTGGATAACGGGCTAGCAAAAATTGTTAAGGAAGAAAAACACTAAATTCTTGTTCAATTAACAAAATTAAAAACTTGAAAATTTAGTGTAAATTTAATGTTAAAATCTACTATGACAATGTTGGTAATGTGGAAACATAAAACTGGGGGTAATGTATTCTATATAGATTACAGAATGTAAAATGTAAAATGTTTTATAGTTTTATAAAGAGTTTCTGGTAAAATTTAATGGCCTTTAGTTAGAAACATTTAAGGTAACCATGAAAATTGTCCATTACAGCCCATATAACAAATTTAAAGGCCTTTAAGCTTAAATGATTTGACCAGAATATAGGTATTAAACCTTTATATTTTAATAGTGTGTAATAAATACATGCTTTGATATTTTATTTCTTGATTTAAAAGTTATTCAACCAATGTGTCCACATTACCAGCACATTTTGAGATTTTGATTATGTGTTTAAAAAAGTAGGTATATATATTATTGTAATTTATTTATTATTTTATGATAAAACTAAAAACAGTTAATGTTAATATTTACTTGATGGAGGTTTATACAGATTTTTGAAAGATTTCATGGTTAAATAAAAAAGATATTAAACGAATAATAACAGGGTTTGCATATTTGCACTACTACCTCTACTATATATAAGGAATTTTTGAGTTGAGTACAGATTATACTGAAGACAAAGTTACTCCAAATTCACCCATAATTTTGATAAATGGCACTATAGATGCCATGCTTAATTAAGGTAACGATTTTTCAAAAACTGATGCTCCTGCTGGCATTCTGGCGAATTTTTGTTATTTGGAGAATTTTGATATAGAAGATATGTGTATTATGAAAAATTGTAGAAGAAATTGAGGGAGTCAATATCACAGAAATGCAAAGAGATGATTTTATATCTGTAGAAAATTTACTAAATAGAAATTACAATGAAACTCTGTTATTGACAAAAACAAAAAGTTGGATAAAGATTAGAGTCAGAACGATTGATAAACATAAACATTTACTCAATTTGTTTAAAATATATGCACAATGAAACGAATTCTATAAAGAAGTTCAGATTCAAAAAAATATTAAAAGACAATCAACATATGATTTTAAAACAGATATGGGATTCCTATGAAGAAGTTTCATATTTTTATAAAGATCTTTTATTTTTTACACTCTCCCCAATTTATGAATTTTTGTTTTATAGAATATTGAATTTTTTCTAAAAGGTACATGGATTTTATTTTATGTGATGTACCTATGATGACATTAATGAAAAAGATAAAAAGCAGAATGTAAATAATACCAAAAATTTAAAAATAAACGTATAAGGTTTTTTTGTTCTATTATTGTATCATTTAAGATTAAGTTTTAAAAAAGTCAATAAAAATTGTTAATAATATTTTTCAAGATCATTTTTACTATCAATCAGAATATAGATCATTAGAACTTTTGGCGCTTGGTGCCCTTTAGATAAGTATTCTTTATGGTATAATTATTATAACTACCATCGAGTGACACCTTAAATTAAAGGTCTTTAAGAGGTATTAATCAACCGATGAAAGCAAAGAAAAAGTAGTTATCTGATCTGAGCTTTCAAAAAATTAATTTAAAGTGTCACTCCTTCCTTCCTATTATAGGTTTCTTGAAGAGTGGTGCTTGGTTGGTAGATAGGATAATTTTCACCCTATTTCTTCATGCTAAATATAAGTTGTCATTGATCTGTGGAAAAAATTTCCACAGAAACCAGCGATTTTCCTAATAGAAAAATTTGTACTTGAAGATGAGGACCAGATCATTATAATTTCTGTACCTATTATCTGAAAGGATTACAAAAAAATTTCTATCCAATTTAGTATAACAATACAAGAAATATTCATTTTGTATTTCCTCTAGAATAAAATAAAGATTGGCTCCCAGAAACTCCTTCCTAATGTTTGGTGATAAAATACCCAAAATAACCAAGAACTACAAATTTAAAATCCATCTTATTTTGTATGAGGATTATGTTTACCAAAAATTACTTATGTTGTGTGCCCTGTTCTTCTAGAAAATGGTCTGTGAAAAACTCCTGAATAATTCCTCTTCAGAAAATTTATTGGGAAAAAACTTCGGAAGAGTCTTTCTAGGTGTATCAATTGGAGTGTTTGTTTATTAAATAAAGGAGATATAATATAGTTCAAGATTTAGTTTTAGTTCAGTAAGTGTTTGGTATTTATGAAGAAAGAATTTTTCAATTTGAAATAATCAGAATCCAGTCAGCCGAAGCAAATTTTTTTTGTCTCCGACTGCTAGACTTCGCTGATTTCAGAAGTGGAAGAATGTTTTGTGTCATCCTGGATGTACACACTGGTGACCATTGTACTTGTGTCACTTTTATGCAATACGTGAAGTTGTGCTCCGTGTCGGCCCCAGGTACCAGGTAGGACAGAGACACGCGGTGAAGTGAAGCAAGAAATTCCATGGACGCGCCGTGTCCTTGTAGAAGGCAATGACTTCCGCGATAGTGGCTCCGTTCCTCTGCGTGCGTTTCGTGGGCGATGCATTTGGATTTTTTCGCAAGTGCGTATTTAAGGCTTGCTCATCGATACCTTTCGAAGAATCGTAGGTGTTTCGGATCGCCTCGTGATTGGAGCACCTATTATTTTATAAGTGGATAAATGTGGTATTGTTCCAACGTTTCAATCAGCTCTTGACCTTCTGAGCTAGAAAAATATCAACAGGCTTTCTTAATTATAATGTAAAAACGCACATACAAATCCAATTTTTAAAATGTAGGCATTAAATCAAATTTACTCCCCACTCTTTATTCTTCAGCTTTAGAATATTCAAGTTTTATTATGAGAAGTGCGTATATGTATGTATATCAGATATTACATTACTTACATTATGACTCAAAGCGGTCTTTCTCATCTTTTTTATGGCAATTTAGTGCAGATTGCTTTTTTGATAGAATTTATTTTTCCTGTGTGAACATACTGATACATCCAAAGACACCCACCAAATATGGCTATTTATGTATTACTTTAAAACAGGAAACTATAAACATTTGATAAACCTCACAATTATAAGATTATTGTAAATATATCTGCATCCAATTATTTTTTCTAAATATGCTATTATACCAAAAACAGAAAAATTTCCAAAAATATTGATCAAGCAAATTAAATTAAACTATCGTTGGTATATATTTCAGGAATATCAGCCAGCTTTTAAATTTTTAGTACTTATGTCAAATACCAATTAGTCCATCCATGTACATCTAATGTTATATCATTAGTTTATAAGTTTGCATTAGTAACAAAATTTAGGTCAGTAACTTTTGCAAAATATCATTTCCAGAAAATTAAAAAATTTACAAAGTCGTAAATTATTATTGAAGCTCCTAAGGTATAGTTACCAAATAATTTTTTGGAAGGAAATATTTATCTCTAAGATAAATAATTTAAATTTGGAACAACTTATTTTGTTAGACTAAAGGTGTCATGTACTCATCCAATTATTTCGTAACGTTTTTAACTAGATATTAATTAATACCTCCTAATTACACAATATTTGATTTGGAAGGTACCTACAAATGGTAAGTAAAACAGTTGTGTCATCACAGGTGGTCTGCAATTTGCATTTCACGCAACGGTTTGTTCTAAGAAAATCAAGTAATGAATTTGAAACATAAGTTCAACAATTGTATGAAGAACATTAGTTTATATTACCTTTTAACCCCGTTTTTTCACCTTTTTAGAGTTGGGTTTTATTGAGAGCAGGATTGTATTAAGGGCAGGAAATTAGTTTACAAAGTGTTTTGATAGAGAAATTTTTATTATTGACCCTGTTTGTAGATAATATAGGTAGGTAACGAATCATATAATTTAAAAAAAAACTGACGCTTTTAAACAGAGGGGTGCACAAAAAACGGCCAACGATGTAGCTTTGTTATTTCTTATACGATTTTAATAAATGATATGTCAAATTAAATGGTTTGAAAAATACTACTATCAGATAATAAAAGATGACTTTTATTTTTGAAAATATCAGAGGAGGAGGAGGCAACTTTTCTTTTTCAAATGGCAACATATTTTTTTCGATTGAATAAAATCATTACCTAACAAAAATAATCTAAACCAATTACACCAATATTTTTTTAAATTAATCGTATAAAAATTTTTTTTGTTAATTTTTTATTATTATTATTATTTAAATTTAATTCAATTGTTTTTTTTTGTTTTTTGTTTTTGAGTTTCCAGTTTTTTTTTTTCAGTTTTGTTTTTTAATTTATTAATAATAATAAATTAAAAAATTATTAATAAATTAAAAATTATTAATAATAAATTAAAAAACAAAACTTAAAAAAATAAAAAGTGAACTCAAAAACAAAAAAACAATTGAATTAAATTTAAAAAAATAAGAAAAAGTAAAAAATAATAAGAAAAAAATTTTTTTTTTAATTAATTTAAAGAAAAATTATGGGTATAATTGGTTTAGATTATTTTTGTTAGGTAATGATTTTTTTCAATCAAAAAAATATGTTGCCATTTGAAAAAGAAAAGTTTTCTCCTCCTCTGATGTTTTCAAAAATTAAATTAATCTTTTACTATCTGAAAGTAGTGTTCTTCAAATCATTCAATTTGTCATATCACTTATTAAAAGCTACATCGTTGGCCTTTTTTTTGTGAACCCCTCTGTATGTTGTTTTTTAAATTTATACTTTTAGCTTTAGCTAAATATTATAAAATCTACTTCAACTCCGAAACAAAGCACCTAAGCTTACAATTAGAATACCTTTTCTGCAGAACATTGATTATTTTAGTACTTTTAAAGTTATTAAAAACGTAAAGAAAAAAGATGATTAAAAAAAGTTGATCGCCTCCCACATGTAACGTCCCTGAAAATATGTTTAAAATTTTTATTGGCCGTAAATGTGTATCCGTGTGTGAAAAAACTATCGCCAAAATTTCAAATTAATATCTCTTGTAATATTTATTTTATTTAGAAAACTTTTTTTGAAAAATTTGAAGTGGTAAAATTTTTTAAGGAAGCATTATAATACTTTATAAGTCATAAATGCTTGGTTTCACTTCCTCTATCACCCTAAAAAATTTTTCACAGTTATTCAAGGACGGCCTGTATACAGGGTGTAACAAAATTAGCGCATGCTAGCTACAACTTCTTAATTTAAAGAGACACACAAAAAAGTTAAATGCAATAGAAATAAGTGAAAACTGACGATGATTTGGGATTAAGTTTGACGATATTGCGAAAGATGATTCAAATTCCAACTATACCATAAATAAAACAAAATTAAACGACTAGTTTCGCCTTTATTAGGGCATCATCAGGCTTTAAAATGAGGTTATACAGTGAGATGTAATAGTAATGTGAGATGATGAAAACACGTATTGGTTCGAGATGTTTAATTGAAATCTGTGATCTTGTTGAACAAGAGATATAACAAACGTGTATTCTAGTCTTTAAGCAAAGTATTTAATCTGTTATTTTTACAACCGTATTTTATTGTTTTAATCTTCGTATTTTAACCATATTTTAACTATCCAACAGTATATTTTACATATTTATGTTATTTTAAAAATTTTATATAAAACAAATGCTTCTCGAAACGCACTATCACCGATTTCAATTAAACATTTAGAACCAATAAGTGTTTTAAAACCTGATGACAGATGACCAGTCGATTAATCTTGTTTTATTTATGGTATAAGTTGGGATTTGAATCATCTTTCGCAATGTCGTTAAATACAATAGTTTTTCAGTAATTTGCAGTACATATTTTGACATTTTTAGTTTTTGCATATCTTTCTCTATTTCGTTGCTATAGTAACCAACTCTTGTTTTTTAAATAGAAATATGCTTTCTTTGCAAATTTTAAACGAGCACGTTTTTCTGTATTCAGCAATGCTATTTTATGTTAAATAAAAAAAATTTTAAAAATAAAAATTTTTGAAAAAAATTAAGGGTGTACCATTTTGTAACTCGCAAAAAGTGTATTTGTATTGTAAATATTATTCTGAACAAATTATTTATTATGGACTAGTATTTTTTCGGTTCCTTAAGAAGGTATGGCATTATGACGTAAAATTTTCAAATTATATAATATTTAACAATAAACAATAATTATTCTTGAAGATGTGGATTATTAATTATTTTAAAATAATTTTCAAATTGCTTTAACTTTTTAATAAATCAAAAAAATAGGTGGTTCAAAGGAAAGTTTCTCTTCAAAATAATAGTTACTATCCAAAAATATTTTGAGGGTTATTAAAAGGGTGTTCTTTAATTTTTTATCCATTTTTTAATTTTTTTATTATAAAATATAGAAAAATTAGTTATTTTAAAAATTGCAAAGAAAACATACTAATGCTGTGTATAAACAATGCTCTTGCAACAAAATAGAGATAAAAGATAAAAATGTCAAAATCTGCACTGAAATTGTAACTCTATAAATTAAAAAGTTACAGCTATTATGCATTACTTTTGTTACACCCTGTATATCATCAAAAAAATAATTTTTAGTTTTTTTCCATTTTTATTTTTTTTTACTTTTTATTTTTTTTTACTTTTTATTTTTTTAATTATATGATTCGATATCCACATAGTATCTATAAACAAAGCTATTTTTAATATTTTTGTACATCAAAAAATCTCATTAACTAATCAATCCTTAAAAATTTATACAAAAAATAGAAATAGTACCACATCTTGTGCCAGTATTGTGACATTTAAATGCTCTCTTCCGTACTCATTCATTTTGCAATAATTTAAGCAGATTTAATCAATAAAATATGTAGTAATCGGATGTTTATAAAGAGGGAGATTATTTATTCCACCTTCATATCTTTCATCTGTCATTAATCTGCAATTGCAAATGTCGCGCAAGAAGTCAGAAACCAATACTTATCCGAGATCAACAATTAAGCAATTAATTACAAAAGTTTCAAATGATCATTTCCATATTTGCGCAATGCATTAAATAATGGTCGAATGATCCTTTACAATTTTAGTAAAAGTAAATTGTCACACTCAATCATTTCCGCAATTGTTTGAACATTTTTAATAATACTGAGTAGTTGTATAACGACTTAAGATTAAAACTTTTCCTGCTATGAATTTTCCAATATTACTTTTTTTTAAATAAAAGTTACTGTCCAATTTTCAACCATCAAAACGTAAATCTTGTGTACAGCAAGTAGAAAGACGCTTTGAAAATATTATAATTAAATATTTTTTAGCTAGAATATTTTTTTAATTTTATTTTCTGATTTATGGCCCGATTCTGTACAAACCCGTAAACCCTTTATAGGACTTACGGTTTTGTACAGAATTTAAAATTGTCTAGTCTTGTAACTTCTAATTTAAAAAATAGACCTAAAGCTTTTATGTTTTTAGCCTTGGAATTATATAAATTGGAAGACTTTTTTGTGGTCATTTTTCAGCTCCACCGAAACCTTTTTTAAACTTATAGCCCTCTTTATTACTACAGATTTTTTTTCTATTTTTAGATCCATGAAAGGGAAGATACGCGGTTGATAATTTTATTTGGTTTAGTGAGTATTTAAAAAAGTTCTTAAACAATTTAACGTCATTTTGTTTTAGAGCTTAATTTCTATAGACAATAACCATAAAGTGGTTTCTTTATAGGTTGATTTTATGAACAGATTTAATATTGGTACATTCCTCGTACTTTTCTTATTGGTATCGTCACATTAAAATAAATATTAAAAAAGGCAACAATGCAAATTTCTCCTTATTCTAAACATTAATAATATTGGGCATTGAAAAATATGTAAAATATGTAATTTTTTTAATTTTAAGGATTGGAAGGATTTAAAGACCACACTGGCGATCATAAAAATTATATTCTTGCCATAAATTTTAATTTAATTATAATATTCATTTTTACATCGTAATTATAACTATTTGTTTATCAGTTTTAATAATCTTAAAATATAAATACTTTTATGACGTTTAATTGCAGCTGAAGGTGAATGCAAAATTAATTCTGAAAATATGTCCAATTATTTTAAATTGTTCCCTGCTTAACACTTATTCGCGAATATGTTATGATGTTGAAGTTTTCTTTGAGGGGCTTAATGTTTTTAAGCAGCAAGCATTAATCGGCTTAAATGAAATAAATGGTAATCGTTTATAATTTTACCTTATTACAAAGCGTCATCTTTTTAAGAGATTTCAAGATACTGAATACTAATGCATTGCCTTGAATTCTCGATACACCTTAAGGACCAGGTAATTTATTTATTTATTTAATGACAAGCGTCGTTTATTTTAAAGTTTAAAATCAAAGCTTGTGTAGTGGTCAGTGGTTTTAATATTAAAGAATTTTTGTTCAAATCTCTATTCTTGTTTTCTTATCTAGATAATTTCGTTTATGTTTTAACGAAATTTCATCGAAATTTATTTCAGGTACTATACAGGGTGACCCAGACCACCCGTTCCACCCTTTTATTTCGAGAGCGATTTGTCGTATATTCTTGGGGAAAAATATTACCAAATTAAAACTGATGATTTTTTGGAGGAAGTGACATTTAAAAGTAGGTGTCTATCTTTTTTAGTTACGGAGATACAGCATTTTGAATTTTAGGTCACCAAGTTTTGACATAAATCACAAAATCGCTAATTACTTTTTAACCAATATACGTAGAATTCAAAGAAAATAATCACTACAAACTTGAAACCATCCTCTTTCAATTGGTAACAACAGTAATACAGAAATGGTTGATATAACGTTGAATAAAAAATCGCAAAAAATAGAAGAAAAAAGTAAATATTATTTTTCAGTTTTTGAATTTTTTTACCAAGGTAAGAACCATTAAGGTTGTATATTTTTTAAATTTTCTGAAAGTTCTTCATATTTACAACAAATCAGATCAAATTTGAATCCATAGCTATTTTCCTTCTCTTACTATAGTCTTTTGAAATTACTCCTAGAAGAAGCATTCTGAGCACAGTCTGTTATCATCGGTTGGTGGGCTGTCGTGAAACTGTTATAAAATATGTGAAGTTCCATCAGGTATCCCTTATAGCCCAATTGTCAAACTATGCACCTTATTATATACCGTACAGGCTATTTGACAAACTATGCTCAGGACTATTTCTGAAAGAAGTAACTTCAGAAGGCTTTAGTGAAGAAAAAGAGGTATGGTTTCAAAAAGTTCCCTGGTTCGTTGAGAATATGAACAAATTTCGGAAAATTATAAAGAACACAACCGTAATGGGTGAAATTAAGGAGAAAATTTAAAAAAACTGACAACATTTACATTTTTTTGTATTATTGTTATTACCTATTGAAAGAGGATGGTTTTAGTTTGTTCATGATTAAAACATTTGTGTCAATGAAACATGTCTTTGTCGATAAAAAGGTAATGTCAATGAAACTGTAGTCGATGAAACTGTATGTAGATGAAATTGTTTTTCGATGAGAAGTCGTTGTCTAATAAAAGGTTAGTCGATGAGAAGGTAGTATCGATGAAACGTCGGTATTGAAGAAAAGGTTTGTCGATTAAAAGGCATGGTCGATGAAAACGTTGTCGATGAAAAGGTAATATTGATGAATCGTCAGTGTCGATGAATTGGTCATGCGATGAAATGATTGTGTCGATGAAAGAGGATGGTTTTAGTTTGTTCATGATTAAAACATTTGTGTCAATGAAACATGTCTTTGTCGATAAAGAGGTAATGTCGATGAAACTGTAGTCGAAGAAACTGTATGTAGATGAAATTGTTTTTCGATGAAAAGTCCTTGTCCAATAAAAGGTTTGTCGATGAGAAGGTAGTCGATGAAAAGGAAATATTAATGAAACGTCAGTGTCGATGAATTAGTCATGCGATGAAATGATTGTGTCGATGAAAAAGCTATATCAATGAAACGGTAGGTATACAACCTTATTTTAACTGCCAAAAGTGACATTAGTTTGTTAAAACCATCAGGATTTGAAAATATATTTTGATAATCTCCATCAATACTATGGTCTCAAAGTAAAAATTGCAATTAGTACACTCCGCACCTTGTGTATGTGCTACTAGTCATATTAGGTGTTGCCAAATTGCTCGTTTCTTCTTTTGGTTATTAACTTAAAAATATTGTGAATACATATTTTAAAGGGGAAATTGATCATCATTTGCACTTAACACTTTCACACATATTTTAAACATTTTTTCATTACTCTACCATTGATCCCTGAACCATAAAGAGAGTTTTTGCGCCAGTTTTGGGTTACCCTGTAGTATTGTTGGAAATGTCTTTTATAAAAATAAATAAATATTAAAATATTTTTTTTAATTTTTAGTATAATTAACAAACAAAACGAAAAAATGAATGTAAATTACTAAAAAGTGATATCTTAAATTATGCAAAAATGAAAGCACTATCATCATTTGCAATAGGTGAGAATTGAAGCAACAACGGTTTTTCATTTTTCACTTTTGGAAACTACGAATTGCACGAAAAGATGTGGTACGGGTTACGGGTGGTCTGGTTCACCCTGTATATCATCGACAGACATCATTCTTTTCATGGATTTCCATTTCATCGATACCACATTTTCTTCAAGAAGAAGAAAAGCTGTCAACGAGATGATGTAATGTTTATGAAAAGGAACTCTACAAAAAGGTTCTTTCGAAAAAATTGTATTGTCAAAAAATTGTATTTTCGACTAAAAGGTTTTATCTATGCAATGAAAATATCGATGGTTCTTCTATGAAAATTTCGATCGACCAAATTTCTTTTTAACGAATAGTACTTGTTGTAAAAGAAGCTTTTATGAAACTGTTGACTATGTTATATGTTAAGGCTATGAACTATTAGTTAAATTTAAAGTCCAAATTTGGATGAAGGATTTATTTTAATGTATTTAGTGCTGTCTTACAGAAATCCCTAAATGTTCGGAACAAATTATCAAAATTAATACTACTGTCACGGTACTTGTACATCCTGTACATCCTTGTAACATCCTGTACAAGAAGTCATCAGCACGTAGAAAATATATGACATGAAAATCCAACGCAGCAAAATTTCATTACAATAATATTGAAAGTAGGAACACATTATTATTCCTATAATTTAATCAAAGTGTAAATTAGTTTCAGATATCCGATTTGACTTATTTAACCAAAGGGTTTGTATACTTCTTTCACTGTAGGTAATTATATCATGCAAAGTTTGTCCCAGTTACTTCAAGCGATAATAATAGCTGACAATTGGTGTATGGTTCAGGAAAAAAGTCAGTGATTTTCCCTTGGGGCAACCAAATCCAAGTAGACAGATCTAAATGTATCCGGGTCATAAAGATATACAAGTTGAGGACTGTCAGTGGGTGCCCAACACCGCGGGAATGGCTCCTTGTGCTAATTGTGTAAGAGTAATTGTCGCGATGTAAATCATGACACAGGGTGTTACCGTGTAAGCGGATCTTGGTGTTATTACAAATATAAATTACCTGGCTTTTAGGTATAATTTATAATGAATTGTAATTTAATGAAAGCAGGTCTTTATTTACATTTAACTCATTTCCATTACATAAATTGAATCAAAACAAAATGATGTCTTCTTGAAAAGTGGTTATTAATCTTTATTATCATAAATTACCTCCATAAATGACATAACTTTTCAAATCCCAAAAATTTGTACCTTCCAAGTAAACTTTTATTCCTACTCTTCAAACGATTAGCTTTGATGTTTTATTTTAAACATCCCAAGGCATTTTAATTGGCTTTTAGTTATAACTTTGATGATCGTGATTCTTCCAAAAGTTTCAAGACTGCATGTTTCGTATCCAGTGCTTTCACTTTATGAAGATAAGAAAAACACATATCAATCCTTATTAAAACTAATGACCGATTTAAATTACGCAAAGCACTCGTTCTCTTATCGAAAAGTGAAGCTCGTACCTCGTGCGTTTCTTGCGTAATTTAAGCCGAAAATGTTCATGGGCTTAGAATCGTGGGACCAAATTTTTCTTTTATTTAGAGCCTTTTTTTCACGCGAACCTGATGAGTTACTGTTGTTCATTGAACCTAAATATTTTTACTAGAAAATAAGATTTATGATTTATTCAGGAAATTGTCGCTGCGGTAGATGATAAAGACAATCAAAAGTAATTATTATTTATTATTGTTAACAAAGTAAACAGGTATACCTACTGCAATTATTTTTAATTTGCTTGGAATAAGTGTATGCCATTGTTGTGACTGGAAAGTGCACTAAAGTTCATAAAAATATAATTTTATGCAATTAATAATCGATTCAATGGTTTTTAATTTTATAATTTAATTTTTACCATATTTTGAAAAATATTGCAAAATACTATATTTTTCCTTCCATGCTAATAAAACAACCATCTTACTTAAGTATAGTCCAAAAGTATATTACGTATTATAATTACATACTTTGCTGGAGTATATCATAATTTAAACCTTATTATTATTATTGCCTTGATTAAAACGAGGTACGTACGTGTTGTACGACAAATGAGAAGCAATAAAAAGTGCGTGCTCAAGATGCGACTTCTGATTACAGTTGTGATTCGGCACGTCCGTATTACCATGCTGAGAATGTCCCTTGTTACAGCCGCCTCTCATCTCTTATTCCCTTTTGGTTTATCTCCAACAAAACTACCCACAACACTCATCCCTTGCAAATAATTAGATGGAAGAGCAATCTATTCTACATCTCCATCCAACCTTTGACTTTCTTACTTAAAATATGCATGGTTGCTTTCACACGGGTACTGAACCACGTTTGGAATTGATACGGCACATTCTAATTACGGAAAGACTACCTACGATGGCTACTGTCTGTTGGTGGTTTGAATGCTTGGCTTGATTTTGCATATGTACATTCCATGACTATAATTATTATTGTTGCATTTGTTCAATTAGAATTATGAGTTTTGTATACCATAATATACCCACCAAAGTAACAACTCTTGTATGCCCAAAAACTGGAGTTTATTGACCCAACTACTTTTCTTCACGCCAAAAATAAAACAGTTACTTCTGATTATGTGGTTATTAAAAAGCTTCAATGATTACCATATCCATTGTTCATATCAGATAATTTCTAGTAATAAAAATTTAGGAAATACAATATTGTTTGATCTGTGATTTTTAAATATTTGATAAACCACCAGGATTTGTGAATTAAGTTTTGCCTAAACACAAAAACATAGCGGCCACTAACCTTTCGTGGAACCAAGTACGTAAGTCAATTTTTGGAGGAAAATACTCTTCCTGAAGTGCCTGTACTCCTTGAAGATGATACGGATGAAGAAGTTCTCTTGTGCTGCTATTTGTCTTGTACAGGTATCAGGATTTTCATCAATATACCGTAATACTCTATCTTTAGGATCCAAAGTTAGGATAGTAGTTGGTCTTCCGTCTTCCAACATTCTTTACACTTTTCTTAAAAGATACTGAAGTCTAAAACCCCTTATTCTCTAAATTGTCGTTAATACATATAACGATACGATACGATACGAAAAGTTTAATAGTTCCAAAAGTAGAGTTAAACATGTATTCTCTATTGCCGTTTGTTTGTAATTATTAATTGAACAATTGTGTCGTTCCTAAAAGAGTGAGTTTTTCTTAGAGAATAGCAAAAACGATACCCTTAAAATAACGATTATCGTTTAATATCGAGTCGTTCACTTATCGTTAAGGGTTAGCGAATAAGGGGGTAAGTGTATTCGTTGAAAGGTTTTCTTGTTTGGAAGAGGTCAATTTGGAAAATATTCTGAATATAGTTGTCTTGCCTTCATAGCACTATATTGGACGAGTGCATACGTCAACTGCATTTTTGTCAGTTCTTCGTTTGAATAATGGTTAACTACAAGCCCTAAATATTATTCAATATCAAAATTTTAAAATAAAATAAGTAAAGGTCGATTTAGACGAGCACATAAATCTTGTACAAGGACGAGTCAGATGCTACATTGTGCAGTAGAAATGCGCAATGTGCAGTGGCATCTGAGTCGAACTTGTACAAGATGTGTGCACTCGTCTAAATCGGCCTTAATAATCGTTCATTTGTTTGAATATATTATTGTGGTAACCATAGCAATAGAAAGCAAAACCAAATAAATCTTCAACTCCTAGCGTATCTTTAGGTACATTTTTCTCCTAAACGGCTCATTCTAGCGAATTTGTATAGGAGCTCTTTGTTGTATAAAATTGATTAAAGAATATTATTTTTACAAAAAATATTGAAAAAGTTTAATCCTTAAAAAGTTGTATTGTTTTTACCTCTTTTCTTTTCTGCCAACACTTTTAAAGAGCTCCTCTAGGAAGCGGAATCGGACATATGTTTATTTGAACTTATTTCATTTCTTTAAAGTCCTCTATTCGCTGTTAAATTTTGTCTCACATATTATGATACAGCCTGTATATGATTTCTCTTGTATTGCGACATTCTTAACCAAGAAGGTCTATAATACCCAAAAATCGAAAAATCTTCTTCATTTGCACCATCTTGATCTTGATCTTGACTTACACACCTCAGTAAATGCTATAACTACATACTTAGTGTTTCACAACATTTATGAATCAAAAGACAATCCTTATTCTCATGAAATCTGGTTCATTGGTAATCTGATCGAATTCAGATTTGTGTGTTCGTCTTCTACATTTTCCAGCTAAGCTCCCAAAGAAAAATGTTGGGTATATGATGGTGCTAATCCAATTTAATAAGTTCCATTTACTAATTTCGCGTAAAAATATTAATTTGGAATACCAATGTCAAATTTGGAAACAATAGTACATGTATTGCAGTTAGGTATTCCCATCGGCCTCGTCCTGGTCTAAGACCTTCAAATTTTACTTTAGTTTGCACTACATTGACCTATATAACATCTGATTTGCTATTCTTGTATCTGCATCAAGCATCGTAATAAGTCTATAATATTTATTTATTTAGCTCTGGCTATATAGATAAAATCCTATAGATTGAGAATATGAGATAAAGGGATAGCATTTCCAAAGAATTTAAATAAACTTTTAAAATCACCTTTACTAGCTTCAAAGATCTATCCCGATTTTGTGATGATGCGAGCTTTGTTTGTCGGTTCTGTTGAGAACTGATTAATATCAAGCAAAGGCGACATCAAAGTCACTAAACCAATCCCACTAGGATAGGAATAGCATGATGATATTTCGGATAATTAACCATGCTTGTTTTCCGGTAACATCTATTTGGAACTCTTTCAAGAGGATTTTGCTATCATAGTTGGTGTCATTCAAAATGTAAGGTTCTTGTATATCAAGTACATTTCCAACTGGAGCTACAAATACGGCAGGTTTCAATAATTATCTATTCTTATAAATACAACACGGTTGACGTAAAGCTTTGAAGCAAGAACTATAATAATTGTACAGTACCTATTGTTTTCAATTCTACATGCCTTTGTATATATATTCTTTTCTCAATAAATTATATTTTATAAAGTAGCTATTTTACGTACATTATGAATTTTTGAACATTGACCTCTGATTTGACACCAAAAGGCAAGTTTCCAGACTTGGTGCCCATTGAGATATTTGATCACCATATTACGAACTATCGATTGGCCTGGTACCGATTGAAATCTACCGAAAATGTTTTCCCATTGCTTTTGTGCCGGGTCCTTTCATTTATTTAATATTTTTATCTAATTTCTAGTTTACAAAAAATAAGTTTTGGACGGTGGGTTGTCTCTCAAAAAATGGAGGTACCGTTTCCCTAACTTCTATAACCAGTACTGAAAGTTTTCTTTTTTTAATTTATTTTTAACTTTTGGGTATTTTTTAAAAATTATGTTTCTCTTGAGAAACACTTGTGTTAGGAAAATGAAACTACTACCCATTTATTATTTAGGTTCTTAAAATTGCTGATAAATTCATATGAACATTTTGGAGGATCAATTTATAAATTCGGCAGGGGTGGGGGAGGGGTGGTAAGGTGCACATCAAGTTTTAATCCGGTTCTGCAAAAAGCATATACATGAATATATGATTGAATTTATTTTCACAAGTGAGGAGACTGAATTAAGAAATCATAAAAGTTTTATATTTTTTCTGCTTAAAACTAAATTTCACACTTTAAATTTTTCGTTTTAAATTGCTCGTTTATACCATACAATTTGTTGCATGATTTTTTTACTTTTATTCTTTAATAAGCACGAAGAAAACATAAAGTTTTGCTATCCATAACTTGTAATTAATATCTCGAACTTTTCCGCACATACCACATAAACACATCCGAAATAAAAGAATTTATATATTATGCTTTTGTGAGAAAGTAAATATAAAGTACGAGGTATAATCCAATAACGTGTACATAAATTGTGCGTAGGAGGATAATGAAGGGAAAGTAATGATTTTAAAAATAAGTTTAAAACATTCAGCCACCGTGGGATCCAGTAAAAGGTGCCTAAGATTTGTTGTTTTTCCAGATTATAATATTAGTGTTAATGCTTATCGACATCCACTTAGCCTAGTTGGAGATCAGGAATTATTTTTCATTTTCCTTATCTCTATCAACGGGGAGTACACATAATTGGATTCTCTTAAATACTCGGACTTTCTAAAAAATTCAATGTAACTACTAATAATATACTGGGTGTTCCATTTATGATTCACCAAACGTCAGGGTTAGAAACTATAGTAAATTAAATCGACCAAAAATGATTAATTTTTAATTTTAGGTCACCGATTTTAATAAAAAATCTGAAAATCGTGTTTCACTTTTTTCCAACAGAATTTGATATTTCTAAAATCTCTGAAGTTTGCTAAAAAGGACTTAGATCAAAATCAACGATTTTTATAGAAATTGAAACTTAATACTTGGAAATTGTGATATAAATCGGGTAACAAAAAAATAAATAATGTATTTCTGTCTTTTGTGATTGAAATATGATAAAATAAAATAAAAATAAAAAACTCAGTAAAACTGGATAATCCTTATTTAAGTCCCTTTTAACAGCCCTTTGAGAATTAAAATAAAAAAAAATATAAGAAAAGAAAAATTATAGAGGTTCTACAATAATCTGAACATTTTGCAATTTTAAAAATGGTGTAACTTCTTAAAGAGTCAAAAAAAATATTTGTTCATGGGAATTTAAAACTCAGAATGACGTAAAAAAAGTAAAACACCTTGGGTGTTAAACACATATTTTTAGGTCTATTATCTCAAGTTAACCGTTGTCGGCCGAATTTTGCGACACCCTGTATACATTGTTATTTTATTTTTTCTCTTTGTAATAAATAAAAAAAATAATTATTTATCAATGTCCCACTTTTTTAAAAGTCATACTAAGTATTGTGAATTTTGAATCTCAAAAAAAATTTTGACCTCCAAATATAAACGAAAGGAAGCCACCAGTATTGGGCGCCTTTTATAGTCTGTACCCTGCTGACCTAAATTCTAGGCTACGCCACTGAAATTTACACAGAAATTTAAAAAGATTAACAGAAAAATGGTTTAAGAAACATCCTCTTTCAGAAATAGTTTAAAAAACCGTTTTTTCAGGTTTTTTTAGATAATAGTTGTATTTTTTAGGTTTTCTAAAATTTCTTCATACTCTCAATAAACCGTAGCTATTTTCTATTAGTTTCCTGAGCAAAACTAAAAAAGATCCATTCCTAATTTTTTGACATACATTTTGTAAAAAAATAGAGGAAGGCGAGTAAAGGATTTTGCCGACGACCATATGAGGAAATCGTATGTCATTTATATAAGTGGTTTAGAAAATCTATCATTGCTACACTAGTGACTTTGGTTTTCTGTTTTGTAACTCTGAAATACTTCTTGTAATTTTCGATAGAGGCGCTGCGAAGGAATTCCGAAAGCCCTCTCTTGGATTTTTTTTTGACTTTCAAAAAAAGGACAGTTCAAATAAAAATTTACATTTAACCCGGCTAATTTTACTTATTTTATTATTAACACAGGTTATGTTATGACTTTTTAGTTTTTACTACAAAATATTAATAAAGGTCGCAAGATCTCCGTGGTCGTCGGAAAAATAGCGTACGCAACACGCAAGAAAGTGAATTTCATGCACGTGTGATATCGTTCGGCTATTTTCACACTCGCACAAAATTCGTCACTTTCTAGCTCGTCGCGTAATATACTATTTTGTGCTTTGAGTTTTTATTGGTTTTAGTAACTGAACTAGCGTTTTTAGTATTTTTGGAGACTTAAAAAATTATTTATAAGTACCCATATATTAAGATAACTTAAAGAGGTTCTTATTTATTACTCCACTACTAGCTTTATCAAATGACCACCAGAGGTCGTATCTGATGTCCGAAATAAATTTGCTCTACTTTCTTACATTTGGTGAACCCTGTATATTGTAATTTGTTGACATTTATACAATTTAAATTTTAACATGTATAAAAAATACCACAATTAAAAATGTTTATAATCAACCACTTTTATTTTTTAAAGTTTATTATAAATAATTACAAAAGATGCGATATCGTAATTATGTTAACATTTAAATACCTGCAAAATTTATTACATTTACATAAGTATTACATTATATTAGTGCGAAAAATAATAATATTACAATAGTATACATTTTTTAGTAGAATCATTCAAAGTAGGTGTTAATTCATATTTAGTGTTAGTGCATACAAATTGCTAATGTCTCCATAAATTTCTAATAGCTTTTTGTTTTAACTGCAAATAATTTGACATTTTATTTAAGCTTTAAGTAAAAGTTATTTTATTATATTAAATACACAATACCACCGGGTATAATATTTAGAATTTGCTATTATACAATAGAGATTTTTTATTACTCTATTTTTATCATAATTAAGCAATAAGTTTTATTTTATTATTTAAGTCATTGCATTATTTTTAATGATGTTTTATTACCCGAAATTGCATTTTTTACAAGTCATAAAAGAGGTATTAAAAATAAGTTTATAACAAAAAGTGAAATGTCAATTATCTTAGTGATTAAGTTTCTTAATTTTTCTTAATTTCGTGATTTAAATAAAAAGATTTTATTTTTATTAGGTGATATCTGTTGGCGAACACATTTTAAAATATTTACAAAACTGACTGTAAATAATTAATTTTTTTAATGATTTTAGTTTTATAATAAATCTTTAAAAACACCTTTACACAGAAAAATCATTGAAATTAATCAAAACAAGTATACAGGGATTTTTTTTTGATCTTAGATATGGAAAAATATTTACTTTTAATTGACCCTCGGTTTCCTATTTCCTTTATTTAATCAACTATTAAAATTTTTGTTAAAATTTAACGATTAATTATGAATATTAATTTGAAGTGACACATCCTGCATTATAATGCAGAAAAAGTATGCAGTTTTTATTTGTTTTCGTTAAAGATATTAACACTTTTATAGCTGTTTTAAAAACAAACTTAATTTAACGGAAAAGGAAGCCTAAAGCAAAACTATCAAAAGGAAAATTGGCAATATTAAAAGTGTAAGTAATTATTTAACATTAGCATTCCAAATTTATTGCGTTGATTAAGTGAATAGAAAAACAAGTAGCGACGGAATCAGCGAGAAATATTTACATATGTTTTAAAGTAAATGTTGCCATGTACATGGTATACCACAAGGCTTATATTGGATCCTATAAAATGCGACGCGTGCTCGTCCGATTTATTGTCACCGCGTGATGCCCTGACGAGATAACGGAACTATAAACATGCGTCCGATCTTCATTTGCATATTTATTACATATTTCCATTAATAATTTGCTCCCGTCTAATTAACAGGGATGTCGAAAGATTGGAAAAACACTTTGTAATTTTGAATAGCTCCAAGATCCATCAACATTCAGCTTTGCTATAAATTGAAACTAATTCATCAGAAAACTCCTTCTAAATGATTATTTTATTAAGACCAGAAGATCATTTTACAGATTTTTAATAAATTACACCAGAAGTTGACTGACCCAGTTAATTAACCGGTTTTGGTGGTTTTCGTGGGGTTATCATTAACACATATAATCTTGAGATACGATATTTTTATGATGATAATGAGTATTGATTTAACAAAAATCAGATGAATACCCACGAAACATTTTTTTACAATTACTGCTTGCAGCGAGTTTAATACCATATAATAAATGGCATTTATTATTTTAATATTAATTTTCAAGCAAATGGGGAGGCTTAAGAGAATTTTGTTGTAAATAACTTTCGTGCATCCATAAAAGGCTTAGCTTAAGAAGTGGAGGTATAGGGTATATAAAACAAAAACCATGTCAAGTTCATTAAGAAGGCACTGTTAAAATTAAATTTATTATTAGATAATTTTTATTTACAATAGTTTATTACATCAATGCTATCTTTCACAACAACGTTATAATGTAAAACATTAGAATACTTAAAACCAAAATACTTAATTTTCTATCTTTTGATCATTTTTTTTAACTGAAGTATTTACAATTATTCTACTTTAGGGCTTAGATTTTAGTAGGATAGCTAACTACTGATCTTCAAAATTTTAGTAGAGTAAAAAATATTAAGGCACTCTTCCTAGAATAATACTACTAAATGTAATTATGGTTTCTTTGGTTCATTAAATTTAGTCTATATTTGTACTGTCCTATAAAGAAAGTGGATACCTAATTGAAATTCGCAGATACGTCCTGTGAATTAATTGATTTTATTTAAGAGATGTGAATGTTATTAAAAAGTTGCATTTCAAATCGTGGCGTATTGCACCTGAGGTGTTAAAACGCGTTTCTTGAACGAAGCAAATGAACTTGTTTGTAATAATTTATGCAGCTATAACTGTTATAAATTTGTCAAAGTGAGAGTACGATCGGCGCCAGTATTCCTTTTGGTATTTGAATATTTTCATTTTACGTAGGTTTATTATGGCTTATAGCTCATGGATTTAGAATTGCTGCTTTGGCAGTTATGAGTAAATTTTTTTAGAATTATCATAAGGTGCAAGAAGTACATGATATTTGATGGTACCCACTGGCTGCTATTTTTAGGCTTAAAACCAGATGTGATCGTCCGATAATATCTTTGAATCGATGTTTCCGTACAATCATCGAGGTTAAACATTTCAAGAATGTAGTTTCGCGACTATATCACTATATATGATGACCATCGCTATTATACCCAACGCTATTCTATTGATTTGTTACTTATAGCACTCTACACTAAGCTCGTAATCATTCGCAAAAAGCTAATCAATTACAGATTATAACCTAGAAGTTATAATTGCTATTAAAACAGATTTATGTCATCTCTTTTTATTTTGATGATATTATAACGTGTTTCCACTGAAATGTACTTAATCGCACGTGGTACTTTGTTATAAATAATATCTTTGTGACATTCCATTAGTAAAATTATTTGCGAAGAAAATCTCAAATCCACTCTCTTTACGCATACCTTATAAAGACTACCACTTATCACTGCATGGCTCACTTAACGCTTTACTAATTTGCGTTAATATTTCATTCTTATGGACGACTGCTTTTAGGAATCGTTGACACTGTCATACCAAAAAGAAGTTCAATGTTTGATTTCATAATAAAATCTCTTTGTTGAGTCATCTCATCACCTAAATACTCTTAGAGC
This sequence comes from Stenus bimaculatus, assembly GCA_963971135.1. NCBI lineage: Eukaryota > Metazoa > Arthropoda > Insecta > Coleoptera > Staphylinidae > Stenus > Stenus bimaculatus. The sequence goes on along the minus strand of OZ020185.1, from coordinate 10,249,891 downwards.
AAAACAAAATTTAATGATCTAAAGTCATGATTGTGAACAGTAATCCCATAAAGCTCCGTATGAAGTATGAGCACACCTAAAAAGCTCCTCGGTAATCTCTTTAATTTTAATAAAATATTCTTTTCAACATTATTTCCTCGCATTACTTTAATTAAGTGTGTAAACAACATGCATGTTGCATTTATTAAGCAAACTGATGCGGTGAAAGTTTCTTCGGGAATATCCTGGCGCCAAGAAACGTCGAGAGAAAATGTAAATAAATTTATATTGACCCAAACCAACCGCAATATTTCGGTAATTAGATAATCATAAACATTACGAGGCGTTAGCGGCTTTTGAATCCTTCCTTTTTACAACGTGCTTAAGAGACCACAATTTTTGTTTACACATTAGGCTCAATCAATTAAAAAAATCGTAAACAAACATCGCATTGCGTTTACTCAAATATTTATCTCCTCAACTCTTTTTATTGCCGGAATCTTTTCGTATTTATTCAGTCAATTAAAAGGAAAGTTTCTCGATTATAAAATTGAGAATGCGTTTACATCAATGACTCACATTTTATGTAATACCAGAATTATTCTAATTAGTTAATCATTTAAGTTATTGGATACTTCTTTTCAATAAAAACTCACTTTATTACCTTTCAACAAAACACACAATTAATCCACGTGAATTAACTTCATTTCATTATGCAAGAAGTTTAATAAAATATTTATAGCAAATATTCTTACAGCACTAAATTATACTAAGGTAGCCATCACTCAAGGAGAGCATTTTGCATGAAAAAAAATATATTTTAACAGGACTATTTTTTGGTGATAATTAGATTTTTTAGAAGAATCGGGATGTGGCTTTAAAACCTTCATACTATTCTGCTGGATTTCCAGCAAACGAACTTTTTGTTCCTGTCTCTAAATTTGAAAAACACTCGAAGAAAAACAAAACAAATCCAAACTGTGTTTTGAGACAATGTCATAAACTACTATGTTTCGGAGAAAGATAAAATATTATGTAAAAAGATTTTTATAATTTAAAAAAATAAGAAGTATAAGATGGTAAAAAAATCAATTCAAGAGAAACTCAAAACATTAAAAACGAGGAAACACAACAGTTGACATCCCAAAAGCATACAACTCAACATGAACAGAAAATAGTAGAACTAAAGAGAAGAGGAATGTCAACATATCTCCAAACAATAATAAAGAGCAGATTTTACCAATATGATCATCATTGAAAATGACAAAATTATACCAAATAGAACTCAGGGTTTAGTATTTGATCTAGAAGGAAGGTAGAAGATGGATCCGTATGCAGACGATCGTCACGATAGATCGGAAAACATAAAGAGGACCAGATGGAAATAATGAACAAAACACTTGATAGTATAATTATCTGGATGCAAGATACTGAGCTAAACAAAGCGCCAACAAAAACAGAGGCGGTGATGCTATCAGACAGGAAAAAAGTCGACATGAGGGAACAGGCAACAGAGATAAGCCAAAAAAATCAATCAGTTACTTAGGAGCAGACCTGGATAAAAACGTACCCTTCGAAGGGCATAAACGAATAGCAGTGGATAAAGCCAAAAAGAATAAAATATCACTAGTCGCCTTTACACACGAGACGGCGTTTTTAATCATCCGTTTACACATACTCGACTCGAACAATGGGTGAATACTGGAAATATAGCCTTTATGGCTATTTCACCACATGTTGGCTGTCACCGTTTTGTGCTAGACTTAAATTTTGCATAAGTTTTAAAGGCACTTTTATCATCTCCCCTGAGAATTAGAGTATCAATAGTAATACCATGAATAGGTTGAAATCCGCAATAAGTTTGTCAATATATTGGCAAATGAAATTGCTTTTTAAAAACTCGTGTCAATAAAGCGACAGAATTATTATAGTGATTTCAACCTACGAATTGTATTTGGATAGATTATTATAGGCCTTATTTCTGCAAAATACTAGAACTGTATTTAAATTTTAACATCAGTTTTTACTTCAAATGACAAATTTGAAATTTAAACACATTTCATGTAAACGTCGAAACCTTTGACTTGATAATTTAGGTAGGACCCAAATTTTCACGATAACCCAATGGCAAATGGACCAAGTGATTTCAACCTACGAATTGTATTTGGATAGATTATTTCAACCCTTATTTCTACAAAATACAATGACAAATGGACCAATCAGAACGCTTGTCAGGATGAAGGCATGAAATAATCAAAATAATACCCTTTTAAGAAAAATAAATTGGTGCGATAATTTGTTATTACTCGTTTAGTTTTCAAAAATGTAATGGTGTATTTACACATAAGACCGTTTTTATTCCTCCGTTTACATGTTGTTCGTCATGGTTTTCTGCTCAACTCCAGGGGCTGGATTCCTGAATCTCACCGAGTGTATGTCAATCTTACTTCAAGTGGAAATCTACAAGGGCACATGCAGAATCTGAAAAGATTTGACTTTGAAACCCCGTTGAGGTGGTTGTCGAAGACCGCCAAATAGTTAGGTTAAGTAACTTAGATCCCGGAGCATCCTTGTATTACACGGATGGATCTAAATCGACTGAAGGGACAGATATAGCTATCTATGAACCTAACTACAGGGTCTCTTTGGCCTTGGGAACCTTCCCCACCATAACACAGACAGAAACTCTGGCAACGATTAGGACTCTAAAGGTCCACACCCTTGAGTCCAAATTAGCTTGGGAATGCCGGCAATCTCTGAAGCAACTGGCAAAAGGGAACAAGCTCACCCATATGTGGGTGCCAGGACACCAAGGAATGAAATTGCAGATGAGCTGGCAAGATCAGCCTCAAAAGTTACACCGACTGATCCCGAACCGTTTTGTGGTCTAAACAAACGCATATACGGGGGGGGGGGGGTATACTGCGGTGAAAAAGGAACAACATAGTGTCCCACTGGAGACTATCTCCGGGTGCAAAGCAGGCGAAGAAATTCATTGATTAGGCTAATCACAGCCCTTTTAACCTGTCACTGCCCATTGAGATATCACCCCAACAAAATGGGCAAGTCGGAAACAACAACCTGCAGATTTTGTTGCCTGGAGGATGAAACCTCGGAACACATTATCTGCGAATGCAACTCATTCGCCTTGCATCAGAGGTGGAAGTTTGTAAGTCCTAACGTACCGAGAACGGGAGATTGTTTACTGCATTACTGTGGTTACGATTTTTGTCTCGTTTCCACATTATGAACGATTTTGTGTGTAAGAGAGAGACTAAAATATCTAACGAGTCAACTCTCAACCGAGAACAACTCGTTAGAGTTACAAACTTCCACCTCAGATTCGATCACTTCGGCTGGACAACACTTATTCCAGACGAAGTCATGACCATGTCTCCTAGGGCCCTAATTAGCTTTATCAAACATTTAGAGATCCCAGCATTGTACTAGAGCAAGGGTTTTAACAAAAGATCACAGTGGTCGCAGTTACGTAAGACTCATTGGGAAAAGCCAATCGACCTCCTATTTAATCTAGTCTAATGTCGCTTGGTTCATGGGGCTTAATTTTGAACCAGTCGAAACGATGTCGCCGATCAGACTACAGGGACAGACTCTTATTTTTGCATCTAAATGAAAAGGATTGAATGATAAAAGTCGTCGGTGATATCCTGTCGACTGGTTTAAAACTAAGCCATATCAAGTGAGTTTGGATTCTCCGGTGAAATATTGACGCATGCGCTTCGAGGAAGGTGAGATTTAGATTCACTGTGAGATTTCAGGAGTGTGTACGATTGTTACAGTTACAGTTTTGTCTTATTTAAAAAAATACAAAACGCACACCAGGGAGAGAGAAAATCTGTCACCAAGCAACTTTGTCAATAAACGATTATTTCCGTATATGACAATAATGCTCTATGTTACAGACTTCCACCTCAGTGTCTGTTAAGTTTGAAATCGAAGGGAACTCGTTGACTTTCGTTCTGCAGCACCTTAATATCTGTAAACGAGTGATTGAAAACGCTGTAGTCTTTTTGTAAATTCTCCTTTATTTCTTTCTTTTCGTTAGTTTTCAGTATGGTTTAGAGTCTAGAGTTTAAAGATACGTTTATACATAAGACGCCTTTATTGTTATTATTATCCCATTGGTATTTTATGTTTAAGGGCACCTTAAAGATTTATGAGTTTTGTTTTATTTCGAAAAGTTTTTCGGCTATTAGGATAATTTAAACACAGGTTTTTCCCAAATTTTTCATTAAAACGACGTTTTTAAAAACTGTTTAGAAAGCTTGAAAACGTCGCATTAATAAAAAGTTTGGGAAAAAACTATGTTTAATTTGTTCTAATAGCCGAAAAACTTTTGAAAATCAACTTTAAGGACGACAATAGATCATACATTAATTTTTTTTTTCAATTTCTAACGACTTTATGTTAAAAATGTCGGCCATGTTTTTGTACTTATTGACTTGCAATCAAAATCAAGAGGTTCATATGAGAACATAATTATGAAAACACAATATTGACATATACTAACCACAAAAGTGGGCTGAATTTAGACACATGTCGCACAGTTTTGAAGTTACCGTTTTCGAGACTTCAAAACGTTCGTAAAGGTGATAATACACATGATATGGCCTTTTTAATCCTCTACTACTCTACTTGAACTTGAACAATGGGTGAGCAATAGTATGTTGCTCTTTCGCCGCACATTGTCCGGTTTCGTTTTCTACAAAACTCAATATCGGATAAGTTTAACATCCAAAGAAACAATATGGGGTATCACAAAATCTATTACTCCTATTATTTTAACTCGGGCTCATTGTATTTCGTTATGAAACATCATAATAAGTGTAAGTTTTCGACATGGGTTTCTGTTATGTTTCCATTTGTTAGTTTAGTGGAAAACCCATATTACAGTAGATCATTTGAAAATGTTTTTTGTTTTATCTTTAAAATTAGGTTAATAACTTGTTAGGGGTTGTCATTTAAAAAAAATGAGGTGCTTTATAAGGAACGAAAGTCTTTGAATACTTAAGTATTTATAACCTAAATATTCAGAAAAATTGGGTGTGGTACCAGGAGTTTTGTGACACCCTGTATAAAAAACAATCAAAACTGGAAATGTATATGTTTCGAAGTTAATTTCTTGTAAATTAGCATACAAAGGAACTTTCTTCTGAGAAATTTTTATTTTGTGTAAGATTAAAATGGTGTAAATCATTTTATATAAGGTGCTGATTTCTTTTTGAATTATAATTTAGACCCTAGTTGGTTTTACATAATGGGGACATGGCGTTTTCCCGGATCTGCCAAAAGAGGTTGAAAGGTCGATTTTGCTTAATCTTGTGTTGGATAACATGGGTCTTTTTTGATTTATTATGCGCGGTCTCAAACAAATAATTTATTGTATTTTACAAATTTTACACGGCATTGCCAGCTGTAACAAAAGATATCCATTTTACTTTTTTTAATTGTGTTAAGACAAACTTATGTCTTTTTAGATTTATAAAGTGTTATTGTTTGCATGAACTATATTTGAAACTGTGTTCGAGTTATTTATTACCTAGTATTTAAATCTTTTGTGAAATTAACCTAAAAGATTATAATAATAATTATAGCCAGTCATTCTTTCTAATTTTTGTACTTGATTGAATCATTTAAGAACTGTTAAACCGTTGTTCACTAGAGATTACAATAAAGGAATCGAATGTTTTTCACCCACTGGTTGTCCCAGTTTCGCAACCATTTACTAAATGATGAGGGCACGAGATGTTTCAAGCTACAATCTGGTCACGTTTGGCGAACACTTTTTCGCCTTGCCTCGGCGATATGGATCACACAATAAGATATTCTAATAATTTAGTGATGGACAAGATTAAAGTAATAAATTATTAGTTACTACCAAAATCTAGATTAAGATTTTTAAACTTGTATTTTAGATATAAACTGTTTATTCTTGAAGGTCTTCTGGTGATTACAATTAAAACCACATTTACAAATTGCTTTATTCGTCTTCATGGAGATTGCTGTTTATAATTTAAAGTGCTCTCACTTACTCATTATCGCAATTTCTTGTAATATTAAGCAACACCTACTTGTCTAATTTAAACGTGGTTATGTTCGAATTTAGATAATATCCCCTGATATCCATGCTTCGATTACTTTATGTGTACCCCTTTTCAATAGATTACCTGAAACTACAGGCTTTTCAGCACGATTCCAGGATCAATACAAATTTATATGATCCTCAATAAGAAGGATCAATGCAACTCTGTTAAATAGTCCGTATAACATAAAGATAAACTTATATTTATACTCTTGTAACTGCAAACTGTGCCCTTGCAAATTTCCACATTACTCCTTAACGTTACACATTTGTTAATATTACATAATGTTACCACACAGTAATAGCTACTCAAAAACCTAGTTACTTAAATCTGATTAAACATTTGTTCTCAATTTCAATTAATTTTGTACTAACATCCATTTTGTGTTTATTAGCGGCTTAAATTTTTCTATTAAACTTATCATGCTATCCAATATCATGACTTTTTTTGCAAACATTAGGTAAATTATTTTCCGTTTATTTGCAACAGTGGTTCTGTACTTTATGGATAAGAATCATGAGAAAGCTTCAATGTTGGTGGCCTAAATGTGCTTGCAGTACAAAAATTATAATTTTCAGTAAATGTAATCTCATTTTTTTATGGTTTACTCAAGTCATGTTTTATTAGCTATTAAATGTTGACAAGAGGCGAAGATTTAAAAGCAATCTGTACCATCTCTGAAAGTCCAAAATTTGAAGAGAATAAGAGCACCTTTCCTTTCCCGGAGAGTAAAGATCTGCATGATATGTAAATCGTGAAGTGCCTATTTTATTCAATTCTCTTATTATTGATAAGAACAAATCAAGTATCTAATCTTTTTATTGTTTATTGACATTGTCGATTAACGGCCTCTGTGTGGAAAAAAAAAGGACAACAAGCTTGACGAGATTAGCAACGACGTTGATCGATGCTCTTAAGCTTCGGCGCGAACGTTAATTTGTTTTTATACAAAACCGAGAAACGCTAATTACGTCAAATTGCTTTCTATGCCATTGCCAGATGGAAACATTGTTAATTACGCCAAAGAACGCATTAAGGCTCAAATTTACTGCTCAGATCGCGAACATTACCGCCGCGACACAGAAACTAACGCGCTCAGAATCTAGAATAATTATTGTTGGCATCTTCGGAATCTAACCATCGCAACTAAAGTACAAACCGTTCAACCAGTTGATAAAACATCATGCATTACTGATATAATTAAAAGTAATTAATACATTTTTTTTAGTTATTCAAGACCTATTAATTAGAAAACCTATATTACGCCAGGACCATTCATTAATTTAATTATTTTTCTATGTTTAAGTTGAACAATACCAACTTAAATGTTTTGTTAAGGATAAAATTAATCTATAGGTAATGGCAAATGGTAAATATTTTAAGTAACAAAAAAAACAGACGATTTAATTACCTTCAGATATATTAGATTCTACAAAGTATATATCTTTCAATTAATATTAATACAGCATTCGCTATCTATTCCCATTTCTTCTATTTCAAAAATGCTTCCAGTAAAAAATTTTTCCCAGGCCAGAAATTCAGTTTTATTACACCATATTCAAAAGTGGCCAAGAACTGATGTGCGCAATTATCAACATATTAGTATCATGAATACAATTCCCAAACTCTTTAAAGCCATAATTTCGGATGTAATAACACCATTATTCAAAAGCGTAATTGTTAAGGAACAGGATTCTGTAGTGTTTGATCTACTTTGAGCAATCTTACAATCTTCAACCAATTTATACATCAAACCTTAGAGAGTCGGTGTCAGGTTGATATACACTGATTTCTCTAAGGTTTTTGATAAAACTGGAGTAAGCTGTTAATATTCAAATTGAAAAAAATGGTGTTCATAGAAGGATGTTGGATTTTTTTTATAATTATCTAGTGAACAGAGTCCAAATTGTGAGATTGGATGGAATTTACTATAGGCAGATCTAGGTCATTTCAGGTATTCCGCAGGGTAGCCATCTAGGACCACTCCAATTTTTGTTGTTTATGAACGACATAGCTTCCTGTTTTGTATCCTCTAAATTTCTTTTGTTTGCTGACGATCTAAATATTTTCTTTACTATTAAAAACTTTCTTGATATTCTTCTACAACAAGAAGATCTAAATAGACTCTGCAATTAGTTTGGAACAACTTCATGCAAATAAATGCAAAATAGTCACCTTCTCTAGAATCGACAAACCTTTATATTATCTTTATATACCTTACTTGGTACACCTTTGGAATTGCTTAACAGTTTCTCTGACTTGGATCTTACATCTTACTTTTTATTCAAAATTTACAGCATATTTCAAACAAATCACTAAAAATTTTGGGTTTCATAAAAAGAAATGCAGCATAAATGCAGAATGCTCCTTCAAAATAGTATTTGTTTTCTTTCTGTAGAAAGATTCTGAAGTACCTCTCTCCAGTATGATCGCCTCAGTATGACATCCCACATACATACTCAAAAGTTGGAGTCAATTCAAAATAAATTTACATTGCGTGTATTTCTAACTTAATTAAAATGAATACTGGATAACCAAATTAAGAACCAAAATTTATATCTTCAGTCTTGAGACTCCTAGATCTACATCTGATCTGATGTTTCTATACAGGGTGTCCCGTAAGTGGACGATAAAACGAAATGAGCTGACAGAGAAGGGAATTTCCAATTTAAATAACCATATTTTTGTTATGAAATTGTTGATGGTTCAAGAGTTATTTCAGTTTTTGCATTTTTTGAGTAAGCGCGTACGGTGTTCATTAAAAAATTGATTAAGTAAATACTGTGACTTGTTTGATTTTTTTAAATTATCATTATGAACCTCAAAGGGGCCACCTTTTCAATAATAGCATTTTTATAAACTCATTTATCTTTTAACAAACAAAAAAAAATATTTTGCGAAAACTTTTTGTTCGTATAAAATTTTAGCTTATTTTAAAGTCACACTGACAGAAAATAATGTACTAACATAATGTTGAACAACTATTAGAAAAAGTTCTCCATTTCACGTAGAATCAGAAATGGTATAACTCATAAAGGCAAATCCAACCGTTTATTTTTTAATGAATGTTTATGAGAAGTAATTCGTATTTTTGCTAAAAAATAATTGTACTACAGTTTTGAGTTATGGTCAAAAATTAAAAAAAAAGAGTCAAATAGTGAAATAGTGATTTTTATTAGCAAAAATTTACAAAAGTTGCTCAAAATGAGCTCCATGTGCCCTTACACATAATCGGCATCGACGGATAAAATTGGTTTTGATTAACCGAAATGCTTGTTCATTATTTTTAATAATGACGATTGCTCGCCTTATTTTTTGTCGCAGCTCTTGTTCGGTATTATTTTCCGTTGCGTAAAACAATTCTTTAAAATATCCTAAAAAAAAGTCCATAGGATTTAGATCAGGTGATCGCGCTGGCCAGTGAATAGTTTCTCCTCTTCCAATCCAGCGATTTTGAAAATGTATGTTGAGGTGTCGTCTCACCCCTACGGCATAATGGTGAGGAGCACCATCTTGCTGGAGCCACATGTCCCGGTGAGTTTCAAGGGAAACATCTTCAAGTAAGCCTGGCAAATCATTTTGCAAAAAATAAGGTAAATTTGGCCATTGACCCTTCTTGGTAGTTCAAATGGGCCAAATACCTTCAATTATTCCTGCCCACGTGTTGATCCCAAAGTGGTGTTGGAAGCGATCATTTCGCACCACCATGAGATTAACGTCCCAATAATGTAAAGTGTGGATATTGAATATTCCTATCCTGCTAAATGTGGATTCGTCGCCCCACAAAACTTTATTTTAAAAACTAGGGTCTTCCCTATTGCGTCGTAGCATTTCCCTGCAAAATCGGTACCTATTATTGAACTCAGTGCTTGCACGCGTTGCACATGGTACGGGCACAATTGATACCTTTGCAAAATACGATGCATATAAGTTTGAGGTATTTGAGTATTTCTTGATACACGACGAACACTTGTTGTTGGATTCTCTGCCACAAATTCAACTATTTCGTCTTCGTCGATATCATGCCTAATAGGTCTTCCTTCTCTCCGTGGCTTCCCAGGGATTTCACCTTCTATGTACCACCGATGTACATTTTGAAACACTCTGTAGACCGGGATAACGTTCACGATTGGAGTATCGTTCTCGATTCTCTCTTGCAGCAGCTAGGGCATTTCCATCACAAAACCCATACACATAATACATTTTTACATATTCGCGAGAAGAGTACGACATTTTTGTGAATCCGAATACAATTAAAATAACAGATGCAAATATCTCAACTTCAAAAATAGGAAAACAAAAACAACTACCCTTCCTCCATTTAAATTTATTAGAATAGGACTAGCCGTGACGAAAAATAAGATGGAAAATTTTGATTATTAAAGATAACAAACACATTCTAAGCATCTTTCGTAATTTTTTTTGCGCAAAAATCATTATTTTACTCATTTTGTTTGATTTCTGATCATAATTCAAAAATTGTAGTAAAATAATTTTTAGCAAAAATACGAATACCTTCTCATAAACATTCATTAAAAAAACAACGCTTTGATTTGGCTTTATGCATTATAACATTTCTGATTCCTGATTCTACGTGAAAAGGAGAACTTTTTCTAATAGTTGTTCAACTTTATGTTAATAGATTATTTTCTGCCAGGGTCACTTTAAAATCAACTAAAATTTTATACGAACAAAAAATTTTCGCAAAATATTTTATTTTGTTTGATAAAAGATAAATGAGTTTATAAAAGTGCTATTATTGAAATGGTGGACCCTTTCAGGTCCATAATGATAATTTAAAAAAATCAAACAACTCATAGTATGTTCTTAATCAATTATTTAATGAACACAGTACGCGCTTACTGAAAAAATACAAAAACTGAAATAACTCTTAAACCATCAATAATTTTATAACAAAAAATATAGTTATTTAAATTGGAATTTACCTTCTCTGTCACCCCATTTCATTTTATCGTCCACTTACGGGACACTCTGTATAAAATATTATCATCTACATTTATTGACTGTCCCGAAATTTTGGGCCAAATGGATTTTCATGTTCCATCCAAAATCACCTGACAACATAAACCATTTAACATCAGGTATACTCTAGGCAATTTCTTAAAAATCCCCTTTTGTGAGGTTAACTACTGCAGCAAACAGAAAATTTCTGTAACCTGGACTTTTTTATAATGTCTCCCTAAGTAATCTCAAAAATATTTTGATAATTATTGATAATTTGCGAATATTGATCTATTTTTCATAATTTGAGATAGTTGTGAGTAAGTATGTAAATTGTATATTCTGTAAATTTTGTATAATAGCATACAGTAGTTTTTAATAAATTTTGTTTGAAAGCTATTGTTATTGCAAAATTTGACATTCATTGTTCTATTATTTTTATATTAAAAGGTTGAGCGACGTTAATAAATTAAAATTAATGAACTTCAATACCTTGTATATCTGTTTGGTTAAAAAGTCAATTCCCAAAGTTAGGGACACATGTTTAGAAACAACATGTATAAGACCTTTTTTAATCTCATAAAGCTACATCGAGCTTTTCCTTACTTTTAGAGACAATTTTTCAAGTCCCATGCAAAAATGTATGTGTGATCTTCTCTGATCGCCATTTTCTAGAAAAAAATACTTCACTTCACTTATTTCAGAGGTAAGACATTTCCTTGATAGTACCTAGACTAAAAATGAGCAAAATAATTTCTTTTAGAAATCAGAAATAGTGAAAATTAGAAAAAGAAATTAAATTTTTGATAATTTTTTGGTGAAAGTTCATTCTTCCAGAAATAATTGTAATGTTGACGGAAGTATTTAGAGGTGTTACATCAGTGGTAAATTTAATGGTTTCCAATATCTATAATTTTTGGAGTAATGACCTATAGAAAAACTCGAGGTCAATTAATGTTATATTATTAATGTTTAATTATAAATGGTATTTGATAAAAGTACCTCAAAATAGTGTATAATTGTGGGGTTAAATTCAAGGTAAGAGTGTGGTTTCTTGTAGAGAAATATGTCCGAAGAAACAAGCAACAGGTGGCGATTCTAATTCTTTAAGTAGCAATTTGCATATTATCATAGTCATTAAAAGTCCAAGGTAAGAACGCGGGATAAAATTAAAAATTTCGAATTTTACGCATTTTTCGTCTACGACGTTTACTGCCTCTGCTGTATTTCATTTCGAATGCGATCGTCCTTGGTGTCTCGAGTATTTCTTGCATACAAGAGACATCAGGGAGAGAGCCATGGATAATCTTTTTAAACGTTTCCTAATGAGATAATTTTTTGCGTTCGCGTGGAGCAAGCAGCTTGTAAGCCACGGGGGAAAAATCCACAGTTGGAAGTGTTAATTGCATCTCATTTAGATTCTACACGAGATAAGAAACGTGCGCGGGCGCCGGTCTCGCATTCCGAAGAATAAATCCCGTGAGTATTATGTATGTACACATCCACGGTCCCATATCTAATATCAAACACAGGGGCTCGACATTTCAACAGGACAAACACGAACACGAAAGGAAAAAAGGACGATAGCTATACGACTTGAAAATACACCAAGCCAAGAGATCTTATCTTGTATAAATGTAGCATCATTCCTACGACAGATAGAAATTGCAAAGCTCGCCCAAACGTACACTCATAGCTGATCTGCCAATCAGAAAACTACAAAAAACACCGATTTTAATTAAAGGAACAAATGTTCGGGAATAAAAGTGGCCGCTTTACCACAATTAGTATTCCATCCACAAATCATGAACGTCCTTGTAAGGTCAGGTATTACAAATTTGGCTTCATTGCATCACTTTCGCAGTCAACTAAAAGACAATAGACTTTAACTTTCGATTGGGATTCCTTGGATTGTTTTTACTTCGCCACCAAACGTGGGTTATACGCCGATCAGTGACAGTTCGTTCGAAGAAAAGTTCTTCCGGCGCGTCTCCTGAAGATGATTTGCACATTGTAGGACTTACGTAATGGCTACACTTAGTCTTTGTCAATTATCGAGTTATTCCGTGAAGCTGGAATTTATCTACGTAAATATCTGCAAAGGCTAGATGGATTCTCTTGGCCTTACCTACAGGTGCTTTCATTGTTCTTTCTGAATAAATTACCAGTCTAAATTAAAATTACAGCGTATTTACCATTATTAATGCACGGTAATGAATTCATTTAATAAACATGGGACCAAGATACCATCACGCTCATTTATTTGTGACTCAATTATCGAACTAATCAGAAGGGTTGAATAACTCATTTCCAACGATCAACTGCTACGTCCAGCCCCGTAACTAATTTCGATAAAGCTAAGTTCTCACAAGATTGCAACTTGATAAGAGATAACGTGACTATAAAGTATCACTTATTCTATTAAATCTGCAATAAATTATTATACCATCTTGTCTCAAGATTTATTAAGTATCCATAAGCGTTTCAAAAAACTCAGAACCTTCAAGAATCTATCCTCATTGGTTCCTCATTTTTCACTCAAAATTATAGGTGCATGAGAATTTCTCCAACATTTTGATCAGAAAACAAAATTGATAAGACTACATTTTTTTATTAAATCTCTAGATTATTCATTATTCTTTTGGATAATTATGGTACCTACAAGTATAATAAGACTAATATCTATACAGGGTGATCATTTGAAAACGATCCACCCTTAATAACTTTAGTATGGCGAGATATATAAAAATTCGACGAAACACGTCAATTTTGATTTCGAGGGGGAAACTTAATTACGTATAAAAGTAACCGCTAGATGTCTCTAATTTTGTTTAAATGGCAACCGCTAACACGCAATACCTCATTTTAAAGGAAATTAAAAGGACTTTAAATTGTTGTGTAAAATTTTGGAATCGGATCACCACATCAAAAGTTATAACAAAAAATGTCAGACCAGAACTACAATTTTGGGGTTAAATTTGTCCCCTATAAGTCTGTAAAAATTGATATAACATATTCCTCAGACGAAAATGGGATGATTTAATCAAACTTATCTTTTTCCAACAATGATTCGTTGAAGCGCAATCGAATGATAAAAATCTGCAAATTTTGTTATCTTCGAGTTTCAATAGCGCCTTAGCAAACTGTTTTTGAATAGAGATAATATGGGCTAAAAAATTCAATTTTGGTCTCAGGAATATGTTATACTCATTTATACCGATTTCTAGGAAGCAAATTTTACCCCAAAATTGTAGTTCAAGTCTGACATTTTTAGTTATAAGTTGTGATGTGGTGATACGATTTGGAAATTTTGCACACCAATTTAAAGTCCTTTTAATTTCCTTTAAAATGAGGTATTGCGTGTTAGCTGCTGCCATTTAAAATTTTGAGGACGAGGTGGCTATGACAAAACTAGAGACATCTAACGGTTATTTTTATAAGTAATTAAGTTTCCCCCTCGAAAACAAGAGTTATTAATGGTGGATCGTTTTCAAATGATCACCCTGTATGTACCGAATTTTTTGTTATTGATATCTACAGTTTTCTAGCAACTCTCATTTCTTATTTTATCCAAGGATCTCAGTAGATATAATTGGAGTTTGAAGCTGATTAATGCTCAATTCTCCTTAAAGATAAGGAGGAAAGCTCACAATGATAGCACATGGAGGAGTAGTTCCAAGAGATTAAATGTACATATTTTTATTGCTTGGAGGATATGACCTAAATCCTTCCAAAGTAAAGTTTGATTTTTTTGTAGAAAATATATTATTTACTGAAAGAAGCATTTTGTAGGAAAACTAACCTTTTACATTGCAGAGTTCTGACTTCCATTCCACTTGTATTAAAAGAGTATCTCCTACGTTCTCCATTTTTCCGCCGTTGTCCTCTCCCTTCGGTTAAGTACGTTGATTGCGACCGGGTAATAGAAACAGCAGGAGGTCGTTTTATTTCCAAGCTTGTTTCATTTCTGAATCCTGGTCGTAAGTCTCGCCACCACCTGCTCAGAACTCCACCGCTAGATCTGAAAAAAATCAATAGACATTAGCTAAATCCTAAATGCATTTATGTTTCTAATTATAAAGTCAGAAAATTATTGTAAACGTAGGTGTGCGTCGAATAAATTACTTTTCTACTAATCGGGGAATTACTTAGAACTAATGAATTGATAGGTAGAGGAAACTGACAAGAATATAGTCTTGATTTACATGCAATGGGTAAATTTGCTCAAAGTGGTAAAACTCTTCAAAAAATACCAAAAACCCATAAACCTTCCTCCTCGGTTGGAAGAATGTTTTAAAAGGTCAAATAAGATTAGAGATATTATTAATCATTCGTTTCAAAATATGGATAATATTTTAAGATGAATCTAGTACTCAATTACCATACAAATAATTTATTCATCTGATTGAGCTTGGAGAATTACATGTATCCGAAAATATAACCTACGACCGATAATTATCCTCACTTTATCCACGTTAAGTGTAGATATAATTAATGATGAGCATGCTCCTCGGACACCGAAACGACCTTGACGAAACGTAGTCCATCTGTTACAGTAACCTCTATCTCTGGAAGGAGAAATTTGATACAAGCAGAGCAACGATCCAAGCGTGTTTGCACCGGACTTAACCGGACTCCCTTTCAAGTAAGGGAAAACGCAGTGGCGGGTGATTTATAAACGTTCTTGCAACGAGGAAGGCCGGAAGAGTGCAGTGACCTTTAAAGGACGAATGAACATTCAACTACTCAAGAATACTAATATCTTTTCGTTTTCAGTAGCTTAATAAGACCTTAATTAATTACAATGAGACACTGGTGGGTTATATTCCAAATTTATTTCTAGACTATTATCATAAATTAAAAGTATACGGGCCTCATTTACATTTTTATACTCATAAAATAAAGCAGTTCTTTCTTTTCCATGACGATGTAGCTTTGTCTCAGAAGTTTCACGAAATTGCACAAAATTGCAAATCAGTTGATTTATATAATTATGACAAGCATTTTCTCAATCAAGATACATGTGAAAAGTATATTTGGTGTTGTTAAATTAGAAGTGTTTTGACAACTTTTGATGGACATTATAAAAAATCACAGAGAAGTTATTGTCTCCATAGACCACCAAATCCTACCATCAGGTCATCAGATGATTTGGAAACTTCAAAGGATTGGATCACTGATAGAAGTTTGCTATTAAATACGCATTAGTTCATACCCAGTTCTGCAAATTACGGTAAAATAACAAAAATTTCTCTGCAATCAGTATTTTCTAGTAACAGCCATTTTTGTAAGAATAAAAAATTCATTGAAAATTTGTTTCAAAGTCATGTACGATTCATCAAAAAATTAATATATAAAATAATAGTAAAAGTAAAAATTTAAGTTTTTCTTGCTTTTTTGACCTATTTTTAATGAAATGACAGTCGAACTCTCGGTTATAACGAGCATCAAGGGATGGCGAATTTTGTTCGTTATAACCATGAATTTTTTCCCTATTATTATTCTAATTCGGAATATACAGGGTGTTTCAAACCAAGAGTCTGTAACTCTGGAATCTAATTTTTTGTAAATTAAAAAAAAAACAGGAATATGTACATATATTTGTTAAAATGCTCAATTTTCGAAATACAGAATGTTTACGGATTATTTTTAATTTTTTTAACATGTATATTTTTAATGATATGTTTCCATATTAATCCATAATTATACTCGTGATTGGTTAACAGGGCATCGTACCAGAGACCAAAGAACAGCCTTTAAGAAGAAGAAGGTATTTTGCTCAAATTTTGGCAGTAGAACTTAGATAAAATATGAATATTCAAAACAAATTTCATTTACGCTTCGTCTTTTTTTTGTACGACGCCATTATCCTTAATAAAATCAAATTTTTACAATTATTTCGATTGCAGGTGAAGTCGGGTGTTTATCACCAAATAACGAGAAATCAAGTAGGTATACTATTTAATATTTTTGAGTCCCAGGGGTGGAAATATAAATTTTATTAATGGAAAACCCCATTAACAGGGAATTAACGAAATTCGCCGAAAAAATATTTACTCGGTATATCCGTGAAAATGGTCGTAATAAATAATTTTTGAATTGAAATTCATTGGAATCACAATATGTATCCGGATTTGCTCGTTATATCCGTTAACTTGTTATATCCGAGCTCGTGATAACCAAGTTCGACTGTTAAAAAAAATGAAGGAAAACACTGTTATTTTTTTTAATTTATTTGGAGGTCCCTCCCTCGTTTGAGGCCTTGGGCAATTGCCTATTTTGTCTGTATGGTAACGTGCCACTGATTAGATCCAAAAACACGAAACACTACTAATGAATTCTCTGCAACTGATGATTGTTGTATAACCTTATTAGCTGATATTCGCCTCTAAAATAAAAGGAATTGTTTATCAATAATGGATACCTTTTTCATAACTTGCGGCGATTGGGAACAATAATAAAAAACAAACCTCATTGGTCGTTTGAGGGTAAAAGAAGGTAACTCCAAAGCGTGTATCGCGACATCTCTTGAGTACAACTAAAACTATTTAACTTTTTTGCACCAAACAAAATAGTTTTTATTTTGATACATAATAATACACGTAGTTGGCACCCCCAACTCTTTTTTGCAGAAGAAGCTTTGCTGGAAAGTCGTGTATCCAAAATTTAATATTTAGGGTACTATTGAACCAATCAGAAGGGAAAGGAACATACTTCCTCTATACGGAGAATTCAAATCAAATAGAAGAAAAATTAAAATGCGTTATGTGGGTGCGATTCTGTACTTAAAAATAAAAAAAAACATTTGAGAATTTCTTGGGAAAAACTAAAAAACCGATTTTAATAAAAAACGGTTTAAAATTACGCTATCTAAAATTTAAAACTCTTTAACCCGGTAAAAACTTCAGGCTCCACTTAAGAAAAAGATTTAAATCCCATCACTGAATATATTTCAAGCAAACGCTTTAAACAAAATATGTGAAAAAATTAAAATTTTAGACCGAACAAACGCGAACTTTTTAAATTACAGGCCTTTAAAAATTGGAAAATTGACGGCTACGTTATAGATTTTGCTGTTATCAGTGGTTTGGTAGTCCAAGCAATGTTTGTACCATTAAAAAAATCATGTACTTGGGGTTTATTTTTGGAAGTTTCGAAACGATGACGTGTCCAATATTACAAGGACAGACTCTTATTTGTTCATATAAATTAATAGGACATAATGATGAAAGTCGCAAACGATTCGGAAATAGCCCTCAGGTAAAAGTGCTTAAAAGTAAAAAAATATTTTCCCTATTTACTTCTTAAACCCAAAAAATTAATAATTTTATCACAAAAATGAAATAATACAGGGTGTTTCAAACAAGTGTCCATACCTTCAGGAATTCTTCCTTGACCTATTTGAGGTTTAAATAAATGGAAGAATACATTATTCTCCAAAATGCACCATTTTCGTAATATAAAAACTAATAAATAAAAACCTATTTATATAAATTTTATGTGTGGGTACTTACTTATGAATCAATTTTTTAGACACAAAATATGCTACAGCGTAGCCAACTGTGGGAAACTTAGGTTTCCTACCATGCAATGTCAACAGTATCAATCATTTTTGAAGACCGTGTATAAAAGCAACAACAAAGCCTTTACTCGCCTTCCTCCATTTTTATCAAATTTATATCAAAATAGCGACATCTATACGTAGTCCATTTTCCCAATATTTCAACTGTTTTTTTTCTTCTTCTATTAGATTAAGTAAGTAACTTTTATTAAAGTTTTAAATATAAGAGAACAAACTAGTTTTCAGTATCTAACAGAATAATAAAACAAAAATTATAAATTTAATTTAAAAAGAAAGTTTCAGCAAAAAATGGTTAAAGTCATTTTTCTTGAAATTATTACACCTTTATCCATTTGTGTCTTCAATTAATAAACGAATTTGTACATTATGTCTATGAGAGTTCTAAAATACAAAAAATAGGAGACTAAAAAGGCTTCGAAAAAAATTGCACCCTATTTTTTTTAATTATCGCAGTTGAATTCAATGACGATTGGCAAAAGTGAGCTCTGTACAAAATTTCAGCAAATTATCATTTGTAACATACCTAGATGTTTTGTTAAAAAATTGAAAAAAATTTAAGAAACATTGAGCGTTTTGAAGAAAAAATTTAAGTATTCTTACTTTTTGTCTTCAAATAGGTCAAAGAATCCCATTGCTGAAATTAAGCTCATGTTTGAACACCCTGTACATTGATACTTGATACTTCCAAAGTATCAATGTCATAAAACTGGTCCTTCAACGTAAAATAGTACAAAAAATTATTGAATAAAGAATGAGGCGGACATAGACCAATTTTGATATTTCAGGTTTTTCGATTTTCGAAGATTTGGAGAATTTTAATTACTTATTTTAAAAAATACTATTTAGAGTTTCAATATTCAATAAAACTTCTTTTTGTTTATATTTTACAATAAAAAGATGTTACGAGTAAGTTATAATATAATCTCACTCCCACTAAAGAGTGAATCCTATACTTTTAGTGAGTAAGAGCTAGATAAAAAAGCTGACTTGCTCGTGACATGAACCACAGCACAACTTGCAAGAAAGTAATCTGCCAAAAAAAATCTATTTTGAAAATAGTAAACGGATAATGCTTCAGCATATTCGAAATCAACCATATTTTTTAGATAATCACTTGCTAAAATTATTAAATTTAGAGATGTTAAAATAATTTTTGCACCTAAAATTTGTGTAGCAAAATGAATTTATCAAAACGTTATTATTGCGGTTGTTACTAAAATTTATTATGGGATTTAATGTACATGATAAGTTTACGACAAGTAGTTAACAAGTGAGATTATCACAGAAAAGGCTTATTTAAATAAGAATTCAGAAAGCCATCTTCATAAAATCTACAGTTATTATCTGTTAAGAGATTTTAGCACCAATTTTCAATAAATTCGAGCAAAAAACAGTATTCTTTAAAATTCCAACTGAAACCTCTAATGGGATTCGTTGTATATTATCATAAATTTCACATTTCCGTTATATTTTGTAAAAGGTTTGGAATAAAGAATTATTATCTAATCTTAATCGAGGTAATTGTTATGAGGTTAGAAACACGTTAATATTATAATACAGTGTAGCTGATGAAATCTTAAGTAGAAAACATTAAGTTAGATGCCTCACAGAGATATTACCGAAATCAATTTGCTCGGACATGTAATGGTCGTTTTGACAAATTTTATGTCCTCATATGTGGTCGCGACGTAAAGTTTATAGAACGTTGGCGGATAATACGATGATAGGGATAAAAGATTTTATAACTGCTCAGAAAATTGTGAGCATTTCCTGGAGTAGTTTTCTTTAAGTGTGTGATATTGATACATATAAGATTTTATAGTTTTAGAAAGCACCGTTAGATTTTACAAGCTCGTAGTTTATTACTTTCTCAAAAAATTGCACTTTAATCTGGTTCGATGTTGGTAATGGACAATAGGTCAATATATGCAACGGTTTCGTTTTGAGATGACAAAAAACCATTACCTTATTGTTGAATATGCTGTGTAATAGGTGCACGAGCACAACTTTTATCGTATAAATCAGCCCTCTTGTGACAAGCGATATCAGATCAAGTCAAACAATTAGGTACTTTGATATGTTTTGGTTACCTTTCTCCAAAAAGGTCATACTTCCTCGTTAAATAACACGGGCACAGCACGGGCCAAATTAATTACATTTCCTTTCACCTAATTAAACAATGAAAATCAAATAAATGATATATCCTAAATATTTAATTGAAGTTGGCTGGCTGTAATCTATAATTAACAACAGAATATATCATGCATCTGTACAAAAATAGTTTCCCTCAATAATTACAAATTACAAAGCAGTTATGTAAGGTACTTTGATATCCTACTGTTATGATAATTCGGACCACGATTGTAATTTCCAGTTGATCCAATAAAAATCTAAACGGCGATTTAAGATGCCTGAAAACGTAGTCAACCGACCGAATCAAATGTTCATTGTAGGTTAAAATACATAAAGTACACGAACGTGATTTTAATTGCGACCCTTCGATTCTGTAATCAAATCGATAGTAGCAGATTAGATCAAATGATACAGGAAGAATCAACCGCCGACGCAAATTATTCCGGCGCCGATTGTTCATATAGTCCAGCCTACCGCAAACAATTACTGCTCCCTACGTTATTTGCAGAAGCTGCTGAAGTAATGAACGTATCAACGTAACCTAATATGGAATTTAATACGAAACATAAACCTCTGAATAAATAAAGATGAAATTCTAGAATTTATGAATATTTTAATAAATTTTATTGACCATCAACATAACTTATTATTTATAGGTTTTAGAGCAGGTGATTATTTAAAGATAATAAGTGGAACTAAAGGTCTTCCTCATAATTTTTAAGGTATTCCTAAACTCCAGGATTATCGTATGTTTGATGATTATTGACTCAATCGGCTGCAAGTTGAGTGAATAAAATGGAATTATCAGTATTTTATAGTCAATCTTTTTGGTTAAGTATACTTGGGTGCTCAAAAATATTGAACCATAAACAATTTTCCTCGTCCTAAAGTTGCGGAACTTTTCCTGCATCCTATAAAAAAGGTATATTTTAAGAAAATTTATATATCTACATATTATTTTTCTGGTCATAACTAAATTATGGGAATTTTAAGTGTTAATTAAATTTCTTATTGCTAAAATATGCCCATATACACTTGGTTTTTTATTTATAAGTAATAATTTTCTAAAAAATAATTTACGTTGACTTCTAATGTAGGCGCCATTGTTATTAAAATGCAGTAGTTTATGTATTACTTAAGTAAATACCTCTTGAATACCTAATAGAATAATTCAATGAATCCAAGGAGCATATTTCAATCCAAAGAATAGATACTAATAAGTGCACCGTTAAAATAAACAATAAATATAATTTTTGTTGAATTACGAAGATACAAATTGTGTGCACAGCATATACAAGCATAATAATTACGAAAGCTCATTAATGGTTAATAAAATTAAAGTAACGGTCGCAGTGATCGAATACGGAAGAGAATGCAAAGCAGACAAAGAAGTTCACCAAAGACAAAAGGCATTGCAAAAGCTACTCTAGGATTTGCACGAAAGAAAGACACTGTCGTCAAAAACATGTAACGACTCGAAAAGTACACTAGGGAATGATGTGATTTTCTTTTCAGTCATTTCATTTACTTCACTTCCTACATGAATACCACTTGATACAGTCAATATCTCCTATTATATCCACATTTTTTCTCATTGGAAAAAAGTTTATCAATTCTCAACGTTAATTACAATTGAAGAATGATAATTTATTTACATGTTTCTAAAAGGAAAGTCATTGAATTTTGTTCATTTTATTACTTTATTTTCGATGATTTGATTTTGAAACTATTCTGTACTTCTCAAGTTTCTTATACATATATTTTTTAGAAAACTTCACCGGTCAACAAAAATTCACCTTTAGTGTGTAACAAGAAAATTTTTAACTGATGTTGGGAACAAGGTTTAGTCCAATAGACTTCGGATTAAAATGTTTTAGATACGCATAGTTTTATTGTAATCTGATGTCTTTAGGCTTTACAAAATCACTATAAAATACAAGTATTGCCTTATGATTTTCTTCAGTATTTTGCTTCAGGAACGTTTGATTTAATTCCAAACAGTAGTCCGCCAGTATTTTTCAAATCATCGCTAACGGCGCCTAAATTTTTAGGAAAGAAGTCCAAAAGAGACGTGTATTTTTAAAGACATGTTACAACCCAAAGCCTTATAAGTGGCTTTTAAGCTTCTGGATAATACTTTTATAATTACCTTTGAACGGTGATTTTCGAAAAAAATTGAGGTCACATTCATGAAAGATTCCCAAACAATTGCCTGATTTGTGGATCTACAAATATACTCTTTAATCTTGGCATCACTGATTTTGAGAAATTTATTATCTTTCAAGTATAAAATCCAGCACCATCAATCCATTGCTTTCAAAATGTTTTTCATAGGGCCACGTTTTATATGTAGAGGTGGTAAAAATATATCGTCAGGTTCTACTAGTGAAGCATGACATATTTCTATCCTGGAGTATAAGATTTTCTTTTGCGCCAGTCTTTCTTAACAAAGTGATTTTTTCTGCCCCTATTGTTCCATTCATAAATAAAACTACAGAATCCTACGAGAAGCTCAATAATTTTTATTTTCAGAAATTTTTCATTTGTACCTATTTGAATTGAATCTTTTTCAAATGAAATCTCATTTTTTCACAGGACTATTTCATGTTAGCAGAATGATCTATCGGAAGAAGGGAAGTTCGTTTCGGTTATGTAAAAGAAAGGTATTTTAAAATCATCAATAAATAAACGCCATTCTTCTGTTTTGTATTCTATACCCAACGCATAAATCGTAATCCTGTTAAAACAAGCTTTTTATCTCTTTGTGTCAAAACCGAAAGTTGGACATTTTTGTTCTTGGTTGTAACAAATAATTTAATCGAGATCCCGAAAGTTCTCCTTGCTGTTTGGACGAATTTAAATAACGAATCAAATCATTGAGATCTTCTTGAGCAGTAGATGTGGCCCGATAGATGAGGAAGCTTCTTAAAAATCAGTATCAAATTATGTCATCTTCTTTCTCTGATTCAACAGGTACAATGGAGCTTTGAGTTGGTTCTAGTATAGGTAGTAGTTCTTCGCTGTGAGGGATTTTTAGCAGAAGTCACGTCAGGATACTTAACTTTTCTTAGTTTTTAATATAATACATTTTCTATCAGTAATGCAAAAATAAAAATTTGATGAATTATCTGTGAGTTCCATCCAAATTATTGGAAATCCACATTTTCAAAGGACTCTTTTATGATAACAGAATGACCTATCAGTGAGGAGGGAAGTCCATTTCCATTATGTAAAAGAACAACCTATTTTTGAAGCATCAATAAATAAACGCCATTCTTCTGTTTTGTATTTTATACCCAAAGCATATATTACGTTAGAAACATTATTATAAAATAACAGATCATTACTCTGTGAAAAGAAGTCTTTTGCTCTCGATGCTGAAAGTAACTTCTTCTGGGTTGAAAAAATTCCATTCCATTAATCGATATCCCAAAAATTTTGCATGCTGTTTGGACATATTAAACACAAACCATATCATTGAGATTTCTTGTGATAGTGGATGTGGCCTATTTAATGAGGAAGCATCTTAAAAACGAGGATCAAACATTATGTCATCTTCTTCCTCTGATATAACAACCACATTGGAGTTTTGAGTTGGTTCTGGTATAGGCAGTAGTTCTTCGGTGTGCGGGATTGGTTTTTGAGCAGATGGCGCATCAGAAAAGGATACTTAACTTTTTTTAGTTTTTATTGTAATGCCTTTTCTTGGAGTAATGTGAAAAAAAAATTGATGAAATATCTGTGGCTTCCATTCAAATCATTGCAATTCCGAAAGGTATAGATCGAGATATTTTTCCCCATCCAGTAAGAAGCTCCACACATATAATACGATGGGAGCTGGACAAAAGGCCGCCTTAGACAAATGGTCGACTTAGACAAAAGGCCGACTTAGACAAAAGGCTGATTTGGACAAAATGCCAAAAGAAAAAGGGTCGAATGACAAAAGGCCGATTAGGACAAAAGACCGAAGGAGAAAAGGCCGACATGGAAAAAAGTCCGACGTGAACAAAAGGCCGAACGATAAAAGGCCGACTTGGACAAAAGGCCGACACGGACAAAAGACCGAAGGAGAAAAGGTCGAATGGCAAAAGGCCGACATGGACAAAAGACCGAACGATAAAAGGCCGATAATAAAAGTTAATGAGCACAAAATTTTAAGAAAATGTTCAATCTGTTTTTCCTTTGAAAACAAATGTTTATTTGAAACATTTTTTCATAAAATCCTAAGTTTCGGATATATTTTCATCTTTCAGGTTGTGTGACTCACCCTCACCATGCACAGGATGATTTTTAAGTTGATTCTGTTTTTCGACGGTATGTAAAATTCAATGTACTAAGTCATTTAGAAAAATATTTGGATATAAATTATAAATCTTTAAACAGGTAAGGGAGAATAAGACAAATAATTTCGTAATTAATTTCATGTTTATTATTAATTTTATAATTATAAAATAAAAAAAATAATTATCCGCAGTTAAGACTTGGACGAAAATTTGCGCATAAACATCTTTCAGAATTTTCTGTTCGTCGGCCATTTTTCTTTCGGCCTTTTATCGTTTGGCCTTTTGTCCACGTCGGCCTATTTCCTTTCGGCTTTTTGTCTGCGTCGGCCATCTGTTTAATTCGCCTTTTTTTTCGATTGGCCTTTTCTCCTTCGGCCTTTTATCCGCGTCACCTTTTATTCATGTCGTCCTTTTGTCCTTCGACCCTTTTCTCCTTCGGCCTTTTGTCCTAGTCGGCCTTTTATCGTACGGGCTTTTCTCATTCGGCCTTTTGTCCATGACGGTTTTTTCTACATGTCGACCTTTTGTCCTTTTTGGCCTTTAAGGATTCGCCCTTGTGGAGGTAGACCCTAATACGACAGATGTGGGGAACCCACTCTTTGTCTTGTTGGCTTACATGAAAGCCAATAAATGTTTTGGCATTTGGTGTGCAGTTTCTGCATTGAGTTTTTGTAGGGTCAATTTTACACTTTCTGAAGATTGCTCAAGAATCACTTAACTTGTCAATCTTATAATTATTATTATGATGCAACCGTTCACTAGGTATTAATTTCTTAACTGAACAATTCTAGGTCTGCGCCCTTCCTTATACACTCAAAAATTGGAACATTCTGTAATATCTAAACGCGTAATCCCATAACACACTTCCGAAAGTTCTAGAAGAATAATAGTCCAGATTCTAGATCTAGAACTTAAATATTAAGCGACAGACATACATTTTTACTCTTAGTCGCTGTAACAAAAAAATAATATGGTTTTATAATGAGGAGAGATAAGTACCTATTTCAATATTATTAAGCACCTTTCTTTTTATAAAATTTTGTTGATCAGTGTTATTTCTCTGAAAGCTTAGTAGTCGAATCCTCGATAAAAGAATTTAAAAAACATAAAGCCTTTTAGATACAATTCTTTTTAATGAAAATTGAATATAACATTATTTACAACCGATGTGCAACAGAATGACAAATCAATTAAGTTTTTGTAATCCAAACATGACGATATCTTTTTTCTAATCAGCTTGTAAGAACAAGCTGTAATAAATAAAGGTCTCATTTCTATTCATTTGTAAACAAATTTATGGCTATCTCTATAAGTTTATTTTTATTTAAAGCTACCATGTTCAATGGCTGTCAATTTATGGATCGCACATTTTCTTTATTAGGTGCTCGCGGATATTGGGAAGTTAAAAGACAACCTTAGTGTACTTAAATCTGATAAGCTTGAAGATGCACTCCTAATACGTAGTGTCGCTGCTTTTAGCTAAGCTTATCAATTGTGAATTGCAAAAAAAATTAACTTAATTGGGAGTTTGAAAAAATATATGTTGATAAATTATAATTTCACTTTAAGAAAATATAGATATAGCTTTCTAACGTAATTACCTAGCGTCTTATTGACAGAGCTTACAGCAAAATTTTAAAGACAATTATTATCTTCGAACTAGATTAAGGATTATTTATTCAATTGATAACCCACAATTCGTTATTAAATTCATTGTGATTTATACCATGACCTATTTTAGTAACAATTCAATTTGATCGAATTTTAACAAGCTGATGATGTATAGCAAAATATTACTCCGATAGTTATCATTAATCTAAATCATCACTTTAATTGGCAGCGTGATAGCATGATATAAATTTAGAAACTTCTAGAGAATTTTTAAGTCAAAATGGCAAATGTTAGATGCTGTTTACATTGTGATATGCATCAGTTAATTAAAAGATAAAATATTGTTTATTGAAAAGGAATTTTTAATTAAATAAAATTTTTGATAATATAAAGTTAAATAAATTTACATAATTCATAAGATCTTAAAATTAAACAATTTATTAAATTTTACAAAAAGATATCATTAAGTTGTAACTATGTATATAGTACACATCAAATAATACTGATTCGAAGAGTTTTTTGTGTGGACCATAGCTTTCACAGCTACCATTCTCACGGCTTTGCTTCCTTAATTAGATAAACATTGATGGATTGCATGGGTTCGGTATTTAGTTCGTGCTTATATGTTGGGTCTTAAAAACACAAAGGGATAGTTTTACGAAAGTTTTAGTTTCAATTAAAAGGTCACTAAAAATACATATTTTTAAGTAAAGATGAACGTTTTAAGAAATTTTGGTCTTTCACCATTAATTTCCTTCCGGAACATAAATTATTAGAAGATCCTTAATTACCCAAGTTAAAATTTTTGCCCAATTTTAATTGGATATTTTTAATTTGACCTAGTCTTTAGTAGCTAATTATTACTTCTTTTAATTTTCACCAGGATTTTAAGAAATAGTGTTAATTAAAAAGGAAAAGCTTTGATAAATAATTACTAATTATCGTTAATGTGATATTCCATTTTCTGTTATTTACAAAATGTTTAGTTTAGTTTTTATAATAATTTGTTGTTTTTTTTTTCAATGTCCTATTTAAATAAAGCATTATCGTGAACAAAGAAATTTAGTAACAAAATTTGTTTCATAAGTAACACTTTTTAGGAAATCCTTAAAAAATCAGTGTTTTATTTTCAATAGTAATAGAATCAGTAGGTTGAATTCTGCGATGCCCTGTCAATTTATTGACAAATGAAATTCCATGAGTCCATCGAGTCTATAGGTCGAGTGGTATTTCTAAAAATAAACACAATTCAGTTGTCAATAATGCGACATAATTATAAACTATTAGAGATTTCAACCTACGAATTGTATTTGGTAAGATTATTTGAAATGTCAAATCTGAAATTTGAACAAATGTCATATAAACGTCAAAACGTTTGACTTGATAAAATATCACCTATCACGATAATCGTATGGCAAATGAACACAAGCAAGGTTTGATTTGATATTTGATCGCCAAGTCTATGAAGACCGGATCGAAAATTTCCTCTAAATAAATCAGTAATAAGAATATGAATAGTTTCAGTGCGTTCATTGTTTAGGCTTTTGAACTTCATTAAATAATTTAATTAGTTCCAACATTTTATCGTTAAGCCCATTTAGAAGACATCCTAAAAGATCTTCTTGACGACCTTCGACTTCGAATGAATCACTACGTATTCCATTCAACATTTTATAAATCCAGTATGGCTCTAAAAAGTTTTCTCCTCGGTTTTCACTTAAAATCAAGAACAACATAAAATATCAGGCATTCGATAATAATTTGATTTTCAAAAATTTGAATTCTTTTTTAAGAGTATTTTCTATTTTTTCTTCAAGGATTTCATCTAATCCTCTAGAATTAGAAATAGTATAATACAGAGAAGCATTTCGATTTGTATTCTTTGGCAAAAATATTCAGTAGCTCGTTTTTCACCAGTCATCTTTGAAATTAGTGATCCAACTTTAGGTATTAATGATTTTGAAGAAGAACCTCAAGGACCAAAAGTTTTACAATGTCTCGGTTTTCAGTTTCTTTTGAAAACAGAACCAACTGTGTTGATAAGAACCAGCTAATAAATTAATACAAGTAACATCACAAAATAGTGGTTTTACATTCTTCCATTATTCCATTACAACAAAATTATACCATCTAGTCTTTTTCCATCATTGCATAATAATGGTGGTTCTGATAAGGTATGGCTTATAGGTTATGAAAATTGAGAAAATTTAAATTTTGACATTTAAATTAAGTTTTCATTTATTATTAACTTGAACGCAAAATTTCAAGGCCATATAAATTTTGATATGTTTCAGAATTTGTAAAAATTACTTGAATTTCAACTATACAATAATTTCATCGAAAACTGTTTACAAATCTACAAGAAGATAGAAAGAGCTCACATCAGATCAATTATCCAATATAACAATTATGTTCTTTACCAATAATCCGCAGAATTAACAAATATATTTAAGCCTAATTCGGTTTAGATAGATCTTCAAAAAAGAATCATATATGACAAATTAGTTGAAGGGATATGCACGAAGATTTCTAGATAGACATCATCCCTCTTGTCATGTTGTCTCCAGAACAATAGAAAGCTTAAGGAAAACAAAAAATTGCTGCTCATGAGACACATATTAAAGAAGAAGAAGAAGCAGTGATAGACACCTTTTTTGAAAATCCTCGTAGAAGTATATGCTGCATGTTTCTTCAATACAAGGAAGTTTTTAATCAATTATTTGGAGGACAATTTAAGACTGAAAGTAATAGATATGAACCATTTTCAAAAAAACCTTCATGTTTGAGATGAAGTCAAAAGTTTAAATGTCTATCAATGGTTGCTGGAAAACATTATCGCAGATGCAATCTTTTTACAAAACATTTTTTACAATGTATCTTTAAATATGTTAAATCAGATTTGGTATCAATAAGCCACATCATAGGGGAAGAAATATATTTACGTCTAATAATTTTAATAATCAATGAATTAGTTTTCGAAGACCAATATCAAGGCTATCGTTATCTTAGGATTGGATTTTTATCTTTGGGGTACTTTCAAAACAAATTTGTACTTATTTTATTCTTATTACGTATAAAATGACCTAATTTATTTCTCTTCAAATGTTCATATTTTTAGAAATGAAAACCGGAAATGTGTAGGGTTTTAATTTTATATACTACTTTTGAAACACCCTGTACCCTGTATACAATGTATTCCAGGTTTTCCAAACTTTAGGATTTTTTATTTTAATTTCGCTCTTATTAAATGTTTTCTCTGTGATATTTGTTTGGGAAATATGAGTATATTCAGGAAAAAATGTATAATTTCGTTTTAATTTTATAAAGAATCATAAATAAGAAAATCGTTTTAACTCTTGTTCACAATCCGTACAGTTTTATGAACCTATTTAGTCACGATGTCTGGCATAATAATGTTTTAATCCCGTAATAAGTTCGTGTAATTTTTACGTAAAAACTTTAATAATAATAAATCTTTTTCGTCTGAATTTATAATGAATACATTTACTTAAAAAAATGCTTAAAGCATCAATAAGAGAACAGATATATTTTTAAATAACCAATTGTGTAGCTAAAAGTCTATTATTAACTGTGGTCGTGCTGCTGCTTTTGCAACTGATCGATATTTTTAACCATTTGCATCTTAATTTTACGGAAGACTCTCCTTAATAATTTGCTGAGTTATATTCCCACTCAAATTACCGATACGTTAATTTCATAATGTATGGCTTTACAAGAATGATAAATGTAAGTACTTAATATTACGAGTAGGCGGTTCTTTAATACAAAACTGGTAAATCCAACAGGAATTAGGAGTAAAAATTAAATTTAGACCATTATTCTTGACAAAAACAAAATTTATTTGGGGTGTGATTTTTGTAAATACAAAGAGATTCTGGTCACAATGAATAATCATCGAAAATTCAATGACGTTCGCATAAGTAAAACGGGACCTGGTAAACTGCCAGATAAAGAGATTTCGTGACTTCGCAGTGACAAAATGATGTATTCAAGAAGAGGTCATGGAGCAAGAAATGCACATACTTTTTGCATAAATTTATGTTAGCTTTAAACATCACGAGTGCGACGTTTGTCATCCACTTTGTAGGTTCCAATTACAGGAGTTTTTGTTTGGTTGAGAAAATTATGTTAAAGAGATAACCTTCGCTTCGTGCTTACAACTTTCTTTCAAAATTACGAAACGCAAAAAAGAATAAATGAACCATAATTCAAGAACACTTAAAGTTATCGTACACCTTTCTTTATAATTCCCATAAATATATTGAAGATTTTTTCTATTATCGAAACATTTGTATTAATAGAGCTATTATTATTAACATTTCGTTTTTTAAGATTATCATGAAGGTAATTATGGGTATTAAAAAATGTTTGAAAAATAATGAGTGGTTGAGGTAATGAATCTATTTTGTGTAAGCTGTGGGTCGTGAAGATCATTAGTGTTTATAATATCGCAATTTCATGATAATAGAACATCGAGATCACAAATCATTTAAATAATTTCATAAAAAATCCGCAGGTAATGTAACTTCTTTAGTAACAATCCATTGTTGGAAAGGAGACCTTTCATTAAATGTCGGAAATAGGAATTGGTGCCAGATCCCGCTGTCAGGCTTGTCTAAAGTAAACGGGCGTTGTGTACGGATGGATTTCAGCCGATCCCTTGAATGTAGCTTGTCCATCAAGCAATCCGCAAATCTTCGAAGAACATACTCTTCATTAGCATCTCAAGAGCGCGCACACCCCGTTTCTTCTTTTTTCGAAGAATTGGAGGTGTTAATGACAAGAAGAGCTGCGAAGATTCACTACGCATTCAGGAAATGCGGCAGGGAGTGTACGATTAAAATGGAATTTCAGCCTTACACGTTCCGTGCATTATCCTTGAGTTTTCCGCGAATGTTTTGTTTCTTTATATGAAGAAAACGCATAAATCCCTTGAAGATTTGTGTCTTGCTTAACTTTGTGTCGTATTGTTACTCTGTGTAAATACATACATACATTCCTTCTCCAAGTATTCAAAGGATTATAAAAACACTGAAATCAAAATAAAATAATCAAGACAGGAATTTTCTTACAATAAATGGCGAACTAGTCTATAATTCATCTTTGACATAAAAATAAATCATATGAAAAACTTTTAAAATCTTAGAAATTTAATTATTATCGATATTGTTCTAGTTCAATAGATATTATAGAGTAACAAGCAGTGCTAAACCCGAACTTTAAGACATCAAAAAGTTCGAACCCATAAAGATGTATTTCGATCACAAGTTTTTTTTTCTTTTTATAGTTTCAATTCACACAGTTGGAACCATCTAAACTTCGATTTCGACAAAATTCGAGCCGACTAAGTTCGAAAGTTATTACTTCGAACTTGGGGAATGACAAACATAAAGATCAAGTCTTGGAAAGTAAATCCCTATTTTGAAGATTGCTCGATAAAATTCAAACTCG
Organism: Stenus bimaculatus; assembly: GCA_963971135.1. Classification (NCBI taxonomy): domain Eukaryota; kingdom Metazoa; phylum Arthropoda; class Insecta; order Coleoptera; family Staphylinidae; genus Stenus; species Stenus bimaculatus. Next base: position 10,217,765 of record OZ020185.1, on the reverse strand, counting down.
ATGAAGCTCGAAAATGACGAAATTAGAATTTGAGGAAGTTCGAACTTCAGGTAGTTCGAAAGCGAGCTTGGAGAATTCTAACCTAAGATAGTTTTGGAAGTAAAGAAATTAAATCGCTTTTTCGAGGTTTTGGCGTTCGAACTCGGTGAACTTCAAAAGTGACAAAATTCGAATTTGGAGAAGGTCGAACCTAAGACAGATCAAACTTTGGGAAGTAAATATAGTAAATCGCTCTTAAATTGCTGGTTAAAATTCGAACTCGATGAAATTTCAGAGTAAAGAAGTTCGAACGCGATGAAGTTAGAAAGTGACGAAGTTCGAATTTGAGAAAGTTAGAACTTAAGATAGTTCGAAAGTGACAAAATTCAAACTTGTGGAAGGTCAAAGCTATTTTCAGATTTGCTGTGTTGTTGCTAGAGCCCTAATAAATAACTCTTTCGAACTTTGAAAAGGCGAGTTTAATTTACAAAAAAAAATTAATGATATTCATTTAAAAATTAGCTTTTTATTTAATTTTTATTAGTAAAAATACAATGAATGTTTCCTAGTTCAAACTTTGAATTGAACTGTTCGAACCTGCAAATATTTCAAGTTCGTACAACAGTACCCTGAAGAGGTTTTGATGTGAGACATCCTTTGTTTAAATTGGATGACCTAAAAAACATATACAGGGTGTCTTACTTTCTTCTAGAAAAAATATTATTAGACAGCTAATGTGATTCTGAACAAATACTTTCCTAGGAATTTTAAAAAGTTACAGCAATTTTGAAATTTTAATGATTTTTTGGGATACCCTGTATAAATTTCATTTTATTTTGAATTCTTATTTAAATATAATTTTGTCTTTATCTTTAAACCAATCAGATTAATTTTATCAAAAAAAATTTTAAACTCCACTTAGTTCAAAAACAGCCAATAATGTTCAAAGAAGCAAGTTGACAAAGACGAAATCCAAACCATCATTGATATAAATAAAAAAATGATAAAAAGACAGAAAATTATACAGGGTGTTTCACAAAAATTATGAATATTTATCAATTTTAAAATTGCTGTAACTTCGGAAAAGAATATTAGTTCACACAAGAATTTTTGTTCGGAATGATATTTAGTATCTAAATTTTCTTTAGTTTGAAAAAATATATTTTAAGTTATCATCAAAAAAAATGTAGAAACAGGTATGCCCTAAGGCTCAATATGGGACCACTTCTGTTACTAATTAACTTTAACGATCTCAGCGTAAATTGTTATGGTCACAGGTAAACATGTTTGTAGATGACAATATTTTAAATGTGCAAATGAAAGTTCTAAGTTTCATAAGCTCAAACTTATGGAATATCGAACTCGGCGAGGTTCGAAGCTACTAAATTTCGAACTCGATGTAGTTCAAACTTGAGGAAGTCTATCCTCGATCCTAAGGAAGTTCAAAGTTTGGGAAGTAAATGATCACTTTGAGGTTTAACTTATTGTTGCTGGAGCCTATATAAATAATTATTTTGAAATTAGTCTTTCTGAATTTGAAAATAAAGTCTTGAATTTAAAAATGACCTTTTTAGTTTTTAGTGAATTTTCGGAGGTAAAAATGCAATAAAAGCCAGTGGCGCACCCAGGATTTATTTTGCGGAGGGGGCGACGGAGTTGGAAGGCAAAAATCAGTGGGGGGGGGGGGGTTTGTCACTCACCTTAAAAAATTCTTGTGCATTTTCTTAAGAAATAATAAAAAAAAATTCATAATTTAAATTATTAAAGTAAGAATTTTCTCATTTTTATTAATTTTATTAGAAATTTCTAAATAAAATACGTTCCTTTGGAGGAGCCAACATTTTTGAACTTGGCCTGTTGTTGAACACTATTATTCAAGATAAACTTCTTTTGAACTCTAACTTGTTTCAAAATGTAACTTTTTACGAACTTAACCTTCTTTAGAACAGAAAATTTTTTCTAATATTTTCTTAACTTTCGAACGGTTCGAACTATTTTGAAGTTCGAACTTTTGAATAGAAAATTCGAACTTACAAATATTTGAAGTTCATGCAGCTCTAATAGGTGCAGGGAATTCGATTTGGATTGATACCGAAACTAGGTAACCAAATATACTGTATGGTACTTTTTAGGGATTTTTATGTTACTAGGTTTGTATACCTGTTGAAATCCGACTAAACTTCATTTCTGGATCTTTTATTTTAACCAAAGAACCTCTCAACACCTTTATTTTTAGTTATTACTTAAATAATAACAAAGAAAAACTGATATTAAAATATTGCCATTTTGTTTTTTTTAAACGTCACTGAAGTACTGTGACCAACTGGGCCAAATTTAGGGTTCCTACTACGCAAATCACCAGTATCATCCATTTTTGAAGATTCGGTAGTAAGTTTAGTTGTAAATTTCAGGTATTTTTATAGAACTACCCAAATGGTCAAAAGCTGTAAAATACCAGAAATTTAAAATTCTGATTAATTTAATAAAAATTCATTCAGTTTTGATTAAATCATTACTGGATTATGGGAAAATGGAAAAGATTACAGATTACTGGTGAAAAAACAAACTTATCTCTAAAAATCTAATGAAAGTGGTTTGTTTGGGATGATACTAATACCAATGTATTAAATTTCCAATGAATTATCCAAATTATAAATAAATACAATGTAAGTCGCCAAATGATATGTATTTAAGATTTGCTAAGGTTAAGGTATTAAATTAGCAGTAATGAAGCATGCAGATAGATAATGGTTATTAAACATAATTTATTGTTGTGGATTTATAAATAATTGCTTCAATTTCTAGTAAAATGAAAATAAATTTTGTGCAATAATTTAGTACTATCGTTTATTGAATGTAATTAAATTTAATAACATTTGTTTCGTAAAATCTATTATTGTTTTGCATAAGAGTAGTAGTGTTAACAAAAGATTTTTTTCAATCGATTGATTTAAGTTGACATAATAAACTATTTAGCAAACAATTAAGCAATATATTTTTTTAAAGTGCAAACGCACCCTCATTGGTATCTGAAACTAGATCAAACCATTCATGTGCTAAAAAGTTTATGTGTAGTATATCTATTGTATTTGCATGTGCATGTGTTTGCTTCCATACATTAAGTTCTGGTAGATACACTTGCATTCCATTCAGTTAATTAATTTTAAACAATTGACACGCGCGACGGTGCGAGACATTGCAGTGTCAATGTTTAAGATAAATGATATTGTTGAACTAATATAAAAATATTATTGCCAACAAAGGTCAAATAATTTATTTTTTATTCTCAAACTTAACTGTAGTTTAAAATCAATTACTTAATAAATAATAAGCATTTAATCACTGAAAATGAAAAAAAATATATTAATTTGTATGTGTTCAAAGAATTTTTTTAAATGTTTTATATTCTCGAGGTTTGAGCTAATAAAAATTTAATCAACTTCCGATCAGTATTTAAATTAATTAAAAACTTACTTTTAAACCAAAAGTAGGTTATTACAAAAATCTAAATAATTTAGAATACCTACATAAGTGGTAGTAAAATAGCTCTCAAGTTTTGGGCCATAAAATTAAAGTATTTTTAAACCCTTTTTATTTCACAATTTGTCCCATTTCTATACTTTATCATTCATTTTGATTACTTTAAAAACAGTTTAAGTAATTTTTAAAAATAAAATGAGAGAATTTATATTTTTTTATCAATTTACCCATCAAAAAATTAATATGCATGTAATGTGTTTATTATACAATAACCTAGTCCTAGTAATATACATACCTCTTTAACAGTGTGTAACATGAAAATCATTCATATTTTCTTGTGTGAAGAATGTTCTGACGCACTAATAACACAGACTCTTCCTGCAAATCAATTTGTACATGGTTGTAATTATTATCTTTCGCGTGATGGTCGAAAAAACGGGCCGTTTTTTCTACATCACGATCAGGTCGAAGTTTTATTTCGAGAATAGGCACGTGACTGATATATTGGACATAAATGTATTGCAAAGTTACAATTACCTAATAATTATCGTAATTAGCTCATAATGGGATATTTTCGGAGTTGTGCATCACACAGTCTTCTTGTTTTTACACGTTACAGTTAGACATGTCAAATATTGCTAAAGCTTTTATTCAAATAGTTGGAATGATTTATTATTAAAAGATCACGCTTTGTACCTGGTTACAATTTGTTTTAATAAAAGTTTCTCACATTACAATTTACAATCCTTCCAAACCAAATAAGGAGTTAGGTAAGTGATAAAAGTATTTCATGCTTAATTTACTTTTCTCCAAAAATCTTCAACTGAATACGTGTTTTCTTAAATTAAGTTTTATCTTATGTTTCTATCTTAGACAAATGAAAATCACAATTTAATATAATTTTTCAAATCCTTATCATGAACTACCCAATCCCAATTTTTTGTATGGCTATTGTTGGTTCAGAATCTTTAAAGGTTATTCCAGAGTACACCACCATATCCTTGCACCGAGACTAAGTAATTCAAGGATACCAAGAACAAGTTTGTTGGTCTGATATGATAACGGAAGATTTCAGGCCCCATCATTTTTGACACACTGAGTTTCAGACACACTAGTACTATTTTCCTAAATCAATTGTTCTGTAACTCTTCGATCATTGATAATTTTTTCAAATTATTTACTATTGTTCTAAGAATAATTATGTTTATCGACATTTTTGAAGTAGGACTTATTCATTTTTAAAAACATGGTATAACAAAAATTCTAAGATCCGCGTTAATAAAAAAGAATAAACATACTATTGGGACGACTAGCACAATATCATCCTCTCGGACCCAGATCAAGTGAACCAATGATGCTGAATTTCTAATATATTTAGTCTGTTTGTTGGTATAATAAAATAAAGGCTCTCATAACACGCACATTATTATAGTATAGATTTCAATATGAAAATCCGATGAGTGCTTCATCAAAGATTTAGTTAATCGGTATTTCAAAAAATACTTGGATAGGGTTTAGAATATCATATTGGTATTTTGAGAAGAAGCCGACTATTCTTAAACAACATTAATATACAGTGCGGACATAAAGAAAATCCCCCCCCCCCTGCTAACTTTTGAACGGTTATGTTTCGATTTATCGATTTATGATTTCGAGTAGTGTGCTCTACTATTAATACTTTCGGAATTACGCCCATTTGAAAATCACATTTTTATACAACTTCATTTACACCGGAAGTTGGAGCCAATTTCCTTATTTTAAATGATTTTCTTTTGCCATTAAGTTAATAATATTAAATTTAAACAAAATTATGTTTAACCTTAAGTTCGTTAATTTTCCACTTCCGGTGTAAATGAAGTTGCATAAAAATGCGATTTTTCCAATAGGCGTAATTCCGAAAGTATTAATCGTAGACCACACTATGCTAGGTCAATTTAATGGTATTTTTATGGAGAACACGAAAATGTAAAAATATACTGGGTGTTCCATTTAAAATAGGAAAGTTGCCATCCACTTCCGGTATAACCACAAGTTCCACGAAATCAAAAATACCTTTATTAGAAAGTTCGCAATTAGATTCCTAGGTATACAAGTTTTCAGAATCAAAAACATAACCGTTCAAAAGTTAGCAGGGGGGATTTACTTTATGTCCGCACTGTATGATTAAAAGTTATTTCAAAAACTGATGTTTTGATATATGTGATCTTTTGTCCCCCGTTAGACCAGATGATACTTTAAAATAATTTCCTGAATAACTTGATCCTTGATCCTTCAAAGGACATGCTTACGTTCTAGGAATAATTAGATCTGTCGGTATTTTGAAGTAGGTCTCTTACATTTTTTAGTATACTAATGTATCCTAGATTTTCAAAAAGAGTTAGTAATTGAAGTCCCTGCATCGTTTTACATTCAAGACCATAATATAAAAAAATTATATGATCCTGGTTAAAAAAATGAAGAAAAGGTTATATACTATTGGGATGGTTGGTAGGTGGTACATCTCAGTGTCCTCGCACCTACAGCAAGTGATCCAAGGATACCGAATTCCTAATATTTTCGGGCTGTTTGTTGGTGTGATAAGACTAAGCCTGTTTTAAAAGCAGATTGCTATAGTGTAGATTTCAGTAAGGAAAAGCGATGTGTAGTTATTTTTCCTTTTCTGATCATCCCTGCCACAGTTCTACTGTCAGTCTTATTTGGTGTAAAAGGACAATGGTCTTTACGATAGAATAAAGTATTTATAATTTTTCAGATAGTAATAACAGTAAAGGTTATGATGAAGTAGAAACAATGCAAATTTATCGTTGAAGTAAAAGTATTTTCAAAAATAAAGGTGTTTGTTCGGGATTTTACTTTTTTAATCATTTTTCAATCCTTTTTAATGTAAGTAACTTAATAAAAATTTATGAAAAGTTTCTAGAAGGGAGGATAGTTTTTAGGAATAAATTACAACTTCTACAATGGTAGTCTTTATTATTCATTGAAGGAGAAGTATTTTCAAGAATACCAGTCCTTCATACACACATATAATTTTTTTCTGGTATTTGGAATAATCGAAATTTCAGACGTCATCGTTTGAAAGATAAATTGAATGATCTAAATTTAGGAGGATAATAATTTTCGGAACAATATTCCGAAGATGATGATTGAAACGCTGAAATTTTGAATGATATTTCTGGGTAGAAATCTTTGGAATTAATAATAGCACTTTAAACCAAAATCAATCATAGTTTTTAGTACATTATTGCAGCTCTAATAATACTTGGCTAGGATTTGAAATTTTCGACTACAAGGCGAAGTACTAAATCGGTATTCTAAAACTTAATTGGTTACAATTTAGAATATCATATTGGTATTTTGAGCAGAATTTGACTATTCTTAAAGGATACTAATATAAAAAACATTTCAAAGACTGATATATCTGATCTTGTGACAGGATGTTTTTACAACAATAGATCTTAGAACCTCAAATACGTCAGATCATACTTCAAAGAAAAATTTCCTGAATAACTAGTTCCGTAACTCTTTATTCCTTGATAAGTCCATCAAGAACGTACTTATATTCTAAGACCTAAGAATAATTAGGTCCGTCGACATTTTTTGAGAAGGTCTCTTACATTTTTCTAGTGTACACTCAAGTATCCTACACTTTCAGAAAAACTTAGTAATTGAATGGGAGCAGTACACTAGATCATGCTTTTAAGTGAAATTTCCTGAATAATTTGTTCCGTACTCTTCGATAATTTTCTCAAAAAACTTATATTCTAAGAATAATTAATCGACATTATTGGAGTAGTTTCATTTTTTAGGATTGGTAGAGGAGAGCTGGGCTAAATTATCATAGGAACTGTGACTCCTATGGCAATTTAGCCCCGCTCTCAATTGTCATAGGAGGCACAGTGGTTACATCATAAAAATATATGTAATCAACTTTGATATTGGCGTGCTATCTTGTAGAGAATTTACTCAAATAAAACTTGACAATTTCAGAATTAACGATAAAATAATTACTTTTTTCTACAAACGTGTAAAAAATTTACACTCATGACAAACGTTACAAACGTAATTTTTTTTGATTAGTGTAGAAAGTAGCGGCAGAAATTACGTAACAAAATCATGGTTACTATGTAAACAACTACTAATATTTTCATAAATTTCATTAATATTATTCGTTTGTAGAAAAAATATTGTATGATGTGCGTGTTAAAAATGCAATATGACACTTGTATGAACTTTCATACGCGTGCCATAAACATACATTTTTAACACTTACGTCATAAATAACTATTTTAAAAAGAGACATAATTTAGAATGTTCCCACATTGGCCCGCTCTCCCCTACTCTCGTATCCTGGACTTTCGGAAAGTAAGTAATTGAAATCTTTAAAGTTCCTGCCTCACCTTACATAGAAGGCAGGATAAATAAAGAAATAACGGTAATGCTATTGAGAAACCTGGTACATCACAGTGTCTTCAGACCCAGAAAAAGTAATGCAAGGATACCGAATCCCTAAAATTTCAGATTATTTGTTGGTGTGATAAGATAAGGGCTCTTTGAAAAGCAGATTTCGGTATGGAAGACCGATCTGTGCTTCACCAGAAAAAAAAACTGTGCCACATCATTGGCTTTTTTCTGTACATCCGTGCCGCAGTGCCACAGAAACCCCAATAGTTAGATTACGCTTTAAAGAAAATATTTCTTAACAATTTATTCCATATTTTTTTATCTTTGATATATTCTTCAAAGGACTTACAACTTTCTTATGTTCTAAGAATAAATAGATCGGTCGACAATTTTGGAGTAAGTCTCTTTCTTTTTAGTACTCACATGTATCCTTCCTGGACTTTGGTAATTAAACTCTGAAATTCTAGACTCGCCTTTTATTCAAGATCATAATATAACAAAAGGTCTGGCTTAAAAAAATTAAGAAACAGTTATTGGGTGGAGACACCCTCTGTTACGCAAATTGTTTGATAGTGTATGGGGCCTTTTTATGCTTGTAAAAATTATTTTTGTTGTATAGAATTTTTTTATTAAGGTATTCAGTGAACTGAATAATTTGTACCTCAACTCTTTGATTTTTCATAATTTCTTGAAAGGACTTACTTGCGTTCTAAGAATAATTAGGTTTGTCGATATTTTTGAAGTAGATCTCTTTCATGTTTCTAGGACACTGATGTATACTGACTGGGCTTTCGTAAAGAATTGGTAATTAAAGTTTTTGAAGCCTAGCCTAACCTTCGAGACCATGATATAACAAAAGGAATAAGATCCGGGTTAAAGAAATTAAAAGAAATTAAGAAACAGTTATTGAGAGGAAGTGAAGAAAATACCATATGGCGAAGAATGGTATGGGATGAATATAATGTGGAAGCATCTGTTAATAAGCACTGATTCAATTGAAGGTATATAAAAATGGCAATTTGAAGTTGTTTAAAGCTTTTAAAGGAAGATGATTTGTGTTCTACAGAAATGTTTTATTATCTATGGTTTAAGTGAACTGAATAACTTTTCCATACCTCATTAATTTTTGAGCATTTCTTCAAAGGACTCTTTCATTTTTCTAATATACTGGACTTTCGCAAAGAATTAGTAATTAAAGTCCAAGGCTCGCCTTACCTTCGAGACCATGATATAACAAAAGGTATAAGATCCGGGTTAAAAAAATTAAGAAACAGTTATTAGGAGGAAGTGAAGAAGAGGCCATATGGTAAAGAATGGTATGGGATGAGTATACAGAGGATGCGTATGCTAATAAGGACTGATTGAATTGAAGGTATATCAAAAGGAGGATTTTAAAGTTGTTTAAAGCTTGTAAAGGAAGATGATTTGTGTTGTTTTGTTTGTAAGAGCGTAATAAGTTTTTGTTTATAGGAATGTTTGTCATTCTTTATGGGATTAATAAAATATTTGCGCTCATTTTTAGATGCAATTTACAAGAAGAAAACGATGAATCGAACGCTGTCGGCGATGATTAAAAGTAGTTTTTTGCCAACAATTATATTTAATAGTGCAATTCTTGTGGATGTGAATGTGAGTTGTGCATCATGGCTGCTCGGCGTGCGCTTCGTTAACGGTGCGCTTGCCCGGTTCATATATCCGCCAGAGAATTCTAATTATCAATTATCAGTCAATGGGTTTCCATCACGGTCTACATTTCAATGGGCTTATGTCAGTTATGTCGATATTTTTATAGACTAGTCGCGCGGTGCCGCCGGGAAAAATGGACGTAGAATATATGGATGACCTTGCTTCATTGTCATGTTTATTGTTCCGTGCCAAAACAAAACGAGCGCGCACTTGTATTTCTTGTAAACTCGCTTGGAAGAAGATATTACAGGACTTGCTTGCAAATTATTTACTGTGTATGCGCTTTGCAGTGACTTGGACGGACGGCTCTTTTCTTACGTTCTTACACATACACACTCTTTGGCACTTCGCATATAATGCACACTGTTTTAATCTCAAAGCTTGCATAGAATACGTATTTTTAGAATCATCTAGATACGTAACAATAATATTTATTGCTGGAGCACCATACACCAGGCATTCGTTCTTCGCTTACTTCGCTCTTCGCCCTCGAGCACAATTTTAAAACTCGCTTTATAACGAGTGAACACAATCAACGAGCACGCCAATAAATTAAAACAAAGCCCTCGAAAACTAAATATCTGTATTCAATAAATTTATCTAAGCTCACTTTTTTCAGAAAACAAAATTGCGTACCCATGTTCATTAAAATTGTTTCAACGCCGCGTAGGAAGCTTTCGTTAAGGAAAGTCTTTCCTACTAAGGTATGAACTATGAGCACGTTAATTTTGATTGGTACTGTTATTTTCTGATTGCAATTATTCAGAAACAAAGGAAAACTGTTGGCGAAATGCGTAGGGTGAATTAATACCACATCAGATGACTCAGAGTATAATTTTTTTATTAAACCTATGAAGGTTTCACATATTTTGTAACATTAAAAAAATCCATATATGCATATTTTAATAAGCCTTTCGTGCATTTGATTGGATATTTTATTTTTGTTGTTTCTTTATTTTTCGTATGTACCAGTAACTTTCCAAGAATCAGAAATTAAGGAAGTGTGTCTAATTTTGTTAAATAGAAGCCGACGTTGAGCACGATAGCTAACATCCTTGCAAAAAGAAGTAATATTATGTTACATGGCACAAAATTTATTCAAGCATTAAATTTGACATTTCCTAAATAGTCGGAAATGGAAGCTTAAATTCAAATCTTTCACTTCATTCAATACTACACCAAAAATAAACAAAGTTAAATAATAATCTTGGATTGTTAAAGCCTTTAATGTTCCACAAATCCAATACAAATAGTTACATAAACGTTTTCGATCTTGCAGTCATAATCAGGGGCCATATCCCCATTTTCGGGGATAAAATATCCTATAGGAAAAAAGGTGTGGTCAAGTAAAATACTCGTTACTTATTGATTGTTTTGAAAATTTTCACGAGTATTTTCCTATAGGATATTTATAGGCAGATTCTGGTCAAAATTAAAGGCCTTTAATTAGACACAAATAACCATGGAAATTGTCCATTACAACCCCTATAACAAATATAAATTTAAAGGCCTTTAAACTTAAATGATTTGACCAGAATTTGTGTATTATAGGCAGATTCTGGTCAAAATTAAAGGTCTTTAAATATACACAAATAAAATAACCATGGAAATTGTCCATTACAACGCATATAACAAATTTAAATTTAAAAGTCTTTAAACTTAAATGATTTGACCAGAATCTGAGTATTATTCCCGAAAATGAGGATACGGTCCCTGATGTGTTTAGTCTGTCTTTGTTCATAACCTGTCTTTTTTTATATTACTGTTGTTAGAAAAAGATCGTTTAAAATTTTGGTTAATAAAAGTATTTTTTTTTAAATTATAAGAGATGTTACCAAAAAAGGGCAAAGGAAAGAATTTGTTGAACTGTTGTTATGATAGCAAGTATAGTTCAAGATTTTAGTTTTAACAATCGTAAATTGTTTTTTAATCAAATTAATTGGGGAAATTATTATCCACTGCTATTTGTAATATGTAATATGATTTTAATCTCATTTACAAAATAATTCTGCCTGAGAGGTGTTGTAAAAATTTTGTAAAAGAACATTTTATGTGAAAAAGCATGGTCAGAAAAGAAGTTAATACAATGATCAGTTTGGATTGGTTTCCTGTAAATTTTGAATTCAAAACCTATTGATTTTCTAATTATTCTTAGAACCAGAAAATTAATCATCTTATTAACCTCCAATTCTACGGTGAATTTGATATTTGGATTGCAATTATTTAATGAAGAAAGTATAGAAGGCAAGAAGGGATTAAAGTTGTCTAATTTTACAAAGGATATCAAATCATCCACGTATCTAGCCCTGAATTTGATCTATGGTTCAATTCATAAACTTTTTGTTTCCAGATTATTCATAAAAAGATCCACTAAAAACGAAGAAAGGGGATTACCCATTACTAAAGCTAAACCATATTTGGTTGACTATGCAGGGTGTCCCACTTTTTTCCAGCAAATTTTTTTTTAAATAAATGTCATTCTGAACAAAAAAAATTCTATGAATATTCTTTTTCGACCCCTTAAAAAGTTACAGCCATTTTAAAATTACAACATTTTAATGATTTTATTGGGACCCCCTGTATAAATTTCATTTTATTTTGAGTTTTTTTTTATTTAAATCAAGTATTCTTTAGATTTTGTCTTTATCTTTAAGCCAAACAGATAGATAAGGTAATTTCACCAAGAAAAATTTTAAATGGTCCACTTAGTTTAAAAATAGCCAATAATGTTCAAAGAAACAAGTTGGCAAAGACAAAATCTAAAGCATAATTGATTTAAATAAAAAAATCATGATAAGAAGAAAATTATACAGTGTGTTTCACAAAAATCATAAAAATTTATGAGTTTTAATATTGCTGTAACTTCTTAGGGAGCCGAAAAAAATATTATTATAGTTTATTTAGATTTTTTTTGTCGAGAATGACATTTACTATCTAAAATAAAATTTTGCTGGAAAAAAAGTGCGACACCCTGAATAATTTTTAATTAAATGTAAAGTAGTTTTGTTCTAAACAAAAAACAAATTTCCAATAACATGGCAATCATCTCATCTCATCAGACAAATCAGTTTCTATGAGTATATTTTTGACTAATTGTATACAATCCGATCTTGGAATTGACGTATATATTGAATAATTCTCTGGTATTATTAATAGCAAAATTAAAATCAGGTTTAATAACTTCATTCAGTTTTTTTAATTTATAAAAAATACTATTTGGTACGTCCAGTATAATTCCTTTTAATTTTTTAGTTATATTAAAATACAAAATACAAAAATTTTAACCACAAGATTTTTTGTGTACCCAAAAAAAGAGTTATTTTATAAAAATATGCATGAAAAAAAACTTCAAATAAACAAAAAAGTGGATTTACATTACTTAATTTATTATAATATTTTATTTAAAAAAAAGAGCAATTGGAAGGTAAAATTCTTTAGTATTTATAGAATAATAATTATTAAAACACCTAAAAGGTCTACTTAATTTTTCTCAATAGCGATAAAAATAGATTCTGTAAGAATCTCAGTATTGCAATATCTACTTAATAAAAGCGCACTTTATATTAAATTGCTTTTAATACTGCCTATTTCGAAGATTATAGAGTATTACTTTGAATAATTTAGCGAGTTCAACTGGAATGTAAGCTATTATCGCTAAAAAATAAATTAATGCTTAGCTACAAAATTTAAATGTACGATGAGTGATTATGACGTAAATGGAATGTGTTTTAGAGCACCTTAAATTTTTATATTTTATAATTGGTTAGTTCGATGGCCACATTATAAAAATCAGAGATGGATTGTATAATTTTCTTAAAATACTTGTTTCTTTAGCTACAATGTTACGTCAATATTTTTTTAAACACAATTACCCTGCAATTATTTTTGTAAATTTTTTTTATTGGCATCAAAAAAAAATGCAGTTAATAATTTAAAATAAAAAATAATAATTATGGATAATATAAAGAATCTTCTTTTAAACACTTATCTAATGTAGTTTTATACTTAAACAACTTTGGTACGGAAATGGTTTTAAAAATTGTTTTTTTTTCCATAAAACATTTGTTTAATTCACTTCTATCCTAAAAAACAAATGCGACTTTTTTACAGTAAAAAATGTAATTATATTTTTTCGTATTTTATTATACAAAAATTTATATCCCAAAACAATTGTAAATAACTATTATGGTTTAATAATTCAGGAAATAAAGTAGAAATTGAAATATGTAATAAAATTTCGTCCTCTTTTAAATAAAATTTGACTTGTTTTATCATTTTCTCGAAATTTCTAAGAAGACCGATATTTCAAAGTTTTTATTGTGACACCCTGTATAAGAAATTTTGTGTAATTATTTTTTAATAAACTACAGTCTTGCTGCGTTTCTTTTTGATAGCCATTATAATTTTTATATTCTGCTTTTTTTATTTTTCGTTTAAAAAAGTCCTACAATATACTAAAAAAAATTATTGCATCTTTTTTTATTAAAGAATATAAAACTTTTTTTTTTGGAAAAAAATCGAAGAATCTTTCGTTAAAATAATTTTTAACACCGTATATTTTAAGTAAATATGATGTTTCGCCTTGGAAACTTAATTTTTACCTTTATATACCCGGCGCATTCACCATAGTTTCAAACAAAAGTACGCAGCCAGCTTCTCATAGGTGCACGTAATAGAGTAACATAAAGTTTTAAACTTAATAAAGAAATTATATGAACATTAATGAAACTAATAAATTTAATAATTTAAATGTAAAGATTTTCGAGGCTAAATATTGATAAATTTGCGAGGATTTTTTAGATTGGCTTGTTGATCAACGAAACCTAATAATCAAGTTTACCTGACCTTTTATGGAGAGATTTTTGTTCATATCTGAATTGATGTTTCTATTTGGACTGCAATTATGATTGTATTTTGTTTTGTTTTTATTTTTTGTGAAAAAATTACACATAAAAAATATTGAAAAATAATTACGTTCATGAACAAATAGAAAACTTAATATTTTAAAATAAGTACTTGACTTTGATTTATAAAGTATTAATATTTAATTTGCATATAAGCCTTTTTTTAAGTTTACCATCATTAATATTTTTCAAAACAGAAGTTTAACTAGGGTAGGGTATCTTCTGCATAAGCATAAGACTTGAACCTGCAACAGTTATAAAAGCTGACATGTAATTATCTCTGCTGTCAAGACGATGATACGATTGCAATTGATGCGAGTTAAAGCCTCGTAAAATTTGCGATGCTCATTATTTATACCAAAATTCACAAACGCAGATGTGCCGTTGCGTAATTATCTTTTTTCCATTCTCAGAAGAAAACTCAAAACGATTAATCATTTTCATAATAAAACACTGTTAATAAATGTTTAAAGTGATATTTTTATATTTAAAATATAGTTAATTTAATTTTTAACCAGCACATAATGTGATGAAATTGGTTTTACAATAGCTTTTATCGTTTTTTAATTTTAATGGAAACACTAAAATTCAGACTTAAGACTTAAGACCATAAATCTAATTTATTGAATCTTTAATTTTAAAAACCCAATAAATCAAAATAGTTGTAGGTATCTTTTTAAAAATAAAAAAAAACATAGTTATTTCTAATATACACTATGTGACTACAACAAATGACTGTAAAAATATTAAGAGGTCTCAATACCAAATGCGTTTCTGTGATGTAAACAAACCGTACTTTTCTTTATAATTTTTTTGGCAAATAAATTTCAAAAAAGCCGAACCCGCCGCAAAGCTAATAATGTGTTATGATAAAACAAATTTAAGTATACTTTTTTACAAAAATAATTGTAAAATAAAATAAAAAACAGATAACATTTTGCTTTCATTTTTTTTTATTTTTACAAAAAAAAAATGCACCCAAACAATTTTTTATCATAACACATAACTTATAGTATTAGCTTGGCAGAAACGTTCAGTTTTTTGTAATTAATTTTTCCAACAAAAAAATTATAATTAAAACAAGGGTTTGTTTACATCGGAGAAGCTACCTTAACCTTAATTTGAAAAATAAATTAATAGAAAAATATTAAGGTCCTAATCGAATTCTTCGTCGATTTCGACATCTGGGTCATAATTTTCCTCTTAAGTTGTCCCATTAAAAATCCCTTCATAAAACGAAAAATGGAAAATGTTCTTGGAAGACACAATTATTTACCTGTTTGATATTTTCTACCTTTTTGGAATGAGAACACTGCCGGTTGGATATGTGTTTTCTGTTGGTAGTAGAATGGCACTAGTCTTGTTTCTGGTCAAGTCAAATGTATATCTACTTAAACCATATATGCTTTCTTGAAAAACCACTACTTCTTTCCTATTTTTTTATAATGGATTGCCATGTAGCAGGATATTGATAATAACTGTTTCAGTCAGTTCTTTTGGAAAGTGCATACCAAAGCTCTCATTTGTCAAACACATTTTTTTTATAAAACTTTGGGATCCATTTAGCAAAATCTAAAACTGCATTTGTTGATAACATAAATCGGGGCTTGATTGACAAAACATGTAGTATTCTTCAGGCAGATACAGCGTGTATCATTTTATGTTTAGTAAATAAATGCTCGTGAAAGATCCACTAGAGAGCTAAGCTCAATCTTTTTCAAGTAGGAACAACAGTAACACAGAAATCATTACTAAATTGTAGAAAAAAAATCGCAAGGAAAACAATAATAAATTATTTTTGACTTTGTCATTATTTCTCAAAAAAATGGGACGTTTTTTGTCTTCTGAAACCAAAATATTATCACTACAAATCATTAAAAATTTGTCTTCTTAGTTATTTCCTTCACTTACCAAGATACCTTTTCTGTAAC
Organism: Stenus bimaculatus; assembly: GCA_963971135.1. Lineage (NCBI taxonomy): Eukaryota > Metazoa > Arthropoda > Insecta > Coleoptera > Staphylinidae > Stenus > Stenus bimaculatus. The sequence goes on along the minus strand of OZ020185.1, from coordinate 10,201,381 downwards.
TTTTTCAACCGATAGAATTGTTTTCTGCTGTCTTTATGTTACACTTTTTTATTGACATTTACCCACTGTTTTTTAGCTTGCGAATTTCGATTCGTGTGATTAGAGATAGGGGTACAACTTATTGAAAAAATATCCAAAAAAATGATTAAAACAGTTAATAATGTGTAAGGTACGTGAAGAAAATTTTTGGAAACTCAAAATTTTCACGATTTGAAAAGATAATAAGGTAGTTTTAGAAGACAAAACACTCTTAACTGACTTTTTTTAGAAATGATCGAAAAATTGAAACATTGTTTTGTTAACTTTTTTTCTTTGATTTCTGTATTACTTTTGTTTGAAGAGGATGGATTCAGTTTTATGGTGATAGTTTTTTTTAAATCTCTATAAAAATTGGCTGACCTAAAATTCAAAACGCTGGATTTCCAAAACTAAGAAATATAGACCACTACTTTTTCAGTATTTTTGACGACGAAATATGATGTATGTTAGTGCCCTGAAGTTTGTACATATTATAATATGTAATAAATAATGTTTTTTTGTATCAAAATTAAAAGAAGTACTTTGCAGCTCTATGCACCCCCCATTTAAAATTCTTGACTCATTCTTTCAGAACGTTTCTAGAACGTATAGGTAGTATCATCTGAAGTGGCACCAAGGGCGTATTTAGTGGGTGACTGAAGGGGCAAAAGCCCTCCCCAAGATAATAGATATCAGGGAAAATATTTAAAAAAATTAATAAAAATTCCATTCTTCTGTAAAGTTTTACGGACATAAAAAACTGGTAAATTATTGGGGCTTATGGCTTATTTCAAAGATATGAGCGAAAATATCAAAAAATAATCGTATTTATTTTTTGAAAAAAATCAATCAATAGTATATTATTCAACGATCGAGAAATGATAGCCATTATTCACGAAGACCGAAATTGTCGTAATTAGTTTGAGTGAATAATGGCTATTTTCTCGCGAGTAGAATTCTATACTTTTTCCACGACTTTTTTTATATTTTACGGTGCTTTTGTGCAAATTTTTTATGGTATTTTTCGTATTTTTGACATTTCTTGATTTCTTCTAAGTACATTTTATTCTGTGGTTGAAATTGCCCATAATCCATTGCTCATTACCCAATGGGTTGGCAATACAGGAGCTTTGTGATTGGTCCCCACACGGTCCAAGCATGTTGAATGTCAAAAATTTAGTAATGAATTTCATTACTTATCAAAAAGTTCAAATGTAATGAATCATTTATTTAATAGTCTTGGAAACAATAATTATTATGGTGATCTTGTAACCTTTAACCAAAGTGCCATTAATTGGCTTTGCCTTCCAATTTTCTTCATTTAAATTGATGTTTGCAAAATTAGAAATATTTAAGGTTAACTTGCGTTTTAAAAAAAATCGGGATCTCGAAAAAAATGCCCATTTCGAGTTTTCATCAATAATTTTGCCCTCCCCAAGATGTAATCCCAGGAACACCCTTGAGTGGCACTGCGCAGAAACTAGAAATTGCAGCTTTGTGTTTCCTTATTCCTGATTGGCCCGGACGCTGGTATTACTCAATCTAACTTCAGATTTGTTGTTAAAATAAAAAATTGTGTATTTAAAATACATGGATCACATTTTCATGAGTGTTTTTTTTTTGAATTTTTCGCTTCCTAGTAAATGGTATTTTAAGAAATCTTCTGTGTTAAAAAATAGTAATCTTTATTGAATACCTTTTTATAGTTCATTTTTCCAATTGGTGTTTTTGAAGTAATTTTACACAAAAAGTATACGCTTTTATAGGAATCTGAATCCAGCAAAAATCTTCTTTTTCTGCTGGATTCAGATTCAAATAAAAAAATATGGGTTTCCATTTGTAAAAACTGAGTTAGGGTTAGAATGACCATGAAGAAGTCCTCCAGGTGAAAAATAACATCTCTTAAAATACCACTTACATCCAAGCAAAAAAATCTAAAAAAATAATGAATACAACAAGTGTAAATTAGGTACTATCGGGGAGTATAGATACAACAAGAGAAACAGTTTGTGTATTCATACTAATGTGCTGCCACCTGGTGGCAGTATAATGATACACCTTGTAATTAGGGTCACACTTTTTAATCTTCTTTTCCACAATTTAGAAGTCTCGATGGCCTTAATGGTCGCAATTTACGTGTTATGGGACTTGAGTGGTTTTTACACAAAAGTTGTATATAAAATCTGTATCATAAGTAAGTCACACTATCATCTCACTCCCACTCAAGAGTAGGTTCTATACTTTCGTTGAGTAAGAGCGAGATAAAAAAGCTGTTTTTTTCGTGGCATGGACCATAACCCTGTATAAGCGGTTCATAGTAAAAACAATTCAATTACATTTTGCACGTATAGGATTTTATTTTTCTGTGTCTGGTTTTGATTTTTGAAAATGGTAGTTTATAGTTAAAATTGTAAAATTACATTTTAATAAACAACGTGTTAATATTTTAGTATTAGCTTGGGTATTATCGTATTAAAATTGCGCATAAAGGGATTACCTTGCATTGAAGTTTTTATTTTGCGAAGGAGTGGTTTGGATTTAAACAGACGGAGGAAATGAGCGATGCTACAATATGATAAAATATAATTGCCATAATGGCTAGCTGGAATGTTTTATTGTAAGTCCTAGCCGACGCGCTTCTTTTCTCAGAGTTCAATCCAGTTATGAAATACACATTCCGCCATAAAATAATACCTCATATAAATAAATCCAGAGTCTAGAATCTAGAAACAAATCAAGCAAATAAACGAAGAGCTTCGTCGATGATTTAAACGCGCGTGTAACAACGCCAAACAAAGCGCGCTACTTCAAAAGACGCAAAAAATATCAATCAACTTGTACAAAGACCGAACGCCTTCGACCGAAACGCGTCTCGCAATTATTTATCTTCAAAGTCTGACCGCCTCCAGTTCGAGTTTATAGCGCAAAGAAGACCGTGCAATTGGGCTATTAAGCCAAGCACGTGTTTATTTGCGTATGTCGAAGCACAAAATTTATGGACCAAAAAATGTTTAAACATTACCCGAAATTAAATCATAATCAATTTTAATGAACGCTCCTGATTGATGGCCACAGCCTAATTACAAACGCCACTTTTGGCGCTTCTTTTACGATTATTAAAACAAATTAGAACCAAACGTGACTTTCGTGTTTGCTTCTCTTCATTTTGCTTTAACCAATTTTTTAAATTCAAAAATTATCAAATTACCAACTAATATTCGGTCCTTGACCTAAGGAAATTCATTCACACACTTCCTACCTACCTCGTACCATACAGGAAACGATTTAAAAAAACGTTATTATAATTTTTACAGTAATTCTTATTTCTAAGTACCGTAAACTCAGGTAACTTTGGTCCTTAAAGGTAACTTTGGCCCAAATTTTGAAGAAAGATTGTATGACTTACTGCTAGTTATCAGTATTCTGATACTAACTTAAAATACTTAAATGAAAGTTGGTAATTAATAGTAGATCAAACTATCTTTTTGTAAACTTTGGGTCAAAGTTACCACCTTAGTTTCGTTTTCTGAAAGATTGATAAACAAAATCATTTTTCAATCAAATATTTTAATACCTCGTTTTGACAAAATATGTTAATTCAAGTGGTAGGTAGTAAGGTATTCTATCTATTCGTATAATTTGATAAAGATCTCGATCATTCCTGAAATTCGATCTTGGACTCTATTATAGGTATATGGATTTAGAAAAGAAGAGTGCTTTATAAACATGGAGGAATTTACAAATTTCTTTATCTTCCAAAGAATACAATGTATGTCAAGCTGCAAGCCGTGATACCACCTGCGGTGTTGGTAAACTTTGTAAACCCAAGGTCGGACAGCCTCTGTTTTATGAGACAATCGAAACAATGGGTCTTCTCCTGTCATGAAAAGTGCACAGTCAGCAAAGTTAAATAAAAAATATACGTTCACACTACCACGTTGTTAATGTAACATGACAAAATGTGAGCCTGCATGTAGGTACTTAAGAGAACACAAATTCCATTATATAAATAAGATTAAAAAACATGTCTATTCTAAGAATATTTATTTTTCCTTATTGGTACGCGCAAATTGAAAAGAAAATAATGATTTAAAATAATAGCCATAGGACAAAAACCAAATTAATTTAATAACATATTTTTCAGACTTCATCACCTCGACTTCCATCATCATCTCCATGATAATAACAATAATAACACAATAATTCTCGAAAACTGCCAAAAAAAAATAAAACAAAATATCATCACTGTAATGTTTTATCATAATCTCAAATAAAACTTAAACATTTTTCCTAGTCCTAATATAAATTTCATAGATTCTCGTATAGTTAACTGTAAGAAAATTATGTACCCAGTATTTTCAAACTGCAATTCTCCAGTTACTGTGCTATTCCCAAAAAGGTTAGATCTATATTAGGAAATTGATACCTATACATAATTCCAAATGAATGGAACCGGTTTAATATTTGAATTAATTTTGAAATCACTTTTAAAACAATTAAATTATTAGGAAATACGCATTCATCAAATTAATAGATGAAATAAGATCTTAGATTAGAGACGTTCAGAAATTAATCATAGATCCCATCCTTAAAAATGCTCTCTTAATTGCACAGGATGTTAGTAAGCAATAAATAAGTCCACTTATATATTTATATCCGATTTAAGCGGTTGGTGCTTCTGGTCTTGAAACGGGAATAAATGTAAACACTCATTGTACCTTTAGCTATAAATAGATGAAATGAAAGAAGAGGGTACCAACTTATACCAGTGTCACAAGAGAGATGCAAGTGCTGGACTGGTAGCTTATTAATTATTATTCCCTTTTGGAATTTACTGCTTCTATTGATTTATTTCAGACGATCGTTGAGACGTGATTGTATGCTTCATTTTAAACGACACTTTATTAAGCTGAAAATGAGAACGGAATACCACAATTTTCTTCTTACTTCTACAAAAAAACACTTACTAGTCCTGTACAATTGACCACTCAATAATTAGAATAGTTCACCACTCCTTGGAATAAATATGTTACAATTTGCTGGAAAACCGTGACCAAATAAAGAAAACACACGTGCAGTTTTATTTCCAATAAATATTAGCAATTCACGTGCCCACTCAGGTCAATAGTTCAGGGAATGCTTAAGCACGTTTACTTTTCAACTGTCATTTAAAAGTTAAGAAATATGTAACCCCGATTCCATTTTTTAATTTCCTCAACAAGCGCAATGCACCTAGATCTCCTATAATTTGAATAGCGTCGTAATTCGTTTATGAGTATTACAGAATTTCATTCATCATCAAAAAACCATTAGTTACTATATGGAGGAAATTAATTATCCGAAAATATTTTCCCTTTTACTCAGCAGGAAATGGTTATTTTTCGTAACACGATGTTCAAAAGTTGGATGTCACCATGATACGGTCTTTTTCTTCCCACGACTTAACGGTCGTGATCCTCTCCAGACGACTTCGAAATTGCAAATCAGAACCGGGAAGGAAGTGCACGAAGGCTTCGTTGTCTTGTCCGGTTGTTTGTAATTTTATACGTCCCAACGGTGCTGTCTGTGATATTGGCATAATGACGTAGTAACAATACTCGTGAGGTATTTGTTTAGGAGAAATTATTTATAGGGCTCAATTTGTTATGATTAATAGTATTTTAGTGAAAGTATTCATAATTTAATTATAATATTCATTATTGTTGCTAATACCTATTGTAGCGACTCAGAAATGTTATAGATCCTGGGAAAAACCTTCCACGTGAAAATTTTTAGATTCTCTTTTAGCGAACTTTCCTCTTTCTGCATCATATTTTTTCATAAAATAAAAATGAAGGATTTACACTTAACAACTATGTTTTATGTTTACGTGAGTGTGCTAACCTCTTGACGTCGACACACATTTTTACACGATTTAACATTTAATCGCAATGATCTTGAATTATTATATGGCTGCCGGTCATATTTATTAATATATAATGGTCAGCATATCTGGATTTTTGCCTGACAGTTTCAGTTGTTTGTGCGCTTACACATACACACACACATGCGGGTACCTGAGGCCTATCTCAATCGCAGCTGTATTTTTATTAGCCATATCTGAATATACATATGATGTGCCTACACAAAGTAATTAATCACATTAGAATCAAATCCAAAACGTACATGTATGGTAAAATAATAAGTTTTTTCATAAATCATTCGATCAACAGAATTTAAATATTTACCCAAGGCGTTTTCTAAAAAAGCATTGATGGATATTTCGAAAACATAATTAAAAAAATTATCTGATAATTTTGTAACAAGCTATTTTTAGAAATGATATATTTTTACATATTCTCTATAACTCTATAACTCTATAAGTAGTAACTTTCCCAGAAAATATTAAGTTTAGTAACAAATGACAATTCGGAAGATAATTTTCCCAATGGTTAGGTTTATAGTACCAAAGGTAACATTTGTTTGGGGAAATAATATTTCCACCATGGTTTCTCTAGTAATACTCCATAATAACATTACAAGGTACAAGAGCTACTACGACATTTTATCTAAGTTTTCCAAATATCAACAATCAACGCCATTACGATGAAATTTTATGCCTTTAATTTTGATAGTTAAGGTACACGTTTACACATACACTAGGCTTTCAGGAAAAGTTGTATTAAGGAAAATTTAATGATCAAGTTTTAACTAGTATACACCTAAGCAGGACGAGCGTTTAACTGAACACTGCCATTGAGGTATCCTCTCAACAAAATGGGAAAGTCAGAAATAAAAACTTGCAGATATGTGGCCTGAAAGAAACTTCGGAACACATCATCTGCGCAATGGCCCTCCAATATCTAATCGAATCTAACTAGTATACATCAGTGTTTAACGATTAAATGGATCATTTATGTGGAAAGACGAAATAGAAAATCCATCCCATTTTTGTGGAGCTTCATAGCAAATTATCAGCCAATCACTGTTAATAATCAATGCGGACCCCAAAAACGTAAGTTTTGGAAGAAAAATCGTCATAAAAAGAAACATTACGGCCTACACTATATAGATCTCAAGTCCTATGTCAGATATTCAATATTTTTTCATATCCAGGATACAGGATTTTCCACGATTCAGTTTAGAGGTCACATCTCTGTTAGTTCAAGAGATTAAAAATGAAATCAACAAAAGTTTTTAATGGCATCAAATTGGCATTCCAGTTCCGTCCTTTAAATATTATTGGCTTTGACCACCCTTAAGAAGCCATCATCAACTTTATTTTTCAAATGCCACCTACTATTAGTAGAATCGCCAAATGTCAATAAAGATGGGTTTTTTCATATGATAAATAAATAAATAAAATCTTTATTGAGATTTTGAAGCTTGTGTACAATGTGCAGGAGTCAATTATTTAAACATTCATATAATTTATTTTAGTACCTACTTGTTTTTTTACCATTTTTTATGTAAGTAATGTGTTGTCGTATTCAAAATAAAATTGAGATCAAATTTCTGTTAATAAAAGTAGGGGATGCCATTTGAAAAAAAAGTTGATGATGGATTCTTAAAGAGGACCAAAGCCAAAAGTATTTTAAGGATGGAATTGGAATGGAAAAGCATTTTTTTTTATTTAATTTTTTTATCTCTTCAACTAAGGAAGATATGGCCTGTAAACTGAATCTCATGTCAAATTTCAAGAACTGTAAGCTTATCGTGTGTCATGATGGATGATAGGTCCGTTTTTTGGGTATCCTGTGGATGTGCACCTGGCTAAGAAGAAGGATGAAGATCAACAAAGATTAAATTAAAGATAAAAGCCATCTTATTGTCTTCAAAGGGTTTAAGGTTTAAGCAAAGAATGTTATGGTTGAAAACCTTTATTAGTTAGAGTATCCACGAGGTTTTGTATGTCCTTGTACTTTATTGCACCAAAAATTAATACTGGTGTTTATTTTTTCACCTACTAAGGAAAACAAGACTCATTATGAATCCTGAAAATTTGAATCAACTTTTAGTAATAAAAATAATTTATTTGCATACTAAAAAATACAAAAATGTATACAGTATACATTATACAAAAAGTAAATACACAATTTGGTAGAACACAGAAATAAAACGTATGTATTTGGTAACATGTACATACCTTCTGTATTCAGCAAATATCTTCAATATTATTATCTTTATAATATTCTTCAATACTGTAATATGTGATAAAAAAATCTTTAATGTGTTGCTTATATTTGATATCTCTAGTTTCAAAACACGACAAATCCAATTTTGCTAAAAAAATAGTTTAATACATATTAAGATTAGCGCTTTTGTCCGTTTACAGTAGAATAATATTTTTACATTAAAACTTTATCCAAATCATCGCAAGTCTTCACATCATAATATTTTTACATTGGAAAATCCACCAAAACTATTCGAAAAATACCATTAAAATACGGAGTTGAAAAAGTTTTTGGCGATTTCCCAACATTTCACCAAAATGGAGTTGTGGGGTTTTATAACTAGGAGATTCATTTATTTAAATCTACACCTTTTCCAATTGTATTTCAGAAAAGATCAATTCCATTTTAGAATAGTAAATTGTATTTCAGAAAAGATCAATTCCATTTTAGAACAGTCAATTGTATTTCAGAAAAGATCAATTCGATTTCAGAATAGTCAATTATATTTCAGAAAGCATAAATTCTATTTCAGAATAATCAATTCAATTTCAGAAAGTATCAGTTGTATTTCAGAATAGTCAATCATATTTGAGAAAAGATTAATTGTATTTCCGAAACCACCAATTGTATTTCAGAAAAATCAATGTAATTTAAGAAAGGACCAATTATAAAAAAATGAGGAAGTCAAAAGTTTTTGGAGGTGATTGTACACGTCAACCACAACAGCACACACATTTCATCAAAAATATGCTTTCGAAATTTAACATTATACCGGTAACACCAAGTTTAGGTCCTTATTCACCAATGTTAAACCCAATTGAGATAATCTGCCAAAAACTCTTGGCTTCCTCAATATTTTACAAAAAGTGTTTTCAAAAACTAAATTATAATTTAAAAAAATAATTATTTTTTCTGAAATACAATTGATGCTTTCAGAAATACAATTGATCTTTTTTGAATTACAATTAATGATTTCTGATATTGAATTGACTATTCAGAAATACAATTGATACTTTCTGAAATTAAATTGATTATTCTGAAATACAATTGAATATTCTGAATTACAATTGATGATTTCTGAAATTGAATTGATCTTTTCTGAAATACAATTGGAAAAGGCGTAGTGTCTTAGGATTTTTTGGAAGCTTTTTGGACATTCGAAAACCATGATAATACGAGCTATTTTGACATCTTGTGAGTCTAACATAAGATGTAGAGAGATGGTTTTTATATCTTGTAATTTTCTGTGTGTGGTAAGTGCTTATACATTTATTAATAAACAAAATTAATTAAAGTATATAAAGTATACAGGATGTCGCAAAATTCGACCGAAAATGCTTAACTGGAGATAGCAGACCTAAAAACAGGTTGATATGACCAAATTCATTTATTTAAAAAATTCACTCTTGAAGAGTTGTAAAAGTCTCTACAGTTGATTTTAATTAAATATTTTTTTGAATTACAGCCAAAGTAGCAAAGCTTTTTTAATGAAATTTTCTATACTTGTATAAATTCATGGTACTGTCAATATTTTTAGTTGAATAACATTTTTACGACAATCTTCCGTACATCTAATGTCAGATATCAGTCTTTTTGCCTTTCTTTGAGAATTAAATACTAAATTATGACGAAGGGCGTAATATGAGTTTTTTAGAATAATGGTGCAATTCTGTGCAAAACTGTAAGTCCTTACAGGCAACATCTTTAAGATACCCATCGAAACCGACCATTACAACCCAAAACAAATCTCACAGATTTTTCCTATAAGGACTTACAGATTTTCTTATAATTGCACCATAAGCTTTGATCCAAATGTAGATAAGTTTCTGAGAGCTGAAATACCTCCGGTAATTTTTTTTACAAGTTGTTCACAATGATCCCTCCAGATTTGTTTGTGATCAATTGTAATTCCAAGATATTGGTCTTTGAGCAATCAATTATATTAGAATCCGTCCGTTTTAAAATTAGCCACATATTTTGAGTTTTCCTCTAGTTTAACTTTAATTTATTGCAAGAAAACCATTACCATGTTTCCCTCGTGCATTTATCTTCTTTTAGTAATAATGTTTGAATATTTTTTCCCTGAAGAAAAATGTGGTGCTAAATCATTAAAATAAATGAAAAACCCAGAATTGATCCTGTAGTACCCCATATTAATTACAATTGCATCTGATATACATTCTTGAAGCAATATAGAGTGATCAAATCTGCAAAGCCAGTATTTTTTTAAATCTTTGAAATTATTGGAAGGACAGAAATTGGACGATAATTATTTGTATCTTCTACTGAGCCATTTTTATGTATTGGGATAATTAATATAACGACCTGTAGAACGTCTGGAAATTCTTTTCCTTTTATGCAGCAGTTAATTAACTTCTACAGTGTATTTTCTGTGTTCATTTCAAAAATATCACGAGAATTAGTCACTTTTAAGAACTTAAAGTAATCGTGAGATTTTTCAATGTTATTTTTCATTAACATAACATGATTAGTCATGCTAGGTCGTATTGTACTTTATATATCAAAACGAATTTTAGCAAAGTATTGATTACAACCATTAGCACTAATAGAAGATTTTTTTTCTTTCTTTGCATATATTCAACTCTATTATTGTTGTTTATAACTTCACATATTACCTTGGGTTTGTTGCTTGCATTATTTAAATAATTTTTAGTTGAATTTGTGCTAGTGTTTTAATAGCTTTTGAATAATTGAAGGACTCGGTGCAAAAAACTCCAATTTTTTTAAAATTTTTGTACCAAAATATACTCAATAACCTGTGGAAATGGAATTGACACCACTTCTATATTTATTTATTAATTTCAGCAAATCCTGGTAAATTGTAATAATATGAGTTTCGGACATATTTTTTGTTCTTTGATGTACCATGAGTTTATATTCGTGTTTTTCATACGACGTAGTGTACGTTGAGGAGAAGAACTTTTCAAAAAGTACATGTAATTGAACTAGGCAATGTCATAGCAGTTCTTTGGGTTTCTTAAGAGTAATCATCCCGGTGCATTTTTAGACGTTTGCTTAGGGACCCCTGAACGCGTTATTTTTTAATATTTTTTCATTTTCTTTTTTTTATATTAAAGTATATTCGTCAACCTTTCGAACGAACAAACTCAATTTTTAAAAAAAGTTAAAATTTTGTTAGATATGTTCCATCAAAAATGTTAATTTTACACATAATTAAAGAGTGAATTACGAGAATATAAATCAAAATATCAAAAAAAAAGGTATCGTCCGTTCGAAAGGAAATATATTCAGCTTTCTATATGCAAAATTTCAATATTTTTGGATTACTAATAACATAGTTACAGGGGACTTTTTGAAGCTAAATTTTTCTTCCGACTGAGAGCTATAAGCGCTCCTGCTTAAAGAGTGGGGATGAGCCTTAGTGGATAAAGTCCCAAACTCACTCGAATGATTTTTAATATCAGAAGATTGAAATTTGAATGCAAATAATAAGTTCTTCCTATTTGCGATTCCTATGGAAGAATTGGTCTTAAAATAGATGGATTTGGTAAAATCTAAGATCACCTCTGTTCTTGAGTGTAGCCTAATTGTAAATACCCTGTATAAGCATAAATAATTCAAAGTAATGTATTACCATCTTATCTACATTTTCAGGCAATTAGAATCTATTTACTCTTCAATTAAATTATAATCAAAATTCCTTGCAAGCGTATAAAACAAGAGTTGGCGGAAGCAACATTAATTTTCATTGTTTTTTCGAGCGTGGAGCGTACCTAATCTCACATAAATCAAACGATGGGAGATTCGTCGGGTTGGCAACAATGCCTATGTTAAGGTCGCTGTTTTAAACAGCTGTGTTACCCCAGCCTAACTACTTTTAGCCTAACCAATGTTACATATACCAATCAAACGCACTCATTATGCACTCAAACGCTCCACCTAAAAAAAGTTTTGCACCGCAACATGTAAAAAGTTATAGCCAAAAATAAAAGTTAGGCTAGGGTAACGTTACCCCAGCCTAACTTCCTCAAAATTTCGAATTTTATGATTTTAAATATATGTATCTTATGTATTTTCAAACGCACTCAAGCGCTCCACCAAAATAAAGTTTTGCACCCTAACAGAAAAAAAGTTATAGCGAAAATAAAAGTTAGGCTAGGGTAACGTTACCCCAGCCTAACTTCCTCAAAATTTCGAATTTTATAACTGTAAATATATGTATCTTATGTATTTTCAAACGCACTCAAACGCTCCACCAAAATAAAGTTTTGCACCCTAACAGAAAAAAAGTTATAGCGAAAATAAAAGTTAGGCTAGGGTAACGTTACCCCAGCCTAACTTCCTTAAATTTTCAAATTTTATAACTTTACATGTATGTATCTTATGTGTTTTCAAACGCACTCAAACGCTCCATCAAAATAAAGTTTTGCACTCTAACATAAAAAAAGTTATAGCGAAAATAAAAGTTTTGCTAGGGTAACGTTACTCCAGCCTAACTTCCTCAAAATTTCGAATTTTCTAACTTTAAATATATGTATCTTATGTATTTTCAAACGGACTCAAATGCTCCACCAAAATAAAGTTTTGCAACCTAACATAAAAAAAGTTATAGCGAAAATAAAAGTTTGGCTAGGGTGACGTTACTCCGATGTAATAATAATGTTTTACTTTTAAGAAATAATAAAGAATTTACCTATGTCAAGATGTATATTAATGTCTGCTACATTTTTAACCATAAAATTGGATTTATTGTTGTCCTCGCTAGAAATTTCGCACAAATTTAGGAACATTCTGTATGTTAATATCCAAGATTAAGTTCTTATTTTACCTTATCAATTCTACTCCTAATGTTTTAGCATGACCCTTCATATATCGAATATGTTGTCTAGTAAAATCATCTAGTCTAATTGGCAGAGATATAAGGAGATGGTTCTTAAAAATATTAAAAATTGTCTCTACTGCAGCCGAGGAACCTCTTACTTCCGACCTATCGAAATAAGACACCATAACAGCTGACCACAATGGAATATACTTAGATATTCTTATTAAATCTTTAGAAAGATCTGGACAATACTGTTGATTGCCTCTTAACCCAGGCTCCTCATTATTAATTTTATTAACGGAATTTTTAAGAATCTCTTTTGCCCACTTGTCAAAAGTATTGGAACAATCTAACATGTCGTTTCAATTGACTTTGCTCCAATAATGCACAAAAAATGGGTCGATGCCTATATTTCTTATTATCTGAGTAAACTCCTTTGTATATTTTGCTCGAACCAATCCTAAAATTGGGTTTTCATGGAGATGCGATTTTTTAATTTCCCTGCACTTGGCCACGCGCATATTTACTGTTTTAAAAAGATCTCTGGGTTCATTATCTTCAAAGTCCATTTTATATGCCTAGATTAAATGTCAATTAAACAAGGTTTTCTTATGTAAAAAATATCAGTTTATGTCCTTTTTACGAATTAGTCACCTTTTTATCTCGCTCTTAGTTACCCACTAGAAGTAGACTCATTTTGAGTGATAGTGAAATAAAATCGTGACTTATTCGTAACATGGTATTTACTATTTAAATCAGATCATCTAATACCAAGAAGTTTCGAATAAATAAATTGAAAGGGATAATAATTTAAGGAGACCTTAAATAAAATGGTATGGTTTTATACAGCAAATGATAAACTACCCTAGTTTAAAGGTTAACATAAAATTAATATATTTATTCCTTACATTTTTTTTAATTTAATAATTACTTTGTTTAAAAATTAAGGCTTAAGAAGATACTCGGCGAAATGTTTGAAAAGCGTACTTTTCGCTAATTAAAATTGATTTTTGGGCATTTGTAATCAAAAATTTAACAAAAACGATGCCTAGTGCCATACAAATTTAATTTAGTTTCCATATAGAATTTTTGTATACAGGGTTTCCAGAAATTAAGCGGCAAAAGTTTAATGTTAAGAACAATAAAACAAGAATTATAAAACACGTGCATCGTGAAAAATTTGGGTCGATCCTGAAATTTCATATAAAAACAATTTTTTTTAATTTAAAAAAATGTCTTTTTTCGCGCCCCCCTTTGACTTTCACCCTGGGCGAGTGCCCCACTCGCTCCACCCTAGATCCGGCTCTGATGTGCAATTCTCGATACTGGAGCAAGGAGTTTATGACTCAATTTATTGAGGAGTATAAATTATCTCCATGTTTATGGAAAATTAAGAGCGAGGATTACACTAATAAAGGTCTGAAAAACGCAGCGTATGAAAAAATAGTTAATTTATCTAAAACTATAAATCTCGATGCCAACCGAGACTTTGTAATAAAATTTTTTAATTATTTCTTTAACTATTTTTCTGGGGATCCCTGAAGGATCCCCAACAACGTACTGGAGAGCTTATCCGCCATTTTTTGGACACCCTGTATGTATGTGTACCAGGGCATCTGCAGGGCCATGTGTTAGGCCATGTGGATTTGCAAATTCCACTTGAGCCCTAGCAAAGCGCAATCGGCGCATCTTTATTTAAGTAACCTAAGAACAGTCAATCAGGGTGAACATTAAGATCCATTCCTATTTGTAAATATTTGTTAATAAACTTAATTATTAAAATTAACGTTTACTGTTACTCAAAACACATAACCCCAAGAAGTAAATCGCAACGGCGTCTATTGCATACCGAAAAATAAAGTAACGCGATTAAAGATTAAGCGACCCTTGCGTCCAAACATTTCCATCAGATAATAAAAGATTAATTTTACTTTCGAAAACATCAGAGGAGAAGGAGGCAACTTTTTTTTTCAAATGGCAACATTTTTTTAAATTTTAAATTTTATTTTTTATAATAAAAAAAACTATAACATAACAAAACATTATTTTTATTATTATTAATTTTTTAAATTTAATTCAATTGTTTTTTTGTTTTTGAATTTTTTGTTTTTTTTTATAAATTATAAAAAAAAATTAAAAAAAAAAATTAAGAAATTTAATTTAAAAAAAAATATTCGTGTTCGGTTTAGCTTATTTTTGTTAATGATTTTTTTCAATCGAAAAAAATATATTGCTATTTGAAAAAAAAGTTGCCGCCTCCTCCTCAGATGTTTTCAAAAGTAAAATTAATTTTTTATTATCATGGTAGAATTCTTCAAACTATTTAATTTGACATAATAGTTGTGTTCTTTTAATATGATCCGTTCAAATAAATCAGTTGTTCAGTTCAATTTACAATTTGTGTCTGTTCTTTTTACCCGATCACGTCGGGATTACTTTGAACGAATTGAACGACTTTCTTCCCCCCTTTCCCCTAAGTGATGATGCTCTAAAGGGGTATCACCTGTTCACTCAAGTTCAGTTCATAACAACATAACCACAATAAACAAACAAATTTTTAAAAGTGGTAGTTTTAAAAGTTTTAAATTCTAAAATATTTGACCATTTATATGGAAATAAACAATTTTATTAATTAATTATGATTATATATTTTTACTGTTAATGATAAATTATTTTAATACTTAATTGTTTGTTTGCGCAATTACATGTTCCGAATCCCCAATTATTTTTCATAAGTTTCATAATTTTGATGGAGCGTTTGAGTGCGTTTGAAAACACATAAGATACATATAAGTAAAGTTATAAAATTTGAAAATTTAAGGAAGTTAGGCTGGGGTAACGTTACCCTAGCCTAACTTTTATTTTCGCTATAACTTTTTTTCTGTTAGGGTGCAAAACTTTATTTTGGTGGAGCGTTTGAGTGCGTTTGAAAATACATAAGATACATATATTTAAAGTTATAAAATTCAAAATTTTGAGGAAGTTAGGCTGGGGTAACGTTACCCTAGCCTAACTTTTATTTTCGCTATAACTTTTTTTCTGTTAGGGTGCAAAACTTTATTTTGGTGGAGCGTTTGAGTGCGTTTGAAAATACATAAGATACATATATTTACAGTTATAAAATTCGAAATTTTGAGGAAGTTAGGCTGGGGTAACGTTACCCTAGCCTAACTTTTATTTTCGCTATAACTTTTTTTATGTTAGGGTGCAAAACTTTATTTTGGTGGAGCGTTTGAGTGCGTTTGAAAATCCATAAGATACATGTATTTAAAGTTATTAAATTCTAAAATTTAAGAAAGTTAGGCTGGGGTAACGTTACCCTAGCCTAACTTTTATTTTTGGCTATAACTTTTTTCATGTTGCGGTGCAAAACTTTTTTTAGGTGGAGCGTTTGAGTGCATAATGAGTGCGTTTGATTGGTATATGTAACATTGGTTAGGCTAAAAGTAGTTAGGCTGGGGTAACACAGCTGTTTTAAACGATAATGAAAAACGCGAACGCAAGAATGGATTGGAAAAACCACGACACGCACTTCTTGAAACCTGAAACGGAAGACTAGTCGCCTCGCGAAAAATCTTTGACGAGCTACTTGATGTGTAAACCTAGAAAGCATGGTCAAAAATCTTGTGTTACCTCACAAGTTACGTTATTACGTTACTTACGTTACACGTTCACAGGTGAATCAGTCACGCGCATTCAGAACGTCAGACGAACGCGTGGGTTATGGACCCCCACACTTAAGAATATTATGCGCTAGACGAGATTTCGAGGATTTTAAATTAAACAAACTTAATAATACAAGAACGAGTTTCTTTAACCACCATCACTTCAAATGAAAAATTTATAATTGCATTTACTTTACTCATCTATCTTTAGTTTATTCCTAAGTTCAAATTTTGTAATGATGAAACTTACCTCTTTTTTGGTTCTTCTGGTTCGTGCTGAGACTTATCGTTTTTTGTACTCCTTGAAGTAAAAAATTTGATGGTGGCTGAATATGAATGAAAAACACTTGACCGCGATTCCATAATTAAGTCATTTAACAAATAAATTGGTTTATTACTAAAGCCGATGCACAGCAACACTTTACTTCCCGCCCGAATGGACCGCCGCGAAGTTCTAATGTTCTCGACTTCCTTTGGACTCCTCTGAACTCATGCGAGCTCTTTCTCACGTCGTAGCTGTTCTATATCGTAGTAATGTAAACATATATTATTCAACATTATTTCTGTACTTATACTTTCATTGGGAGATCATTATCAAGACCAATCTTATTGTTTCTTCAAAATTTATTCATCAAATAAGATAAAAACAATTGCTGCTAAATTTTAAATTTTAGGTACTTGAATAGTATCTATAAAATTATACAAGTATTCTCAATGTATTAAATTTCAGGAAACATAAATTTTTTTTGGTAAAAATATAAACATAAAAGAAAAAATATTCATCATAAATTTGGCAATTTCCTGCGAACTCATAAAATATAACATACTCACAACAAACTGTGGTTTTATTCGGAAATCGTTGTTACATCGAAATCATTGTATTCATTACATTCCTATGGCTATGATACAGGGTGTTTATAATAACCAAATCTTACCACTGTAAGATTTGCCAGTGTGGTTACTAATAGCGTATAAATTTTATCAACACTTGCGTCTGGTTTGGCAGAGTAATTTGTCAAATTTAATCCCTCCAGAGGAAAATCAACCATCATATTATTCAATTTTTTCCATAACCTTTTTTTAAAAGAAAACCTTTTCCAATGAATAACTAACATTTTAGGAAACTTACAGATCTTAAAAGACTTGTACATTTTCTTCGGTCTTTCCACTGAACGGGTAGAGACCTCTCATCACTATATTTCTTCACTGGGAATGGTAAAACTGTCTACTAAGAAAATTGTATACGCCTTGTTTCAAAAAAAAGTTACTGAGTAGTTGTCATTAGTCCCATACTAGAGCAGTTATTAAGAAATTTTTCATCTTCCACAATCAACATATTTCGTGGAATAATAGAGGCTTTTTTACCTAAAAAATTTCTCATTAAACTTCCGGTGTTGGTTGCGTCTGAGCCGTTAGTGATCAGTTTTAACTTGAATAAATTGTTAAATCAATGGGCACAGAAGAAACTCTGAAACATTGTGGGGAAAACAAGTAAATGTCTACTAGAAAATTTCCTTTAGGAAGTGTTCCAAAAACGGACGTATCAGTTGATCTTTGGTAACACTTTTTATATTTCTTCCCAAATCTTTGATAAATGGTAATCCAATGGACGACAAAAACTTCAATATTAATTGAATGAAAAATAAAATACCTTGAAAGTTTAGTACATTTAGATATTTTTTTTTTCTCCAATTAAAGCAATTGCACCAGTGGAACTTGGAACTAGAAGAAGATTTTAAATATGAAGAAACTATTATGTCAAAACAAGTAAAATCCCATATCAAAAATTTGCCCATACTCCAAGGAATCATAGTCATTCCGTCAGGTCTTTTCCCATCATCTCTACTGGTTCCAAATAGAAGGAATACCAGAAGAACTTAGAGCTCTTTATCATTATCATGATGTCTAGAAGATCTTCATGCACTAAATTTGTAGCTTAAACTATGTAAACTATTGGGTTGTTTGAAACTGTCATCAAAACAATTCATTCCAGTAGGGTTACATCTTGACAAATAAATTAGATTTTGTATAGCTAAGCTTGTTTTAAAAAGAGAAAAGGTAACATGTAAAGGAAATTTCAACAGACGAGAACTCATAAGTTCCAAACTATTTGATTTTGTTTTATAGAATGTGAAAAGGCACTATCAGTCAAAGGAGTACCAAGTAAAAACCAATCTGATTTTTCTAAAAGCCAAATATTAAATTACTTCTGGTTTTTTAATATCCCAGTTATGTCTATGGTTAAAGTTTCAACGTGTCACTGATTAGTATTGTATAATTGAAACCAGTTATGTCTAGGGTTAAAGTTTCAACGTGTGACTGATTAGTATTGTATAATTGAAATACTATACCTTTTCCAATTGTATTTCAGATAAGGTCAATTCAATTTCAGAAATCATCAATTGTATTTCAGAACAATCAATTTATAAATTTCAGAAAGTATCAATTGTAATTCAGAATAGTCAATTATATTTCAGGAACGATCAATTGTATTTCAGAATAGTCAATTATATTTCAGGAACGAATAATTCTATTTCAGATAGCATCAATTGTATTTCAAAAGAATGAAATTAAAGTTAGAAAAAAACAATTGTAAAATATTGAGGAAACAAAGAGTTTCTGCCGGTGATTGTGCACGTGAACCACAACAGCACATACAATTCATCAAAAATGTGATTTGGCAATTTAACATTACACCAGTAACAATATTAGGCTTAGGTCTTTAGTAACCAATGTTAAACTTAATTGAAATAATCTGTTCTAAGAATAAAGCAGTATTGTTTAAGGGGGTATTCTAGTCTAGAAGCCCGAATTTCGAGCGTTTTTTGAGGATTCATAAAAAAAGCAAGT
This sequence comes from Stenus bimaculatus, assembly GCA_963971135.1. Lineage (NCBI taxonomy): Eukaryota > Metazoa > Arthropoda > Insecta > Coleoptera > Staphylinidae > Stenus > Stenus bimaculatus. Next base: position 10,181,891 of record OZ020185.1, on the reverse strand, counting down.
GATATTTTTACTATCCATTTTTAAGGCATATTTATTCATATTTCAAGAGTACATAAAAAAAAAAAAATTTTTTTAAATTTCATCTGCCTTCCGGGTCACTTGAAAAATAAAATTATGGATCATTTTTGATCAGTATAATTGCCAGTATCGTATGAACCAGAAAAAGTGAAAAAAAAAAATTTCGCAAAATGGTGGCTACTCAAAAATTGAGGTCGATTTTCCCACTATTTTTTTAACTTTCCCGAATTTTTTAAAAATGTTAAAAATGAAAAATGTCTGGTTTTTATTGGTTCATACGATAGAGGAATATACATATAAAGAATATTCATGCCAAATTTCAAGTAAATCGGTCGACTAGAACTTCAGATATTATGTCAACCGCATCTAAAAAAGTAGTTTCGAGAAAAACGCGTTTAAAGTTTTACGTTCATTTTCAGGCAGTGTAACTGATAGATGCGTACATATAACTTGCATTTTCTTAATCCGCCATCCCAGCTCCGTACATCGGGCCTTCTTCTACTTCATATTGCTGATTTTCAGCGTTTCTTTCCGCAAGACGAGCAATTCTTCCTACTTTTGAAGCATTTGAAGATCGACCTTCAGAACGTTGCATTCTTACCCATGGGTTTCCCCACCAATTTTCATCCCCATAAGTTTCATTATATTTAAAATGGGATTAAAGCCTTCATTGAAAATACAGACTCCTAAATAAGTAGCAATTTCGATTGTCTGGACTCCAGCATGGATGTGTTTGTGTGCAAACCTCCATATCAAAGAATTTAGTGATTCGTTGTTATTTTGAGTTTCGGAACCCAAACAACGTTCCAGTAAAGAATCATCTAACAGGCTTTCGTAAATACGTTTTAAAACTGTTAAAACTTTTTCAGTTAGTAGTGGATCATCGTGTTGAAAGTCATCCAGAGTTTCTTGTTGATTGCCACTGAACCTCCGTTTTTTTGATCTGTCTGGACGACAAGAACGTCTATGACAATAACTTTAAAAATAATTCGAATTTTGAAAAATCCTTTTAGGGAGATATTCTTGAATATCTAAACTATCGAAATATGGAAATAACATTTCGATGTTTTCAAATTTCTAGACTAGAATACCCCTTCGAAGACAACTTCGAAATTGTCCTGTTATGGGTTATGGTATTATCGTATTATGGAACAAATGTTGGTTAACTTAGAGACAATAGTTATTGATGAAACCAAAAATCCAATTGTTCGTGGTGATTGTGCTCGTGCAGCACAACATACTAAAATGGATCACGTAGTTGCCTTAGAAAGACATGGCTGTTGGTGGCTAAATTACATAGTATACCGGGTGGCCCAACGAAAACGAAAAGGTCAAGATTTTAGGTATTTAAAATAAAATTTCGAAAAAATCCTCAGACAGGTCAATTTTATATTCGAGGGGGAGATTCTTTGCAAAAGAATTCACGTATAAATCTCTTCATCCCTGAGTGCTACAAACACAACCCTTAGAATTTTAAATGACATGATGGGGTAAGTAATACCTCGTTGGAAAGGTCTTTTTATCCTGAGTACCATACAAAAAAGAAAATTGAAATCGGTCAATCGGTTTTTGAGAAATTAATAATTAAACCTTTAACAACGAATTTATTTTAATTTAGAAACAAACAAATTAATTTCAGAAAAACAAAAGAATAACACTTGAATCTTAAAAAATAATTTAATTTTTATTTATTTATTAAATAATATTCAAATTGACCACCATCTGTCTCACTCAATAATAAAATTTTATTCAAAACGCCTTTTTAAAATGTGCAATACTTAAAGTTATTTAAACTTTACATCTTACATTTCTTGTACACAAAAAGACACCAAAATAAATGTTTGCTCGAATTTAATAGTTTCTTTACTTACTTCCAATTTTTTATAAAAATTTGTGCACATCAATGGTTTACACAACTACAGAAAGAGTAGAAATAGTAATTCTTTATTTTAAAAACAGTGAAAGTGCCAATTTGACACCAAATTTATTCAACGAGCAATATCCAAATAAACATTGCAATGCAAAGTATGTACTCGAATTAGTTAAAAAATTTAAAAATACTGGGTCTGTTCTGAATAAAAAGCGTGATTTAATAAATGGACGGCCTATAAGAAATGAAGCGGTAGAAATTCGAATTTTGGGACAGGTTGCCGCGGATTCAACCTTAAGTACAAGAAAATTGGCGACGGTGACAAATATTGGCAGAACAACTATTCAACGAATTTTGAAAACATACAAATTTCATCCTTATAAAATTCATTTTTTAGTTCATGAGTTAAATGGAGATGATAATAATCGGCGACTTGAATTTTGTGAAGGTATGATAGAAAGAATAGCTGACAACGAGAATTTTCTTTTCAGCATGTTTTTCGGATGAATCTACATTTTTTTAAATTCGACTGTTAACATACATAATTGTCGTTATTGGTCTGATAGTAATCCCAGAATATTTAGGGAGTTACATACTCAAACTCCTGAAATGTTGAATGTATGGGCTGGTATTTTTGGTGACCGCCTTATTGGTTCATATTTTATAGAAGGAAATCTAAATGCGGAAAAGTATTTAAATATGCTGGAAAATTTTATTCATCCAAATCTTATTGATATCATCGAAAACGATAATTGCTACATTGGAGATCAGCTGATATTCCAACAAGATGGCGCACCTCCTCATTATTCAAGAGAGGTCAGGGATTTCTTATACAGAACATTTCCTGGAAAATGGATTGGACGTAGAGGTCCTTTGGAATGGCCCGCCCGATCTCCGGATCTAAGTCCTCTCGATTATTTTCTTTGAGGACATTTAAAAAATAAAGTTTATGCTACGGAACCAAGATCTCTCGAGGAGTTGCAGCAAGGAATTATCGATGCATGCCGGCAAAAGCTCCTCAAGTTTTACAAAATGTAAGAACTCGCTTTGAACAAAATTTGTATTATTGTAGTGAGACATATGGTGATCAGTTTGAACATTTAATACATTAAATTATTTTTATTTTAAGTTTCAAGTGTATTTTTTTTTGTTTTTCTCAAATTATAATTGCTTATTAACAAATTTAAAATAAATTCGTTGTTAATGACCTAATTATGATTTTTTCCAAAACCGATTGACCGATTTCAATTTTCTTTTTTGTATGGTACTCAGGATAAAAAGACCTTTCCATCGAGGTATTACTTACCCCATCATGCCATTTAAAATTCTATGGGTTGTGTTTGTAGCACTCAGGGATGAAGAGATTTGTACGTGAATTCTTTTGCAAAGAATGTCCCGCTCGAATATAAAATTAACCTGTCCGAGGATTTTTTCAAAATTTTATTTTAAATACCTAAAATCTTGACCTTTTCGTTTTCGTTGGGCCACCCTGTATTTACGTAAGTCAAAATTTCTGCAGCAAAATCTACTTCGAATGAAACACAAATAATTATTTCTGTAATACAATTTATTACTTCTGAAACACAAATTATTTATTCTTTCTGAAATTAAATTGACGATAGCAGGAGCTTAAACAGGAGAATTCCGAAGTTGTCTTTTAACAATACTGCTTTTATCTTGAACAGATTATTTCAATTGGGTTTAATATTGGTAAATAGGGAACTAAGCCTAATATAATTTCTGGTGTAATTTTAAATTGCCGCAAAAACTCTTGGCTTCCTCAATTTTTAAAATTGATCCGTTCTAAAGTTAAATTGATTTTTCTGAAATACAATTGATGCTTTCTGAAATACAATTGATCTTTTCTGAAATCAATTGACTATTCTGAAATATATTTGACTATTCTGAAATACAATTGACTATCCTGAAATTCAATTGATACTTTCGGAAATTGAATTGATTATTCTGAAATTCAATTGATGCTTTCTGCAATACAATTGAGTATTCTGGAATCGAATTGGTCTTTTCTGAAATACAATTGGAAAAGCTGTAGTAGTAATAGGGAAGAAGATTTAATCCAGTATCCAGTATATTTAATAAAAATATTTTTTAATTTGAAAAATTGAATTGTTTAACCGGATATTAATTTACCCAATTGTGACTTCAACAAAAGACACCTTTATTAAAAGTTCTTGCAAACGTAGCAGGAAGCACGCTTTAGACGAGCAATTTTTGATGAATGTAAACTTGCAGGTGGGCTTTTGGATGTCTATACAAAATTTAATTAAGGTTCTTTCTGCAGTGCACGTTTTCATTTAAACCAAAGTGAACATAAAGTTTTAGTGGATATTGCTACATTATTAAGTGATTCTATCATAAAGGGACCGTTACGAATTAAGAATCTGAAGCAAGTGCAATTACTACCAACAAAGCACATCATGATATTAATTCAACATTCCTAAGCCCAGGTATTAAGTTCTATTTATGAAGATTTAAATCAAAATAGAAACAAACGAACGATTATTAGCATATTGGAAAATAAAATACTAAGAAGAAATATGAAATATAATTTTCTTAACGATCCAAGTTTACTGCCCAATATATCATCAGAATAAAAAGTAAATGCAAAAACCTGCGTGTGTTTTACGATAGGTTGTCTTAATTTGCAATTTAATCGCTAACGCTAACGAACGGAAAAATTCGATAGGCTTATTAACAATGTATAAAATTTAGATAAAATATTATTTAGTTAAAAATCCATAAGTAAATTTATCTTACTTGTTTAAGCAAATAAATCTTGCCTCTTATTTTTACGAGTAATTTAAAACAATGGAATGGATAATTCTTGAAAATAGCAAATAAATAAATAGTTTTTATTTAGTCTTATATAACAAGAATGGAAAAACTACTAAAATGATATGTTTGACTCAAAAGGTCTTTCAAATTAACTACACCTCTATTAATTTTTCTAAAGGAAATTTGGAATGACATAATCGAAATAAAAAATCAGCCAGACCCAAAATTTTTGGAGGAAATCAAAAGTGCCTTAAAAATAGATGCAGACATTTTTCTTACTTTACTTTCAAAATTGAATGGAGGAAAATCTGTGTTTTTTTTTTTTGGTCAATCATGAATAATTATTGTTTTCCATTTTGCTTTGATGTGGATAGAAAGTAATAATTTGAACATTTTTAGTTAAATGAGAAAAAGAAGAGATAATTTCAAAGCACGAGTAAGTTGTAATTATTTCGTCGGAATAATACCGTAGTTATCTTCTTTAAAAATAAGAAGGTGGAGATGATACAAATTCGTGTTCGAAGTCTTCGAGGAGTAATCGGATAAGACGAGCGGGACTAATTCGCGCAATTCTGAGCTTGAGACTTCCATTTTTATACTCCGGTTTTCATAGCACCCACGCGTATCACGGACTCTGTTTCTATATAAATGCGAAACGAGCCAATTAACCGTCTTCGTGCAATGACTTATTATCAAACCCTTTATGGATAAGAATGCATGTAATCAGTAGATAAATCAGTCAGTTTAAAACAACGTTCAAGTATTCATAAAAAATGCCTCAATAATGAAACTACATGGGCGATTTAATTATGCGAATAACAAATAGGTAGGTAATTTATTTGCAGAAAGAGACCTTTTATTTGCAAAAAAACATAATCTGATAGCAATTGCAATTTTTAAAGACAATACCCAATGTTTACCATACGCAAAAAGATAAATTACTTTAGTCTGTAGACCATGCACTTTTAAGAATATTGACATTAAACGATTATAAGAATCGAGTGGGAGTATGGTTTTAATCGTTTTTTAAGTAAAATTTCTTGAAAAATTTTAAAGTGCTCTCCAATTGTATTTCAGAAAAGATCAATTCGATTTCAAAATAGTCAATGCACTTCAGAAAATATCAATTGTATTTCAGAAAGCATCAATTCAGGGCCGTAGCCAGCTATGGGCCAGGAAGGCAATGCCTGCTTTGGAAAACAAAATGCCCGCCCTGAAAAATTTTCGACTCTCGAAAGTTTTTCAGGTACAGGTAACTGTGATATTTTAAAAACCTGAAAATTTTAAAAATTTAAAAACCTATTTTTAACTAACCTAACCTATGTATACAGGGTGTCCCAATTTGAGTTGCATTACATGGGTAACTTTGTTATTAATAAAGTTACAAATTCGGTTAAATGGGCAATGTTTTTTATAATTGAAGACTTTGGGCCAAGAAGGAGGTAAGTCCACTTTTCGTAGTTCTGAGAAAATTGAAGAAAACCTTTATACCCTGTTTTCACATTTTCATCTTACTCCATTCTTTCTCGAAACGGCTGCTGAGGATATGTCAATATTTAAATTAAACGATTAAATATTCGTCATATTCAATATACACATTCTCCTTGAACCATTCGATTGGGCTTTTAAAATTGTAAATGTTGACGTAATAACTCATTTTGCCCCAAAAATGGACTTACCTCCTTCTTGATGCAAGGTCTTCAATTACTCAGATGTCTTTTAAAAATATTAAAAATTCCAAGCCATTCCGAAGATAAACGGAAAAAAACCGAAAAATGCAATTTTTGAAAAAGTTGATTATTTTATTAAGAGGATTGGGAGTCTAAGTAGAATCGCGCTCCGATAGTAAACGTATATTTTGAGCTTCTTCTTGAATTTGGGGAAGAAATCTTGGCCCAAAGTACATCCCACATAATTAGGCTGAAAGTACCAATAAAAATCTTCATTTCTGTTATATTTTAAAATTTATATTACCTAAACTAGGAAGGTATTTGCTGCTTTTACAGTTAAAATACGCGTTCAAAATTTAAGAAATATGCCTTGCAATTATTTCAAACTACAACCATATTTTGTAAAAAACATTAAGTTTTATAATTGCATAGTTTAAATAACATTCATGGCTAGACTTCTATACGACGACTTTTTGAAAAATTAAATTATTAAGTCCAAAAAATAAGTTAAAAATAGGCCAAGTTTTATGTATTTTTAATGATTTTTTTGGCCATTTTGGATATAATATATTAAAAAACTGCCGCACACAAGTTTTAAGCAGAGGTTCAACTTTCATATGATATTCTTATTTTGTATATAGCTCAATAAATATTCCCGAAGTTTGAAATATAAAAACAGGGAAAAACGCATATAATTTTGTAGACTCCATATCCTCTTAACTAGAAAAGTTAGAAAAAAGTATTTCGCTTAAAAGTTATTTCTTTCGTAATGACTAATGTAAATATGTTGTTTATTACAAACATATCATGATGTACAATAAATCAATATAATAATCAAATAATCTAAAGTGACAGCTTGAATCATCATTGTTTAAAGAAGATCTGTCAAAAAGTAATGGTTTCCTTAAATTAATTCAAATAATGTCAAATATTTCTTAGTCTGTTACTTCAAACATGGATTGTATATTGTTGAAAGCAGAAAGAAAAATGCAATTTATTGTGCAAAAATTTGGAATTTTGGATCTTTAATAATAATAATAATAATAGTTAATTTACCCAACAGATTACATCCAGTTACAGGGTATAAATATACATAGTAAAAAAAATACAAAACGAAATACAAATAAATTATATAATATAAATATAAAGATTATAAATAAATAATTAGGTAAAACAAGTAAATGAATAATTAAGTTACTGAAGGAAGCTAATTATGAGTAGTGTGATTATGCTAGTATTAATTCCTTTTTAAACTCTGATAAATTTGGTGAAAATATGTCTGCAATGTATTGAAACTCATGATAAGATTTGAACAATTTGTAAAGAGGTGAATTAAAATGATGCTGGGTATTTGGAATGCTGTACGCAAAAGTGCGACATGTTCTAGAAGATATTCGGGGGACATGAAAATTGATTTTATTGATTGTGTTTGAATCATCAATGTAGTGATGAATCAGTTTAAAACAGTATAATGCCCTAATCTGGTTATGTTTATCAAGAATTGAAGAGAAGTTAAATTCATGGAATTCTGCATATGTTATTGAGCGGTCTTTCTAAAAGATTAATGTATTTTAAGTACATCGGTGCCCACACAGTAGCACAGTATTCCAACCTACTAAGAATTAACTAAATGTTGTATGTGTGAGTTAAAATTAAGGTGTACATCAAAACTTATCTCTAGGTCTTTATGTTCACTCACTTTTTGAACCAACATATTATTTATAGTATAGTTAAAACATAACTTGTTCACTTTGCGAGAAAAACTAAGGCAAAAACACTTCCTATAGTTAACCGAAAGATCATTTAACGCGTACCATTGAACAAATTCATTAGCATCATCTTGGAGGTGTATGCAGTCTTCATCATTACTAACAATTCTGAATAACTTGAAGTCGTCAGCGTATGCCAGATACTGCGATGATATTGATTCACAAGCATCATTTACAAATAGAGTAAATAGCAATGGACCCAGGGTGGATCCCTGAGGGACCCCAGATAATACAGCAAAAGGATTCGATTGACAACCCTCATACTCAACGACTTGCGACCTGTTTTGAAGATAAGATTCTATAACTGATATGACATTACCATTAATATCAAAGGTAGATAATTTTTCAAGAAGTCTTCCATGGTTTATACTATCGAAGGCCTTGCTCATATCCATATATATAACGTCTACTTGACAATGGTTATCTAAAGCTTCTGAGATGTATTGTGTGAAGTTAAACAGATTGGTGCAGGTTGACCGACGTTGTACAAATCCATGCTGATAACACGATAGAACATTGGAGACTTTATAATTAATATGTTCAGCTAAGATGCTCTCTAATACTTTCGAAAAATTGCTTAGAATTGCAATGGGCCGATAATTTTTTATATTATTTCTTTGACCAGTTTTGAAGACAGGACATATTCTAGCAAGTTTCCAGGCATTTGGGAAGGTTCCAGAAGTCAAACTTTCATTAAATATGTAAGTTAGAGGTCTAGAAAGTATAAATGAACAATCTTTAATGAAAAATGATGGGATCAAATCTAGACCGGCTGTAGCTTTTGCGCTAAGTCTCTTTAAATGCTTTAAAACTGTAGCTTCATCAACAAAGAAGTTACCCATAAGGGAGTTGCAATTCACCGATGAAGGGATGTTACTAATAGTTTTAAGGTAATATGAGCCCATTTAAAATAAGAAAGTTGCTATTGATATCTTGAAAACCCAGTTTGTTATATGTTTGTAAAAAAACATATTTAGATTAGTCATTACAAAACAAATAACTTTTATCCGAAACTTTTTTAGTTAATGACATAGGTAATCGACTTTTTCAAAAATTGAATTTTTCGGTTTTTTTCGTTTATCATCGGAATGGGTCAGAATTTTTGATTATTTTAGATACCATCTAAATGAGTATAAAAAACTGCAAAATATTGCTCATTTAACCAAATCTGTAGCTTTATTAATAACTAATAACAAAGATACCTATGCAATGCAACTCAAATTGTATACAGGGTGTCCCAGATCACCAGTACTACCTCTTTATTTCGAGAACCCATTGTCGTATATTGACGATAAAAAATGTACTACAAAAGTGACCCTAAAGAATCTTTTTGTATAATTCGTAATTTTCAAAACAAACCAGAAGTAACCGAAACCGGAAGTAACTTTAAAATTTTAAATGGCAACCTAGGTCGAATATAGTATTGTTGGATAGGTGTTTTAAAAAGAAACAACTTCTATCAAAATATTTTTTTAATACCTTGCATAAATAACAAATTAAACGAAAAAAAGATGCAAATAAGTGACAAGTGGTATCTTAAATAATGGAAAAAATAAAACATTACCATCATCCGTAAAATCTTTTCAATAGAAACTATTTTTTCGCTTCATTCGTTAAAAATATTCAATTTTTTTTAATTTTTTTGATTACTATTTAAAGGGAAATACACATAATCTAAAGAAAGTTGATTATTTTTAACGAACGAAACGAGAATTGTAAAAAATACATGATTCCATTTAAAAGATCATAGTTTCCTCTGCCCACGCCCATTGAGGATGATGGTTTTAATTTTTCTACAATTTAAGAAACAATTTGTCACTTTTGTTTGCATTTATTTCGAATGATATATTTTTTTATATTTTGAAATTATATTTTTTTATATTTTAAGTTATATTTTTTTTATTTTTTAGTTATTTTTTATAAATAAAAAATATTTGCCCGGCTAAAGATTCTTCATGCCCGCCCTAGATTAGATTAGATTATATAGGAGGGCGATTGGCTGCAAATGAGCCTTACCGAACTGCGACCATTTTGATCTTTTGTTCAACCCTTACTCTAGTGGAGTCCTGGGATATCTAAATGCTTAATAAAGCTGATTATATCCTTGGGAGGCATAGCCTTGACTTCGTCTGGAATTAGAGTTGTACGGCCAAAGTGATCAAATCTAGTGCGAGCTAATGCGTCGCATTCGCAGATGATGTGCTCCGAAGTTTCATCTTCTAGGCCACAGAATCTGCAAGTTTTAATTTCTGATTTGCCCATTTTGTTGAGATGATACCTCAATGGGCAGTATCCAGTTAAAAGGCCCGTCCTCAGTTCGTTCCTGCTTAGGTCGAGAAGCTTTGTGACATTCTTGGGCGAGTATTCAATGAATTTCTTCGCCTGTCTTGAACCCGGAGTATAACTCCAGTGGGACATTATACTATCCCTTTCCCACCGTATGATCTCCTCCCGTAGATGTGTCTTGTTCAGCCCACAGAACGGTTCTGGACCACTCGGTGTAAGGTTTGAGGCCGATCTCGCTAGCTCATCAGCAATTTCTTTGCCTTCTATTCCCTTAGGACAAGCTTGTTTCCTTTTGACAGTTGCTTCAGGGATTGTCGACATTCCCAGGCCAATTTGGACTCAAGGGTGTGGGCCTTTAAAGTCGGAATCGTTGCCTGACTGTCGGTCAATATGTATATTTGTGCTCCTTTGAGTCTCCGTCGTAAGCACTCCTGGGCACATAATAATAACAGCCAGAGTTTCTGCCTGCGTAATGGTTGGGGAAGTTCCCAAGGCCATGGAAACCCTGTATCTGGGTCCATATATGCCTATACTTGTACCTCTATTGGATTTGGATCCGTCCGTGAACCACAAGGATGCCTTGGGATCCAAATGATTTAACGTGTGTTTTACCATTTGGCGGTCTTGGATAACCACTTCAAATGGAGTTTCAAAGTCAAAACTTCTCGGCATTATATCCGATGGTTTAGTTATTAAGTCTGGTTCCAGAGATTCCAGAATCTTCAAGTGGCCTTGCAGGTTTCCACTTTTAAGGTTTTTGTTTTGGGAAATTCTTAAGGCAGGTAGCAGGCCCTCCTTCCGTACCTGCAGATGCAGTGGAGAAAGGTCCAGCATTACCTCCAGGGCCGCCGAGGGTGTGGTACCCATAGCCCCTGTGAAATACAATTGATACTTTCTGAAATACAATTAACCATTCCGAATTACAAAATTGATGATTTCTGAAATTGAATTGATGTTTTCTGAGATACAATTGGAAAAGGTGTAGATTAGACATTTTAGTTTCGTCAAACGATCATTTTTTTTATAAATAAGTGTAATAAAGTTATTAATAGGTAGAATTTTCAATTCATATAGTAACTAAGATTGAGTACTCAAATACGATTAAAATGCTAATTGTTACCAAGAAAACTAAAAATAAGAGAAGTTTCAAGTTATGGGTATGCAAATGGTTCTAATTTACATCGTTTTGAGCTATCATTTTCGTAATTTGTAGTAATTAATTTTAAAATTTTTGTTTGGATATAAATTAAG